>CM019065.1:63518053-64196803 GCA_009667805.1 Leptobrachium leishanense
CGAAAACAAAATTATTTTAAAATGAAACAAATTTTTCAGCGGTGCACACCTCTACATAATACTACACCTTTAAAGACACACTCTACTCATACTGACCATTTTATTGTTTTAAAGCGGTCTGAATGTGAGTAGTGTCCCCCTTCTCCACCCTCCCTGCTGCACCCATCTGGCAGAAACGCTGAGTGAAGTGGAGGAATTTCCACCACCCCAACCAGCATCAACAGCAGCTGGGATTTTTACATTTCCCAGCTGGCGGTCACCAGATTCTGTCACTAGTGACACCAGCACACATACAGCTTGCCAACGTCACTGTCTGACACCTCGCACATGCACACAGCTCCGATCCATCGTTCTGAGCAGGCGCAGGGAACTTGTGAATGTAAAGTGTGCAAGTCCAGTAGCGATGTTCAGTTTGCGGCTCATATGCTGCGCAGGTTGCGTAGGAGTTCAAATTACACAGAAAAGCTTCATGGAGTCTGGGCTCAGGCAGGGCCGGATTAAGATCTTTATGAAATAATACAAATCACAGCGCAGCGACAGCATGCCTCAGCTTACTGGTAAGCAGAAAATATACAATGCATGTCCATATGAGGGTGAAGATGTTCTTCCTTCTATAATTCCCCTTTACTTGAGATATTCCACAAAGAACGGTGGGAAAAAAAGGGGGGAAACAACAATTGCGCAGTATGCCAGGTATAGGAATTCCCAATATCAATACGTAAGAATCAAAACTCACAATCTCGAGCCCACATCTGGCTCTAGGTGAAGTAGCTTTACGGGGCTTGATTTTATTTCAGGTGCCCATCAACCCCTTCATCATACCATGGTTTTCATTCTGTGTTCCTCTACGGTATAAACACATACACACCAGGGATACCCCTAACGTAATTCTATTCCAAAAATACCGGAGATAAAGAGTGTGCTTGTCTTCTACTTGCATACTCCTGAGCCCCATATGGCTCTTTGTATATCGCATGTGGAGTTTTTAAAGGAAACTCCCAGAACCTCCTTGAACTGAACAGGTAGTAGATGGTAGTAAATAAAAACAGTGTTTAATAAAACAAATTATATTAAAAACATAGCTACTAGAACGCGTTTCACTGATTGGCTTCTTCAGCTGGTAACATGATACTATCGTCTACTACCTGTCCAGTTCAAGAAGGTTCTGGGAGCTTCCTATAAAAACTCCACTTGTGATATACAAAGAGCCATATGGGGCTCAGGAGTATGTAACTATAAGACAAGCACACTCTTTATCTCCGGTATTTTTGTTACAGAATTACGCTAGGGGTATCCCTGGTGTGTGTGTGTTTATACCATAGAGGAACACAGGATGAAAACCATGGTATGATGAAAGGGTTGATATCGCAATAGAATAATAGATTGAAGAACCTCACCACCTCCAGGCCCCAGGTATTATAGTATGCTCTGGTCCGTCCAAACCTCAATCCTGGCTGGTATAGTATCTCCACAGTTAGGGTGCCCAAGGATTGGCAAAAAAGGGTAAAAGCCTACAGGTTAAATTTATTACAAATACACAGCACAACGCGTTTCGACTGACCGTCTTCATCAAGGTGCATAATCGTAATGAAAAAAGTGTGTCTTTATATACCAATACCATGGGAGTGGTAATTGTAGCCATCTGGGGAGGAATGGAACAGAATCCATTCATTACCGCATCCTTCTTCCTCATTTTTCCACCACACAAGTCCCGCCTTTCTTGAATGACATACTTCCGGTCTGGCAAGGTGCGCAATATCCTTGATGGCTACGAGTCGTCCTTAGCCCATACTTTCTCACGAATGCCATTTTGGAAGTGGACAACATATACTTGAAAGCGGTTATACACATTAGGCATATTCTTCCACAGTAATAATATGTGTCAAACATTCTAAAAGACATTAGACCCTATTATAGGGCCCTCAATACTGATGGGGACCATTCTGCTTAAAAAAAATTATATATATACTGTATACAATACATAACATTTTCAATGAAAATTGAAACAATAACATATCAAACCCCAGAAATTTTTGGAAAATCATAAGTAACATACAAGCACCTCCTGTGCACTCCCAACCGGCTGCTGTCAAAGTAAACAACCAAACTGTACAACACCCCCTAGATGTAGCAAATGCTTTTAATAATTATTTTGTTGGATGCGCCACCACCGTGATTGCTAAGCTAGGAAATGACATGCAATCAGAAAGGCCGCACACAGGTCAGGCCCCACCAACAGTGCAAAGACTCTGTAACGCAGAGAAATTCAGTTTTAGACCAGTGCCTGTCAGTGCCATCACTAAACTTCTCCGTAACCAAAAAATGAAATACCAGTCTGGACCTGATCAAATCCCAGCAATGCTGCTGAAAATCAGTGCGCCAGCAATTGCGAAACCTGTCGCAACCCTAATAAATGAATCACTGGCGACTGGATACATACCCAAACTTTGGAAGACTGCAAGGGTGGTACCTATCCATAAAAGTGGAGACAATACTTTGGTATCCAACTACCGCCCAATATCACTGCTCCCTGTAATGTCAAAAATTCAGGAAAAATGTGTCTACACTCAATTACGTGATTATTATCAGTATCAGAACTATTTAACCCCGGATCAATCAGGCTTTTGTCCAAATCATTCAACTACAACTGTCCTTTTAAAAGTTTGTAATGATATCCAAGCGGGCATGGAACAAGGAAACCTAACTGGAGCCATCTTCCTTGATTTTGCCAAGGCCTTTGACACAGTAGACCATGGCATCCTATTACAAAAACTTAAAAACTCTGGTATTGGTGATAGCACGTTAACCTGGTTCCAATCATATGTGTCTGATAGGTCACAATTTGTGTCCATTTCTGACAGCACTTCCCTTCCCCTCCCAGTCACGTGTGGTGTACCCCAAGGCTCGATACTCGGCCCCCTGCTATTCACAATATTCATAAACGATCTGCCCAATGTCTGCAAAGCCTCAACTGTACATATGTACGCAGACGACACTGTAATCTATACCAGCAAACCAAATCTCCCACAGCTGGAGGCCGTGCTGCAAGAAGAATTCACAGGGGTAGAAAAGTGGATCGCAGATAACAAACTTTTTCTAAATACTGACAAAACTGTTACAATGCTCTTTGGAACCGCACCTAAACTACACAAATTGCAAACACCCCATCTATGTGTCAGGACAAAATCAAATGGCACACTGACCACAGTCACTTCTCTCAAATATCTAGGTATGTGGTTAGACCCAAATCTATCTTTTGGCCCCCACATCGAAAAACTCTCATCTAAACTAGGTGCCCTGTACAGAAACAAATCCTGCCTGAGCCCCGCGGTAAGAAAGCAGATTGTACAACAAAGGCTTATGCCAGCCATTGAATACGGAGATGTAGTGTATGCAGCTGCCCCTCAAACACACCTCCAGAAACGTACTACATTGTATAACTCATTCTGTCGCTTTGTGCTACAATGTAACTACATGACCCACCATTGTGACATGTTAAAAGAACTAAACTGGCCGTCGCTGGAATCTAGACGCACCCTTCACCTTTCCAACCTGGTGTTTAAGAGCTTTTCTGGGAAGCTACCACCCTACCTGAATATGCTGCTTCCCCCGGCAGTTCCCTCATCCTATAACCTCCGATCCAGGACCAGCACCTTACTTGCAATACCACAATACAAAAAGAAAGTGGCTCGATCCTTATTTTCCTACAGAGCACCGCAAATATGGAATAACCTCCCAGACACCGTCAAATCTTCCCCCAGTCTAAAGTCCCTTAAGACTACCCTATTAACATACCTCAATACGAAATGCACCTGTAAACATGTAACATAATGACTATATTTCCTACATATTTATTTTTCTGTTAATCTGTATATTTGGTTTTGTGTTAATATCTTGCATTTTACTATTTTGTATTTCTGTAACCACTCAATGTTCTTAAACGCAGGACATACTTGAAAACGAGAGAAATCTCAATGTATCCTTCCTGGTAAAATCCTTTATAAATAAATAAATAAATAAAATAAATATATAACAGAAACACTGATGTATACCTATGGCACTAACAAATGGATATAAAATATATCTTAACCTTATAATATAAATCAATAAAAAAGAGAAAAGAATATACAAAAGATTAAAAACACCATTCTATAGTAAACTGTTAATAGAGAATATTACTATAGAATGATGTTTTAATCTTTTGTATATATGTTTTTCTCTTTTTTAATTGTAGAATGCTTGATACGTTTTATTACTGTGGCAGAATGTGCCTAATGCGTGTAACCACTTTCGTTTAAATAAAGACACTTTTGTCATTATGTTTACGCACCTTGATGAAGACAGTCAGTCCAAACGTGCTGTGTATTTGTTTTTTATTTGTAATAAATTCAGCCTGTAGACTTTTGTCCTTATCTTTGGGTCCTTTTTTGCCAATCCTTGAGCACCCTAACTGTGGAGATACTATACCAGCTAAGATTGAGGTTTGGACGGACCAGTGTATACGATACAACCGGAGGCCTGGAGGTGGTGAGGTTCATCAACCTAACATTCTATTGTGATTGTAGCTCAGAGCCGACTATTAAGGCTCCTCAATGAGTGAGTGCATTTTCATTTTTAATCAAGATGATTTATTAAGGGATCACGTATTGCTTTGTTTTGTGTTAATAACTTGCATTTTACTACTTTGTATTTCTGTAACAACTCAATGTTATTGAACCCAGGACATACTTGAAAACAAGAGAAATCTCAATGTATCCTTCCTGGTAAAATCCTTTCGATCCCAGCGAGCAACCTCTCCAGTAAGTGTCCTTGGGCAAGACACCTAACGGTACACACTCGTCACCCAGGACATACTTGAAAACGAGAGAAATCTCAATGCATCCTTCCTGGTAAAATGCTTTCTCAAAAAATAAATAAATAAATAAAAATAATTGCGCAACATATGTCCTTTATTGTCTTCATAGGATATTCCAGGATTGAAGAATCTTCTGCCCACTTCATACTGCAAGCGCGAGGACTATTTTTTTGTTTCTTCAAATCATTGTACAGTGTATTACGTGGGTATATACACATAAATCCCTTGCAGCTGCTTTCCTTACTTTATTTTTCTTTATTGCAGAAGCACCTACCATACACCTTCCTAATAAAACTACCTTGTGACATGATAGTTCATATGTGAAGTGCACATTTTTTTGTAAAAGGTAAAAAAAAGTTTTTCATTGACCATATGTGGTACTTGGCATTTATCCAAGAGATAAGATATCCAGTGGAAATGACGCCACCTTGTGGCCACTTCTAAAAATAACGCGATAAAAGCGGTGCTGATTAAAAAAGATACTCCTATTCATACACTGCCGAATTTGATGCCTCATGTCATTTTCAGAAAACATTTACAGACGAAATAAAAAAAATTTGGACCACTTGAAGAGGTTCCATTGTGTCCGAATTTGACTCTTTTTGGAAGCTATTGATTAATAGGGTTACTAGGGAAACTAAGCATATCATAAAACTGCAACTCAATATACTGTAAGAAGAACTGTATAACAAGTAGGCAGATACTGTTTTCTTCAGATGAAGTGATGTAAGATTGCTCCAAGAAACGTGAATGAATGGGAAATGCAAGGGAAAACAAGACAGGGGTCTTTGTGGCATTTGATGCTTTTTGATGTGTATCTTACCCCTTTTTTCCCTTGCATGCACCTCTGATATGACTTTCAATTAGTGGATCATCCTTTAAATCATGGGAATTTACAGAGTTATTCACTAAGTGGCGAATTTGCCATGAACTGAATGTATTTAATAACATTTTAAACATTGTACCATGCCCATTTCATTTCTCAATTTAAAAATGCCACCCCTAAATCTCAGCCTGTAAACACTGCCGTGATGACCAGTAAAATACCCCCCTATCCCAAAAGCTTGCATTATAATGTGGGATAAGTCCACAACCCCATGTTTTATCATGCAGAACCTTATGGTTATATTTTCTATGGGGAACTCTTTGAGATCCTGTTACTGAACTTTTCCAAGGAAATAGGAAATTGAAAAAAAAATTGATTAAAACAAAATATTTTCACTTACTCGCTCCCAGCGCGGGAAATGGGAAGGTGAGTAATGGCAGTGTCAATGTCACTATTCAACGCAGGGTCCCCAAAGTGCGCCAAACGTGGACCCACCGAAGAACAACAACCAGCCAGCCGAATGCCGCCAAAGACTGACGATCAGCCCACCAAATGCTGGCGAACAGACCGCTGAACGCCGCTGAAGACCGCCAATCTGAACGCCACCAAACTTGGTGAAAGGGAAAAAAAAAACCTGAACTCTGTTATTCTTTATAAGGTGTTTGAAACAATAAAAATGCATGAAAATGTGTGGAAATAATAAAAGGGTCCTATAAAAAATAATAAAAAAAGGTCTGTTACAGAGTTTAAAAAAAAGGGAATCAAAAATTTCACCTAAAAAATTCCAAAAAAATAAATAAAAAGACTGTTTGCTGAAAATTGAAAAGAATAAATGGTCGAATAAAAAAAAAAATATAAAAACTGTAATATTTTTTAACATTGAATCCTATGGGATTCGCCTGTTTAAACCTGTTGAACTGAACCACTGAAAATCAGGGCATTTCGCCAACATTTTGGGGCAGTTCATGTTCTCTGACTAGATTAACCATTACTTCTCTGTGAGACAATTTCACTGCCGCCGAAGGTTGCTGAATAGAAAGCGAACTGCACTGTATGCCGCTGTGAGTTCGCCAATATTTGGTGAAATTACAGCTTTCTGAATAGCCGTACTGCCAAGAAATTGCACCGTAAGGTGAAATTCAACATTCGGCGCCCTTGGTTGCAAGTCCGGCTCTCTTTGAATAACCCTTTAAGTGAATGGGAGGATCTTGGGAATTGTTGCAGGCCTCATCGCTATGACGTTAGCCGTGTTTATCAGTCAAACACGAGTGAGTGGCTTCATAGAAATCTGGTAACGTCTGAAGGATTTTGGGGATTCATCTGAACAGAGTGTCTACGCGTTCCTTTCAGGACACTTTGCTACAGAACATTAAACAAGCACTTCCCGGAATTACTGAATGACACAATTAAGGATAAGCATGTACTGTATGTTTACACGTCAAACCTCTTCCTTCTTATGGAAACCACATGCTTTGTGTGCGCCCTGGAAAAGGAGTAAAGTCATTGAATTTACTGACCTTATATCCCTGAGCTGAAGGCCAGAAGAGAAGCCTTTATCTTTTACTCAAGTGTGTTCTTACGGTCCGGGATAAGGCAAGTATCATCATGCACATCAGCGTGACGTTTCAGCTGTCCCATATTAGGCTATAAGCACTGATATTCTGTTTGTGATGATGCTCTTCTTCATGTATATAATTGCAAGACCCGGAAATCTAACTATTAAACTACCTGCTCTGCACTGGGGTTTATTAACCTCCCTGGCGGTTTACCCGGGTGTGGGTTGGGGTAGACATTGTCACGATGTGCCCCCGTTTTGGCGGCGCCTGGCAGCAGCTTCCTCGCTGCTCGCTGACCAGGCGCCGAGTGATATCGCAGCCAGTTTCCACACGTGGGACGCCGGGGGGCGGGGCCTGGCGCGCTGACGCAGAACCGCCGGGTTTAAAGCCCAGCCTCACAGAGACGCCGGTGCCCTGACGTGGTATTCACTTCCCGCAGAGCTCTTGTGTATTTTGGCTATTATCTGTGTATGACCCCTGGCATTGGCGAACGAACCATTCTGTGTATGACCCCTGGCATTGGCGAACGAACCATTCTGTGTATGACTCCTGGCATTGGCGAACGAACCATTCTGTGTATGACCCCTGGCATTGGCGAACGAACCACCCTGTGCATAACCCCTGGTATTGGCATTAACTCTTCTCACGGTTCTGCTCTTAACTTTGGTACCGAGGTCAGTCTGTGTGGCACCCTAAGCACACATCAGACTACCTCTTATATTACTAAGGTCCTAGGGAGAACGAATACTCTATTCTGTACATCTGTCTGGTGTTTACCCTTTTTTGTATATTGTCTGGTTAATTATCTGTCTAGTTGTGCCGACCATCCAAGGATCGGAAGGTTAGAAATCGGTCTACGTATAGGGACCACTATTCTGGTATTCAGGGGGAATCGTGACATTACGTCAGGGCCAATGGATCCCGCAGACCTCTCTAATCAGTTGGCACGTATCGCAGCCAGACAAGAAGAGCAGGACCATAGGATGGACCAGATTGCTCTCGCTCTGCAAACCCTGTTAAATCAGTCCAATACAGGAACCACAAACCCTCCAGACCCAGTATTGCCTAGGGTCAGTTCGGCCTCTCCCGAAAGACATAGACTTAGTATGAAGGCACCCTTACGCTATGATGGGACACCAAGCTTATGCCGGGGTTTTTTGACCCAACTCGAGATCTTGTTCGAGAATAACCCAGGGTCCTGTATGTCTGATAAAGCCAAAGTAGGCTATCTGATTAATCATTTAACAGAAAAAGCTTTATTATGGGCTACGCCCTTGTGGGAAAATAAGAAACCCATCATCTATGACTATGAGGGTTTTACCTCTGAGTTAAAACGTACCTTTGATCCCTCTAGAAGGGCTACCAATGCGGGTAGGTCCTTGTTTCACATTAAACAAGGTAATAGGAGGGTCTCCGACTATGCCATAGAGTTTAAGACTTTGACTTCAGAGGTGCTTTGGCCGAACGACGTTTTAACCTTAGCCTTTACCGAAGGCCTGAACGAGGCTTTTATGTTTGAGCTGGCTCCCTTAAAATTACCAGAAAATCTGGACCATCTGATTGACTTTTGCATAGCCATGGACGATCAAATTAGGGAAAGGAGACACCCCAGAGACAGACCCAGAAGGGTCTTGCCTCCTTTACCCTTATTACCCAGACACACCAGTACGTCAGGTAACCCGGAGAACGCAAAAACAGATATGCCAGTCGTTGAACCTATGCAAATAGGAAAAACGGGTATTTCGGAAGCAGAAAGAGCTCACAGAAGAGAAAAGGGGCTCTGCTTCTATTGTGCAGGGGCAGATCATTTCCGCCTTCAATGTCCTCAGAGACCCAGGGTTAGCAGGGGTGAGAGTGGCAAATCGGGTCAAAGAACAGCTAATACCCAGGTTATCGGTTCTCTGTATGCCTCCTTTGTGGATAGTGAAAAAAAAAAATCCAGGATTCTGGTACCGATCTCCCTAACCTGGGAGGGGGTTCACCTCAAGACTGAGGCGTTCTTAGACTCTGGGGCCTCAGGTAATTTCATGGACAAATATTTTGCTGCCAAAAACCTCTTACCTCTGGTTCTCAAGGAGAAGCCCCTGATGGTGGAAGCCATAGATGGAAAACCCCTGTCATGTCCACATATCACTCACGACACTGTTGATGTATGTATGAAAACAGGAGTTTTGCACCGTGAAACGATAAGATTTAAAATTATTGAATCTCCCTCATGTCCTGTCGTTCTTGGGTTTCCATGGTTAACAGAGCACAACCCGGTTATTGATTGGGTCCAGAGAGACATAAAGTGTTGGGGTCCTAGTTGTCAGTCAAATTGCCTGGGCAGGGTCAATGTGATTGGTAGCCTCAATATTGCCACAGCCCCTCCTTTATCCACAGAGGTCCCTGAATGTTATCTGGCATTAAAGGAGGTGTTCTCTAAAGCCAGGACTGAGGCCCTACCACCACATCGTCCATATGACTGTGCTATAGATTTACTCCCTGGTACTATGCCTCCTAGGGGACACGTATACCCTTTGTCACAAAAAGAAAATGACATTATGGAGGAATACATAAGGGAGAATCTAGAGCGAGGATTCATCAGACGGTCCTCCTCTCCAGCAGGAGCAGGTTTCTTTTTTGTCTCCAAAAAAGAGGGAGATCTGCGACCTTGCATCGATTATAGAGGTTTGAATAGGATAACGATAAGAAATGCATATCCCATACCTCTCATAACAGAATTATTCGACCGATTAAAAGGGGCCCGTATATATACGAAGCTCGATTTACGCGGAGCTTACAACCTGGTAAGGGTTAAAAAGGGGCATGAATGGAAAACGGCTTTTAATACACGTAGCGGGCATTATGAATACCTGGTGATGCCCTTTGGATTATGTAATGCGCCAGCCGTTTTTCAGGACCTTATAAACGACACCCTAAGGGACTTTCTGCAAGCGTTCGTCATAGTATATCTGGATGACATCCTGATATACTCTCCTGATATGGAAACTCATCACGCCCACGTGAAACAAGTATTGAAAAAACTATTGGAGGCTGGATTGTATTGTAAACTAGAAAAATGTTTATTCGACATAGAAACAGTGCATTTCCTTGGTTACATAATAACCCCTGAGGGTTTTCAAATGGATCCTAAAAAACTCTCAGCAATCCTTGACTGGCCTCTACCCCAAGGGCTTAAAGCCATCCAGAGGTTTCTGGGGTTACTAATTACTATCGGAGATTCATTAAAGACTTTTCAGCCTTGGTAGCTCCCCTCACGGCTATGACAAAGAAAGGGGTGGGAAATCAGAAATGGACACCTCAAGCTAGTCAAGCCTTTGAGGCACTTAAACAAGCATTCACTACTGCCCCTGTTCTCCAACATCCAGATCCGGCTCTGCCTTTTCAAGTAGAAGTTGACGCCTCCGAACTAGGTCTTGGTGCAGTCTTGTCCCAAAGGGAGGCACCCGACAAACCCTTGCATCCATGCGGCTTCTATTCCCGGAAATTGTCCCCGGCAGAGAGGAACTATGATATCGGAAATAGAGAGTTGTTAGCAGTCATCTCGGCCTTGGCAGAATGGAGATACTTATTGGAGGGGTCTAGGGACCCCATCGTTATCATAACCGATCATAAGAATCTCACGTACATTGGAGATGCTAAACGTTTAAATTCCAGACAAGCGAGATGGTCATTGTTTCTTTCAAGTTTTAATTTCGTGCTTACCTATAGACCTGGGTCCAGAAACATTAAAGCAGACGCATTATCGAGACAGTATGAATCTTACGAATATAATATCCAAGATCAGCATCCCATTGTACCCCAGGAAAGGATTATATCCTCTACCACGATTAGTGTCTCGTCTCCGCTGGTGAAAAGGTTGCAGACCGTCCAGGGTGCAGCTCCTGGGGGAAACCTCCGCGAAACTCTTTGTACCTGAGAACGAAAGAGAGGAAGTACTAAACATTTATCATGACAATAAAACCTCTGGGCATATGGGTATCACCAAAACAGTGTCTAGTATCCGTAAACTCCTCTGGTGGCCCACGTTGCGCCGAGATGTTAAAGATTACATAGCTGTGTGCGAGGTGTGCACAAGACATAAAAGTCCCAAAACAGCACCTATTGGTTTACTCCAGTCTTTGCCGATCCCCGAACGACCATGGTCGCATTTAGCTATGGATTTCATAGTAGACTTACCTGAGTCAAGAGGGAATACAGTAATACTTACGGTCATTGATCGATTCTCCAAGATGGGTCACTATGTTCCTCTTCGGAAACTACCTTCGGCAGCCGAACTGGTGCCCATTTTCATTACTAACGTGGTCCGCATACTGTCACGGTGTCCGCGGCCCCCCCCCCGGCGCCTGGCAGCGGCTTCCTCGCTGCTCGCTGGCCAGGCGCCGAGTGATATCGCGGAACGCTTCCGCACACGTGGGACGCCGGGGGGCGGGGCCAGGCGCATGACGCGGACCCGCCGAGTTTAAAACCCGGCTTCACATTCTCACTGGTGCCCTGACGTGTAGTTACTTCCCGCAGAGCTCTTGTATTCTGTTGATAATTATTGGCTATTCTGTGTATTGACCCTTGGCATTTGGCAAACTGACCATTCTGTGTACCGACCCCTGGCATTGGCAAACGAACCATTCTGTGTACCGACCCCTGGCATTGGCAAACGAACCATTCTGTGTACCGACCCCTGGCATTGGCAAACGAACCATTCTGTGTACCGACCCCTGGCATTGGCAAACGAACCATTCTGTGTACCGACCCCTGGCATTGGCAAACGAACTATTCTGTGCATAACCCCTGGTATTGGCGTTTACTCTTCTATCTTGGTATTGAGGTCAGTCTGTGTGGCATCCTAAGCACGCATCAGACTACCTCTTCTATTATTTAGGTCTTGGGAAGAGCCAACCATTCTAAGGTCTTGTGTACCCTCCTAGTATCGTTCTTTGTGTATACCTATCTTGACGTATATACTGTATCTGTCTAGACGTGCCGACCACTCTAAGGATCGGAAGGGTAGTGAGCGGTCTGCGTAAAGGGACCACCATCTTGGTAACCAGAGGGATCCGTGACATTACGTCAGGGCCAATGGATCCCGCAGACCTCTCTTCTCAGTTGACAAGAATTGCAGCTCGACAAGAAGAGCAGGACCACAGGATGGACCAGATTGCTCTTGCTCTGCAAACCCTGTTGAATCGATCCACTACTGGTACTGCAAGTCCTCCAGAACCAGTATTGCCTAGGGCCAGTTCGGCCTCACCCGAGGGGTGTAGGCTCAGTATGAAGGCACCCGTACGCTATGATGGTACGCCTAACTTGTGTCGGGGTTTTTTGACCCAACTGGAGATTCTATTCGAGAACAATCCAGGGTCCTGTGTATCCGATAAAGCCAAAGTAGGCTACCTAATTAACCATTTAACTGATAAAGCGTTACTGTGGGCCACGCCATTGTGGGAAAACAAAAAGCCCATCATATATGACTATGAGGGCTTTACCTCTGAACTAAAACGTACGTTTGATCCCTCTAGAAGGGCCACCAATGCAGGCAGGTCCTTATTCCACATTAAGCAAGGTAATAGGAGAGTCTCCGACTATGCCATAGAATTTAAGACCTTGACTTCTGAGGTACACTGGCCTAACGACGTTTTAACCTTGGCGTTTACCGAAGGCCTGAACGAGGCTTTGATGTTTGAGCTGGCTCCCTTGAAGTTGCCAGAACATCTGGACCATTTGGTTGATTTCTGTATTGCCATGGACGACCAAATTAGGGACAGGAGGCATTCTAGAGACAGACCCAGAAGGGTTTTGCCTCCTTTACCCTTGGTACCCAGACACACCAGTACGTCAGGTACTCCAGAGCCAGAAAGAACCGATCTACCGGTCGTGGAACCCATGCAGATAGGTAGAACAGGTATTTCAGAGGCTGAGAGAACTCACAGAAGGGAAAGGGGCTCTGTTTTTACTGTGCCGGGGCAGGGCATTTTCGTCTTCAATGTCCTCAAAGACCCAGGGGTGGCAGGGGTGACACTGGCAAGCCGGGCCAGAGAACACCTACTAGCCAGGTAATCGGTTCGCTCTATGCCTCCTTTGTTGATAACGAAAAAAAAAAAAACCCGGATTCTGGTGCCCATCTCCTTAACCTGGGAGGGGGTGCACCTCGAGACTGAGGCGTTCCTAGACTCTGGAGCCTCAGGTAACTTTATGGATAGAGTGTTTGCCTCCAAGAACCTCATGCCTCTAGTTCTCAAAGAAAGACCTCTAATGGTGGAGGCCATAGACGGGAAACCCTTGTCATGTCCCCATATCACCCACGACACTATAGAGGTATGCATGAAAACAGGAGTTTGCACCGGGAAACCATACGATTCCAGATTATTGACTCTCCCTCATGCCCCGTCGTCCTAGGGTTTCCATGGTTGACTGAGCATAACCCGGTGATTGATTGGGTCCAGAGAGACATAAGATGTTGGGGTCCCAGTTGCCAGTTGAAATGCATGGGCAGGGTCACTGTTATTGGTAGCCTTAATATCGCCACAGCACCTCCTTTATCCACAGTAGTCCCTGACTGTTATCAGGCATTAAAGGAGGTTTTTTCGAAGGCCAGGACTGAGGTTTTACCACCACATCGCCCGTATGACTGTGCCATAGAGTTACTCCCCGGTACTATGCCTCCCAGAGGACATGTATACCCCTTGTCGCAAAAGGAGAACGATATTATGGAGGAATATATAAAGGAGAATCTTGAGCGTGGATTCATTAGACGGTCCTCCTCCCCAGCAGGAGCTGGTTTCTTTTTCGTCTCCAAGAAAGAGGGAGACTTGCGACCATGCATAGATTATAGAGGTTTAAACAGAATAACCATAAGAAATGCATATCCCATACCCCTTATAACAGAGTTGTTCGACCGACTGAAAGGGGCCCGTATATACACGAAGCTCGATTTACGCGGGGCCTACAATCTGATAAGGGTGAAAAAGGGGCACGAGTGGAAGACGGCTTTTAATACGCGTAGCGGGCATTACGAATACCTGGTAATGCCCTTTGGGTTATGTAACGCGCCAGCTGTGTTTCAGGATCTCATAAATGACACCCTAAGGGATTTTCTGCAAACATTCGTCATAGTGTATCTCGATGACATCCTGATATACTCTCCAGATAAGGAGACCCATCACGCCCATGTGCAACAAGTGTTAAGGAGACTATTGAAGGCCGGCTTATACTGCAAATTAGAAAAGTGCCTATTTGATAGAGAGATGGTGCACTTCCTTGGGTATATCATAACCCCTGAGGGGTTTCAAATGGATCCTGGTAAATTGTCGGCAATCCTCGACTGGCCCCTACCCCAAGGGCTTAAAGCCATCCAGAGGTTTCTAGGTTTTACCAACTATTATCGAAGGTTCATTAAAGACTTTTCGACCTTGGTAGCTCCTCTCACGGCCATGACTAAAAAGGGGTGGGAAATCAGAAGTGGACACCCCAGGCCAGGCAAGCCTTCGAGGTCCTCAAACAGGCATTCACGACTGCCCCTGTTCTCCGACATCCTGATCCAGCTCTGCCCTTCCAACTCGAGGTTGACGCCTCCGAACTCGGTCTTGGAGCAGTCTTGTCCCAAAGGCGGGCACCCGATAAACCTTTGCATCCATGCGGCTTCTATTCCCGGAAGTTGTCTCCGGCCGAGAGAAACTATGACATCGGTAATAGAGAGTTGTTAGCAGTTATCGCAGCCTTGGCAGAGTGGAGATACTTATTAGAGGGATCTACGGACCCAATCGTTATCATAACTGATCATAAGAATCTCACTTACATTGGAGACGCGAAACGATTGAACGCCAGACAAGCGAGATGGTCTTTGTTTCTTTCAAGTTTTAATTTCATCCTCACATATAGACCTGGGTCAAGAAACATTAAAGCAGATGCGTTATCTAGACAGTATGAATCCTATGAACATAACGTTCAGGATCAACATCCCATTGTACCTCAGGAGAGGATTATAGCCTCTACCACGATTAGTGTCTCATCCCCTCTGATGATCCGATTGCAGACTGTCCAAGATAAGGCTCCGGGGGGGAGACCTCCCGCGAAGCTCTTTGTACCTGAGAAGGAAAGAGAAGAAGTCCTTAAGATTTACCATGACAATAAAACCTCTGGGCACATGGGGATCACCAAAACAGTGGCTAGCATCCGAAAACTGCTATGGTGGCCCACGATGCGCCGGGATATTAAAGATTACATAGCCGTGTGCGAGGTATGCACAAGAAATAAGAGTCCTAAGACAGCGCCCATTGGTTTACTCCAGCCCCTGCCTATCCCCGAACGACCATGGTCGCAGATAGCCATGGATTTTATAGTAGAGTTACCCGAGTCCAAAGGGAATACTGTTATACTCACGATTATAGATCGCTTTTCCAAAATGGGTCACTATGTTCCTCTTCGGAAGCTACCGTCAGCAGCCGAGCTGGTGCCCATTTTCATCGCCAACGTGGTCCGCATACACGGTATCCCTCTTGGGATTGTTTCTGATAGGGGGACCCAGTTTGTCTCCAGATTCTGGAGGGGGTTCTGCAAGAATGTGGGAATAGACCTGTCCTTCTCCTCGGCCTATCACCCCAAACGAACGGAGCAGCAGAAAGGGCCAATCAAAATGTTGAGAAGTATCTCAGGTGTTTCATATCTGAACGACAGGATAATTGGTCAGACCTGCTACCTTGGGCCGAGTATGCCCTAAACAGTGCCGTGAGTGAAGCCAGTGGTCATTCCCCTTTCTTCACGGTTTACGGATTTGATCCTCCCGTGCTTCCCACTGCATTTCCTGATACCGCAATTCCTGCTCTGGATGAGCACTTGGCGTCATTGACTGAGACCTGGGGGAGGGTTAAACAGGCACTGGAGAGGAGCAGTATTGTCCAGAAAACGAAGGCCGATAGACGTAGGGGACCAGCACCTGTGTATCAAGTCGGGGACAGGGTTTGGCTTTCGTCGCGAAACATTAAGCTCTTAGTGCCATCGATGAAACTAGCCCCCAGATACATAGGCCCTTACAAGATACTGCGGCGACTCAACCCGGTCTCCTATGCCTTGGCACTGCCCTCCCATATCAGGATACACAACGTGTTCCACGTGAGCCTTTTAAAACCGCTTTTGTGTAATCGGTACACCAGGGCCCGTGTCCCCCTCCTCCGGTCTCTGTGGAGGGCGAGGAGGAGTTTGAAGTTAAGGCCATTCTGGACGCCAGGGTTTCTAGGGGGGTCCTTCAGTACTTAGTGGACTGGGTGGGCTACGGTCCGGAGGACCGCTCTTGGCTTCCGGCTACTGAGGTTCATGCCCCTCGCTTGGTGAAGGCCTTCTATTTGGCTCATCCCTGTGCCCCTGGGGGTCGTCCAGTGGCCGCCCGTAGAGGGGGGTTCTGTCACGGTGTCCGCGGCCCCCCCCCCCCGGCGCCTGGCAGCGGCTTCCTCGCTGCTCGCTGGCCAGGCGCCGAGTGATATCGCGGAACGCTTCCGCACACGTGGGACGCCGGGGGGCGGGGCCAGGCGCATGACGCGGACCCGCCGAGTTTAAAACCCGGCTTCACATTCTCACTGGTGCCCTGACGTGGTAGTTACTTCCCGCAGAGCTCTTGTATTCTGTTGATAATTATTGGCTATTCTGTGTATTGACCCTTGGCATTTGGCAAACTGACCATTCTGTGTACCGACCCCTGGCATTGGCAAACGAACCATTCTGTGTACCGACCCCTGGCATTGGCAAACGAACCATTCTGTGTACCGACCCCTGGCATTGGCAAACGAACCATTCTGTGTACCGACCCCTGGCATTGGCAAACGAACCATTCTGTGTGTACCGACCCCTGGCATTGGCAAACGAACTATTCTGTGCATAACCCCTGGTATTGGCGTTTACTCTTCTATCTTGGTATTGAGGTCAGTCTGTGTGGCATCCTAAGCACGCATCAGACTACCTCTTCTATTATTTAGGTCTTGGGAAGAGCCAACCATTCTAAGGTCTTGTGTACCCTCCTAGTATCGTTCTTTGTGTATACCTATCTTGACGTATACTGTATCTGTCTAGACGTGCCGACCACTCTAAGGATCGGAAGGGTAGTGAGCGGTCTGCGTAAAGGGACCACCATCTTGGTAACCAGAGGGATCCGTGACACATACACGGTATTCCTCTTGGGATTGTCTCTGATAGGGGTACCCAATTCGTCTCCAGATTCTGGAAAGGGTTTTGTAAGAATGTTGGGGATCAGAACTTATCCTTCTCTTCGGCCTATCACCCCCAGACTAACGGAGCAGCAGAACGAGCCAATCAAAAATATAGAGAAATATCTCAGGTGCTTTATATCAGAACAAACAAGATAACTGGTCAGACCTGCTACCATGGGCAGAATAGCTTTGAAACAGTTGCAGTGAGTGAATCCACTGGACATTCCCCTTTCTTAACTGTTTATGGTTTTGATCCTCCCGTGCTCCCCGCTACGTTTCCTGATACCACGATTCCTGCTTTGGATGAACATTTGGCATCATTGAAAGAGACTTGGGGGAGAGTCAAACAGGCACTGGAAGAGAGTAGTGCCATCCAGAAAACCAAGGCCGACAGACACAGGAGGCAGGCACCCGTGTATCAAGTTGGGGACAGGGTTTGGCTTTTTCTTCACGGAATATCAAGCTCTTAGTGCCCTCCATGAAGCTGGCACCCAGATACATAGGCCCCTATAGGATACTGCGGCGACTTAATCCGGTCTCCTATGCTTTGGCGTTGCCCCCCATATCATCAGGATACACAATGTGTTCCACGTGAGCCTTTTGAAGCCACTGTTGTGTAATCGGTACACCAAGGTCCGTGCTCCCCCTCCCCTGTCTCTGTGGAGGGCGAGGAAGAGTTTGAGGTTGAAGCCATCCTGGACGCCAGGATGTCTAGGGGGTCCTACAGTACTTGGTCGACTGGGTGGGCTACGGTCCGGAGATCGTTCTTGGCTCCCGGCTACTGAGGTCCATGCTCCTCGGTTAGTGAAGGCCTTCTATTTGGCTCATCCCCGTGCTCCTGGGGGTCGTCCAGTGGCTGCCCGTTGAGGGGGGGTTCTGTCACGATGTGCCCCGTTTTGGCGGCGCCTGGCAGCAGCTCTCGCTGCTCGCTGACCAGGCGCCGCTGAGAGGCGCGATATCGCAGCCAGTTTCCACACGTGGGACGCCGGGGGGCGGGGCCTGGGCGCGCTGACGCAGAACCGCCGGGTTTAAAGCCCAGCCTCACAGAGACGCCGGTGCCCTGACGTGGTATTCACTTCCCGCAGAGCTCTTGTGTATTTTGGCTATTATCTGTGTATGACCCCTGGCATTGGCGAACGAACCATTCTGTGTATGACCCCTGGCATTGGCGAACGAACCATTCTGTGTATGACTCCTGGCATTGGCGAACGAACCATTCTGTGTATGACCCCTGGCATTGGCGAACGAACCACCCTGTGCATAACCCCTGGTATTGGCATTAACTCTTCTCACGGTTCTGCTCTTAACTTTGGTACCGAGGTCAGTCTGTGTGGCACCCTAAGCACACATCAGACTACCTCTTATATTACTAAGGTCCTAGGGAGAACGAATACTCTATTCTGTACATCTGTCTGGTGTTTACCCTTTTTTGTATATTGTCTGGTTAATTATCTGTCTAGTTGTGCCGACCATCCAAGGATCGGAAGGTTAGAAATCGGTCTACGTATAGGGACCACTATTCTGGTATTCAGGGGGAATCGTGACAGACATGTGCGATTCGTTTCGTTAAGAGTCAAAATTCGTCCGAATTTCCTAAAATTCGTAAATTCGGAAGCATCCGAAATCCGAATTGCTATGCTTCCGAATGTATCCGAAATACGAAATTCCGTTAACGAATTTCGGCTCCGAATCCTAATTTCGTTACAACGGAAAAGTGACTGTTTGACCAATCAGAGGTTTTCTTCTGCTGCTGAGGGAGGTTGGGGAAAATTACCTTTTTTTAATATGGGAGTGGGAGACTGGTAGTCGATGGGAGATTCAGAATCGGATGAATAAGAATGTTCGTTAATATCGTTTTATTATCATAATAATTACGATTATTCGTTATGATGAAATTAAATTACCTTTTTTTAATATTTGAAATGGGAGTCACCAGTAGGGTCCCAGGTTCGATTTGAACATGAGTATGAATTGAATGAACATTGTTCGTTCGAGTGATGTGGGAACCCCTCATAATGAGCACAGCAGGTGTACAAACCCTGGAGGAACTCAGCACAGCACAGGAATGGTGGGAACCCCTCATAATGAGCACAGCAGGTGTACAGACCCAGGAGGAACTCAGCACAGCACAGGAATGGTGGGAACCCCTCATAATGAGCACAGCAGGTGTACATACCCAGGAGGAACTCAGCACAGCACAGGAATGGTGGGAACCCCTCATAATGAGCACAGCAGGTGTACAAATCCTGGATGAACTCAGCACAGCACAGGAATGGTGGGAACCCCTCATAATGAGCACAGCAGAAGTACAGACCCAGGAAGTCAGCACAGCACAGGGATGGTGGGAACCCCTCATAAAGAGCACAGCAGGTGTACAGAGTGCAACCACACACAGTCACAAAGCAGAAGAAAACCTCTGAAATTCGTTAACTGAATTTCGTACTCTGCAATGCAATGTTTAAACGCGATTTGAAGTCACGTTTTATTATACAACCCAGACAAATTATATATCATTTTTTCAGCAGACTCAGCAGATTCATTATATATTATTATACGTATACGTCATAATCCTGCCTGAATATTATAACAAAAAAATGCAATAAAATTAGAATTTTCAATCATCTAGAGTGTATAAAGTGTTTTTTTTTCACATTTCATCATCCGAACCTTTGAGGTTATATATTCTATGGGCTGCGCTTGTTAAAAAAATTAGAAATGCGAACTCGTTATAATTTTTTGGGGAAATTATGTGTTTTTTAGCAAATTCACCCCATAGAAAAATTGTTAGTGCAGCATCATTGTTCACATTATTACTGAAATGTGAACAATAATGCTGCATTAATAAAACAATTTTTTATTTTTTATTTTTTTTTTAAAAAAAATCATAACATGGTCATGTTTGGTAACATTGGAAAGGCCATGCTCTGGCCTTTCAAATGATACCAAACATTAACCCCTAGCTGCCAAGGATTGGGAGATACAGAGGTCATTTGAAATCCCTATCTCCACCATAGGTGGCAGCTAGGGGTTAACTCCCGAACAGACATCATCGCATCCCTGCACGATGATGCCAGTAGGTAAGGGGAGATCCCAGAGGCATGGAGAGGACCACGATCCAGCCCCATAGAGGTTAAAGGCAGACACCGCTTGGAAGGGCAGGCTGTGCCCTTCCAAGCAGTTCCTGCCTTTTGCTTGTAGCCCTTACGGATGGGGAGAGAGGTCCAAAGGACTTCCCCTCTCCCCTTCAGGTACCTTCCCTGCTCTGGTGGGGGTGCCTGGAATAGACGTCATTGCGTGCTGGCTGGGGTCCCAGAGGCTGGGCTGACATCAAAGATGTCACCGGGAGGCCGCAGTGATCGCCCAAAATACCAGCCGATCGCTGGCTCCTTTGCTAGGACCTGCTCATCACGTCCATAGTACAGGAGACCCACTTGGCTGGACGCGCTGGGCGCGTCCCCCGCAGTCAAGTGGTTAAACATGGTCCTAACCCTAATACTCAACCGCTTACATACTACGAATAACCCCCAGCATAAAATGTTTAAAATTAGCCAATATATTAGAATTAGGATATATGTGGATAAAGGATACGTTTATAGAGCCTACTGCAACAGCAGCGACATTGCTAACCAGATCCATTATCCATTACTATGGTGTATGGGGCCAAGAGAACACCTGTGCTGCATTCCTTTCAATTGCCTGTTAATTTTGGGTGTGGACCTGTTATTATGGTTTTTTCAAGTTACCACCAGGGGTGAGCAGTAAGTAAATATTTGCGATCAGCGTCGCTCCAGAAATTAGCGCTGGCACCAAGTCATCTGTTAGTTACCAAAGTGCTGGAGATCTCTAGCGCTGCCCATGCTAAGTATAGGACGCAGAAAGGACAGTAAGCTCCCGCTACAAATTGCTAAAAGCGACTCGCCAAATGATGTTTCCTGTTTCCAGCGAGTGGCAAATGATCTGTTGGTCAGGCACTAGACTGAATTAAGCTGACGCTAATGCTCAAACATACCAATGCTAACGTTAGCTCACACCAAGTGACAGGGCCCAGTATATTAAGGTTGGCATCAGACGAGCGCACTATGTGCGTCCGTACTGACGTGCCTTCTGTCGTCCGTCGCAGCATTGAGATGCTACGATGGGGCCAGCCACGCGCTGTTGCGTGCGCACGAATTGCACGCACAATAGCGGCCGTGCTGCGTCCGTGCAGCAGCCCTCTCCGTGAAAGCGCTAGGATGCGTGTTGACGGAGCTGCAAAATCCGATCTTCCATAGGAGGATCGAGCCTTGCAGCGCTGAGCGCACTAAGTGCGCTCAGCAAGGTGGCCAGACGAGCGTCGAGTGGAAGGAACGTCTACTCTCACGGACGTTCCTTCCGCTCTCCATTAACGCTCGTCTGACCTTAGCCTTACATCACTTGCTCCTCTCTGTATGGCTTTTGCCATAGAGTGGAGTCTATGGGTCAATCACTCACTCACTCAAATCATTGTATTGTGTGGGATGTTTTCAAAGGATCACCGAGGGGGGGATTATAAATCTTTTTAGCTCCCTCTCGTATCTCATTCAACTGTCATCTCTTATCTCAGGTAGCCTGGAGAACACAATAGACCTCCTGTCGCCTTATCTAAACATTCCCTCCTCCAACCTCATTGAATGTTAAATACTTTAGATTAGACAAGCCACAGAAGTAATGAAAAACCTTTGGTAAATGTTGCCTCAAGGGAAAAATCTGCAAAATGGAAACAGGAGATAAAAAAATAATAATTTTATTTTTCCTTTCTACATGCAACTACTTCAAACCAAAAAAACAGCAGCATGTGTTTTATAAGGTGATTTTATTTGTAATGCACAAGTAATCTAGTTACAACTTATGTAAGTGCTACTGTCCCTTTAAGAAAGACTTAATGCAAGGCCATGCCTTGCCATAACACTAATTTATTTTTCTTTTCTTAAATTTCTTTTTGTGCAATACTATCCAAGCTCTGTGCAAAGGCAACAAATTAAGACATGTCAGGGTATCTTTACACCATGCAGCTATTAGATTTATATGCTCAAAATGTCAAAGAATGCTACATTATAAGAAAAAAACGTTTACAATATTGTATGAAGGTGATGCACTGAGCGCGACAGCTGGGATAGAATTAACTCAATATAGTGTGATACAATGGATGATTCCTCAATCCTCACTCACTAATGGTTGAATAGATAAAAACAATTTGGCCGTAGGAGACAATAGTCAGAAGGAATATCAGTCAATGTACATAATAGTGCTCCCAATTACCTGTCCTCATTAATCAACAAATACAACCCAGCCCGCTCCCTAACATGAAACAACCTGCGTCTAGCGTTTCCCTGCATCACATCTTCCTATGATAGACTGTAGGATTTCTCACGCGCAGCCCCCATCCTCTGGAACACTCTCCCTTGTACTGTCAGACTTTCCCCTAGTTTCCCTTCCTTCAAACGTTCCCTTAAGACATTCCTATTTAGGGAAGCCTACCACCCCACTCACTGATGCAACCAGTCCATCACTCTCACCTTGCAGCCCATCACTCTCACCGTGCAGTCCTCTCCTCTTGTTTCCACCCGAAACCCTCCTAGATTGTAAATTCCCATAGGAATAGGTTCCCTCGTTTCCTCCTGTACTGGTTTGTCAAAATGTTTTTCAGTCTCAAAGTATTGTAACCATGTCTATATTGTGCCCATTGTTCAACGCTGCAGAATATGCTGGCGCTATATAAATAAAGAATAATAATAATAATTCCCAGATCACAAAGTAAAAATGGTCGATTGCTAATGGTTAGACCAGCGAAGATGTCTTTCTGTAAATTACAGGTAAAAATTTAAAGGTCCTAGCGAAGAGAAAGAGTATATAAAGAAAGGATGGTCCTGAACGGGCTCTCCAATAGGTCGTGCACAGAGCAGTCTAATTACCTGCTGGTCTAAACATCTGATGACAGAGGAATCTACACATCTGCGTTCCCTGCTGGCGTGCAAGCTGTTCCTGTCTGGACACTAAGGTTAGCAATCTCTTTGCTTCCTAAGGGTGGAGTACTTGGACCAAGTTTCAGTAATCAGTCCCCCTGGCAACTCATTAAGTAACTGTATCAGCTGACGGAAGAACAATGACCAAGAGAACAGAAAAGTATGGTGTAGTATCCAGGGAAAAGACACACTAAGACCAGGGCCGGTGCTAGACTATTTTGCGCCCTAGGCAAAACCAGCCACTTGCACCCCCCCCCCCACCAAAGAATTGTTAACTGTTGAAATGTGGGGGGCACACACTATGCAAGGACACACACACTGCAGGACACACACACACACTGTGCAGGGGGGCTGCACACAAACGTTCAGTGCCCATCTTAGGCTAGGGTCAGACGAGCGTGATTTCTACGGACTGTACGTCCGTGCAGTACGGACATCGTCAGTACGGATGACGCAGTAGTGGTCACACAGTCCGTTTTTTCACTGAAGTTATTTTTTGACGGATGTAGGAGGGAAAAATAAATTACAATGAAAAAACATTCTGTCCGTCAAAAATGCTGGACGTATAAATGCAGTCCGTCTGACCATGCTCCATCACTCACACACAAAGCTATGCGGACGTTGTGGACGTGGCGCATTCCGCACGTCCGTTCTAGCAGTATTACGTTCTTGCCTAACCTGCGTCCGTTTGCAGCGTCCGTCAGCCCCCGCACGTCTGTGCGGACGTACTTCGTGTGTGGGGCTTCATTTAACACAATTGTATGCTATCACGCACGTACTTATGTGCGGCAACACGGACGTTAACACTGCGCTCGTCCGACCCCAGCCTTACCCCTCCGCCATGCCTCTTCCTTTCCTCTGCCCTTTGTGCCCCTTTCTTTCCTTTCTTTCTTTCTTTTTTCTTTCTTTTTTCTTTTTTTCTTTCGTGCCTCTTTCTATTGCCTTTTCTTCCCTCTGCCTATTTCTTTTCTTTCATCTGCCTCTTTTTGTTTCTTTCTTCCTTTCTTTCTCCTTTTTCTTTCCTCTGCCTTTCTTTCTTTCCTCTGCCCTCTATGCCTCTTTCTTTCTCTTTCTTTCTTTCTTTCTTTCTTTCTCTCTCCGTTTCTTTCACCTGCCTCTTTCTTTCTTTCTATTGCCTTTTCTTTCATCTGCCTTTCTTTCTTTTCTTTCATCTGCCTTTACTTTTCTGTCATCTGCCTTTCATTCTTTTCTTTCTCTCTTTCTTTCTTTCTTTCTCCGTTTCTTTCATCTGCCTTTCATTCTATTGCCTTTTCTTTCATCTGCCTCTTTAGTTTCTTTCTTTCTTTCTCCATTTCTTGCATCTGCCTCTTTCTTTCTTTCTTTCTTTCTTTCTCCATTTCTTGCATCTGCCTCTTTTCTTTCTTTCTTTCTTTCTATTGCCTTTTCTTTAATCTGCCTTTCTTTTCTTTCATCTGCCTCTTTCTTTTCTCTTTCTTTCTTTCCTCTTTCTATTGCCTTTTCTTCCATCTGCCTATTTCTTTTCTTTCATCTGCCTCTTTTTCTTTCTTTCTTTTTTCTTTCTTTCTCCTTTTTCTTTCCTCTGCCTTTCTCTCTCTCGCCTTTTCTTTCCTCTGCTCTCTGTGCCCCTTTCTTTCTATCTTTCTCTTTTCTTTCTTTCTTTCTTTCTTTCATTCTTGCCTCTTCTTTCATCTGCCTTTCTTTCTTTTCTTTCATCTGCCTCTTTCTTTTCTTTTCTCTTTCTTTCTTCTTTCTTTCCTCTTTCTATTGCCTTTTCTTCCATCTGCTTATTTCTTTTCTTTCATCTGCCTCTTTTTCTTTCTTTGTTTCTTTCTTTCTCCTTTTTCTTTCCTCTGCCTTTCTCTTTCTTTCGCCTTTTCTTTCCTCTGCCCTCTGTGCCCCTTTCTTTCTTTCTTTCTTGCCTCTTTCTATTGCCTTTTCTTTCATCTGCCTCTTTCTTTCTTTCTTGCCTCTTTCTATTGCCTTTTCTTTCATCTGCCTTTCTTTTCTTTCATCTGCCTCTTTCTTTCTCTTTCTTTCTTCTGTGCCCTTCTCTCTTTCTTCTGTGTCTTTCTTTCTACTGCCTCTTTTTTTTCTTTAATCTGCCTCTGGTGGCGCCCACACATCATCTGGTGGCACCTGCGCGTCACCATAAGATGCCCACCTTCTGCGCCAATAGCGAGGGTCCGCACGTCGACAATGAGGAATGGGTACAATAATGGAACCTGGGTTGGGGCTGGTTGCGCCCCTAAACGGCAGTGCGCCCTAGGCGGTTGCCTAGCTTGCCTAGTGGGAGCACCGGCCCTGACTAAGACAACATATTTTGTGTAATACTACACAATGAGAAATGCAGCATCTGTCCCACACGACCATCTTAATGAGATACATTCTCTCTTCAGGTTGAAAATACCCATATCCTTCTTTATGATCATAGCTTTTTTTCTGTTATGTTGTAATGAACATGAATGAATTAGTGGAGACTTGCAGTTGGCATAACGAACCGAACAAGAACTCCTTTATAATCAATAGTACACCGATTCACTGGATTGGAACTACATGTCCCATGATGCTAGTCAAGGCAAAAGGTTTTGGAGGAGTATGGGTAATGTATTTTAAAATGTAAAAAGAGGAAGATGCATCCCGGAAATACTTGTTTAAAAAATAGAGTTCCCTTTTCTTGCCCTTAAATAATAGAGGCTGCAGCAGGTCATGCTCTCGTCCGACGAGCACCCGAACGCACCCATTGGCCCTCCCGTTCACTTCCCGCTACCCACACCCTTTTTTCCCCCTCTCTTTCTTTCTTCATTCTTTCCTTTTTCCCATTTACCCTCTCTTTTCGTCCTGTCTTGTGATGTTCTGTCTTCAGTGTTAGTATATATGTGGCTTTATTTATATGTATGAGTTTGTTCCCATGGGCGCATTACCAAAAATGCGCGGCACTGGCCATGGAAGTAACCCCACCCGGCTGTACCGCTTTCTGTTCTATCACCTGTTACACCGTGATCCGAGCGATGCCCGGTGTGGTGGTGAGTACCAGTGTTTTATGTACGGGACCGTATACTCCTCGGTGTTATATCACCATCATACGTGCCTTGTTGTAAAGAAAAACCCCCTGGACACATTAGGAGGGGGGGCATGACTGCTGGTCTGGGGCTGGGTCGGTCGTAAGGTGGTCTGATTGAAGGTGATTGGTGGTGGTGTAAATATGTTTGTAAATAATGTTGGGGTCATATAAGAGTGAGAGGGGAGGGGTCTTACCTTTTCTGATTCTTACAGCGGGGTTGACAAATCAGAAAAATCCCACCCTCCCACAGCTGCGGAAAGAACCCTGGCCAGCGTAAGACAAGGTGGAAAGATAAGGCGCCGAATGGTGGGCTCTGGGGAGACGCACTTGGTGGCTGGCTGATGGCGCCACAGGTAGCGAGCTCATGGTTTATGCGAAGGAGAAACTCCCACCAGTTGATGCTGCGGGTGGGCAGATGTTAGGCATGGAATATAAGTTTATTAAGTTATGTGTATAATGTTCTTTAATATAAAGCTGTGGCCTGTGCCCTTCCAAACTAAGAAATGGTGTGTTTTGTTAATGGTGGGCATGTATGACAGATCACAGACATCAGCAGTCATGAGTATTACCCTATGTTGTTTATGTTTCTGTATATGCATATCTTTGCAATTAAATTCTATTTCTAAATAATAGAGGCTTCTGTCAGCCCATGCCCAATTATTTTTTTCCATTTTGTTCTCTTTTTCAGTGATTTTTACTCCACTTTTTTCCATTGCCGGGCGCAGCTCCTACTCTTCAGCTCAGGGACTCCCAAACCAGGAAGTTCCTGAAGTTTTTCTGTGCAATTTGCACTCGTCTGCAACTTGCGTAGCGTAGGAGCCACAAATTGCGCAGCACAACAGGACTCGAGCGCTTTATGTACAGATGTTCCATAGTGCCTGCGCACAACGATGGATCGGACTTGGAGCTGTGTTTGCATCTGCAGATTCGATCCATCGCCTGCCTCTCGGAGACTGCTTGCTATCGCGATTGGTCTCAGAGGGTGACGTCGGCACGCTTTCTCCATGCCGATGTCACTAGTGACTGATGTGGTGATGTCACGAAGCTGCCGGGGAGTTAACGAGCCCAGGGTGTGGTTACAGAAACTGTGAGACAGGTTAGTAGGTTTAACCAGAATAATTATTTAGAATAGGAACAGAAGTAAACCAGGAAAAGGGACAATGAATAAGCAATAACACTTATATACAGCTGGCAGGGTACACTGAGCAGATGGGACAGGACACTGAATAACAGAATAAACACAAGGATGGACAGGACAGACACTGGACTGGACACTGAATACATAACTAAAGACACTTACTGGATACACAGAGGGTGGACTAGAAGACACAGAGGGCAGAAGAAACAACAATAATATCAAGCGTGGTATCAGGAGGGCTATAGCAGAAGAATAGTCAGATCGTGCAGAGGTCTTGTCAGGCGGTGGGCAGAGAGTGGTCAAAGTCCATAGCAGATGGTCATACACAGGAGGTCAAATCAATAGGTGGCTCTGGAGCAGTGATGGGAGTGGAAGTCCAGAAATGGAGATTGTAGGGAATGCTGCGATGAGGGGGTCACAATAGGGTATTGCAAGGAAGGGTGGTCTCCACGGGGTACTTGCAGGGAAGGTGGTCTCCACGAGGTACTGCAGGAAAGGTGGCCTCCACGGGGTACTGCAGGAAGGTGGTCTCCACAGGATGCAATAAGGGTGGTCTCCACAGGATGCAATGAGGAAGGAGTCTCAGTGAGATAAAGCAATGGGGTTCTCAGACTGGAAATGTGCAGAGCACGCAGGATTGGCACACCGTGAGGCTTCCAAGGAAGGATAATACAGAATCGATGATTCTGAGGGGAGGCTTGATTATATGGGCATTGCAGGCCCAGCCCACACCTGAGGCTGGAGAGGTGAGGGGAACGTCAGGAACGGATCCCTGAGTGTCCAGACAGTGGAAAAAGCAGGACCAGAACCAGATTCTGGAAGGGAATGCCCTTCCTTGCCCTTCCTCCGGCGTCTTCTGCGAGAACCATGACAGGTGACCAGGAGCTGGGAAATTCAAAAATCCCAACTATTGGTGACGCTGGGTGGGGTGGAGGAAACTTCATCCCGACCGAACATCATATCAGGGGAGCTGGGGGGGTGGGCACTCCTCATATCCAGACCACTTTATAAATGTAACATGGTCAGGATGATTAGATAGACTGTCCCTTTAAACTGTTCCCTAAAAAAATTTAACAGCTTCTTTGATTTCCAGTTACAGCCTCAGAATCAGAAGTGTATCTTCTTGGACCATTTTGAAATTCCTGGAGATGTCCCTGTGATGGTACAGTGATTCCAATGATATACTAGTGTCCGTCCTATCGATGTAATACATCACATGCTACATATATTGAGGCAATGGCATATTAATGCACGCGCTCTTCCACCTGGCAATGGTAATAATAGTGCTGTTTTATCCGGGACATTTTCTGCCCAGGGGCCTTATTCCAACTGAGCTGGTATGTTAATGGCTGGATCCATTATACATAGCGACTCCAGTCGTTAGCTTAACATCCTAAGCCGCTCGGGCATTACTTCTGCTTACTGTACATTGATGACTAATTAATATTAGTCAAGAACGAGTTCTTCCAACATTGTTCGGAAGATCTCACGATGGAGAGGGTGGTGTCCCCCCCCCTAATACTCTACCCTAGGCCCGGGTCTAGCTAGCCTATGTAAAAATACACGTCTCCAGGGCAGATGGACAGGTATGGTGATCCAAAACATGCTATGACTACATACCCAGTGACAGAGAACCTCCTCTGGCCTTGGATTATAACTAGGGATGAGCCGAACACCCCCGTGTTCGGTTCGCATTCGAACTCGAACAATTTCAAAAGTTCGAGTTCGAACGCGAACACGAACCGAACTCAATGCACGTCAATGGGACTCAAAATTTCGGTTTTTAGAGTGCCCTCCAAGAGGGCATGTATGCAAGATATTTGCCATAAAAGGTGTATGGGGGTCCGGGTAGTGCCCTGGGGGACAGGAAACAAGGACAAAAAGTTTAAATTAAAACGTTTTAACCCTTTCGCTGCTGAGCCTTTTCACACCTCTGTGCTGAGCTCATTTTTACCGGTTTCGCTCATCATGTTTAAATCCAATTTGAAGCCACGTTTTTTTAATTGACCCAGATATATTATATATCGTTCTTTCCGGGAGACTCGGCAGATTCATAATTTATCATTATTATATGTATACGTTATGTCCTGTCTGTATATTACAACATAAAATGCAATAAAATTTGAATTTTCAATAATTTACAACATGTAAAGTGTTTTTTTTTTTCACATTTTAACATGCGAGTGTTTTCGGTTATATTTTCTATGGGTTGCGCTTGTTAAAAAAGTTAGAAACGGGAAATCGTTACTTTTTTGGGGGGAAAATTACGTGTTTTTGGCAAACGCCCCCCATAGAAAAAATCGTTAATGCAGCATCATTGTTCACATTATAATTGAAATGGGAACAATATTGCTGCATTAATAAAACAAAACAAAAACAAAAAAGTTTTTTTATTAAATTTTTTTTAATTATTTTTTTTTAAACTGTACATGGTCATGTTTGGTATCATTGAAAAGGCCATGCTCTGCCCGTTCCAATTATATCAAACATTAACCCCTAGCTGTCACGGATCGGGAGATAGGGTGTTCATTGGAACCCCCTATCTCCACCATAGGTGGCAGCAAGGGGTTAATTTCGAAACTGGCGCCATCACGCTATGTGCGATGACGCCAGTCATTAGGGGGATATCCCGGAAGCTTGGCCGACATCTTGGATGTCGGCCAGCTCCGGGAGGGGACCGCGATACAGCGCATGTTAGCGCCATATCACGATCCAGCCCCCTAGGGGTTAAAGACAGCCGCCGCTTGGAAGGGCAAGCTGTGCCCTTCCAAGCGGTGTCTGCAGGACCGCCATCAGGGCATTACGCCCCATGCTGCCGTAAGGGACCCGGGCCCGGTGGGGGCCCGGGCCGCCGGGGCCCGGGGGGGTTCCCAGGCCCCCGACGGCAGCGGCGTCGCCCTTTAACAGCTCCGGTATCGGACTCGATGTCCGAATCTGGAGCTGTGTCCCTGCTGCTGCTGCAGGAGCCGGAGGAGACTGAGACACTGCGTCTCCTCCAGCTCCTGACAGCTTCACTTCCTGGCTGGGCGGGGCCAAGCAGCGTGTGAGGGCCTCCCAAGCATGTTGCTTTGGCTCCGCCCCTCCACTCAGTGAAGCTGCGCGCCGGAGCTGGAGGGACCGGGAAGAAGAAGAGAAGAAGATTGAAGAAAAGAAGAGCTGAAGAGCAGAAGAAAAGAAGATAGAAGAAAAGAAGACAGCGGAGTGGTGAGCCAGGGCCCAGACCCCAGGGCCCAGACCCCAAGGCCCAGGGCCCAGACCCTAAGGCCCAGACCCCTAGGCCCAAACCCAGGGCCCAGACCCCAAGGCCCAGGCCCCTAAGGCCCAGACCCCAAGGCCCAGACCCAGGGCCCAGACCCCAAGGCCCAGACCCCAAAGCCCAAAGCCAGGGCCCAGACCCCAAGGCCCAGACCCCAAACCCAGGTCCTAGGCCCAAACCCAGGGCCCAGACCCCAAGGCCCAGACCCAAGGCCCAGACCCCAAGGCCCAGACCCCAGGGCCCAGACCCTAAGACCCAGGGCCCAGACCCTAAGGCCCAGACCCCTAGGCCCAAACCCAGGGCCCAGACCCCAAGGAACAGGACCCAGACCCTAAGGCCCAGACCCAGGGCCCAGACCCCAAGGCCCAGACCCAGGGCCAAGACCCCAAGGCCCAGACCCCAAAGCCCAAACCCAGGGCCCAGACCCCAAGGCCCAGACCCTAGGGCCCAGACCCAGGGCCCAGACCCTAAGGCCCAGACCCAGGGCCCAGACCCCTAGGCCCAAACCCAGGGCCCAGACCCCTAGGCCCAAACCCGGGGCCCAGACCCCAGGACCCAGACCCTAAGGCCCAGACCCAGGGCCCAGACCCCAAGGCCCAGACCCCAAAGCCCAAACCCAGGGCCCAGACCCCTGGGCCCAGACCCTAGGGCCCAGACTCCTAGGCCCAGACCCTAAGGCCTAGACCCCATACCCAGGGCCCAGACCCCAAGGCCCAGGGCCCAGAGCCCAGACCCAGGGCCCAGACCCTAAGGCCCAGACCCAGCACCCAGACCCAAGGCCCAGACCCCTAGGCCCAAACCCAGGGCCCAGACCCCAAGGCCCAGACCCAGGACCCAGACCCCAAGGCCCAGATCCAGGGCCCAGACCCCAAGGCCCAGGGCCCAGACCAAGGCCCAGACCCCAAGGCCCAGACCCTAGGGCCCAGGGCCCAGATCCCAAGGTCCAGGACCCAGACCCTAAGGCCCAGACCCCAGACCAAGGCCCAGACCCCAAGGCCCAGACCCTAGGGCCCAGACCCCAAGACCCTAAGGCCCAGACCCAGGGCCCAGACCCCAAGGCCCAGACCCCTAGGCCCAAACCCAGGGCCCAGACCCCAAGGCCCAGACCCCAAGACCCTAAGGCCCAGACCCCAAGGCCCAAACCCAAGGCCCATACCCCAGGGCCCAGACCCCAAGACCCTAAGGCCCAGTCCCCAAGGCCCAGACCCAGGGCCCAGACCAAGGCCCAGACCCCTAGGCCCAAACCCAGGGCCCAGACCCCAAGGCCCAGACCCAGGGCCAAGACCCCAAGGCCAGACCCCAAAGCCCAAACCCAGGGCCCAGACCCCAAGCCCCAGACCCTAGGGCCCAGACCCAGGGCCCAGACCCTAAGGCCCAGACCCAGGGCCCAGACCCAGGGCCCAGACCCCTAGGCCCAAACCCAGGGCCCCGACTCCAGGACCCAGACCCTAAGGCCCAGACCCAGGGCCCAGACCCCAAGGCCCAGACCCCAAAGCCCAAACCCAGGGCCCAGACCCCTGGGCCCAGACCCTAGGGCCCAGACCCAGGGCCCAGACCCTAGGGCCCAGACCCCTAGGCCCAGACCCTAAGGCCCAGACCCCAAACCCAGGGCCCAGACCCCAAGGCCCAGGGCCCAGACCCCAGAGCCCAGACCCAGGGCCCAGACCCTAAGACCCAGCGCCCAGACCCAGGGCCCAGACCCCTAGGCCCAAACCCAGGGCCCAGACCCCTAGGCCCAAACCCAGGGCCCAGACCCCAAGGCCCAGACCCAGGACCCAGACCCGAAGGCCCAGATCCAGGGCCCAGACCCCAAGGCCCAGACCCCAGGGCCCAGGACAAGGCCCAGACCCCAAGGCCCAGACCCTAGGGCCCAGACCCAGGGCCCAGACCCTAGGGCCCAGACTCCTAGGCCCAGACCCTAAGGCCTAGACCCCAAACCCAGGGCCCAGACCCCAAGGCCCAGGGCCCAGAGCCCAGACCCAGGGCCCAGACCCTAAGGCCCAGACCCAGCACCCAGACCCAGGGCCCAGACCCCTAGGCCCAAACCCAGGGCCCAGACCCCTAGGCCCAAACCCAGGGCCCAGACCCCAAGGCCCAGACCCAGGACCCAGACCCCAAGGCCCAGATCCAGGGCCCAGACCCCAAGGCCCAGACCAAGGCCCAGACCCCAAGGCCCAGACCCTAGGGCCCAGGGCCCAGACCCCAAGGTCCAGGACCCAGACCCTAAGGCCCAGACCCCAGACCAAGGCCCAGACCCCAAGGCCCAGACCCTAGGGCCCAGACCCCAAGACCCTAAGGCCCAGACCCCAAGGCCCAAACCCAGGCCCAACCCCAGGCCCAGACCCCAAGGCCCCAAGGCCCAGACCCCCTAGGCCCAAACCCAGGGCCCAGACCCCAAGGCCCAGACCCCAAGACCCTAAGGCCCAGACCCCAAGGCCCAAACCCAAGGCCCAGACCCCAAGACCCTAAGGCCCAGACCCCAAGGCCCAAACCCAAGGCCCAGACCCCAGACCCCAAGACCCTAAGGCCCAGACCCCAAGGCCCAGACCCAGGGCCCAGACCCCAAGGCCCAGACCCCTAGGCCCAAACCCAGGGCCCAGACCCCAAGGCCCAGGACCCAGACCCTAAGGCCCAGACCCAGGGCCCAGACCCCAAGGCCCAGACCCAGGGCCAAGACCCCAAAGCCCAAACCCAGGGCCCAGACCCCAAGGCCCAGACCCTAGGGCCCAGACCCAGGGCCCAGACCCTAAGGCCCAGAACCAGGGCCCAGACCCAGGGCCCAGACCCCTAGGCCCAAACCCAGGGCCCAGACCCCTAGGCCCAAACCCAGGGTCCAGACCCCAGGACCCAGACCCTAAGGCCCAGACCCAGGGCCCAGACCCCAAGGCCCAGACCCCAAAGCCCAAACCCAGGGCCCAGACCCCTGGGCCCAGACCCCAAGGCCCAGACCCTAGGGCCCAGACCCAGGGCCCAGACCCTAGGGCCCAGACCCCTAGGCCCAGACCCTAAGGCCCAGACCCCAAACCCAGGGCCCAGACCCCAAGGCCCAGGGCCCAGACCCCAGAGCCCAGACCCAGGGCCCAGACCCTAAGACCCAGCGCCCAGACCCAGGGCCCAGACCCCTAGGCCAAAACCCAGGGCCCAGACCCCTAGGCCCAAACCCAGGGCCCAGACCCCAAGGCCCAGACCCAGGACCCAGACCCCAAGGCCCAGATCCAGGGCCCAGACCCCAAGGCCCAGACCAAGGCCCAGACCCCAAGGCCCAGACCCTAGGGCCCAGGGCCCAGACCCCAAGGTCCAGGACCCAGACCCTAAGGCCCAGACCCCAGACCAAGGCCCAGACCCCAAAGTCCAGACCCTAGGGCCCAGACCCCAAGACCCTAAGGCCCAGACCCCAAGGCCCAGACCCCAAGACCCTAAGGCCCAGACCCCAAGGCCCAGACCCAGGGCCCAGACCCCAAGGCCCAGACCCCAAGGCCCAGACCCAAGGCCCAGACCCCTAGGTCCAGACCCCAAGGCCCAGAACCAGACCCCTAGGCCCAGACCCAGGGTCCAGACCCTAAGGCCCAGACCCAGGGCCCAGACCCCTAGGCCCAAACCCAGGGCCCAGACCCCAAGGCCCAGACCCAGGGCCCAGACCCCAAGGCCCAGACCCCAAACCCAGGGCCCAGACCCCAAGGCCCAGACCCCAGGGCCCAGACCAAGGCCCAGACCCTAAGGCCCAGACCCAGGGCCCAGACCCCTAGGCCCAGACCCAGGGCCCAGACCCCTAGGCCCAAACCCAGGGCCCAGACCCCAAGGCCCAGACCCCAGGGCCCAGACCCCAAGGCCCAGACCCAGGACCCAGACCCCAAGGCCCAGATCCAGGGCCCAGACCCCAAGGCCCAGACCCCAGGGCCCAGACCAAGGCCCAGACCCCAAGGTCCAGGACCCAGACCCTAAGGCCCAGGGCCCAGACCCCAGACCAAGGCCCAGACCCCAAGGCCCAGACCCTAGGGCCCAGACCCCAAGACCCTAAGGCCCAGACCCCAAGGCCCAGACCCCAAGGCCCAGACCCTAGGGCCCAGACCCCAGGGCCCAGACCCCAAGGTCCAGGACCCAGACCCTAAGGCCAAGGGCCCAGACCCCAGACCAAGGCCCAGACCCTAGGGCCCAGACCCCAAGACCCTAAGGCCCAGACCCAGGGCCCAGACCCCAAGGCCCAGACCCAGGGCCCAGACCCCAAGGCCCAGACCCCTAGGCCCAAACCCCAAGACCCTAAGGCCCAGACCCCAAGGCCCAGACCCCAGGGCCCAGACCCCAAGACCCTAAGGCCCAGACCCCCAGACCCAGGGCCCAGACCCCAAGGCCCAGACCCAAGGCCCAGACCCCTAGGTCCAGACCCCAAGGTCCAGACCCAGACCCCGACCCAGGGTCCAGACCCTAAGGCCCAGACCCAGGGCCCAGACCCCTAGGCCCGAACCCAGGGCCCAGACCCCAAGGCCCAGACCCAGGGCCCAGACCCCAAGGCCCAGACCCCAAACCCAGGGCCCAGACCCCAAGGCCCAGACCCAGGGCCCAGACCCCCAGTGCCCAGACCCCAAGGGCCAAGGCCCAGGGACCAGACCCAGAGACCAGGGCCCAGGCCAGACCCCAAGCCCCAGGGACCAGACCCCAGGCCCCCAAGGCCCAGGGACCAGACCCAGACCCAAAGGCCACCATACACAGCCCGTTTCTGTGAGATTTATTGCTGTGGATTCTGTGATACGTTCAGACACACCGCTCATTACTGTGAATTTTATTGCTGTGGATACTGTGATACGCTAATACACACTGCACATTACTGGGAGTTTTATTGCTGTGGTGCTATGTTATGTCCTTTTTTTTTTTGAAGGGGGAGAAAAGCTGTTAGAGGTTGAGGGAGTGCCGGGGGGGGCCCTGGAGGCCCCATCGTGAGTTTTAGTAAGGGGCCCCATCATTTCTGATGGCTGCCCTGGGTGTCTGCCTTTACTGACTGGCCCGCACGGATGGGGGGGTGCCTGAAATAGACGTCATCGCGCATGCTATTGTCCCCGCGGGGGCCCGGAGGCTGGGCCCAGACCCACTGGGGGGCCGCCGCGATCGGCTGGAATCCTGGCCGATCGCCGCTGCACATGGAGGACGCGCTCAGCGCGTCCTCCGCAGCGAAGTCCTCCGCATGGAAAGGGTTAAAGGAAGAGTGAGTTTTCCATGAAATAAGGGTTAAAAATAAAAACGAACAATTCCTTCAAATATCGTGCCTAGGAGGTCCCCATAACCTGCCCGTGAAGTGGCGGATTTTTCGGATGTATAGAAATATGTAAAAACCAAAAAATTACATTTCAAATGACGGTAAATGGTTTTCCTTTAATCTATCCATAAACAACTGCTTGGGGCGGCAGTCTGTATGAAAAGAGGAGACATTTTAGGACACGCAGAAGAAAGTTTAGTGATTTTTTGGGCTAAATTATGGTGAAACTTATGCAGGCTTTAGATGAGAGTAACAATAGGTGCTTTAAAATTGGGCCTTTAGAGTCGGAAACAGTGCCGTCACACCGTAACCCCTTTGTGGTATTGTGTAGGAGTTCAGTGGTGGAAGTTTTGTGAATGCAGAAGACATCCCCGATCTATTCCGTTACGTCAGCATCAGGGGATTGATAACTGCTGATCCAGGACTGATTCATTTTTATAAATGTCAGCCGGTCTACAGAGTCGGTGGACAGACGCACTCTTTTGTCTGTGACTAAACATCCAGCGGCACTGAACGTCCTTTCGGAAAGCACGCTAGATGAAGGGCAACCTAGTAGCTGCATAGCATATTGGCTACGTTCTGGCCAGTGATCCAATCTCAACACCCAGTAAGCCAGTGGATCATCTGCTGGAAAGGTATCTAGGTCTGCCCTTGCCCCTAGGTAGTGCTGCACCATACGGTGAAGACGCTAGCAATGGGTGTCTACATTTGACGTCCCTGGGCGTCGTGGACTAAAAAAATTTAAAAAGGCATCAGTCAAGCGGCCCCGGCCTTCACCACTATTCCTCTGATCATCCGCAGCCTCAGAAGCACCTGTGTCATCACTTGGTAACCTACCAGTGCCTGGAAAGGTGTTACACAAGTATCGCTTTAGAGCGTCCTCAAGTTTTTTCATCCTGTGCTCCCTCTGTGCGGGCAGGATGAGCTCTGCAACTTTACCCTTGTATCGTGGATCAAGAAGGCTTGCCAACCAGTAATGATCCCTCTCCTTGATAGCATGAATCCTGGGGTCCTTTACCAGGCTTTGCAGGAAAAGGGAGCCCATGCAGCGTAGGTTAGAGGTGGCATTAGCTTCCGAGTCTTCATGGTCAATGAGGAGGATGACCCCATTGTGCACTTCCTCCTCCCAGCCACGTACTAGTCCTTGGGTTTCTGGGCACACAAAACCCTCCCTTGAGGAATCCCCACCTTCAATGCCCCACTACTTAAATATTCCTCCTCATCCTCCTCCTGTCTGATCTGAGGACCTGCAGGCAGGGCCGGATTAACATAGGGGCTGATGGAGCAGCAGCTCCAGGCCCATGCCCCAGAATAGGCCCAGAGAAAGGATAAATAGGTCTGCATTTATGGGCATTTGGACCCTTGTATTTCCAACCCCATAGCAGTTACAGGGTCATGTGAGGTATCACTGAAAAGACCAGAGCATGGCCATTCCAATGATACCAAACATGACAAAGTTTTTCTTAACAATAAAAAATTCTTTATCTTTTTGTTTCTAACACAGCAATATTTTTCACTTCTCAATTATAAAGTGAACAATGCTGCTGCACTAACTAACCATGGCACAATCCGTGGTTACAAAATGGTACATCAAAAACCGAAACCGCTCTACTGCAGCGAAGATTACGGGGGTGGGCGACTTTAGAACCCTGCATCACTAATCTTTACACCTCACACGGTCATGTGAGGTGTCAATGGACAGGTCAGAGTCTGGTCTTCGCACTGATTGATACCAAACGTGACAATGAAAATCTAAAAGAAAACAAAAAAATATTTATTTTTAGTTCTGAAGCAATGGCATTGTTCATTTGTCACATATAAAATGAGCAATACCACTGCCATTGCTCATCTTTTCATTTCCCACGCTGGGAGCAAGGTCAGTGTTTTATACATAGTCATATTATTAATAAAACACCATCCTCCAAAACACAAGAGAAATATTTCCTTTATTTCAATTTTTGGTTAAAATTTTATATTTTCTCTGAAAAATGCAGTAACAGGTTCCCATTTCAATTCTTTAACAAAAATTCCTTATAGAATATATAACCACAAAGGTTTGGATGATAAAATGTAAAACAATAATGATTGAAAGCTAAATGGAAATTTACTCACCATATTTGTCTGGTTAGATATACCCGTACCTGCACTATTAAAGAACCTAAAATGTTTTCATTTCACTAAATTCTAAGAAAAGCCCACCAAAATCTTCAGCTCCAGGCACATAGAGATCTTAATCCGGCCCTGCCTGCAGGAATGCTGTCTGCGTAAAGACTGTGGCCTTGAGAGCTAGGGAAGGCCTCCTCTATCTCCCGCTGCTCTGCCTCTAGTGCCACATCTATAATTCCCCTCAGAGTGTGCTCCAGCAGGAACACGAAAGGAATTGTCACTGATGCATGCACTGTCCCTGCTCACCATCCTCGTTGCCTCCTCAAATGGTGACAGTACAATGCATGCATCCTTGATCATCAGCCACTGTGGGGGGGAACAAATTGACCTGAACCTGTCCTTGTGCCATACTCACACAGGTACTCATTGATGCTGCTTGTGCAGATGCTGCAGCATTGCTAATATCGAGTTCTACCTGGTGGGCATGTCACAGATCAGACAGTTTGTGGGAAGGTGGAATTCTCTTTGAATTTCTGCCAGGCGAACACTTGCTGGGAATGACCGTCTGAAGTGGCTGCAGACTTTCCTGGCCTGGATGAGAAGCTCTGCCAGCCCTGGGTACCTGGTTAGGAAACGCTGTACCACCAGATTTAGGACGTGTGCTAGGCATGGTACATGTGTCAACTTACCCTGGCGTAGGGCGGAGAGAAGGTTGCTGCCATTATCACAGACAACCATTCCCAGCTCAAGCTGGCGTGGTGTTAACCATCTCTGCACCTGCAGAGCTGACAGAATTTCTGGCCCGGCTCCTGTCCCCTAAACGGAGGAAGGAGGAAGGAGGAAGGAGGAAGGAGAGGAGGAGCTCATACAAGCAGCTTTCTGGAGGCGTGGTGGATGAACAAGCTCCAGCACAGAGCCCCGTTTTGGATCCCTCCCAGCTGCAATCAGAGTTACCCAGTGTGCTGTGAAGGACATGTAACAGCCCTGTCCATGCTTGCTGGACCACATGTCTAAAGTCACATGCACCTTGCTGCTGACTGCCTTTCCCAATGACTCAATAACATTGTCTTCCATGTGCTGGTATAGTGCTGGAATGGCCTTCCATGAAAAGTAATGGCGTTTTGGAACCTGCCACTGTGGTACAGCACATTCAGCAAATTCACGGAAGGAAGCAGAGTCCACCAGCTGGAAAGGCAGCAGCTGTAATGCAAGTAATTTTGCTAAGCTGGCATTTAGACGCTGTGCTTGGGGATGGTTGGGACTATATTTTTTCTTACGCTGCAGCAGCTGGGGCAGCGTAATCTGACTGCGCAAATCTTCAGCTGATGGGATGCTATCACATTGTGAGGAAGGACCTGGTACATCCATTACTGTAGCATCATCCCTGTCAGTGGAGGTTGTAGCAGACAATGACATGGCAGGACATATAGTAGGGGTAGAGACAGATGATGAGGAGGACCTATGCAAAGTGTTGTGCCAACGGGATGCGTGGCAGGTGGTCATATGTCGCTTCAAGCTCGTGGTACCCAACGTCTGGTGTCTTTCCCATGCTTGAGCCTCATCTGACACAGATTACAAATAGCAACGGTGTGGTTACATAGTTACATAGTTACATAGTTATATAGGCTGAAAAAAGACATGCGTCCATCGGGTTCAGCCTCTCCCACATAACCTACTGCTGTTGATCCAAAAGAAGGCAAAAAACCCAGTCTGAATGCTTGCCAATATGCAACATACTGGGAAAAAATTCCTTCTTGACCCCAGAATGGCAGTCAGATTTCTCCTTGGATCAAGAAGCTTTTACCCACATATTAAATATTATAACCCTTAATATTCTGTGTCTGCAGGAAGTCATCCAGTCGTTTTTTAAAAGTCTGTACAGACTCTGACCCAACCACCTCAACAGGCAGAGAATTCCACAGCTTTGGAAGTGGTCTGCTGCACATTTCGTAAAGAACTCCCAGACAGCAGAGTTCCTGGATGTGTGCTTTGAGACAACAGCGCTCTGCACCTGAGCAGCTCTGACATCTGATGCCTTGGACTGGCTAGTACTAAAGTTGGTCATAGAGGACATTGTGCCTCGTGTTTGTTGTGCCTCCTCCTCACTTGATTCCTCTGTTGGATCAGGCACCCAGGTGGAGTCAGTGACCTCATCATCATTGTCATCACCCCCTATCTCCTCGTCACTGGAGCCAACTTGGCAGTATGCTGCAGCTGCTGGGGCAACATGAGCGCCAGTTATTTGTGTGTCATCACTGGCACCCCCTTCCTCTAGGTTGATTATATTCCCTTCCTCAACCTCAGAGATTGAATCAGAGCACTGTAGTTGCTGCGCATCCTCAAGCAGCATGTCACTGTCATTGTAGTCAAACAATTCAGCTGACTCCTCCGTGTGTGATAGTGAGGCTATGGCAGGAGTAGCTGTGGACATGGAGGCTGCATTAGATGCTTTGGCAGGGAGGTGGACTGTAAGGCACTACAAGCCTAGGTTGGCAGAGGACTTGGAGGATGAGGATGGCCTAGTTAGCCAATCCACCGAATCCTCTGTATGTTGCTGCTGCTTAAGACGGCCAGCACCAGTTAGAAAGGAAAAGCATGCCCCTGCAGAGGATACACCACGTCCACAACGACCAGAGGCACAGTCTCCCGACACAGAGGCTGCTTGCCCTCTTATCTGTGCCTGGGAGCGTCTGCCTGTCCTTTTTGGTCTTCCTGACATGGTGAGTGATATATAGATTAAATATATACAGAACTCTGATTCAAATCTGGTATAAAGATTAAAGATTTACAGAACTCTGGTATAACTCAGTGAGACACCCTGATAGCTGGCAGCCAGTGACAAGACACAGATTACAATTCCCAGAAACCTCCTATAAATCAGTGAGACCCCCTGATGGGTGGCAGTTACAAGACACAAATTACAATTCACAGAAACCACCTACAAGTCAGTGAGACCCCCTGATAGGACCCCGTGATAGCTGTCAACAGTTACAAGACACAGATTACAATTCGCAGAAATCTGCTAGAAGTATGTGTGACCCCCTGATAGCTGGCAGTGAGAAGACACAGATTACAATTCCCAGAAACCTCCTATAAATCAGTGAGACCCCCTGATGGGTGGCAGTGAGAACACAAAGATTAGAACAATTCCCAGATATCTTGTAGAAATGAAACCCCCACAATAGTTGGTGGCAGTGAGAACACAAAGATTAGAGCAATTCCCAGATATTTTGTATAAATGACTGACCCCCAAAATAGTTAGTGGCAGTGAGAACACACAGATTAGAACAATTCCTAGATATCTTGTATAAATGACTGACCCCCCCCCCAATTGCTGGTGGCAGTGAGAACACAAAGATTAGAACAATTCCCAAATATATTGTATAAATGACTGACCCCCAAAATTGCTGGTGGCAGTGAGAACACAAAGATTACAACAATTCCCAGATATTTTGTAGAAATGAGACCCCCCACAATAGTTGGTGGTAGTGAGAACACAAAGATTAGAACAATTCCCCGATATTATGTATAAATGACTGACCCCCAAAATTGCTGTCAGTGAGACCCCCTGATGGGTGGCAGTTTGAACACAAAGATTAGAACAATTCCCAGATATCTTGTAGAAATGAAACCCCCACAATAGTTGGTGGCAGTGAGAACACAAAAATTAGAACAATTCCCAGATATTTTGTATAAATGACTGACCCCCAAAATAGTTAGTGGCAGTGAGAACAACAGATTAGAACAATTCCAAGATATTTTGTAGAAATGAGACCCCCACAATAGTTGGTGGCAGTGAGAACACAAAGATTAGAACAATTCCTAGATATCTTGTATAAATGACTGACCCCCAAAACTGCTGGTGAAGGTGAGAACACAAAGATTACAACAATTCCCAGATATTTTGTATAAATGAGACCCCCAAAATACTTGGTGGCAGTGAGAACACAAAGATTAGAACAATTCCCAGATATTTTGTATAAATGACTGATCCCCAAAATTGCTGGTGGTAGTGAGAACACAAAGATTACAACAATTCCCAGATATTTTGTATAAATGACTGACCCCCAAAATTGCTGTCAGTGAGACCCCCTGATGGGTGGCAGTGAGAACACAAAGATTAGAACAATTCCCAGATATCTTGTAGAAATGAAACCACCAAAATAGTTAGTGGCAGTGAGAACACACAGATTACAACAATTCCCAGATATTTTGTAGAAATGAGACCCCCACAATAGTTGGTGGCAGTGAGAACACAAAGATTAGACCAATTCCCAGATATTTTGTATAAATGACTGACCCCCAAAACTGCTGGTGAAGGTGAGAACACAAAGATTACAACAATTCCCAGATTTTTTGTAGAAATGAGACCCCCAAAATAGTTGGTGGCAGTGAGAACACAAAGATTACAACAATTCCCAAATATATTGTAGAAATGACTGACCCCCCAAATAGTTGGTGGCAGTGAGAACACAAAGATTACAACAATTCCCAGATATTTTGTATAAATGCCTGACCCCCAAAATAGTTAGTGGCAGTGAGAACACAAAGATTAGAACAATTTCCAGATATTTTGTAGAAATGAGACCCCCCCCCAAAATACTTGGTGGCAGTGAGAACACAAAGATTAGATCAATTTCCAGATATTTTGTAGAAATGAGACACCCCCCCCCCCCAATAGCTGGTGGCAGACTGGCAGTGAGAACACACACTAACACAACAATCTCCTCTCAAAAAACACGTGCTGAAGCGCTGTGTGAAGCCTTATATAGTGTGCTGCGGGACTTAGCTCTGTGAGCCCATGATTGGGCAAAATTTGCCCAATCAGGACTCTGAGCCGTGATTGGCATAGTCTTGAAACTGTCTGTCACGGATCCCTCTGATTACCAAAAGTGTGGTCCCTTTACGCAGACCGCTCTCTACCCTTCCGATCCTTGAATGGTCGGCAAAACTAGAAAGACAATTAACCAGACAACAGATAAACAAGGGGTAACACCAGACAGAGGTATGGAATAGAGTATTGTCACGAATCCTTCTGACTACCAAGATATTGATCTCTTTATGTAGCTCACTTTCTACTCTTCCGATCCTTGAATGGTCGGCAAAGCTATATAGACAATTAAGCAGGTAACAGATAAAGAAAGGGAAATACCAGACAGGGGTACAGAACAGATCACAAGTCCTCCCTAGGACTTTAGTAATAGCAGAGGTAATCTGATGTGTGCTTAGGGTGCCACATAGACTGACCTCGGTACCAACGTTAAGGGCAGAACCTAGAGCAGAGTAAATGCCAATGCCAAGGGTCATACACAGGAGGGTACGTTTGCCAATGCCAAGGGTCATACACAGGAGGGTTCGTTTGCCAATGCCAAGGGTCATACACAGGAGGGTTCGTTTGCCAATGCCAAGGGTTATACACAGGAGGGTTCGTTTGCCAATGCCAAGGGTTATACACAGGAGGGTTCGTTTGCCAAAGCCAAGAGTCATACACAGGTAATAGCCAAATATTCACAAGAGCTCTGCGGGAGGTGAATACCACGTCAGGGCACCGGTATAATGGTGAGACTGGGTTTTAAACCCGGCGGGTCCGCGTCATAACGCCAGGCCCCGCCCCTCGGCGTCCCACGTGAGCGCACCCGGAAGCGTTTACATTCGGCGCCTGGCCAGCGAGCAGCGAGGAAGCTGCTGCCAGGCGCCCCATCCCCTGACCCACCGTGACAGAACCCCCCCCTCCAGGGGCGGCCACTGGACGACCCCCAGGGGCACGGGGGTGCGCCAAATAGAAGGCCTTCACTAGCCTAGGAGCATGGACTTCCGCAGCCGGTACCCAAGAACGATCCTCCGGACCGTAACCCACCCAATCGACCAAGTACTGCAAAGACCCCCTAGACATCCTGGCACCCAGAATGGCCTTAACTTCGAACTCCTCCTCGCCCTCCACAGAGACAGGAGGCGGTGGAGCATGGACCTTGGTGTACCGGTTACATAACAACGGCTTCAAAAGGTTTACATGGAATACATTGTGTATCTTAAAATGGGGGGGTAACGCCAAAGCATAGGAGACAGGGTTGAGTCGCCGTAGAATCTTATAGGGGCCGATATACCTAGGAGCCAACTTCATGGAAGGCACTAAGAGCTTGATGTTACGTGAAGACAGCCAAACCCTGTCCCCAACTTGATACACGGGTGCCTGCCTCCTGTGTCTGTCGGCCTTAGTTTTCTGGATGGCACTACTCTCCTCCAGTGCCCGTCTCACTCTCCCCCAAGTCTCTTTCAATGCTGCCAGTTGCTCATCTAAAGCAGGAATCGTGGTATCAGGAAACGTGGCGGGGAGCACGGGAGGATCAAAACCATAAACAGCAAAGAAAGGAGAATGTCCTGTGGATTCACTCACTGCGCTGTTCAAAGCATATTCTGCCCATGGTAGCAGGTCTGACCAGTTATCTTGTTGTTCTGAGATAAAGCACCTGAGATATTTCTCTATATTTTGGTTTGCTCGTTCTGCTGCTCCGTTGGTCTGGGGGTGATAAGCCGAAGAGAAAGAGAGGTCTATCCCCACGTTCTTACAAAACCTCTCCAGAATCCGGAGATGAATTGGGTCCCCCTATCAGAGACAATCTCCAGAGGGACACCGTGTATGCGGACCACGTTGGCAATGAAAATGGGCACCAGTTCAGCTGCCGAAGGTAGTTTCCGAAGAGGAACATAGTGGCCCATCTTGGAAAATCGATCTATGATCGTAAGTATCACTGTATTCCCTCTTGACTCAGGTAACTCTACTATAAAATCCATGGCTACATGTGACCAGGGTCGTTCGGGGATCGGCAAAGGCTGGAGTAAGTCAATGGGTGCTGTTTTGGGACTTTTCTGCCTTGTGCACACTTCGCACACGGCAATGTAATCTTTGACATCTCGGCGCAACGTGGGCCACCAGAGGAGTTTACTGATACTGGACACAGTCTTGGTGATACCCATATGCCCGGAAGTTTTATTATCATGATAGATGTTAAGTATTTCCTCTCTTTCGTTCTCAGGTACAAAGAGTCTCGCAGGAGGTTTTCCCCCAGGAGCTGCACCCTGGACGGTCTGCAACCTTTTCATTAGAGGAGACGAGACACTAATTGTGGTAGCGGCTATGATCCTTTCCTGGGGTACAATGGGATGCTGATCTTGGATATTATGTTCATAAGACTCATACTGTCTCGACAATGCGTCTGCTTTAATGTTTCTGGACCCAGGTCTATAGGTAAGCACGTAATTAAAACTTGAAAGAAACAATGACCATCTTGCTTGTCTGGAATTTAAACGTTTGGCATCTCCAATGTACGTGAGATTCTTATGGTCGGTTATGATAACGATGGGGTCCTTAGACCCCTCTAATAAGTATCTCCATTCGGCCAAGGCCGCGATGACTGCTAACAATTCTCTATTTCCAATGTCATAGTTCTTCTCTGCCGGGGACAACTTCCGAGAATAGAAGCCGCATGGATGCAAGGGTTTGTCAGGAGCCTCCCTTTGGGACAAGACTGCACCAAGACCTAGTTCGGAGGCGTCAACTTCTACTTGGAAAGGCAGAGCCGGATCTGGATGTCGGAGAACAGGGGCAGTAGTGAACGCTTGCTTTAGTGCCTCAAAGGCTTGAGTGGCTTGAGGTGTCCATTTCTGATTTCCCACCCCTTTCTTTGTCATAGCCGTGAGGGGGGCCACCAAGGCCGAAAAATCTTTAATGAACCTTCGGTAATAGTTCGTAAACCCCAGAAACCTCTGGATGGCTTTAAGTCCTTGGGGTAGAGGCCAGTCAAGAATAGCTGAGAGCTTCTTAGGATCCATTTGAAAACCCCCAGGAGTTATTATATAACCAAGGAATTGCACAGTTACTATGTCGAATAGACATTTTTCTAGCTTACAGTACAATCCAGCCTTCAATAGTTTTTTCAAGACTTGTTTCACGTGGACATGATGAGTGTCCACATCAGGAGAGTATATCAGGATATCATCCAGATATACTATGACGAATTCTTGCAGAAATTCCCTTAGAGTGTCGTTTATAAGGTCCTGAAAGACGGCTGGCGCATTACACAACCCAAAAGGCATCACCAGGTATTCATAATGCCCGCTACGTGTATTAAAAGCCGTTTTCCATTCGTCTCCCTTTTTAACCCTGACCAGGTTGTACGCTCCGCGTAAATCAAGCTTAGTATAGACACGGGCCCCTTTTAATCGGTCGAACAATTCTGTTATGAGAGGTATGGGATATGCATTTCTTATAGTGATCCTATTCAAACCCCTATAATCGATGCAAGGTCGCAGATCTCCCTCTTTCTTGGAAACAAAAAAGAAACCTGCTCCTGCTGGAGAGGAGGACCGTCTAATGAAACCTCGTTCCAGATTCTCCCTTATGTATTCCTCCATAATGTCGTTCTCTCTTTGTGATAAAGGATATACGTGACCCCTAGGAGGCATCGTACCGGGGAGTAAATCAATGGCACAGTCATATGGACGATGTGGTGGTAGGACCTCAGTCCTGGCTTTAGAGAACACCTCCTTTAATGCCAGGTAACATTCAGGGACCTCTGTGGACAAAGGAGGGGCTGTGGCAATATTGAGGCTACCAATCACATTGACTCTGCCTAGGCACCTAGACTGACAACTCTGACCCCAACATTTTATGTCTCTCTGGACCCAGTCGACAACTGGGTTGTGCTCTGTTAGCCATGGAAACCCAAGAACGACAGGACATGAGGGTGATTCAATAATTTGAAATCTTATTGTTTCCTGGTGCAAAACTCCTGTTTTCATACATACATCGACTGTGTCGTGAGTGATATGTGGACATGACAGGGGTTTACCATCTATGGCCTCCACCATTAGAGGTCTTTCCTTGAGAACCAGAGGTAGGAGGTTTTTGGCAGCAAAATTCTTATCCATAAAATTGCCTGAGGCCCCAGAGTCTAAGAACGCCTCAGTCTTGAGGTGAACCCCCTCCCAGGTTAGGGAGATCGGTAACAGAATCCTGGATTTTTTTTTCTCATTATCCACAAAGGAGGCATACAGAGAACCGATAACCTGGGTGTTTCCTGTTCTGAATCCTAATTTGCTATGTTCAGCCCTGCTAACCCTGGGTCTCTGAGGACATTGAAGGCGGAAGTGATCTGCCCCTGCACAATAGAAGCAGAGCCCCTTTTCTCTTCTGTGCGCTCTTTCTGCTTCTGAAATACCTGTCTTCCCTATTTGCATGGGTTCAACGACTGGCAACTCTATTTTCACATTCTCCGAACCACCTGACGTACTGGTGTGTCTGGGTAACGAGGGTAAAGGAGGCAAGACCCTTCTGGGTCTATCTCTGGGGTGTCTCCTTTCCCTGATTTGATCGTCCATGGCTATACAGAAATCTATCAGGTGGTCCAGACTTTCTGGTAATTTTAAGGGAGCCAGCTCAAACATAAAAGCCTCGTTCAAGCCTTCGGTAAAGGCTAAGGTTAAAACGTCGTTCGGCCAAAGTACCTCAGAAGTCAAAGTTTTAAACTCTATGGCATAGTCGGCGACCCTCTTATTACCTTGTTTGATGTGAAACAAGGACCTACCCGCATTGGTAGCCCTTCTAGAGGGATCAAAGGTACGTTTTAACTCAAAGGTAAAACCCTCATAGTCATAAATGATGGGTTTCTTATTTTCCCATAACGGCGTAGCCCACAATAAAGCTTTTTCTGTTAAAGCCAAAGTAGGATATCCGATTAATCATTTATCAGACATACAAGAACCTGGATTGTTCTCAAACAAGATCTCGAGTTGAGTCAAAAAACCCCGACATAGGCTTGGTGTACCATCATAGCGTAGGGGTGCCTTCATACTAAGCCTATGTCCTTCAGGGGGGACGGAACTGACCCTAGGTAATACTGGATCTGGAGGGTTTGTGGTACCTGTATTGGACCGATTTAACAGGGTTTGCAGAGCGAGAGAAATCTGGTCCATCCTATGGTCCTGTTCCTCTTGTCTGGCTGCGATACGTGCCAGCTGGTTAGAGAGGTCTGCGGGATCCATTGGCCCTGACGTAATGTCACGGATCCCTCTGATTACCAAAAGTGTGGTCCCTTTACGCAGACCGCTCTCTACCCTTCCGATCCTTGAATGGTCGGCAAAACTAGAAAGACAATTAACCAGACAACAGATAAACAAGGGGTAACACCAGACAGAGGTATGGAATAGAGTATTGTCACGAATCCTTCTGACTACCAAGATATTGATCTCTTTATGTAGCTCACTTTCTACTCTTCCGATCCTTGAATGGTCGGCAAAGCTATATAGACAATTAAGCAGGTAACAGATAAAGAAAGGGAAATACCAGACAGGGGTACAGAACAGATCACAAGTCCTCCCTAGGACTTTAGTAATAGCAGAGGTAATCTGATGTGTGCTTAGGGTGCCACATAGACTGACCTCGTACCAACGTTAAGGGCAGAACCTAGAGCAGAGTAAATGCCAATACCAGGGGTTATACACAGAAGGGTTCGTTTGCCAATGCCAAGAGTCATACACAGGAGGGTTCGTTTGCCAATGCCAAGGGTCATACACAGGAGGGTTCGTTTGCCAATGCCAAGGGTCATACACAGGAGGGTACGTTTGCCAATGCCAAGGGTCATACACAGGAGGGTTCGTTTGCCAATGCCAAGGGTCATACACAGGAGGGTTCGTTTGCCAATGCCAAGGGTTATACACAGGAGGGTTCGTTTGCCAATGCCAAGGGTTATACACAGGAGGGTTCGTTTGCCAAAGCCAAGAGTCATACACAGGTAATAGCCAAATATTCACAAGAGCTCTGCGGGAGGTGAATACCACGTCTGGGCACCGGTATAATGGTGAGACTGGGTTTTAAACCCGGCGGGTCTGCGTCATAACGCCAGGCCCCGCCCCTCGGCGTCCCACGTGAGCGCACCCGGAAGCGTTTACATTCGGCGCCTGGCCAGCGAGCAGCGAGGAAGCTGCTGCCAGGCGCCCCATCCCCTGACCCACCGTGACACTGTCTTGCACCTGACCTGTGGTCAGATGCAAGGCCGTAGCCAATTACAAGCTTCAGGCCAGTGGAAAAGTGCATTGTGGTCCATTGTGGTGCATTGTGGGCGAACATGCGGCAAACACGCTGACATGTTCGTAGTTCGCGAACATGCGAACAGGCGATGTTCGAATCGAACTCCGAACCGAACAGCTCATCCCTAATTATAACGTCTCCACTAACACATGGTTGCACTCGTAAACAGAATCGCTATTGGTATCTAGTTTGAACAAGCTGAAGGCAGCAGCTTCATCCTGGTCGAAAGCCTTGGATTCGGGAGACGGTGCCCGGAAGCCGGACTGAGAGGACGTGTGGTAGCGGAGCTCCCGTGCCGATCTTATTATAACCTGGTAGTTTGCAGACTCTGCTCTCTGCCCGCGGCCTGGTCTGGCTCCGGAGTTGTTCAGCTAAGTTTCCTGCCGCCCAAGCGCTGTTTCCGACCCCCCCAAGACGACTTTCAGAGGAAACTTTGTTTCCCAGCCGGCAGCCATCTTTGATTGCGGCCTACCTCGTGGCCGTCCCTGCACATTACCATGGGCAAACGCGGCAAAGCAATGGAGCACCCTGCCACCCCGGGGCTCCCAGACATCAGAGTGTCGCTAGGCATCCCGCCCCAAACCCGCCCTGGTGCTCAGAGTGTGGAGTGCCCGGAATCACCGACCCAGCAGCCGATGTGCTCGGAAGCCACTCCGACCCTGATTGCGCAGCTCTCCACGAAGGAAGACCTCTGTCAGTTGTACGTTGACCTTGGGGCACTATGGCACTCCGATCTCGCCCAGGTGCGGGCTGATATCTCGGCGATCTCTTCTCTACTAGTTCGGCAACCTTGGGAAAGCGCCTGGACGTCTTAGAGGAGGGGCACCGGGAGCACTCGACAACAATGGAAGAGCTACAGTCACAGGTGCTGTCCTTGACTTCGGCGGTGATGACTATGGAAGCCCGGCACAGACGTCGTAATCTCCGTCTGCGGGGGATCCCCGAGACCGTTAATGATGAGAGCCTTCTGACCTGTGTGACCAGTGTAGTGGTGAAGTTACTGCACCTGTCCCAAGACGGTCTGACTTCTGCCTTTAGGATCCGTAAGGCAGCTGCAGCTCCCGCTACAGCCCCCCGAGATGTTATTATCACGGTCCGGGACGTCTCCACTCACACGAGGATCCTTCAGGAGGCTGGGAGTGCACCGTTGGTGACGTGTGAGGATATGCGGATCTCCATTTATCGGGACCTGCCGTTTCTCACGCTGATGGCACGGCGACGTTTCCGTGCGGAGACGACTATCATGAGAGAACGGGGTATCCGTTATCGGCGGGGGCCATCGGGCTCCCTGGTGATATTGCACGCTGGTCGTACGTCCCATGTACATACACCTGAGGAGGCCCGAGCTTTTCTGAACACTCATTTGCCCCTCATGCCTGCTGATTCGCCGCCGGGCGGGAATGGAGGAGGCTCATCAGCTGTGGCTGCTCTGGACTCGGGGTGAAGAGACTTCATCTCTTAGGTGGAGTCCTCTGACCCTCCTTGCCCAGTTACCTTTCTGTGCCCTGTTAGGTTTGTTCATCTGTTCTCTGAGAAATGATCCCCTCCATGACGACACCCCCTATGCTATTTGATGAGACACTTTCGGTCCCCATTGCTGTGTTTTTTCACCCCCACTGTCATTCATCCCCTCACATGCAGAGTTTTTTCCGAGACCACCCCTAATTTTAATTTTATTTTTATTTTTTTTCTTTTGCTGAGGACTTTCTATTTTTTCGGCAAACTTATGTATGAGATCTCCCCCCCACCCCCTATTCTGGGATACCTTTGTTGTTCTGAGGTCTTCTGCTGTATTTGTTGCAACCTGAGGACGTGTTTTGATTTTCGGGACTAGATGTGATTTTTGTACATGCTTGTTCTGTGTTCCTACCCCTTTTAATTTTTATTTTTTTTGTTTCCCCCTTTTTATGTTCTCCGGCACGATTTTATGGTCCTACTTGCTGACTTTTTGGGCTCAAGGTTGCTCGTCTGTTGGAGCACTGGGACTCCCCTATCCCCCCTTTTTTTTTTTTTGTGTGTGGGACATTGGGAAGTAGCCTGGGCGAGCCACTAGGGTGGCTACCTAGGCTCTGTCTGCCCTTTTGGCCCCAGGTCTCCCGGCCACGTGGTCTCTTCCATGGCCCTCGGTTCCCTTTAGGTTTCCAGGGTGAGCCAGGAATGCCATGATATGTCTGGCAGTCCCTCACTACCACTTCCTCTCCCCCTCTTTTATTTTATTTATTTATTTATTTAAAAAAATTTATTATTTTTTTTTATTATTTTCTTCTTCCCTGGTGCCCCCTCGGCGAACACTATCGCTCTCTTTTGTTTTTGCTGGATCTACCCTTCTGACGAATTTCTGCACCCCCCCTGTTTGTATCCCCCCTCCCCTAAATTTTCGGTTTCCTGTTGCTTCCTATGAGAACCCCCCTTTCTGTGGTTGTTTTTTGTGAATATCTTATTTGGCCCTGCGAGGCCACCTGACTGGTCGGTCTGTGGCCCTTGGTTTATTGCAAAATAAAAAAATTTGAAAATAAAAAAATATTAAAAAAAAAGAAAGCCTTGGATTCGCTATGTAGCAAACGTAGCAAAATCAGGGAGGACAACTGAGCAGGTAATGCACTGACATAACTCATTTTATGAAGCTCACGGAACGACGAGGAGATGATGGCTGACCCGGAGAACTGTAATGTGTTTTAAAGCACACTTTGCACAATGGCCTGTGTTTGTATGATCCAGGTGTGGCGCTCACTCCCGGAGGAGCCGCTGAATTTAAACCTCAGGTCAGTCTCCCCGCACTAGGGAATAAATATACACCAGCACCGTTGTGGATTTTATAAGTTATATAGTTTACTGATCTCAAATAAACTGGCATATATAGAGCAGCACAGTATACATATATATTTACAGGAATTCGTAATGCGAGAAACGCGCAGGGGAAAAGAAAAGGGAATTTTAACCCCTTCATTACTGGAGTGTGAGTCCCGTACAGGTTGTGTCCCAAGAAGGTGTACGTGTATGCGTGTGTTGGTACCCGGGTACTAGATTCAACTAGCCAGTGAATGATTTCAATGTGTCTTCGACTAGTCACGTTGGAGCCCTGTAGGTTTAGACAAACTGCAGCGTGCTTTATTATTTTACTGTGGCCGGGAAGGCCTCTCACCCATCCGCCAGATACTCTGCGCTCTGCTCGACCCAGGACGTCTCTCCGCTCGATTTGGCTGGGAATCTGTGCCTCCGGATCTGCTTGTCTGTCTCTGCCACAAGATGCTCAGCTCACCGCCTGCACTCCCATTAGATCATCGCGGTCTCCTAACTCGGGGTCCATCTGCAGCTCTGTATCTGTGAAAACTTTTCAGCGGTGGATTACTAGGTCTCTGGCAAGTAACTGACATCGATCTCCAGCTCCGCAAGGCAGCACCTGCGCTCCGGTCTGGGGGCTTTGGAACCCTGCACCACTAATCTTTACACTTTGCAAGGTAAAATGAGGCATCAGACAGGACAGAGTCTGGCCTTTGCCTTGATACCAAACATGACAATGTAAAATCTAAAAGAAAAAGAAAACGAAAAACTTTTTTATTTATTTTTTGTTCCAAAGCGATGGTATTGTCCATTTGTCACGTATAAAATTAGCAATACCACTGCCATTACTCACCTTCTCCTTTCCCACGCTGGGAGCAAGGTCAGTGTTTTATACATAGTCATATTATTCATAAAACACCATTATCCAAAGTACATGGGAAATATCAAATTTGTGGGTTTAAATTGTATATTTTCTCAGAAAAATGCAGTTACAGGTTCCCATTTATTTATTTTTTAACAAGAATTCCCTATAGAATATATAACCAGAGGTTTGAATGATAAAATATGAAAAAATTATTTTACACGCTGTGATGATTGAAATCTGAATGGAAATTTACTCACACAGTATCTGCCTGGTAAGATATACATATACAGTATATGCAATATTAAATAGCCTAAAATATGTTGTCATTTCACTAAATTTCGAAAAAAGCCACCGAAATATTCAGCTCCAGGCCCATAGAGATCTTAATCCGGCCCTGGGTTGCGGATGTGTCCCGGTTCTCCCCACACACTTCCTGTTCCTGCCCCAAAGCATGCTGGAAAACGTAGTCCAAAAGTGTCCAGTATTGGTTTACATTGCGCTTGTCTCCCCCTGGTGGCCAGAAATGAGTAATTACAGCAGCAGGATTTAAACCAGCGCTACAAGGTAAACACAGATCACAAATATCTACAGTGCCAAGGTTATACACCTCTGATTTACGGTGGTTGAAAAATCAAAATACACTAGTCCATTAGGAACAAGAAAGAATGGCTGACAGCAGAGGTCGAGCTGAGTCGGAACATTCACTAATTTTGCTGGGGAAATGCAGCTCCCATCTGGCTCATAAATTGTCCTGTGGTGCTGAATACACCGCAGGGTCGACATAATGGGATCGCCAAATCCAAAAATGAAGCCACAGGTGGATTTTGTTTCTGGCAGGGCATGAAATAAAGGCCCACCAGTCTACCTCATGACTGAAAAGCAGCGTGAGCAGTGATGGTTCACTATACAGCAGCCTGTGCCTTCATTTTTGGATAGGACTCACCCTCACATGAGCTTACTCTCGTAGTGGCCATTAATAGAAACCAAAGCCTCTAATTGGGTTTTGTTTCACACGGTATAATGGGAATAAGCGCAGATGACATATTTTTTCTTATGTTTTATACAGGTTGCTGTGCTGGATACATCTGGTGGTTGCAGCCGCCCCATGGGGGAATAGGCGCGACCCCACCCTTCCCGTACTATGTATGTTTTATGTACGTGCAGGCAATTCGCCAGCATTTGGCGAACTGCCTCCTCTCTGAATAGCCGAATGGCCCCGTTCGCTGAATATCAGTGTCCGGTTACATTTCGGGGCCGGATCGGCTCTCTTTGAATAACCCTGACTGACTTACCTATTCACCCTGAACTGTCTGCTACCAAGGGGTACAAAACCCCCCACCGTCAGCTAATTTTGTACTTTGTACAAAGCATTTTGTAATACCTTACTTTGCACTCCCAAGTTAGGCTAGGGTCAAACGAACGCATTATTCGAAGCGACCGTCAAAAAGTGCGTCCGAACGCATTGACGTATTTTTTCACGGAATGCACGAAAACGGTCAGATGACGCGCATTTTCGTGCGTGATTTTTTACAGATCGTCAATAAAACACTTTTTGCGTCTGGACGTTATCTCGGCTGGACATTAGCAGCGTCTGACGTCTCCTAATCACGCGCACACGCCACTCTGCCGCCGCAGCACACTCTGTACGTCAGTACTAGCGGTTCTGCGTTCTCGAAAAAATGAGTTAATTTTCCACTTGCGTTGCGCGGCCAGACTTTCGTGCGGCCGTACTTCGCATATTGGCTGTCATTGGCCGTCATTTTGCTGCTACTGCGGCCGTGATTAAGTGCGCCTAAACGCACGTTAAAAATGCGTTAGTCTGACCCCAGCCTTTAGTATGTGCAAAGTACAGTAAGCTTGAGCAGTCTAGCCCAGTTACTGATGTGCTAACAGATTTTTAACAGGTTTAGCGTTAGGAATGTAATATGGGGGCATGCAATAAAGACACTTATCCTGACATTAAGGCTAGGGTCAGACGAACACAGTTTTAACATGCGTTTAGCCGCACTTAATCACGGCCGTGCTAGCAGCAAATTACGTCCAATGCCAGGCAACACACGAAGAACGGTCGCACGAACGTCCGTCTGCGCACCGCAAGTGGCAAACGAACGCTTTTTTCCAGAACGTCAAACCGCTAGTACTGGCATACAGAGTGCGCTGCGTCCGCTAGCGGCGTGTGTGCGTGATTAGCAGACGTCAGACGCTGCTAATGTCCGGCCAACATAACGTCCAGACGCATTGATGATCCGTAAAAATCACGGACGAAAATGCGCAACGTATGACCGCTATCGCGTATTCTGTGAAAAAATACATCCATTCGTTCAAACGCACTTTTTCACCGGCGACGCGAAAAATGCGTTTGTGTGACCCTAGCCTAATGCCTACATATCCGTGCTTTACAGTTAGCATTAGGTAAATAATCTGGTTTTAAATTCTTTATCTCCTGTTTGTATTTTGTTGATTTTTTCCCCATAAAGTAACACTTACTAAAGGTTTATCTTTCTGTGTTTTATCTAATCTATAATATTTGACAGTTAAATGAGATGGTTGAGGGAATGTTTAGATAAGGCTGCAGGTGGCTATTGTTCTCCAGGCTACCCAAGATAAGAGATGGAAGAAGGAGATAAAACAGGGTTCTTAAAAGACTTCTAATCTACAATGATATAGGTCGGTGCTTGACTGATGCACTCCATTCTATGGCCAAAGCCACAAATTGAGGAGCAAGTGATGTAATGATACTGGGACTGCAGACTGTCAGATTTAATTTGAGGGTATGTACATCCAACTCAGGTGAACGGTGTAGGACTTACAGCAGTTTGCAGATGTGCCTCCCACTTGTTAAGGGACCAAAAGTAATGGGACAGAATAATAATCATAAATCAAACTTTCCCTTCTTAATACTTGGTTGCAAATCCTTTGCAGTCACTCACAGCCTGAAGTTTGGAACGCATAGACATCACCAGACGCTGGGTTTCATCCCTGGTGATGCTCTGCCAGGCCTCTACTGCAGCTGTCTTCAGTTCCTGCTTGTTCTTGGGGCATTTTCCCTTCAGTTTTGTCTTCAAGTGAAATGCATGCTCAATGGGATTCAGGTCAGGTGATTGACTTGACCATTGCATAACATTCCACTTCTGTCCCTTCAAAAACTCTTTGGTTGCTTTTGCAGTATGCTTTGGGTCATTGTCCATCTGCACTGTGAAGCACCGTCCAATGAGTTCTGCAGCATTTGGCTGAATGTGAGCAGATAATATTGCCCGAAACACTTCAGAATTCATCCTGCTGCTTTTGTCAGCAGTCACATCATCAATAAATACAAGAGAACCAGTTCCATTGGCAGCCATACATGCCCACGCCATGACACTACCACCACCATGCTTCACTGATGAGGCGGTATGCTTAGGTTCCTGAGCAGTTCCTTTCCTTCTCCATACTCTTCTCTTCTCATCACTCTGGTACAAGTTGATCTTGGTCTCATCTGACAGTCTGCAGTTAAAGCACATTGTGTTTGTTTCATTCCAACTCCATTGTGGTGGTGTATAGAGCCAAAGATGTTAGAATTGTGTCAATGTCCCAATATTTCTGGACCTGACTGTATCCAGGGTTATTCAAAGAGATCCGAATGGCTCCCAAAAGGGAACTGAATGCTGAAATTCAGTGTACGGTTACCTTTCTTGCCCATTCGGCTATCCAGAGAGCAGCAATTCGCTAAATCCTGGCGAACTGCCTGCACATACGGTGCCTGTTCAGTGCCTGTTCGAGGGAAGTGTATCCCCATAGAGAAGCAATGCTTCGGCTATTCAGAGAGCAAAATCCAGCAGTGAAAAGTTGCCGAATTGCCCTGCCATTCGGTGGTTTCATGCCTCAGATTTATTCAGGCGAATCCCATAGGCTTCAATGTTAAAAATATTCCCATTTTAGTTCAATATCTAATAAACCATTCATTATAATATTCTGCAGTAAAGAGTCTCTTTATTTATAGATTTTTTAGGATATTTTAAGCATTTTTCGGGATTTTTTTAAAATTCTTTTTAACTTATTTTTTCTGTAACAGCCCTTTTTATTATCATTCCCTGGATCTCATATGTAAATTTCAGATATTTTTGCTCAGTAGTTTCTTTGCAAACAGCGTTTCACTTTTCAAACATTCAACAAACTGTTTTTTTTTTTCACTCCATTCGTCTGCGGTGTCGGCTTTTTCCGGCAGCTGCTCTGCGTGTGATCGGCTCCTGCACGGGTTTTTCCGGCGTTTTGGGCGGGGTTAATCCAGATGTTTTTGCGGGTTTTCGGTGTGCATTCGCCGGGTTTTGCGGTTAGTTTCGAATACACCGCAGGGTGGCCGAATTGGGATCGCCAAATCAAACCCAATTGAAGAGAACGAAAAGTCACCGAACGTGCGGTAACTTTTCGATTCTCTTTGAATAACCCTGATAGATGTAAAAGATTTTCATAACTAAACATACAAGAGAAAAACAAAGCACATGTAAGATATCAGCAACATAACATAAACACAATAAGGACATTTCATATATTGGTGTTAGTGACCGTTTAAGCATAGAGCGATACCAGTTCTTTGAGGTGGCTGGGCTCAGCAATAATGGCAATAAAGAGATGTGAGATATAGGCAATGAAAGGGACCCTAAACCGCAGGGGATACATATGGGGGTGTGAGCTGCACTATTGGACTGTTTTATTTCTTCTTTTAATGTATTAACCCTTTCGCTGCTGAGGCTTTTCCCGCCCCTGTGCTGAGGTCATTTTTACCTGTTTTGCGCATCATGTTTAAACGTGTTTTGAAGGCTTATTTTAGTATATTACCCAGACATATTATATATCGTTCTTTCCGTCAGACTCGGTAGATTCATAATATGTCATTATTATATGTATACGTTATGTCATGTCTGTATATTATAACAAAAAATGCAATAAAATATGTATTTTCAATAATTTACAATGTGTAAAGTGTTTTTTTTCACATTTTAACATGCGAGCAATTGCGGTTATATTTTGTATGGGGTGCGCTTGTTAAAAAAATTAGAGATGGGGTCTCGTTACATTTTTTTTTGGGGAAAATTACACTATTTTTAACAAACGCACCGCATACAAAAATCGTTAGTGCAGCATCATTGTTCACATTATAATTGAAATGGGAACAATATTGCTACACTAACAAACCAAAAAAAATAAAAAATAAAGTGTTTATTTTTTTTAATAATTTTTTTTTAATTTTTTTTTTAATTTTAATTTTTTTTTACAACTTTTTTCACTTTCATGTTTGGTATCGTTGGAACGGCCATGCTCTGGCCGATCCAACCATACCAAAATTTAACCCCTAACTGCCACGGATCGGGAGATAGGGAGTTCCAATGAACTCCCTATCTCCACCGTTGGTGGCAGTTAAGGGTTAACTCTAGGACTGGCGTCATCGTGCTACGCACGATGACGCCAGTCCTCAGGGGGAGTTCCCGGAGGCTTGGCCGACATCCAAGATGTCGGCCAGCTCCGGGAAAGGATCGCGAACCGGCGCTTTTCAGCGCCGATTCGCGATCCGCTCCCCAGGGGTTAATGCCAGGCATCATTTGGAAGGGCAGGCTGTGCCCTTCCAAATGATGCCTGGGTTAACCCCCGCAGAGCCGCCGATCGGGAGGGAGAGAGGTCCGAAGGACCTCCCCCCCTCCCTTTCAGGCGCCTCCTCCGCACATGCGGGGGGGGGGGCGCCTGAATTTGGTGTCATCGCGCTGCCGCGATGACACCAAATTCCGGCGGCTGCTGTTCCGGATGCCGGGCTGACATCCAGGATGTCAGCCCGCACCGGAGGGGCCAGCGATCGGCCGGAACCCGGCCGAACGCTGACCCCAATGGGAGGACGCGCTCAGCGCGTCCTCCGCATACCAGCGGGAATGCTGAGGACGCGCTGAGCGCGTCCTCAGCATCGAAGTGGTTAATCGTGTTATTATAGCGCCTCTTCACTTTAGACCCAGTGGGGTTGTGTTTTTATTTATTTTTTACACCATTACAGTTCTGGAGTTAAACTTGACATTCCCTTGCCTATATGTATAAATACGCTAGAAACACTTCAAAATGGAATATTTCATTGTAGAACTGAATGGATAGCAAACTGTTATACCTGCACATTCCAGACAGATACTTAACCCCTTAGTGACCGGGCGGTTTTACACAAATCCATCCTTTAGTGACCGCTGCTGTTTTTACGTTTCTGCGCTGTTAGTGTTTAGGTCAAATTTTCCTCTTACTCGTTTATTCAACCCACACATATTATAAACCCTTTTTCCCGCCATTAAATGGACTTTCTAGAAATACCATTATATCCAATAATTTACTATAAAAAAAATATGAAATATGATGAAAAAAATGGTAAAAACACACTTTTTCGTAATTTAATCCCCAAAATCTACAACCACCAATAAAGACCCTGGCTAAATAGTTTCGAAATTTTATCCCGAGAATAGAAATACCCAATTTTTACATGTTTTTGCCTTTTAACCCTTTCACTGCTGAGCCAGTTCACCTATGTGCGCTGCGCTCATTCTGACCATTTTGTGCTAATTATTTTGAGATGACAGCCTAGGTCCTATTTAATTAAACCCGCCCAGACAAAATTTTTTTTAAAAAAAACCATTTTTTTATTTTATTTAATTTTTTTTTATTATTATTATTTGTTTTTTAACCAAACCTGGTATCATTGGAAAGGCCATGGTCAGGCCTTTCAAATGATGTCAAATATGACCATCTAGCTGCCATGGATCGGGAGATAAGGGGATCCTTAGGATCCCCTTATCTCTACATGGCAGCTAGATGGTTAACTGGCCCACTGACATCCTCACACATATGGTGAGGTTGTCAGTGGGTGGGGGGGACCTGGAGGCCCCCCTCCAGGTTCGAATCGCGTTTTTGGTGCCAATTTGCGCCGAAACGTGATTCGGCGGGGAAACGGTTAATGACTCTCCCCTTTTCAGCGGTGCAAAAAGCATCTCCCTAGCTTCAATGGTTGGGGAGATAGAGGGAGGCCCCCCTCCCCTCCATTGATTTGCATGGGGACGCCTGCTGATGACGTCACCACGCAGCGTGGCGACGTCATCAACCTCGCCTGCCCATGTAAATCACATGGGCAGGCTTCCTCCCTGCCAGATTGCCGAGGGATCCAGTGAGGGAGGTGAGTATCAGGCGGGAGCGGGATTAGGCGCCGCTGACGTACCCTGTACGTCCGCGGGTCTAAGGGAGACCCGTGGACATGACGTACAGGGTACGTCAGCGGTCCTTAAGGGGTTAACTGGGAAACACAATGCAATGCCCCTTCTCAGCTCTTTCCAAATCCTAATATTTACAAAGAAACCCGAGAAATCCCCTTCAATAAAACCTAACCTTTATTTTAGCTTAGAAAAAAACCACCTTAAAATCGTGATGACAACAACAGCAAAAGCCGAAAACCAAACACATTGCCAAATCCTCATGCACTCAACGAAATACCTTCAAACACTCGTACCAATAACAACGAGCTGTGCTCAGTATCAGCTGATAGAGAAATATTCGATCACGGTACATTTCCTTCATTCCAAACACCTGCATAATGACATAACTGCCCCGGTATCGCTAAATACATTATGTAAGGTCACAAATACACTAGACACTAAAGTATTGATTAAAGGGCCACTACCACCAAAAAATGAAATGTCCTTATTGTGTTTATTTTATGTTGCAGATATCTTACATGTGATTTGTTTTTCTCTTGTATGTTTAGTTATTAAAATATTTTACTTTATATGTGTCACTGGGTGCATCCATTGTGTGATCTTTTGTGTTGCAACCCCTGCCCCCCCACAGTACATTTACATCCCTTGCTCCTCACTGTGTGGCAAAGGCCTTAGAATGGAGTCTATGGTGCATCCCCCCCCCCCCCGATGATCAGCAAATGAGTAACTATACTTACAGCCAATTGGATGCCTCTCAGTTCATCCAGGGATTCTGTTGGGTAAATTGAAAATGTCAATGAATTCACACTAACCCAACCTGCTCTGGATAGCTAGTGAGCGGGAGCTGAGTGACAGCCTTCAGGGTGGTGGGAAGACCTCCGTTTTCTTTCACAGCACCCAGGAACTGCTATGGAGGGGACAACTCTCAGCACACCAGGACCATTTAAAATCACTAAAGTGGTTATGTTGCCTAGAGTAGTGTTTCCTAAACCTGTCCTCGGAACCCCCAACCAGGCCAGGGTTTCCAGATACAGTTGCAAGAAACAGTATGTGAACCCTTTGGGATTATGTGGAGTTTTGCATGAATTGGTCATAAAATGTGCTCTGATCTTCATCTAAGTCACAACAATTTGAAAAACACAGTCTGCTTAAAATAATACAACACAAACATTATATGGTTTCATGTGTTTATTGAACATATCATGTAAACATTCACAGTGCAGGGTGGAAAAAGTATGTGAACCCCTAGCCTAATGACTTCTCCAAGAGCTAATTGGAGCCAGGAGTAAGCCAACCTTGAGTCCAAACAGTGTGATATTATTGGATGTGTTGCTGAAAGCTGTCCTGCCCTTTAAAAACACACCGGTTTTGGGTTTACTGGTTTCAAGAAGCACTGCCTGATGTGAAATATTCTGTGGACAGATGAAACCAAAATTTAGTTGTTTGGAAAAAACACACAACACTATGTGTGGAGAAAAAAAGGCACAGCACACCAACATCAAAACCTCATCCCCACTGTAAAACATGGCAGAGGGAGCATCATGGTTTGGGGCTGCTTTGCTGCCTCAGGGCCTGGACGGATTGTTGTCATTGATGGAAAAATTAATTCCAGAGTTTATCAAGACATTTTGCAGGAAAAAGTAAGACCATCTGTCCGCCAACTGAAGCTCCGCAGAGGATGGGTGATGCAACAGGACAATGACCCAAAGCATACAAGTAATTCAACAAAAGAATGGCTTCAACAAAACAAAATACGCCTTCTGGAGTGGCCCAGTCACAGTCATGACCTCAACCCGATTGAAATGCTGTGGCATGACCTTAAGAGAGCGATTCACAGACATCCCAAGAATATTGCTACACTGAAACAGTTTTGTGAAGAGGAGTGGTCCAAAATTACTCCAGATCATTGTGCAGGTCTGATCTGCAACTACAGGAAACGTTTGGTTGAGGTTATTGCTGCCAAAGGAGGGTCAACCAGTTATTAAGTCCCAAGGTTCACATACTTTTTCCACCCTGCACTGTGAATGTTTACATGTTCTGTTCAATAAAATCATGAAAACATATGTTTGTGTTGTATTATTTTAAGCAGACTGTGTTTTTCAAATTGTTGTGACTTAGATGAAGATCAGAGCACATTTTATGACCAATTCATGCAAAACTCCACGTAATCACAAAGGGTTCACATACTTTTTCTTGCAACTGTATCTGAAGCACAGCACAGGTGATACGATTTGCTGCTCAGTGATTGCAGGATTCAGTCTGCATTTTTCCACGTAATCCTTAAAATCTGGCCTGTCATGGGGCACTTGAGGACACGTTAAAGAAACACTAGAGTGACCCTTTGTAAATGGTGAGTGGTGTCTGTGGTCTGTGCATCCAGGAGTAGTGTCGCATTAGGAGCTTTGAGCACCTGGAATTGACATTTTGGTCTCTGTCTCATTCCTCTTCCCCTATTGTGCCTCTGCATCCCTTCATATTTGTAACGCTGGGTGGGATAACACACACACAGTAGCGTAGTAGGATCTTGTTGGGCAGATATGATAAAAACAGAACACCGGGATCATGAAATGAAACAAACACACGGAGTCGTGACAAGCTCTGCTGATTTCGAGACCAGCAGACAGCTTGAGATACCTGGAACAAAATGATAGAGTAACCCTATACTGTCAGGTGGTACAAAATATCAAAGAGCACAGAAGGTAACTAACTAGTAGAGGTTAGACCTCTGGTATGGGAACTAGACACACCCGTAGAGAATGCCTAGTGATTAGGGTGATTACACTGTATGGATGGACCAGGAGGAAATTCAGGGATACAAATACCAGGGGGAAATATAAGGACCCAAACGGCCGCACAGCGGTACTGGAAAACAGCGGGGTATGTCAACGAGGTGTACGTTTAGCAAGCCGGGGGTTGAACCAGTAGTTCCATGCAAGGTCTCAATATGAGCGCGGTACATATAAAGGGAATGGCGGAAAGAATCGTCAGTCACTAGCCTAGCTCAGATACACAATACGAGGTCCTCAGAAAACACCAAAGTCAAATACCAGAATACACAGAGTAACACTATGAAGCTCAGAGTGGATACCACGTCAGGGCACTTGAGCAACCTCTCGCGCCCTCTTTTAAACCCGGTGACCTCTCACATTCCTGCTAGGTCCCGCCCCCTCAGATGCTGACCCGCCATTAACCCTTGAGGTCCTGGAATCAGCTGGAGAGCCAGGACGCAAACCAGATCCCCCAGGCAACACTGCTGGGGCGGAGGACGTCACAAAATTTCAGCCTTGACACAAATAGGGGCTGAACGAGCATTAGTTCCAGAACCAAAACCCAATACAGGCCAAAGGGATGGGAGAAACAATGGGGATCCCACTGTTTCTCCCATCCTCTTGAACTACTTTGGGTTTTTGGTTCTAGAGCTGCAGCTCTATCAGCCCCTTTGTGTCAAACCCGGAATATCAACCCACCATTGCATTAGTAAACAGAGCACAGAATAAAGACAACAGCCTCCGAACAGCTGGAAAAATCGGTACAGATTACAGAATGGTCAAAAATACTAGCCGAGGTCACGATTTATAGAGGTACACGATATCCGAAACTTAATAGCCAAGTTGAAGGATGGAGAAAACAGTGGAAAAGAGAAAGAAGCTTGGATCACAATCTGGAAAATCAGACATGTATAAAAACATGATGACGGTTATAAAAACATGATGACGGGCAAAAAAAAACATGACAGGGAGAGGAGGTGTAACGGGGAGCCCCCTATAGGGTGAGGGGGAACCCCCAATCTGCAGAGATGAAGCCTTAAGGACAGGTATACAGCTTCCAGGGAACAAACCAAGATATTAACAGAACTTAGAAAGATCCCTAAGCCCTGACTGAGATCCTTGAAAGATGGTCTCGAAATTCTAACTAGGCTAGGTTTGCAAGATGAATAAAATATAAACCAGACAGACAATAAATGCAGGTATACAGATTCCAGGGAACAAAGCAAGATATAAACAGAAACTAGAAAGATCCCTAAGCCCTGACTGAGATCCTTGAAAGGTGGTCTCGAAATACTAGCTAGGCTAGGTTTGCAAGACAAACAAAACATAAACCAGACAGACAATAAATGCAAGCATACAAATTCCAAAGCACGGTACAGTACAGGGGACAGACAGAAGAGAGATCCAGATACAAGAGCCAAAAGGTCATACACGGAATATCATTCTAGAGGGGTCAGGCAAGAGAGGGATCCTAAATACATGAGCCAGAGGTCGTACACAGCAAATATAAGTAAACCAGCAATACAGGGACTAGGTATGAAAGACTATCCTGGTCCAAGGATCAAGGGGAGTCCTGGTCGTACTTATAGGGCAGAACAGGTCATGTGACCGCAGGCCAATCAGCCCAACATATGGCCTGCAGGCTGAAAACAAAAATAAACAGGAATCCCTGCTACCACCAGCAGGGGGCAAGGCCAAGACGTGACATAACCCCCTCCCTTACGGGTGACCTCCTGGGCACCCAAGAAAGAAAACATGGATGGCATGAAAATGGACAAGACCAGTCACCAGTACCCATTGGAATCCCACTCAGACTCAGAGTAGTCGGTTTGTGCCTGAGCAAGCAAAGCTCTTTCATAAACCCCCAGGTCCTTTCTGCGGATCACTGCACCATTAGAGGCCCGTACACAACCTTCGCCAACCGGGCTAGGGTCTCGTACCTGAGGGTCCGACGGCATGAGTACCTTGGACCTTGAACGGAGTGAATCATCAGTCCCAGGTTGTTTATGTTTAGTCCTCTTGCGTCTCCTGGACCGTGATCTAGGAGTTCCGTCCACACCATGGTACAGAGAGGTATTAGAGGTGCTGCCAGATCCAGTGACGGTAGTCGTGCCCCGGGATTGTATATTACAACCCAGAGTGGAACCACTAGACACAGTGGACTTACTGTCTACCCCAGAGACAATGACCTTGCCATTAAACGTGGCCCCGACCGATACAGTACAGGGTGTGTGCATGACTGGTACACTCTCGGATATGGGACATCACCAGGACATGGTACAGTTGGCGCCACAATAGTCTTACACCTCTCCCCAGGAGGAGTATATTGTGAATCATCTGAATCAGAGTCTTCCACCAGCCCTTTCAGAATGTCAGGGTGTCTCTGGAGCACTACCCAGTGCCTCTCACGCATCCAAAAGCCAGAATGCGTCCGTATATTTCTCGGGAACACAATGTGATTTAGGGATCTCAATACCCTTTAAACCACCAGCTTGCTGAATTTCCCTGATTACTGTGCGGAGTAAGGCAACCTCGGACTTAGAGGGTGTAGTATCAATGGAACCAGAACAAAGTGTGGCAGTGTCAGAACCAGATTGGCTAGGGTTGATCACCTTTTCTTGTCTTCTCTAGACTTTGTGACCACCTCACAAGGCTTGACAATGGTGGGGACAACACTGGACTCACTGTGGGGCAAGGGCACAGTGGTCTCATGTGCCAATCCAGGCACATCGGCCTCATAACAAAACGTGGTCACAGCTGTCTCGTCTAACCTGGGTACAGCTGTCATTGCTGACGTACAGCTTGTCCCGGACACCACTGGCAAGGTACCAGCCTCAGGCATCATGAATGACATATTGTCAGTACCCGACATGGCTGGCTTCTCATTACCAGTACCCGACATGGCTGGCTTCGTGCCAGGGGAAGCAGGCATGGCTGGCTTCGTGCCAGGGGAAGCAGACATGGCTGGCTTTTCATTGCCAGTGGGAACAGACATGGCTGGCTTCGTGCCAGGGGAAGCAGACATGGCTGGCTTCGTGCCAGTGGATACAGACATGGCTGGCTTCGTGCCAGTGGATACAGACATGGCTGGCTTCATGCCAGGGGAAGCGGACATGGCTGGCTTTTCATTGCCAGTGGGAACAGACATGGCTGGCTTTGTGCCAGGGGAAGCAGACATGGCTGGCTTTGTGCCAGTGGATACAGACATGGCTGGCTTCGTGCCAGTGGATACAGACATGGCTGGCTTCGTGCCAGTGGATACAGACATGGCTGGCTTCGTGCCAGTGGATACAGACATGGCTGCTTCGTGCCAGTGGATACAGACATGGCTGGCTTCGTGCCAGTGGATACAGACATGGCTGGCTTCGTGCCAGTGGATGCAGACATGGCTGGCTTCGTGCCAGGGGAAGCAGACATGGCTGGCTTTTCATTGCCAGTGGGAACAGACATGGCTGGCTTCGTGCCAGTGGATACAGACATGGCTGGCTTCGTGCCAGTGGATACAGACATGGCTGGCTTCATGCCAGTAGATACAGACATGGCTGGCACTTCATTGCCAGTGGGAACAGGCATGGCTGGCTTCATGCCAGTAGATACAGACATGGCTGGCACTTCATTGCCAGTGAGAACAGGCATGGCTGACAACGTGCCAGTAGATACAGACATGGCTGGCTTCATGCCAGTAGATACAGACATGGCTGGCTTTTCATTGCCAGTGGGAACAGACATGGCTGGCTTCGTGTCAGTAGATACAGACATGACTGGCATTTCATTGCCAGTGGGAACAGGCATGGCTGGCTTTTCATTACCAGTGAGAACAGGCATGGCTGGCAGCGTGCCAGTAGATACAGACATGGCTGGCTTTTCATTGCCAGTGGGAACAGGCATGGCTGGCAGCGTGCCAGTAGATACAGGCATGGCTGGCTTCATGCCAGTTGAAACAGATATGGCTGGCATTTCATTACCAGTGAGAACAGGCATGGCTGGCTTTTCATTGCCAGTGGGAACAGGCATGGCTGGCTTTTCATTACCAGTGAGAACAGGCATGGCTGGCTTTTCATTACCAGTGAGAACAGGCATGGCTGGCAGCGTGCCAGTGGATACAGACATGACTGGCTTCGTGCCAGTAGAAACAGACATGGCTGGCTTTTCATTACCAGTGAGAACAGGCATGGCTGGCAGCGTGCCAGTGGATACAGACATGGCTGGCTTCGTGCCAGTAGATACAGACATGGCTGGCATTTCATTGCCAGTGGGAACAGGCATGGCTGGCAGCGTGCCAGTGGATACAGACATGGCTGGCATCATGCCAGTGGATACAGACATGGCTGGCATCGTGCCGGTGGATACAGACATGGCTGGCATCATGCCAGTAGATACAGACATGGCTGGCATCGTGCCAGTAGATACAGACATGGCTGGCATCGTGCCAATAGATACAGATATGGCTGGCAGCGTGCCAGTGGATACTGACATGGCTGGCAGCGTGCCAGTGGATACTGACATGGCTGGCAGCGTGCCAGTGGATACTGACATGGCTGGCAGCGTGCCAGTGGATACTGACATGGCTGGCAGCGTGCCAGTGGATACTGACTTGGCTGGCAGCGTGCCAGCGGATACAGACATGGCTGGCAGCGTGCCAGTATATACAGACATGGCTGGCAGCGCGCCAGTGGATACAGACATGGCTGGCAGCGTGCCAGTGGATACAGACATGGCTGGCAGCGTGCCAGCAGATACAGACATGGCTGGCAGCGTGCCAGTGGATACAGACATGGCTGGCAGCGTGCCAGTGGATACAGACATGGCTGGCAGCGTGCCAGTGGATACAGACATGGCTGGCAGCGTGCCAGTATATACAGACATGGCTGGCATAGCATTCCCAACCGGAGACAACGCAACCACACTGGGAGACGAGGGCATAGTGATCCCATGATTCAACAGATTTGAGGTGGCTATTCTGCCAGTCTGGATGCCTATGGAGGACACACCAGTACCTCCATAGCGATACCTGGATACATGGTTCCCCTGCCATTGCTTAACAGGTTTTAATACACAATGTTCAATAGTGTGATTTGGATCTGCGCAATAAAAACAGAGACCATACAACCTGCGTCTTTCCTTCTCCGGTATGGGTTTGCAAGTAGTGCAGGGTGGTGCTGCATCGTTAGCTGCAGCAGGTGATAGGCTCAGAGCCTCTATTAACCTCTGCAGCTCTTTCAGCATAGCAAGCACCAAGTTCAATACAGCTTCATACATATGAGACATACCTGCCAGCTTCTATTTGGGACCAGGATAATGTAACGGGGAGCCCCCTATAGGGTGAGGGGGAACCCCCAATCTGCAGAGATGAAGCCTTAAGGACAGGTATACAGCTTCCAGGGAACAAACCAAGATATTAACAGAACTTAGAAAGATCCCTAAGCCCTGACTGAGATCCTTGAAAGATGGTCTCGAAATTCTAACTAGGCTAGGTTTGCAAGATGAATAAAATATAAACCAGACAGACAATAAATGCAGGTATACAGGTTCCAGGGAACAAAGCAAGATATAAACAGAAACTAGAAAGATCCCTAAGCCCTGACTGAGATCCTTGAAAGGTGGTCTCGAAATACTAGCTAGGCTAGGTTTGCAAGACAAACAAAACATAAACCAGACAGACAATAAATGCAAGCATACAAATTCCAAAGCACGGTACAGTACAGGGGACAGACAGAAGAGAGATCCAGATACAAGAGCCAAAAGGTCATACACGGAATATCATTCTAGAGGGGTCAGGCAAGAGAGGGATCCTAAATACATGAGCCAGAGGTCGTACACAGCAAATATAAGTAAACCAGCAATACAGGGACTAGGTATGAAAGACTATCCTGGTCCAAGGATCAAGGGGAGTCCTGGTCGTACTTATAGGGCAGAACAGGTCATGTGACCGCAGGCCAATCAGCCCAACATATGGCCTGCAGGCTGAAAACAAAAATAAACAGGAATCCCTGCTACCACCAGCAGGGGGCAAGGCCAAGACGTGACAGGAGGTAGACAAGAGGCAGACTTATACCCTAAGATTGTAAGGAATCAGTTGGTGCATGGAGTGACGCATGGCGCAATAAGCGTATTGACTCATAGGGTGCGAGGCGTCATGGAAATTACATACAGGAAGAAAGAGGTCTAGATATTCATGCACAGGGCATAAACAAAATGACACACATGTTGAGGAGAGCCTGGCAACTGGAACACATGACATGCATTGCATCAATGGAATGCCACAAGGGTGGAGATGAGCCCGGCAAATGAAGCACTGTGGCATAAATGGAGTGGTGTAACAATCAGTGACAAAGGGAACAGTGCAGAATCTAGCCAACATGCAAGTCTTCTCCCCTGTAAGCCCTCCAGCTGAAATCACAAACGACCCACGACCTTCACAGGACAGCTTCTCCTATTGCTCATGGGACTTTAGTTTTGTGAAATGCTGGTGATTGCAACATCGGCACCGACTAGAGCATTGTAAATAACCCCTTATACCTTGTGAAAGAAATCTTGGACAAGAAGGATTGATTCACCCAGGAATAGAGTCTCCCAGGGTGCTGACACGACTCCACCTGTGCACACACTAGCGTGCGCAGCCCATTACATTACGGTGTGCACCAATGGAGCACTTATTAATTGAAAACATATGTTTAGAAGATTTTGCACAAAATGCACATTATTCATTAGCAATAACAAGCCTGTAATAAGAGATACAGTCAGTTGTTATGTTATTCATCATGAACCAGATAAGGGACATCTAAAATGTTAATGTAGTGGGGGAAAGAGGACCTCTTTAACAGTTATACCTGTAGTTACAAATATTTATACAGCGACAACAGATTCCGCAGCGCTTTACAATGGGGAAACACAAACAGGAGATGTACAGGATACAAGAGAAAAGACAACCATGCCCGTAGGATAACTGTCCAGGTCATATAGCGCTTTAAACCCAGTGCTCAGGCAGACATCCCATGAGCTTACAATCTAAAGGACAGGGGTAACTCAAACAAATGGGAGCAGAGGGAAGATGAAACTGGTGGCCAGAAGAATATCGTAGGGATTGCATGGGAAGGACCAGAAGCTTGGGCTGAGTAAGAGTAATTAGAGAGAGAAGTGGAGACAGCTGGAAAGGAGAGCTGAAATTAGGGACCGGGCCTTGGTGGATGGGGAGGGTGGGTTGGGACAGCAGAGGGAGAGAGGTGGAGGATAGTCTGTGAGAGTATGCTGAGGAAAGAGAAGGATGTTTGAAAATGCTCAAATAGCTAACCATTCACGATGTGGGGGGAGGGAGAAACAGATAGAGTTTTTCTAAGAGAAATAGAGAGAGATTTAAAAGATGACTAGTCGGCCAGAGATTAATAAATGCAGACAAAAAATACAGTTGCAAGGATATATCAGCCTGGAATATAGTGCTGGAAGTCATGTTGAATGGTGGATACCTCAATGCTTGTTTCGGGGTGCAGAGGGAGAAAGGTGGAGGTCAGTCTGTGAGAGAACCAACATCAGGGTGTGTCTGGGCACACCAGGCACACCCCCTGCGCACACCTATGTGTGACCACATAGGCCATGCAAAATGGAAATAAAAATTAAGTAAAATACCACAAAAAGGTCATGATACAATTTTCAAATGTCAAAAGTCTAAATTAGCCAGATAAATCATTAATAACATACAGAAACATAACCAGGAGACTGCAACATTAATGCAAGATACAAATAATGTTAAAAAACTGAATGAAATACACAAAAAGATTGAAAAACAAATTAAATGCATGAAAGAGACTGAAAATCTACTGAAATATATAATATACAAAACAGTGATAGAACCCATCTAAAACACACACAAGTTCACCAAACAAGACCATTTTTTCAGTATTTTACCAAGATTACAGTTTCCAATGTCGACAGGTCCTTTCTCACGTCTCCCTGATCCTTATCACAAAGATGAGGCAGCTTTTGTTTTCATTGCAGTGCAAGTTCCAGCTATATCTTAATTATATCATCCCTTGAACCAGCAGGAACAGGTCTGGGAGCTGGCCCTAAATTAATTTCCGCATATACGCGTGATGCGCCACATGTCGATATGAAACCGCGACACGGGCACATCCTCTGGAAATTGAATCTACATTCATGTGTCGGCTCTCGAAGATATAACTGGATCCGTGTAAAAAAGAGCAGAGAATGTCATTGCCAGAAGGAAGGACTGGAGTGACGGATAGAAGGTCCCAAGGCTAACATGGTAACGTCCCTAGTGACGCTACTGCCATGCGTGGAAAACGCAATTATAAGTCAAGGGCCTTATCTCCATGTCTGATAACGTGGCTGGGAACACGTAGAGTTTGGTGCTCTGACGTTTAGCCATTAAAACGGAAACCGTGGAAAAATGCAGATTTTAAACTTTAATATCTGACAAAGGAAACAAAGTTGGATTATCTCTCCAGATTACGCACATCACATGATTAGAAACAGGTTTCCCTTCTTTTTTTTGTCTTGTATTTCCCTGACCTTGTGGTGGATGAGTTACATGTTATTTCCTTTCCTCGTGAAAATGAGGCCATATTCACATATTTTGAGCTTGTTAATGCAGCATAAAATGTCATTGGCTCTTTTGGGTAAAACCAAACGTTAAAGGGTCATTCTAACAGCTTTTTAAGTAAGCCTTAACCCCTTCACTCCCAAGATTCATTATACTCAATCTGCAAGGTCCAATATAGGGTAATATTCCAAAGTTGGTGCCAACGTAGCCAGAGCTGTTTAAACTTAAAAACTCCATAGACTATCAGGGTTATTCAGAGAGAGGTGAAAAACAGGAGAATGACTGGAGAAGTGAAAATGCTAGGTAAAATAGCCAAACCAGAAAAATTCTCCCATTTATCTCACAGTCTAAACTGGCTATTTTCATCTAGAATTTTCACTTCTCCAGTCATTCTCCTGGTTTTCACCTCTCTCTTAATAACCTTGTATGGGCTCTATTCTATAATGAAGGCTAATGGTAGCGTTCAGATGAGTTGGTGTTAAAGCTAGGATAAGTGGCTTTAACGCATGCCCCCCCCCCTATTACCTTCCTGACGATAAACCCATGAAAAATTTGTTAGCGAATCAGTGATTGCACTAGTATTCGCAAATTGCTGTACTTTGCGCATCCTAAACTTAACATGGGGAGCGCAATTGGTAATTAGTGTTTTGATAAGTAAGGTATTACATGGGCTAAACATAATTTTAGCGACACCTAAAAGCTGGTGCTAACGGATTCCGCTTTTGCAAAATCATTTATTTCTTTTTACCTCTATATACCCTCCACCCCAATAAACCCGATACTCACCTCTAATCCCGCGGCGAGAACGGTGGCCGGATCCGCTGTTTCTTGTCACCGCGAGTAGAGTGAGACAGGGGACAAATCACAGTCTCCTTCCGTGATCACTCCACGGCACTGGGCAATCTCTTGAGAGAGAGAGAGAGAGATTGCGCAGGGCTCGCGGCTTGGAATCGCAAAACTCCATAGAGTCCGAAGGAGTTCTTTGGACTCCAGGAGGTGATACTCATGGTGGCGTGGAATCACTACCGCGAGTAGCACTGAAGGTAGCACTGCGTTACGGGGCAGGCTGCTGAATTAGCGCCTGCCTTGGAATTTTGTTTATTGCAAATTAAATTAATTAGCATTTAGGTTAATTTGCATTTAGGAATATGCCTTTAAGGTTTTAGCACTATGGCCATCATACTCAAAGTGCTAACACTTTTTTAAACCAGCTTGGGATGTGTTTGAATGACATCTCCCCAACTGATCCTGCACGAAGACCAGAACTGCAGTAACTCCTTTTGGCCAGCAGATGGCGACATCCACCTGCCAAATAGGTTATTACAGTCAGGAATAAATTGGAAATATTGTATATTTTTATAAGTTACGTGAAATATATATAATTGCATATTAAGTTATGTCTTATTTTACTCTGATTCTTAGTGACATTGTGTGTGTGCGTTGCACAATATTTTGTGTGTCCGCTCATTTCTTTGTTTTTATTTGCAGGTGCAGTGGTCCCCTCCTTGATTTCTTTACGAAAGAAAAATTGTGTTGAAAACTGAAATGTATAAAACTGATGTTTGGATGACAGAAACAATAAAATATATTATGCTTCAGAGTAAACACGCAGCATGCCATGCTGGGCAGTTAAGTGTGAAATGACATAAAGCACTTTATTTGAAGAGCAAGGTATTAAAGGCATCCCATAAGCACGTCTATAAATCACTGATTAGGGGGCGTGTCTGGATGCCGCAGCGAGTGGACGTGTGGCGGAGAGAGGCTCCTGAGTGTGCTGGCTGTTTTGCAGATTTTATTGTTGTTTACCTCCCTGTACCCTGCTGTGTTCGGTGCCGGAGACGATTGACAACATTCTTTTGCGGACAGGGGACACCTCTGATCCCCCCAGGAGGTGTCCAAGTGGTTTGTTTGAACTCCCGACCTGATCAGCAGCGGCCATTTTGATTGCGGCCTACCACGCGGTCTGCATTGACGGCCCTAATGGAAAAGAAGGGTAAGAAGATGGAGCCATTGGATGACACTGAGCAGCCAGATATCCGGAGTTCTTTGAGTGAAGCACTGATTAATCGACCCCTTTTGTGGAGTGCGGAGACACGGGACCCGGAGGTGTGCGCAGATGCCCAGGCCCGAATGGCTACTAGGGAGCCTCGGACTCCTCTGTCCCAGCCCTCCACTAAAGAAGACATCCCCCAGCTTTACGAGGATCTTAGAACCTTGTGGCACAGGGATCTGGCCAAAGTTCAGGCCGATATTACTGATGTCGCAGCGGGTTCTTCGAATATGGGTGCCCGTCTGGACTTGCTGGAGGAGGGGAGGCTGGAGTCAGCAACCCAACTAAAGGACATACAGGAGCAGGTGAAGTGTCTGATGGCAAAGGTAGTGGAACTGGAGGCCAGGCATCGGCGGCGCAACCTCAGTCTCCGGGGGATCATCGAGACGGTGGGAGCTGGGACTTGATGTCTTGCACCATCGGCTTTTTGCACATATTATTGAAGCTGCCCCCGGACTCCCCAGCTGTTACAGTTTCAGCCTTTCGAGTCCGAAAGGCGGATGCTACACCTGCTGAGGCCCCTCGGGACGTCATAGTCACTACTAAGGCTATCTCAGTTCATATGCAGATTCTTCGGGAAGCTGGGAACGTACCTGCAGTGCCGTATAGGGATATGCGAATTTCTGTTTACAGGGACTTACCATTCCTTGCGCTGATCGCACAACGTCACCTTTGGGACTCATGAGGGAACATGGGGTCCGGTACCGCTGGGGGCCTTCAGGATCGCTTTTGATATTACACGATGGACGGGCACACCCCGCAACTACCCCTGAGGAAGCTCGGCGGATTCTCACCTGCAACACTTGCTGGCTCCATCGACGCCCAACCCATCTGCAGTGGATTTTGCTTCCGTCGATCTGGGTTGAGGACAATAGACTCTGCAGCTGTTAGTTATTATTTTTTCGTTTGTGTGTCCTTATCCCCTTCTGCTCCCCATTCTCTCCCCCCTGAACCCCACTCTCCCACATCCCCCTCGCGCTTCCCCGCCCCTGTAGTGTTATTCTGTGGACGCTTTGCATCATACTCTTGACCTTGTTTGATGAGTGGTGTGCTGCGGGACTTGACCAGCTGCTGAGATAAGTGAGCTCCGGAATTATTATTTTTTTTACGTGGGAACATGGGGTGGGTTCGGGTGTGCTATTTTGGGCGCCTTCCGCGGCTCTGTCTGCCCTTCCTGGCCACGGTCCCCTCTGGCTATGTGGCCTCTTGCCAGGCCCTCGACTGTTTTTAGTACACCGCCGAGGTGAGCCGGCAGTTCCTCTGATTATACCCCCCCTTTTCTTTTTTTTTCCCCTCATCTGCAAGTGCGGGAGCTTCGATTTTTGTTTCCTCCGGTTATGCTCACTCCATTGTTGCTTGAGATTACGGTCTTTGCTGATTTCTATGGCCCAACGTGGCCACATTTTACGAACCACCTTATTTGTCCTTGTGCATTGTTCATATTTGAGACATTCCTTTCTGAGGACTTCTGTTGTATTTTTATGTGTCACCATTGATGACTTACTATGGCCCTGACCACTTCCTACCGCTGAATACATTTTCTGTTTATTTGTGCAAACTTTAAAATAAAGAATTATAAAAAATTTAAAAAATCACTGATTACACAGATTGTTTTGCATATATCATTGATTTAAGATGCTTTGTTATCCTTTATGTGAGTGTGTAGCAAAATCATGGTTTGGCAATGCTCGGTCTAACACCTAAAACTATGAAAAAAGCTAAAATTTGCATAATTGTAGTTATTTTTTAATGTAAGAAACACATAAAATATTCTGACACGATCATGACATGTACCCCTCCCATTCCTATCCCTAGAAATCGATAGTTTTAAAAACGCTTCAATTTAGATGAGCAATTGAAAAAGTTTGAGTGGAGACAAGTTTTTATCAAAAAATAACAATTCCACCCAAAATTACATACATTGTGCTGAACAACGAGGATAAAAATAACCCAAGTCCGAATAGAAGTCCTCCCCACGCACCTTTTTTCACATTGTCCTCTTAATAGTAAATCACTGCATGACATAATTAAGCGCCATTGCTACATTCATTATACTGGTGCTCACATACAAAGCTCTCCATAACCAACCGCGGCCCTGCCTACATCTCCTCCCTTATTAACAGGTACATCCCATCCCGACCACTCTGCTCTGCCAATGATCTAATGCTATCAGCTTCACGTACCTGCACCCCCAGCTCCCGCCTTCTTCTCCCGAGCTGCCCCCTTTCTATGGAACTCCTTCCCCTGCAACATCAGACTCTCTCCGTCTCTCCAGTCCTTCAAGAAGTCTCTGAAAACACATTACTTTAGGGAAGCCTATCATCTCACTCCCTAATCCCCCATTGTTCCTTTCTTACTGCATCTTCCCACACAGCCCACATGCACCCCCGCTACTTCATAATCTCTATTAACCCTCACCTAGTGTGTCACCCCTCGCCTCTTAGATTGTAAACTCTCGAGCAGGGTCCTCTCTCCTGCTGTACTGTGCGTTGAACCTGTATGTATATTGTTATCCTGCCTCCCATTGTACAGCGCTATGGAACTTGTTAGCGCTTTATAAAAACTTGTAACTGTAACAATATAGTAAATTATACAAATATGTTTTTTGTGTTTTTATTAAGCTTTTTGCTAGTCTGCGTTTTTCTGTTCACTTTATTTTACTGTAGCAAAAGTTTGGATTTAAACAGTCAAATAAAGGTAATAACACATCTTCTATGCTGCTCCTCATTCCCTCTCTTACCTAGGAGAGATCTCTGCCTATATGGTATCGCATGTCACAATTGTTACCTGGCCTGGTTAGGTTACTACATAACATTTTTCAAACATATGTCTTTTATTTGTTCTTCAAATTATTTGTGTACTCTACAGTTATTGTTTTGTAAATGACGCACCCATGATGCAGATATGAGAACATCCTTGCCTCTGTTTGTTTCCTCCTCGTCCATTCGTGGCATTGAGTGTTTAGTCATCTAGGCTGGACCTTAGGAAGACTATTGGCTGACTTTATTAAATGTATCCATGAAGAGAGTGGCACCATCAGGGTGGAGTGTGAGCTAGCAATATGTATTAAAGAAAAACACTATCACTTACATAAGCTGTAACTAGATTACTTGTGCATCACAAATAAAACCACCTTATACGACACATACTGCTGGGTTTTTTCTTGCATGTAAAAAAAGGAAAAAATAAAGTTAGTTTTTATCTCCCGTTTCCATTTTGTGCATTTTTCCTATGATGCAACGTTTACCAAAATCTTTCAGTGAGTTTTAGTTTGTGGCTGTGCTTTATTCTATACAGTATTTTACAGTTAAGGCAGCAGGGGGTCTATTGTCCAGCTTCTGCTAGCTGAGGTAAGAGATGGCAGCTGAATGATATATGACAGTGAGCTTAAAAGACTTCTAATCTACCCCTTGGTGACGTCCTTTGAATACATCCGACACAATACAAAGATTTGAGTCAGCGACTGACACAGACTAAATTCTAGAGTGAGGAGCAAGTGGTGTAAAGATACTGGGGGGGGCAGTTTAGAACACAAACTATCACCTAATGGATGCACCCAGTGACACATATAGAGTAAAATATTTTATTAACTAAACATATGTAGCGCTGCTTTAAAAAAAAAACTGTATTCTGGTGCATTGAACTATTGCTGCCACCAGAGGGAGACAGAGACATTGTGGACTATGCTGGACAAAACCGAACTACATCTACCATCACCCTTTGCGTGAGGACAGGAAGTGGTGGTACAAGGAAGAGGAAAGAGATCAGCAGCCTCGTGCAAGGCATGAGCAGAGCCGTGAAAGGTGGAGGACGCACGTTAGAGCTGTCAGGGATCGCATCCAGGCCGGAGTACAGACGCTGTCTTACTGGTGCTGGACATCAGGACAGTAATCGTTTTGGACCTACCTGTGCAGCGCTGAGAGGTCTGGAGGAAAAGCTGGTTTCCGGCAGGACCCCGCGTTAGGAGGCTGCGCCGATCGATTGGGAGTGCAGGCAGCGGATCGTTTGTTCCAGTTGCGGAGATTTGGCACGCAGGGAGCAGATTCAGTGGCACGGAGTCCCAGTACAAAGCGGAGAAGATCTTTTGGTCGAGGTATCGAGTGCTAGACAGTTTCGGTCATCGGATGGGTGAGAGGCCTCCCAGGCCACAGTTCCAAAAACAGAAATGCACGCTGCAATATTGTTTAAATTCACAGGGCCCCAACGGTGACTAGTCGAAGATTGCTCTTTTCGTTCACTGGCCAGTTGAACACAGTACCCGGGTACCCTAAACTTTCTATATTTATATATTGAGCTATTTTTCGTGATTTATATTCCAGAACTGAGGGGGTTAACCGTTCTTTTTCCGCTGCGTGTTTTTCCCACGTGACGCATCCTGTAATTTCATTCAACGCGCATTTATCTTTTAGTAAAGCATATAAAACTAGAAAACCCACAACAGTGGTGGTGTGTAATAATTCTTAGTGCGGTGAGACTATCCTGAGGTTATTCAGCGGCTCCTTCGGGGTGAGCGCTACATGTGGGGCCTCGTCCCGGGATTCCAGCCTCCGTGAAAACTGCAATTAAAGGGTTAAATATGGATCCAGACACTGCTGCCAAATGGTGTGAGGAGCACAATAGCCAGATAGGGTTAAGCATAGTCATGGACATTCCTGCAGACACTTGGGCCGAAGATCAGATTCGCCGGGCCGTGGCCACGCTGGCACCAGATCATCGGGGGTTAATCCTGGACATTAAAGCGAACCCAGATACTTCTCACACATACAGGGTTATCCAAAGAGATTCGAAAAGTCACCGCACGTTCGGTGACTTTTCGTTCTCTTCAATTCGGTTCCTTTTGCCGATTGCATTTCGGTGACCCTGCGGTGTATTCAGCAAACTGCACAGGGTCCCCGAATTGCAGGGAAAAGCTGCCGCAAACCTGACGAAAACTAACCGAATGCATGCTGAAAACAAGCAAAAACATCTGGATTAACCTTCGAAAAACCCGAACAGGAGCCGAACAGGAGCCGAATCACACAGAGCCGAAGCAGCTGTGACGTAGAGGAGGCATTTACTAAATTAGCAAAACCATTTGTATGAATCTGGGAAAATGAAACGCTGTTTGCAAAGAAACTACTGAGCGAAAATGTCTGAAATTTTCACAGGAGGTCCAGGGAATGATAATAAAGAGGGCTGTTACAAAAAAAATAAGTAAACTGGAAAAAATCAAAAAAAAAATCGGACTTTTTAAAAAAAAAATTAAGAAAAATGCTTATAGTATCCTAAAAAATCTATAAATAAAGAGACTTTTTGCTGCAGAATTTTATAATGAACGGTTTATTAGATATTGAATTAAAACAGGAATATTTTTAACATTGAAGCCTATGGGATTCTCCTGAATAAACTTGCCGAATTAAACCACCGAATGGCAGGGCATTTCGGGAACCTTTCACTGCTGGTTTGTGTTCTCTGAATAGCCGAAGCAGTGCTTTTTCATTGGGATTTCACTGCCCTCGAACAGGCACCGAACAGGCACCGTATGTTCAGGCAATTCGCCAGGATTTGGTGAATTGCCTGCTCTCTGGATAGCCGAATGGTCAGGAAAGGTAACCGAACGCTGATTTTCAGCGTTTGGTTACCTTTCACAAGCAATTCGGATCTCTTTGAATAACCCTGATAGCTTCTTTTTGAGTGGAGAAAGGGTGTTCCAGTGTGTTTTCAGGGCGCGAGTGTGAAGCTGACCGATAATGTGGAAGTTCAACTGATTCAGCCAAGTGCGCCACGTGGCGATCCCGCGAACGTTACCATGCCCAGTCTGCTGACCATGATCGGGCCTGAGCTCATCGTGACTATCGGAGACTTGCTGGCTAAATGTCAAGGAACAAACCCTCCTTACACTAATATTGGTTATCGACGGTTGAGGAATTTTTCAGGAAGAAACCTTCGAAGAATGGGTGTAACAGGCGATGCAGGCTCTGGATGAGTGGGACGTCCCTGAAGTAGGGATGTGCGTTTCGGGTTTCGGAATTTCGGAATTTTCACGAAATTTCCCGATTTGTGTTTTTGGATGCGGCCGATTTTCCGAAAATTTTTAGATCCGAAAATGGCAGATCCGAAAAGTTTTCCGAGCCGAAACGAAATATTTTCGGAATTTTCGAATGGACTTGAAATGTGTCAAATCGAAATTTATTTTTGCTCTATTCATGATTTGATCTTTATTTAATAAAAAAAACACGATAGAATCGCCAGAATTATCGTAGACACTTTGAAACGAGGAGACCAGAAGTTCCGAAAAAACGAAAATTTCCGAAATTTCCGAAAAGTCGATACAAAAAACGAGCAAAGTGACACGAAAATACGAAAAATGGTCGATATTCCGAAAAAAAAATGTACACGAAAAATGAACCGAACCGAATCGAAACAGAAATCGGTCGAAACGAGCCGAATCGAAAAGTTTAAACATCCGAACAAATCGAACCGAATCGAACCGAAAAAAAAATCGGTGCACAATCCTACCCTGAAGCGCAGAAGAAACAGAGAATTACAGAGAGCCTGCATCTGAGACTGTCAGAAACCTGAAGTTGAGTAAGAAAGACTGTACTGCTTTAGACTACTTAAATATATTACAGAAAGTCTTCGGGCGAACAGAAAAGGCTGCTGAACTCATGTACCAGTACAAACACACCTACCAGCGGAGAGGTGAGAAAATGACTGATTATATAAAGGCGCCTGAACAAGATTCTGCACCAGATACTACTCAAGAAAGGGGCCGAACCTGCCCTGGTAGATCAGATCAGAATGCGGCAGATATTGGGGGGTGCTCAACCTTTAGACCCTGTGATGTTGCAACTAAAGACTCAAGAAGGCAATAAAGAGTTAAATTACCTAGAGCGGATTCAAACTGTTCGAGAAGAAAAAGACCTTCTGGAGGAGAAGTCTGCAAGAAGGGGAGAAAAGGTTTATGCCCCACCTGTAAGGTATAATGAGTGTCCGTCGGACGAAGATGATCCGGAGGAGACATATGAGCCGAAAATTGACCGACAAGATCAGCTCACTGTCTATGGTGAGATGCAACAGACTCTCAAGAGAGTACAAGCGGCCCAAGCTGATTTGGAACAGGCCACGCGGACCTGTGCCGGGAAATCTTGAAGGTAGCAGAAATACAGATTGAAATACAGAGGTCTCTTTCAGATATGCGAACAGCAAGGGTTGGTCTTCAAATGAGACGCAGCGAGAAAGTGCACCCCCGTCTTCAAAGGAAAGATGTTTCAGCTGTGGAGAATTGGGTCATTACCAAGCGCAGTGTACGAACCGAAGGCCTGAAGGAAAAAGAGTTGAAGAGTTCTTAAAGGCCTTAGAAGGACTGTTATCTACCTCACAGGTGGGAAACTTCAGAGAATCCCGGTGGAGAGAACAAACTGGGTACCCAACTGCTGGAGACTACTACTATTCCCAAGATCCAAATAGGAGGCAGGGAGGGTCTGAATATGTACTTGCTAGAAATAGAAGATCCTCTCCCTGGAGGTCCGGTCCTACGTCATGTGAAAACAATGAACGACCTAAATCACCGCAAATGGGGGCGAGGGTTAGGTTACAGCAGACTGGGCCTATGCTTCCTACTACTACGGAGAAGTTCCCTGATAGGTCCTTTGCCCGTCATTCCGGTTCAAGTAGAAGGGATCTACACCAAGGCTCTTCTAGATTCAGGCGCTCAAGTAACTCTGATCTACCGAGACTTCTATCAGAAATACTTGAAACATATACCCCATAAGAAGTTGAAGGATCTTGAAATCTGGGGTATGGGGACTAAGAGGTTTCCCTATGATGATATCTACAGGTGAAGCTGGAATTCAGCTCCGTGACTGTTGGACAACCGAGAGTATGTGACACGTTGGCCATTGTGTGTCCTCGGCCCTCGGGAGCTAATCAAAGTTCTATGATCGTGGGGACGAACACCGAGTTAGTGAGACGTCTTCTAACCCCACTGGTGAAGGAAGAGAATCATGCTCCCAAAAAGGCGCACTCGATGTTATGGCCAGTCTGTCAACGGATGGTCAAAGAATAGAGAGCCTCTGCAGAAGTGAGGCAACAGAGGAAAACAGAAGGGACAGAGAAGGTTATGCAGTCCAGAGAAGTCCTTGAAATAATCTCTGCAAGAGTTTTGAAACGGACAAGTGGAAGAGTTTCCGTAACCGTATGTAATGTGTCTGACTCTTCAGTAAATTTGAAGGCACGGGTGTCAATCGGGCGAGTGGCTTCTGTTAGGCCCCTCTCCACTACCGATCTAGGGAGGAGAGTGAATAAAGTGATTCAAGCTGAACGGTTCTACCCTAAATATGCTCCTATCTCGTTCAAGCGGAAGAAGCGGGTTCAGTCTCCAATACTCAAGTCGAAAAATTTGGTCTCCAAGTATGAGCTAGACATGGGATGCGCTAAGAGCACTGAACACCGCATTCATCTCCAGGATGACAAGCCTTGTCAAAAAAGGTCAAGACAAGTTCCTTTGGGAGGCCTAGTTGAATTGAACAGAACCAAAGGAGTGATTGGAGCAGAGGGACTGAGAGTCATGACTGCGGGTGTTCCTGAGCTATATTGTTACCCTGCATGGATGAAGGCTCATTGTGAACCACAGAGTCAAAGCTCAAACGTTCGATACGGGCCCCTCAGAGACTTACCTATGATTCACCGGGACATAGCAGTTAGGAGAGAACACTAAAGAGACATTTACATATCAGTTTACAGAGGAGGAGGTTCTACAGCAGCTGTCTGAAGTAAAGACAAATAAGTCAATGGGGCCTGATGGGATCCACCCTAAATTATTAAAAGAGCTCAGTGATGTAATAGCAAAACCGTTAACAGATTTATTTAACCAATCCTTGTTAACGGGAGTCGTCCCAGAAGACTGGAAATTAGCAAATGTTGTACCCATTTACAAGAAGGGTAGTAGGGAGGAATCGGGGAACTATAGGCCAGTTAGTCTTACGTCAGTAGTGGGGAAATTAATGGAAACCATGTTAAAGGAAAGGATTGTTGAACATCTAAAAACACATAGATTACATAATCAGAAACAACATGGGTTTACCTCAGGGAGATCATGCCAAACTAATCTTATTGATTTTTTTGATTGGGTAACAAAAATAATAGACAGAGGTGGTGCAGTAGACATTGCTTATTTAGATTTCAGTAAGGCTTTTGATACTGTTCCGCATAGAAGGCTTATCAATAAATTGCAATCTTTGAGCTTGGATTCCAATATTGTTGACTGGATTAGGCAGTGGCTGAGTGACAGACAACAGAGGGTTGTGGTAAATGGAGTTTATTCGGCGCAAGGTCTTGTTACCAGTGGGGTACCTCAGGGGTCAGTACTTGGACCCATTCTCTTTAATATTTTTATTAGTGATATTGCAGAAGGTATTAATGGAAAAGTATGTCTTTTTGCTGATGACACAAAGATTTGCAACAGGGTTGACGTTCCTGGAGGGATCAGCCAAATGACAAATGATTTAGGTAAACTAAAAAAATGGTCGGAGTTGTGGCAATTGAGTTTTAATGTGGATAAGTGCAAGATAATGCACCTGGGACGTAAAACCCAAGGGCTGAATATAGAATATTTGATACAGTCCTAACCTCAACATCTGAGGAAAGGGATTTAGGGGTCATTATTTCAGAGGATCTAAGGGTAAGTAGTCAATGTAATAGAGCAGCAGGAAATGCTAGCAGAATGCTTGGTTGTGTAGGGAGAGGTATTAGCAGTAGGAAAAGGGAAGTGCTCATGCCACTGTACAGAGCACTGGTGAGACCTCAATTGGAGTACTGTGTGCCGTACTGGAGACCGTATCTCCAGAAGGATATAGACATCTTAGAGAGAGTTCAGAGAAGGGCTACTAAAATGGTGTACGGCTTGAAGGAGAAAAGTTACCAGGAAAGGCTTAATGATCTTAACATGTACAGCTTGGAAAAAAGACGAGACAGAGGAGATATGATAGAAACATTTAAATACGTAAAGGGAATCCACAAGGTAGAGGAAGGGAGTATATTTAAAAGGAAACAAAATAGCAAAACAAGAGGACATAGTCTTAGATTAGAGGGGCAAAGGTTTAAAAGTAACATCAGGAAGCATTATTTTACTGAGAGGGTGGTGGATACATGGAACAGTCTTCCAGTAGAAGTGGTAGAGGCCAAAACAGTAATTGAATTTAAGCAAGCATGGGATAGGCATAAGGCTATCCTAAACAAAAGATAAATCCAGGTAAAGTATCCATGTAATTGGGCAGACTAGATGGGCCGAAAGGTTCTTATCTGCCGACATTTTTTCTATGTTTCTATGTTTCTACCACTGTGTGAAGGCTGCCCGAAGTGTCTGCTACGCTAGCTGAAGTAGTTAGGGAAATGAGTCAGCTTGAGGATGAATATCTGACCCATTATATGTCTGCTACTGAGCCTGAATGTATTGATTAATGTAAATATTGCAATGTTATGTATCTGTTACACTCCCTTGGAGGGACCCAAGAGTTTAGGGGGGGAGTGTAGCGCTGCTTTAAAAAAAACTGTATTCTGGTGCATTGAACTATTGCTGCCACCAGAGGGAGACAGAGACATTGTGGACTATGCTGGACAAAACCGAACTACATCTACCATCACCCTTTGTGTGAGGACAGGAAGTGGTGGTACAAGGAAGAGGAAAGAGATCAGCAGCCTCGTGCAAGGCATGGGCAGAGCGAGCATAGCAGTGAAAGGTGGAGGACGCACGTTAGAGCTGTCAGGGATCGCAACCAGGCCAGAGTACAGACGCTGTCTTACTGGTGCTGGAGATCGGGACAGTAATCGTTTGGGACCTACCTGTGCAGCGCTGAGAGGTCTGGAGGAAAAGCTGGTTCCGGCAGGACCCCGCATTAGGAGGCCGCGACAATCGATTGGGAGTGCAGGCAGCGGATCGTTTGTTCCAGTTGCGGAGATTTGGCAAGCAGGGAGCAGATTCAGTGGCACGGAGTCCCAGTACAAAGCGGAGAATATCATTTGGTCGAGGCATCGAGTGCTAGACAGTTTCGTTCATCGGATGGGTGAGAGGCCTCCCAGGCCACAGTTCCAAAACAGAAATGCACGCTGCAATATTGTTTAAATTCACAGGGCCCCAATGGTACAACGGTACCCGGGTACCCTAAACTTTGTATATATATATATATATTGAGCTATTTTTCGTGACTTATATTCCAGAACTGAGGGGGTTAACCGTTCTTTTTCCGCTGCGTGTTTTTTCCACGCGACGTATCTTGTAATTTCATTCATCGCGCATTTATCTTTTAGTAAAGCATATAAAACTAGAAAACCCACAACAGTGCTGGTGTGTAATAATTCTTAGTGCGGTGAGACTATCCCGAGGTTATTCAGCGGCTCCTTTGGGGGTGAGCGCTACACATACAAGAGAAAAACAAAGCACATGAAAGATATTGGCAACATAAAATAAGCACAATACGGACATTTCATTGTTTTGGTGGTAGTGTCTTTTTAAACCCAGAGTTCATGTCCCAATAAGATAAGTGTGGGAACTGTCCAAGATTTCTGTCCTCAAATTAGCAATGACCATTTTGCACTTAACAGCAATCTTATTATATATATATATATATACACTGTATATGTGTGAATTTTAGGAGAAATACATGATAAGTCATATATATTTATTTCTGACTTAACAGGGAAACCTATGACTGAACACATGAATCCAAGCTTTATAGTATGTGGGGCCAATGGCCTCTGAAAAAAATAGCAGATGAACTGTGTTCCCAAGCGTTCCCCCTCAGCTTGACCCCTTAGTAAACCTCTCATTTCTCTTTAGAGAGATGTGAGATATCTAGAATTCTGTTGGAGCTTCCCAAGTCAATGCTTGTAGCTGTAACGATCTGTACAGACTTACTAGGCTTTTTGTAGATTTTCTGAAACTCAGCAATCCACGGAAAAATAGCGAGGTGTTTATAAGGACAATCTCAAGGTAAAGGGGTTATATACAGAAACTGGTGTCTCTGCCACTGCAAAGTTTGAATCACAAGCACAATATGAACTTATTCTTAGTTTGACACTTTGGGGGTTGTACGGTAAGTGTCGTTATTGCACTGCCGATAAACACGGGCATTTTACAAAAAAGTGAAATCCAAAACCTAAATCATTGTCAGGGATTGGGCCCGTGAGATGAGAGTCACAGCTTCAATACTGGAGCAGTGTCTAAATGAGGAGGCCTTCCTTTTATAGCAGAGAGTATCAAGGACTCCACCTACACTTGGGCGTCGCCCCTGACGTTATCCACTGGCATTGTGCTTCTGCTGCAATATTGGTGGAGGCAGGAGATATATGCGCTGCCATTTTGGGGCTGATCGCAGGCCTGAAGCCTCACACTTCTCCTAGCTCTGTTGGGAGGCCCAGGAAAAGAAGAACGGGACATGGACGCCGTGGGATGCTGAGGACTAGAGAGAGGAGGCATGATTTGGTCGCCGGTGAGGAACCGCCAAAGTGTCAAACCAAGAATAAAGTCATTTCATGCTTTGGCAAAACACACTGAGCATTCTATACAATCCCAGAGATTCTTTGACAGTAACATATGTACAGAGAGTCATCACTTCATTAACACTGGGAGAGAAAACCTGTTTAATCAAGAGACACATTCCGAATGCGGGTTCCAAAAAAAAACGTAATAAAAAAGAAAATCTGTATAAAAGGTTTTTTTTTCACCTTGTAGCCTTAATCGCGGTAATGATGTGATGGTTGAGGGCTTTATCTGTTTAACAATCTTTCAAACCTGATGATGTAATGTAAAACTCTCCTGAACTTTTGAGGTTCCTCTTCTGTCCAGAACCTCTACCTGTTGAGATCTTAGGACACATTGCTTTTGGAATTTTTTTGTGACTTTTGCCTAATGTTCACTTATTTGATTGCTTGTACTAATAATATGAAGCTTATCTGTGTTTTTCTTGCTTAAATAGTTAAAATGTACATCTACTAATGCAGAACATGTGCATGAGCAGTCCTGATTGGCTGCTCAGCAAGGCAGGTTACCACCTTGGCGTGCACATGCCCCAGGGATGACCCGCCTTTTTTGGTGATTTACCATCATTAATTATGCAAATTGCACCATAATTTATTTATTTATTTGCAAAGGATTTTACCAGGAAGGATACATTGAGATTTCTCTCATTTTCAAGTATGTCCTGGGTTCAAGAACATTGAGTGGTTACATTCGAAAAAAGTGGACGGCGCCCAAAACCTGTACCACCACCAGTAACCAATGCCCAACCAGAAATTCAGTGGTTTCCCCCAAACCAATGGATAAACAGTAATACAATACGTATCTGGTGGCGCGATGGATGTCGCTTAAGGGTGTCTGGTAGACATGTGCATTCGTTTTAGTACTAAAACGATTTAGTCCGAATTTTGGGATAATTTAGTTTTCGTATGACTCAAGAGATACGAAACTGCTCAGTACAAAAAACGAAAGAAACTAAAATAAAATGCACTACATTTTAGTTTCAGTCCTTTTTGTGATATTACATTGATGAGTGAAGGAGACCAGCAATGAAGAGCACAACATCTGAAGTTCTGCACCCTCCACATGCCAATGCAGTAGGATGTTCTATACAGAGAGGGGCATTAATTAACACAGGAGGATGTTCTACACATTATACAGAGAGGGGTATTAATGCAGAAGGATGTTATATACTGTACATTATACAGAGAAAGGTATAAATTGAGGAGGATGTTCTATACAGAGAGGGACATTAATTAATTCAGGAGGATGTTCTATACATTATACAGAAAGGGGTATTAATTAATGCAGGAGGATGTTCTAAACATTATACAGAGAGGAGACTTTTTTTAGCCCTTTAAATCCAGTAGCTGTGAGCGCTGAGATCGGCTGCTTGTTATATTATCTCTCAGTACAATGTATCAGTCTCGGCTGTTACAGTAACTGACTGCTTCTCATCACAGCGCTCAGAGTTTCAGTAAAACAAGGAAATAATATTGTTATAACCTCTTATATATAAAAATATTATTTACTAGTTTTACTGAAACTCTGAGCGCTGTGATGAGCAGCAGTCAGTTACTGTAACAGCTTTGCCTGACACAATTTGCTGAGAGTGAGAGATACTGTAACGAGCAGCGATCTCAGCCCTCTGAGGAGCCACTACAATAGTAATTGTATCCACTGGTTTTCAGATGAATGAAATTAGTTTTCATACTAAAGAACTGAAAACGAATTTCTTTAGCAACTAAATAAATTGCATTTTAGGACTAATCCATTAGTTCAAAACGAAATTTTGTGCTGTGCACATGTCTAGTGTCTGGTGGTTCTCTTAGTTCACTTGTCCACATGGATCATATGAAAAAACAGAACAATATAATCGTGTAGAATGTTTTAACAGATTATAAGAAAAGGTTATATAGTATATACACTCACAAATATAGAGCCCGAACACTGGCTCTAAGTGGGTAAACGCATTCGGGTACTTAAGTTCTTTGCTTGAGAAGGTGACCCACACCTGCTCCTAGAGGGGGATTCTTCCCACATGTAACACAAGAGACAGGGAAAAAAAACTTTCTCGTGCAGATTTCGTGAATAAAATGGCATATAAAGATGTATAAATTGCCAACTCACATGCGTTGGAGCTTAAGGACCAAGCTCGAGGTGTGCGCGCGTATGGAGTTTTTCAAGGTTAAGTCCAAATAACCTTTTGAGCCTCCAGGACTTCCAAAGAAACGGGGATAAGATGGATAAAATTAGAATTAAAGGAATTTATTAGAACATAAAAACAATATTGCTGGCACTGCCAGGTGGCCAGAACGCGTTTCGCCAGATCAACTGGCTTTCATCTAAAACCAGCTGATGAAGCCAGTTGATCTGGCGAAACGCGTTCTGGCCACCTGGCAGTGCCAGCAATATTGTTTTTATGTTCTAATAAATTCCTTTAATTCTAATTTTATCCATCTTATCCCCGTTTCTTTGGAAGTCCTGGAGGCTCAAAAGGTTATTTGGACTTAACCTTGAAAAACTCCATAAGCGCGCACACCTCGAGCTTGGTCCTTAAGCTCCAACGCATGTGAGTTGGCAATTTATACATCTTAATATGCCATTTTATTCACGAAATCTGCACGAGAAAGTTTTTTTTCCCTGTCTCTTGTGTTACATGTGGGAAGAATCCCCCTCTAGGAGCAGGTGTGGGTCACCTTCTCAAGCAAAGAACTTAAGTACCCGAATGCGTTTACCCACTTAGAGCCAGTGTTCGGGCTCTATATTTGTGAGTGTATATACTATATAACCTTTTCTTATAATCTGTTAAAACATTCTACACGATTATATTGTTCTGTTTTTTCATATGATCCATGTGGACAAGTGAACTAAGAGAACCACCAGACACCCTTAAGCGACATCCATCGCGCCACCAGATACGTATCGTATTGAGTGGTTACAGTTGTTACAGAAATACAAAGTAATAAAATGCAAACTATTAAAAACAAAACACAAATATACAGATTAACATATCATGGGAAGGGCTAGAACCTTGGGTTAATTAGGGTGATTTGCAAAGTGGAAGCAGCTCATCCTTGTGACCTTTGACCTGCCAAAGTTGACAGGCCTGAAACTCCCTTTTGAGGCTGAAGTGCGAGAATGAAAGCTAATCTACCAGTTGTGCATCAGCATGGCCACCAGCCCAGGCTCCCGGTATTTATTTATTTATAAAGGATTTTACCAGGAAGGATACATTGAGATTTCTCTCGTTTTCAAGTATGTCCTGGGTTCAAGAACATTGACTGGTTACAGAAATACAAAATAGTAAAATGCAAGATATTAACACAAAACCAAATATACAGATTAACAGCAAAATAAATATGTAGGAAATAGTCATTATGTTACATGTTTACAGGTGCATTCCGTATTGAGGTATGTTAATAGGGAACTCTTAAGGGACTTTAGACTGGGGGAAGATTTGATGGCGTCTGGGAGGTTATTCCATATTTGCGGTGCTCTGTAGGAAAATGAGGATCGAGCCACTTTCTTTTTGTATTGTGGTATTGCAAGTAAGGTGCTGGACCTGGAACAGAGGTTATAGGATGAGGGAACTGCTGGGGCAATCAGCCTATTCAGGTAGGGTGGTAGCTTCCCAGAAAAGCTCTTAAACATCAGGTTGGAAAGGTTTAGTCTAGGTCTAGATTCCAGTGATGGCCAGTTTAGTTCTTTTAACATGTCACAATGGTGGGTCATGTAGTTACATTGTAGCACAAAGCGGCAGAATGAGTTATACAATGTAGTAAGTTTCTGGAGGTGTGTTTGCGGGGCAGCTGCATACACTACATCTCCGTATTCAATGGCTGGCAAAAGCATTTGTATGCCAAATGGGGGATGTTGGCCACGTGTATGTTGATATGTTGAACAAAGCTTTGCATGTCAACAAAGAAAGATCAAGCATCCAAAGTGAAAGGGCTAGGTTTATAGCTGTGTATCGTGTGAGCAGGGAGACAGGGCCCGTGACCTCCTTATATTATACCCTTTGAAGGATAACATCACCATGTATACTTTGTTATACGCAATAAAATATTTATGTAACTATGCAAACATCTCACTGTGCGTTTTAACCTGGAGGTGTTCCCTTGAGTGATACTTTGTGTACGCCAATAACCTTAGAACTCTCATATTTTTACTTGCGCCTTTGTTGCTGCTGCCATTTCTTGTAAATGCCGCATATCCCAGTGTAAACATACAGGGTTATTCAGAGAGAGGTGAAAAGCAGGGGAATGGCTGGAGAATGGAAAATTCTAGGTCAAAATAGCCGATTTGGAAGGTGAGATAAATGGGAGAATTTTTCTGGTTAGGCTATTTTGATCTAGAATTTCCCATTCTCCAGTCATTCTCCTGCTTTTCACCTCTCTGAATAACCCTGATATTTATTTGGGACGCCGTAACTTCCACTCTTAATTAACTTTACCATCTACTTCGGCACTTTTTCTCCGGTTCTTCTGAATATTCTGCCAAATAGTTCCCTGTATCCACCCCACAAGCCACGGCAGCATCTGTGCAAATTCAGCCAGTGCAACATGTAAAAAATCACGTCCGCAACGCTCTTGTGGTCTTCTCCGGGCCTCCACTAATGTTCTCCTGCAGGAGGTCTGTTTTTACTCCTGCTACAACCTCAGCTCTTTAACACTTTCTAGGATATGAATAATTCTCAATCTGAATATAACAAGAGTTATTCCCTCCACTCATATCCAATCATAATATATATTGAAGGAACACTATCGAAAAATAGAGTTCCCTTTTTTTTACCCTACAATGATAGGGCAGAGGCTGCTAACAATTATTAAACAAAGAAAATAACGTGCAGGGTGGAATGCCCTACACAATGAGAACTTATCAAAAAGAGAGATTAGTGATTAAACACAACTGGTTTGGCAACAGATACAGTATCTCCCCAGAATGAGAAGAAATTCTCTCTTGAAACCCTTAAGGCACGGGTGTCAAAGACAAGGCCCGCGGGCCAAATCTGGCCCGCCAGACCTCGTCATGTGGCCCGCCAGCCTTAAACTGGCCCGGGGGTTGAGGGGACCCAGATGCCGGGCAGCGGGAGTTCCTGCCCGGTCCTGAACAGTCCGTCCTGTTAAAGGGGAGGTGGCTGTGTGCAGGCGCAGCCGGTCACGTGGTCCGGCTAATCAGGTGGTACTGAGTCTCTGTACCACCTGACTGGCCGGACCGCGTGACCTGCGCGCGCTCGCATGCAGCCGCATCCCCTTCAACAGGACGGACTGTTCAGGACCGGGCAGGCACTCCCGCTGCCCGGCATCTGGGCCCCCTCAGCCCCTGCCGGAGCTGGGGCAAGTATCCAGGTGAGAGCTGGCTGCCTCTGGGACATATCCAGGTGAGAGCTGGGGCAAATCCATGTGTAAGCTGGGGCAAATCCATGAGTTGGGGGCAAATCCATGAGCTGGGGGCAAATCCATGAGCTGGGGGCAAATCCATGAGCTGGGGGCAAATCTATGAGCTGGGGCAAATCCATGAGGTGGGGCAAATCCATGTGAGAGCTGGGGCAAATCCATGAGCTGGGGCAAATCCATGAGCTGGGGCAAATCCATGAGGTGGGGCAAATCCATGTGAGAGCTGGGGCAAATCCATGAGCTGGGGCAAATCCATGTGAGAGCTGGGGCAAATCCATGAGCTGGGGGCAAATCCATGAGCTGGGGCAAATCCATGAGGTGGGGCAAATCCATGTGAGAGCTGGGGCAAATCCATGAGCTGGGGCAAATCCATGAGCTGGGGGCAAATCCATGAGCTGGGGCAAATACATGAGGTGGGGCAAATCCATGTGAGAGCTGGGGCAAATCCATGAGCTGGGGCAAATCCATGTGAGAGCTGGGGCAAATCCATGAGCTGGGGGCAAATCCATGAGCTGGGGGCAAATCCATGAGCTGGGGCAAATCCATGAGGTGGGGCAAATCCATGTGAGAGCTGGGGCAAATCCATGAGCTGGGGCAAATCCATGTGAGAGCTGGGGCAAATCCATGAGCTGGGGGCAAATCCATGAGCTGGGGCAAATCCATGAGGTGGGGCAAATCCATGTGAGAGCTGGGGCAAATCCATGAGCTGGGGCAAATCCATGAGCTGGGGGCAAATCCATGAGCTGGGGCAAATCCATGAGGTGGGGCAAATCCATGTGAGAGCTGGGGCAAATCCATGAGCTGGGGCAAATCCATGAGCTGGGGCAAATCCATGTGAGAGCTGGGGCAAATCCATGAGCTGGGGGCAAATCCATGAGCTGGGGCAAATCCATGAGGTGGGGCAAATCCATGTGAGAGCTGGGGCAAATCCATGAGCTGGGGCAAATCCATGAGCTGGGGCAATATCCATGTGTGAGCTGGGGCAAATCCATGTGTGAGCTGGGGCAATATCCATGTGTGAGCTGGGGCAATATCCATGTGTGAGCTGGGGCAGTATCCATGTGAGAGCTGGGGCAATATCGAAAACTCATTTTTCAATAAATTGTACAATAATTGTACATTTGAATATCTACTTGCCATTATTCTGACTATGTTTCTGCTTTCAGAGCTAGTTATTACTTACATTATTCCAAAAAACAGTAAAAATTGAATGCAGTGACAATAATTTATGATAATAAAGGGTTGATCACATAGTCCTACAGATACAACTGGCCCTTTGAGGGTGACCAAACTGCAGATGCGGCCCCGATGACATTTGAGTTTGACACCCCTGCAAAGGTAAAACTTTGGTTTTATTCGTAGAAATAGAAGCTAAGTTTTACCTTAAGGGTTTCAAGAGAGAATTTCTTCTCATTCTGGGGAGATATCTGTTGCTGACAATTATTATTTTATTTTTAGGGGATTTTACTCTCCTTTTGTCCCTCGCCGGGGGCAGCTCCTCCTCTTTGGCTCAGGGACTCCTGAAACTGAAGTCCCTGAAGCTTTCTAATGCAATTTCCGTACAGTAGGAGCCATAATGGGACATGCGTCCTTTATGTACACAAATTCTCTAGATCCTGCGCCGAATGAGGGATCGGAGCATGTGCAGATCCGATCCACCGGCTGACTTTCTGAAACCACTCACTACCGCGATTGATCTCACTGAGGGTGACATCGGCGGGCTCTCTGTGTGCTGACGTCAATAGTGACCGATCTGGTGACCGGCAACCGGGAAATTAAAAAATCCCGACTGCTGCTGATGCCGGGTGGGGTGGAGGAAACTCCATCACTTCACCCAGCATTTTATTCAGATCGGGGGAGGAGAAGGTTGGGGCACTCCTCACATCCTGACCACTTTAAGACTATGAAGAAGTCAGAATTAGCAAAAGGTGTCCCTTTAAATTATAATTATTTTAAGACAGCCTTATGGATGAACACCCTTTACTTGGCCTGGATGTTCACTAGTTAGAAAGAATCTGAAATACATGGGAAAAGCCACCAAAGGTGTGAAAGTTTCTGTAATATGTATATTATATTTAGAGTCTATAGAATCACATTGAAGCTAACTTAAAAATTTGTCTTCTTTCCTATATACCCACTTATAGCTCAGGGACGTGCAGTCAGGGTAGGCAGGTGAGGCAGAGCCTCATCTGCCATTAAGTGTTAAAATAATTTAAAAAACTCACCTGCTCCTCACTCCCCCGCCGTCAGATCTGTCCTCTGCCTCTTTGCACAGTGCGCACATTCGTTTTACAGTCTACGCAATTTGCGTAGCGGTGGTATGCTTCCCCACTATACTAATCGCGTAGGCTGCTCAGGAGGTCTGCAACGCGCGTCTGTTCACATAGGAACACACGCTCACTGCCTACTTCCTGAACACTGCTCGTCAGAGCCTCAGAGAGGCCTTGACAGAGCAATGAAATAGCTTGGACCAATGGGAAAGCACCCTTGGTACAAGCCATTCAAACAACCACCTGCCTTGGGGGCTGGCTACAATGTAGCTTTATTTTACGTTAGGAAATCAACACAAGGATTTCTTTAATGAATTGACCATTAACGTGACACGCTGGAATTACATGCATGGGGGAAGAGGGGATAAACATTTTGTTTTACCCCTAGAGTGTATTAGTACTTACCCTCTCTCAAGCGAGAGCTCCCACCATGCTGAACTAGATCTAACTAGTACTGCAGCATCCATTGAGTTGCAGCTGTCACATAACCGAGAGTAGGATGATTGAGTGAGCGTTCAGCCAATCCAACGAAACATTTCAAGAGGTGATGTCTAGCTGAGAATGTACAGTTGTACATTCCTGGCCTTTTTACCGGAAAGTATATCTGCGATGGATAACAGACAGCTCTGTGGGCAGGGAGAATCCACCTGCTTGGAAGGCTGTATTAAATACATTGAATTTATGGAGTCCCTTTAAAGGGATACTCTATTAAAAACAGAGATCCTTTATTTTTGACCTTAAATATTTGTGCATATGCTGCTGACTGACAGCCTCTGCCAAATTATTTTTTGTATAGTTTTCTGTTTTAAGTGAATTTGCTCAACGTTTGTCTCTTGTCGTATGCTGCTCCTCCTCTTCAGCTCAGGGACTCGTGAACCCGGAGGTCCCTGCAGCTCACTCAATTAGATCTCTTACGCAACTTGCATAGCGTAGGAACCACAAATTTTGCACCTCTACCGACTTGCATACTTTATGTACGCAAGTTCCACAGTGCCTGCACAGAACGATGGATTGGACTTGCTGCGCATGCGCAGATCTGATCCATTGGTGGCGTCTCTGAAAGCACTCTCTATCGCGGATTGTCTCAGAGGTTGATGTCAACATACTCTCTGAGTGCTGATGTCACCAGTGACTGATCTGCTGGCCAGAAACCAGGAAATTCAAAATCCAGCTGCTGCTGATGCTGGGTGGGGAGGAGAAAAGTCCTCCACTTCACCCAGCAATTGCATCTAATCTGGGCAGCAGAGAGGGGGGCACTCCTCACATCCTGCCCACTTTAAAACAATAAAGTGGTCAGGATAAGTATATTATCCCTTTAACATTTTATATTCATAGGGCTAGATTACAAATTTGCTGCTAACTTAACCAGAGTTGTTGTAAACTTACCAGATCCATTATAGTCTATGGAGACATGGAATTACATGCATGGGGGAAGAGGGGATAAACATTTTGTTTTACCCCTAGAGTGTATTACTACTTACCCTCTCTCAAGCGAGAGCTCCCGCCATGCTGAACTAGATCTAACTAGTACTGCAGCATCCATTGAGTTGCAGCTGTCACATAACCGAGAGTAGGATGATTGAGTGAGAGTTCAGCCAATCCAATGAAACATTTCAAGAGGTGATGTCTAGCTGAGAATGTAGGTTCATTCACGGTTCACGAACTCCCCTGTTCACAAACAATTCGGTTCACGACCAGGAAGTTCGCCAACATTTTACCTCCGTTCACGAACTCCGCCGCGGGTTACGAACACGTTTCGCGGTCGCAGACAGGGCTACTGTGAAGCTTTTTTTTCTGTGCTTTGTAGCCCAGTACTGTTCAGTATTACTGTATTAAATCCAGCATGGCTCCCAAGAAAGTGCAGAACAAGCGTGGTGGGAAAAAGAAAGCACAGAGAGGTGAGAAGAACGTGCAGAGCGTTAATGTAGGTGAGAAGAATGTGCAGAGCGTTAAGGTGAGAAGAATGTGCAGAGCATTAATGAAGGTGAGAAGAATGTGCAGAGCATTAATGAAGGTGACGAGGATGTGCAGAGCGTTATTGAAGGTGGCGATGTGCAGAGCGTTATTGAAGGTGACAATGTGCAGAGCGTTATTGAAGGTGACGATGTGCAGAGCATTATTGAAGGTGATGAGGATGTGCAGAGCGTTATTGAAGGTGACGTGGATGTGCAGAGCAAGAATGGTGATAACAGGAAGGTTTCAAAGCATATTTTTGTGGTTACATTTTTTTTCCCCCATATGGTTCAGAACGGATTAACCGGATTTACATTGAACTCTATGGGAAAATGTGATTCGGTTCACTACCAAAGTCGTGGAACCAATTAAGTTCGTGAACCAAGGTACCACTGTATTACGTTTACAACAGCTCTGGTTAGCTTTGTAATCTAATGTACATGGTATAATAATAATGTAATAATGTATTCATAATGTACATTATTCTTCTCTTGTATGATTATTTACATGTTTGTTTTGACAAAAAGTAACATCCAAATGTGATTTGCACTTGACCTTAAAAGCCCTAAGACCCAGCTGTTAGGCTGGGGTCAGACCAGCGCACTTTTAACGTGCGTTCTGGCGCACATAATTACGGCCGCACTAGCAGCAGATGACGGGCAATGACGGCCAATATACGATGTACGGCCGCACAAAAGCCCGGCCGTGCAACGCAAGTGGAATTTGAACGCATTTTTCTGAGAACGCTGAACCGCTAGTACTGACGTACAGAGTGCGCAGCTGCGGCATAGCGGCGTGTTTGCGTGATTAGGAGAGGTCAGACGCTGCTAATGTCCGGCCTACATAACGTCCAGACGCAAAAAGAGTTTTATTGACGATCCGTACAAAATCACGCCCGAAAATGCGCGTCGTCTGACCGTTTTTGCGCATTACGTGAAAAAATACGTCAATGCGTTCAGACGCACTTTTTCATGTTCGTGGGGAAAAATGCTTTCGTCTGACCCTAGCCTTACTTGAACCGCACTGTCCATGTCTTAATGTCTGTAATGGGACGGAAAAAAAAACGAATCAGGAAAAGACACAGTGTAACTGTAAAAGTTAAACAGAGCATTTGTAGGGAACAATGGGAGGAGATACAAGAGGTAGAACAATGAAATGAGACTGGATTAATTGGCCAACTGTCCACAAGGACGTGTTTTGCTCTTTGTTCTTGCTCTACTGGATTTCATGACTCAATTTTATTGCAATATAGAACGATATAAAGCAATAAAATGGAATGGATCAACAGAGTAACGGGCTATAAGGCTGGGATTTTTTTTCCTGTGCGAGTTGCACATTGGATTTCATTGGATAGTAAAAAAACAACTCTGATTACCCTGATGTCTTGTGGAGAGATTTTTCCGCCCTTTAAAAAATTTAGATAAAATTATTGCTAAACTGTCCTGCTAATGTATTTTATCATGTTCTGAACTGCCTAAGATAAAGAATCACAGCTACAATGTGAGGAGCTCCAGGGTGAGGTGATCCTGTAAGTGCAGGTTCGGTCGAGTTAGATAGGACCTGTCAACGATGGAGTACATTGGCGACTGTGACAGGCTTAAGCAAACTATGATCATACTTTGTGAACTGAATCCCATCATTTATAACCTCAGTCAGGTTTTTTTGAACATTTTTTAAAACTGTGCCTTTTTTGCCACAGAAAATGATGGAAGAAGGTGGTCATTGATATGGACTGCTCTTTCTTGGTGTTTTGTATTTAATGTCTTAGATGCACCTGCATAGTTTTGAGGTTGAGTGCAACCTTCTGCTGTTTTGTTTTTTATATATATATATAACACATGGGGGGTTGCACTCAGCCTATACTAAGCATTCAGTGCGGGTGCGTCTCAAAAATAAAATACAAAACGAAACCACGGAGAGAGCACTCCAGATATACTGTATATATCCCAGGGCTCGAGTCGAGTGGGAACGCGCGGGAACGGCGTTCCCGCACTTTTCCCACAGCGGGAACGCTGCAGGAACGCAGCGTTCCCGCTGTGGCCCGAGCCCGAACGCCGCCGCACATTGCCGGCTTCCGCGTGCATCCTGCTAGAACAGCCCGCTGACCGGAAGTGGAGCCGCTCGGCTTCACTTCCTGTCAGCGACGTTGAAGCAGGAAGCACGCGGCCGCCTGCAATGTGCAGCGGCGGCAGCAGCCACAGAAGAAGCAGAGGTGAGCTGGGGACAATATCCATGAGACCTCGGGGGGGGGGCAATATCGATGAGACCTGGGGGCAATATCCATGAGACCTGGGGGCAAAATCCATTAGACCTGAGGGCAATATGCATGAGACCTGGGGGCAATATGCATAAGACCAGGGAGGCAATTTCCATGAGACCTGGGGGCAATAGCCATGAGACCTGGGGGGCAATTTCCATGAGACCTGGGGGCAATAGCCATGAGAACTGGGGGCAATATCCATGAGAGCTGGGGGCAATAGCCATGAGAGCTGGGGGCAATATCCATGAGACCTGGGAGCAATAGCCATGAGACCTGGGGGGGGGCAATATCCATGAGACCTGGGGGCATTATCCATGAGACCTGGGGGGCAATTTCCATGAGACCTGGGGGCAATAGCCATGAGACCTGGGGGCAATAGCCATGAGACCTGGGGGGCAATTTCCATGAGACCTGGGGGCAATAGCCATGAGACCTGGGGGCAATATCCATGAGAGCTGGGGGCAATAGCCATGAGAGCTGGGGGCAATATCCATGAGACCTGGGAGCAATAGCCATGAGACCTGGGGGGGGAAATATCCATGAGACCTGGGGGCATTATCCATGAGACCTGGGGGCAATTTCCATGAGACCTGGGGGCAATTTCCATGAGACCTGGGGGCATTATCCATGAGACCTGGGGGGCAATATCCATGAGACCTGGGGGCAATTTCCATGAGACCTGGGGGAATTATCCATGAGACCTGGGGGCAATATCCATGAGACCTGGGGGGTCAATATCCATGAGACCTGGGGGCAATATCCATGAGAGCTGGGGGGCATTATCCATGATAGGGGGGGCATTATCCATGAGACCTGGGGGCATTATCCATGAGAGCTGGGGGCATTATCCATGATAGCGGGGGGGGGCATTATCCATGAGACCTGGGGGAATTATCCATGAGAGCTGGGGGCATTATCCATATGAGCTGGGGGCAATTATATCCATTTGAACTGGGGAAAATATATCCATATAACCAGTGCTGTGCATATTATTCTTGGGGCTCAGTGCTGTGTATGTTATCCTGGGGGCTCAGTGCTGTGTATGTTATTCTGGGGATTCAGCGCTGTGTATATAATTCTGGGGGGGTCTGTGCCTGGATATATATATATATAGCGTTAGTCCAGTTGCCACAATCACGAGTATACCTGTACGTAGTGATACCTTTCACTGATCAGTATAGTTTCCAGGTTACACTCTTGAAAGCTTGTCTTTTAAATGTAAAGTTAACCCAATAAAAATGGTATCACCAGGCACTGCTATACTCGTGATATACTGTATATATATTTTCTTCAGGTAATAGGGGTTGTGGAATTCGTGGGTGAGTTCCCTCACTTTTTTTCCCAGGACTTGACCCCTGATATATCCGTATGTAATGATACCATTTTCCCTCATAGAATTGAATGATAAAGAGCAAAGCAGAAGGGTGGGGAGTTAGGATGAGATGTTGAAAATACTGAATAGTGAAATAGTATGGATCAGAATGGTAAACAGAGGAGATATCCTAGGCCCATAAAACAACAGAGACAAATATCATGATTTGCATCTGATGATGGTGCCTGACGAAGAAAAAGTCAATGAAAAAAACCAGAAGAAAAAAAACCAAGATACACATAAATCAGGTTCAATGCTGAATGTTACATAACATTATGGTAGGGAGTTAAAAAAACAGAATGTACATTGAGTCCCTCCTTTATAGTGTTAAAATGTGATCATTTGCATTTTGAATCTCCTACGTTCATGAGTCTTTAAAATTTCCTTTGAGGATTTTATCCCTGAAGTTGTGAATGGAGTGGCCTGTCAGATGAAAGTGATGTCCCACTGCAGAACAATATTTATTTTCCTGATGGTTCTTGATGGTCTGGCTGTAGATGATGCCTTATTTGGTGTGATTGGACTGCAGCCACTGATCACAGGGGACCCTGCGCTTAAAGAAATATTCCCACAGCCCTCCTTATTGGCATTCAAGTAACCCCCAAACCTGAGGCAAAAACTGGTCTGCAGCAAACACACAGAGGAACAGGACGACATACAGAATGGGACCAAATGTTGCAACAAGTCCTGCTGCAAACTGTGCCAACACATGACAGCAGCACTGCCCGGCACAATAATGCCACATACAACATCAAGTGCTAGTACTCCTGCACGTCTGCCAATGTGGTGTATATGACCCAGTGCACGGCCTGTAAAAAGGGCTGCTATATTGGTGAAACTGGATTAAAATCCTCAAAGGAAATTTTAAAGACTCTCATGAATATAAGACAGTCTAAATAAAAATGATTACATATTTTAACATTCAGCATTATGCCTGGTTTATGTGTTTTTTTCTCTTTTTCTTGTTTTTTTGTGCCATCGACTTCTTCCTCCTCAGGCATGATCACCAGATGCACATCATGAAGCTTATCTCTGTTGTTTTTCGAGCCTATGATCTCTCCTCTGTTTACCCTTTTTGACCATACTATTTATGACATCTAATTTTAACCCCCACCCTTCTGTTGGCTCTTTATTGTTCAATTCTATGATTTTGCTCAGTATAGCTTCAATACCTGAGGAAGGGATTATACTCTTGAAAGCTTGTCGTCTTTTAAATGTAACGTTAGCCCAATAAAAAAGGTATCACTACAGACTGCTATACTCTGGTGATTTTGGCATCTGGACTAACATGGCTTATACAATCTAAACTAAAATATATATATTTCAAAAAATTATGACCCAAAAACTTTCACGTTTTCCTGAAAATCTAGCGACATAACCAAAGCCAATTAATTGGGACAAAAGGAAATTAGGCCAGAAGAACTGGGTTAGGATATACTAAGGCAGAATCCAGGACACTCTGATGCTTTCTGGTAAATAATTGTTGAGAGGCTCAACCGATAAATAGATGCTCGTGGAAAAGAATTGAACATGATAATTATAATTCTACGTCTGGCTTTATATTTCTGTGCAGACAGTGGTTATTTTGTGCTGAGTAAATGCTTGTGTGGTCCGTTAGCTGGGTAATTACTTGTCGCTTCTGAAGGAGAGTACATTTGAGGGACAATGGATGTCCTGTCATAAGTAATAGTGTTCTAATGCACAAATTATTACAAAACAATTAAAGTTACAGGCATTTATACAGCTCCAGCATAGTCCGTTCTGCTTTACAATGGGGGTGCATAAACAGGAGACGTACATGATACATGAGGAAAGGACAAACCTGTCCATAGGATAACTGTCCAGGTAATAGAGAACTTTAACCAAATGCTCAACGAGACATCCCATGAGTTTATAATCTAAGGGGATGGGGTAAGTGAAACAAATGGGAACAGGGGGAAGGTGAAGCCGGTGGCCAGAAAGAATATAGCAGAGCTTGCATGGGATGGACCAGAAGCTTGGGCTTAGAATGAGTAATTAGAGAGAGAAGTGGAGACAGCTGGAAAGGAGACCTGAAATTAGGGACCGGGCCTGGATGGGGGGGGGGGGGGACAGCAGAGGGAAGAGATGTAGTAAAGTCTGTGTGTGTATGCTGTGGATAAAGAATGAGGTTTGGTAAAAGTGCAGAGATTGTTAACCATTTACGACGTAGGGGGAGGAGGGAGAAGTGGAGGGAGATTTTCTAAGAGAAAGGGAGGGAATTTTAAAAGACAACTGGTCTGCCAGAGATTATAAATGCCGACATTAATACAATAGCAAGAATATAGCAGTCTGGAATATAGTTTTGGCATGTTGAATCCTGGATATCTTAATGCTTGAATCAGGGTGCAGAGGGAAGAGATGCAGTGCATTGAGTCTTCGTGTATGTATGCATACTGCTTAGTTCAGGGCACAGAGGGAAGAGATGCATTTCAGTCTGTGTGTGTATGCTTAATGCTTGGTTCAGGGCACAGACGGAAGAGATGCAGTTCAGTCTATGTGTGTATGCTTAATGCTTGGTTCAGGGCGCAGAGGGAAGAGATGCAGTTCAGTCTATGTGTGTATGCTTAATGCTTGGTTCAGGGCGCAGAGGGAAGAGATGCAGTTCAGTCTGTGTGTGTGTATGCTTAATGTTTGGTTCAGGGTACAGAGAGAAGAGCTGCATTTCAGTCTGTGAATGAAACATAGAAACATAGAAAAATGTCGGCAGATAAGAACCTTTCGGCCCATCTAGTCTGCCCAATTACATGGATACTTTACCTGGATTTATCTTTCTTTAGGATAGCCTTATGCCTATCCCATGCTTGCTTAAATTCAATTACTGTTTTGGCCTCTACCACTTCTACTGGAAGACTGTTCCATGTATCCACCACCCGCTCAGTAATAATGCTTCCTGATGTTACTTTAAAACCTTTGCCCCTCTAATCTAAGACTATGTCCTCTTGTTTTTGCTATTTTGTTTCCTTTTAAATATACTCCCTTCCTCTACCTTGTGGATTCCCTTTACGTATTTAAATGTTTCTATCATATCTCCTCTGTCTCGTCTTTTTTCCAAGCTGTACATGTTAAGATCATTAAGCCTTTCTTGGTAACTTTTCTCCTTCAAGCCGTACACCATTTTAGTAGCCCTTCTCTGAACTCTCTCCAAGATGTCTATATCCTTCTGGAGATACGGTCTCCAGTACTGCACACAGTACTCCAAGTGAGGTCTCACCAGTGCTCTGTACAGTGGCATGAGCACTTCTTTTCCTACTGCTAATACCTCTCCCTACACAACCAAGCATTCTGCTAGCATTTCCTGCTGCTCTATTACATTGACTACTTACCCTTAGATCCTCTGAAATAATAACCCTAAATCCCTTTCCTCAGATGTTGAGGTTAGGACTGTATCAATATTCTATATTCAGCCCTTGGGTTTTTACGTCCCAGGTGCATTATCTTGCACTTATCCCATTAAAACTCATTGCCACAACTCCGACCATTTTTTTAGCTTACCTAAATCATTTGTCATTTGGCTGATCCTCCAGGAACGTCAACCCTGTTGCAAATCTTTGTGTCATCAGCAAAAAGACATACTTTTCCATTAATACCTTCTGCAATATCACTAATAAAAATATTAAAGAGAATGGGTCAAGTACTGACCCCTGAGGTACCTGTGACGGTGGTCCCCGCACACCCCCGGCGCCTGGCAGCGGCTTCCTCGCTGCTCGCTGGCCAGGCGCCGAGTGATATCGCGGAACGCTTCCGCACACGTGGGGCGCCGGGGGGCGGGGCCAGGCGCATGACGCGGACCCGCAAAGTTTAAAGCCCGGCTTCACATTCTCACTGGTGCCCTGACGTGGTAGTTACTTCCCGCAGAGCTCTTGTGTGTTATTGGCAAAACGATTATTCTGTGTACCGAACCCTGGCATTGGCAAAACGATATTCTGTGTCTCGACCCCTGGCATTGGCAAAACGATTATTCTGTGTCTCGACCCCTGGCATTGGCAAAACGATTATTCTGTGTACCGACCCCTGGCATTGGCAAAACGATTATTCTGTGTCTCGACCCCTGGCATTGGCAAAACGATTATTCTGTGTACCGAACCCTGGCATTGGCAAAACGATTACTCTGTGTACCGAACCCTAGCATTGGCAAAACGATTACTCTGTGTACCGAACCCTGGCATTGGCAAAACGATTATTCTGTGTCTCGACCCCTGGCATTTGTATCACTCCTCTATTCTGGTACGGAGGTCAGTCCGTGTGGCACCCCAAGCACACCAGACCACCCCTTGTATGTTGTATGTGCTCTGTACTACCATCCTAGTAGCCTGTCTAGACGTGCCGACCACTCTAAGGATCGGAAGGGTAGTGAGCGGTCTGCGTAAAGGGACCACCATCTTGGTAATCAGGGGGATCCGTGACATTACGTCAGGGCCAATGGATCCCGCAGACCTCTCATCTCAGTTGACAAGAATTGCAGCCCGACAAGAAGAGCAGGACCACAGGATGGACCAAATTGCTCTTGCCCTGCAAACCCTGTTGAATCGATCCACTACTGGTGCTGCAAGTCCTCCAGAACCAGTAGTACCTAGGGCCAGTTCGGCCTCACCCGAAGGGTGTAGGCTCAGTATGAAGGCGCCCGTACGCTATGATGGTACGCCTAACCTGTGTCGGGGTTTTTTGACCCAACTAGAGATTCTATTCGAGAACAATCCAGGGTCCTGTGTATCCGATAAGGCCAAAGTAGGCTATCTAATTAACCATTTAACTGATAAAGCGTTACTGTGGGCCACGCCATTGTGGGAAAACAAAAAGCCCGTCATATATGACTATGAGGGCTTTACCTCTGAACTAAAACGTACGTTTGATCCCTCTAGAAGGGCCACCAATGCAGGCAGGTCCTTATTCCACATTAAGCAAGGTAATAGGAGAGTCTCCGACTATGCTATAGAATTTAAGACCTTGACTTCTGAGGTGCACTGGCCTAACGACGTTCTAACCTTGGCATTTACCGAAGGCCTGAACGAGGCCTTGATGTTTGAGCTGGCTCCCTTGAAGTTGCCAGAACATCTGGACCATTTGGTTGATTTCTGTATTGCCATGGACGACCAAATTAGGGACAGGAGGCATTCTAGAGACAGACCCAGAAGGGTTTTGCCTCCTTTACCCTTGGTACCCAGACACACCAATACGTCAGGTACTCCAGAGCCAGTAAGAACCGATCTACCGGTCGTGGAACCTATGCAGATAGGTAGAACAGGTATTTCAGAGGCTGAGAGAACTTACAGAAGGGAAAGGGGGCTCTGTTTCTACTGTGCCGGGGCAGGGCATTTTCGTCTTCAATGTCCTCAAAGACCCAAGGGTGGCAGGGGTGACACTGGCAAGCCGGGCCAGAGAACACCTACTAGCCAGGTAATCGGTTCGCTCTATGCCTCCTTTGTCGATAACGAGAAAAAAAAAACCCGGATTCTGGTGCCCATCTCCTTAACCTGGGAGGGGGTACACCTCGAGACTGAGGCGTTCCTAGACTCTGGAGCCTCAGGCAACTTTATGGATAGGGTGTTTGCCTCCAAGAACCTCATGCCTCTAGTTCTCAAAGAAAGACCTCTACTGGTGGAGGCCATAGACGGGAAACCCTTGTCATGTCCCCATATCACCCACGACACCATAGAGGTATGCATGAAAACAGGGGTTTTGCACCAGGAAACCATACGGTTCCAGATTATCGACTCTCCCTCATGCCCCGTCGTCCTAGGGTTTCCATGGTTGACTAAGCATAACCCGGTGATTGATTGGGTCCAGAGAGACATAAAATGTTGGGGTCCCAGTTGCCAGTTGAAATGCATGGGCAGAGTCACCGTTATTGGTAGCCTTAATATCGCCACAGCACCTCCTTTATCCACAGTAGTCCCTGACTGTTATCAGGCATTAAAGGAGGTTTTTTCGAAGGCCAGGACTGAGGTTTTACCACCACATCGCCCGTATGACTGTGCCATAGAGTTACTCCCCGGTACTATGCCTCCCAGAGGACATGTATACCCCTTGTCGCAAAAGGAGAACGATATTATGGAGGAATATATAAAAGAGAATCTTGAGCGTGGATTCATTAGACGGTCCTCCTCCCCAGCAGGAGCTGGTTTCTTTTTCGTCTCCAAAAAAGAGGGAGACTTGCGACCATGCATAGATTATAGAGGTTTAAACAGAATAACCATAAGAAATGCATATCCTATCCCCCTTATAACAGAGTTGTTCGACCGACTGAAAGGGGCCCGTATATACACGAAGCTCGATTTACGCGGGGCCTACAATCTGATAAGGGTGAAAAAGGGGCACGAGTGGAAGACGGCTTTTAATACGCGTAGCGGGCATTACGAATACCTGGTGATGCCCTTTGGGTTATGTAATGCGCCAGCTGTGTTTCAGGATCTCATAAATGACACCCTAAGGGATTTTCTGCATACATTCGTCATAGTGTATCTCGATGACATCCTGATATACTCTCCAGATAAGGAGACCCATCACGCCCATGTGCAACAAGTGTTAAGGAGACTATTGAAGGCCGGCTTATACTGCAAATTAGAAAAGTGCCTATTTGATATAGAGATGGTGCACTTCCTTGGGTATATCATAACCCCTGAGGGGTTTCAGATGGATCCTGGTAAATTGTCGGCAATCCTCGACTGGCCCCTACCCCAAGGTCTTAAAGCCATCCAGAGGTTTCTAGGTTTTACCAACTATTATCGAAGGTTCATCAAAGACTTTTCGGCCTTGGTAGCTCCTCTCACGGCCATGACTAAGAAAGGGGTGGGGAATCAGAAATGGACACCCCAGGCCAGGCAAGCCTTCGAGGTCCTCAAACAGGCATTCACGACTGCCCCTGTTCTCCGACATCCTGATCCGGCTCTGCCTTTTCAAGTTGAAGTTGACGCCTCCGAGCTAGGTCTTGGCGCAGTCTTGTCCCAAAGGGAGGCACCCGACAAACCCTTGCATCCATGCGGCTTCTATTCCCGAAAGTTGTCCCCGGCAGAGAGGAACTATGATATCGGAAACAGAGAGTTATTAGCAGTTATCGCAGCCTTGACGGAGTGGAGATACTTATTGGAGGGGTCTAGGGACCCCATTGTCATCATTACCGATCATAAGAATCTCACGTACATTGGTGACGCTAAACGGTTGAATGCCAGACAAGCGAGATGGTCATTATTCCTTTCAAGCTTTAATTTTGTCCTCACATATAGACCTGGGTCAAGAAACATTAAAGCAGATGCGTTATCTAGACAGTACGAATCCTATGAACATAACGTTCAGGATCAACATCCCATTGTACCTCAGGAAAGGATTATAGCCTCTACCACGATCAGTGTCTCATCCCCTCTGATGATTCGATTGCAGACTATCCAAGATAAGGCTCCGGGGGGAGGCCTCCCGCGAAGCTCTTTGTACCTGAGAAGGAGAGAAAAGAAGTCCTTAAAATTTACCATGACAATAAAACCTCTGGACACATGGGGATCACCAAAACGGTGGCGAGCATCCAAAAACTGCTATGGTGGCCCACGATGCGCCGGGATATTAAAGATTACATAGCCGTATGCGAGGTGTGCACAAGAAATAAAAGTCCTAAGACAGCGCCCATTGGTTTACTCCAGCCCCTGCCTATTCCCGAACGACCATGGTCGCAGATAGCCATGGATTTTATAGTAGAGTTACCCGAGTCCAGAGGGAATACTGTTATACTCACGATTATAGATCGCTTTTCCAAAATGGGTCACTATGTTCCTCTTCGGAAGCTACCGTCAGCAGCCGAGCTGGTGCCCATTTTCGTCGCCAACGTGGTCCGCATACACGGTATCCCTCTTGGGATTGTTTCTGATAGGGGGACCCAGTTTGTCTCCAGATTCTGGAGGGGGTTCTGCAAGAACGTGGGAATAGACCTGTCCTTCTCCTCGGCCTATCACCCCCAAACGAACGGGGCAGCAGAAAGGGCAAATCAAAATATTGAGAAATATCTCAGGTGTTTCATATCTGAACGACAGGATAATTGGTCAGACCTGCTACCTTGGGCGAGTACGCCCTAAACAGTGCCGTGAGTGAAGCCAGTGGTTATTCCCCTTTCTTCACAGTTTACGGATTTGATCCTCCCGTGCTTCCCTCTGCATTTCCTGATACCGCGTATTCCTGCTCTGGATGAGCACTTGGCGTCATTGACTGAGACCTGGAGGAGGGTTAAACAGGCACTAGAGAGGAACAGTATTGTCCAGAAAACGAAGGCCGATAGACGTAGGAGACCAGCACCTGTGTATCAAGTCGGGGACAGGGTTTGGCTTTCTTCGCGGAACATTAAGCTCTTAGTGCCATCGATGAAACTAGCCCCCAGATACATAGGCCCTTACAAGATACTGCGGCGACTCAGCCCGGTCTCCTATGCCTTGGCACTGCCCTCCCATATCAGGATACACAACGTGTTCCACGTGAGCCTTTTAAAACCGCTTTTGTGTAATCGATACACCAGGGCCCATGTCCCCCTCCTCCGGTCTCTGTGGAGGGCGAGGAGGAGTTTGAGGTTAAGGCCATTCTGGACGCCAGGGTTTCTAGGGGGGCTCTTCAGTACTTAGTGGACTGGGTGGGTTACGGTCCGGAGGACCGCTCTTGGCTTCCGGCTACTGAGGTTCATGCCCCTCGCTTGGTGAAGGCCTTCTATTTGGCTCATCCCTGTGCCCCTGGGGGTCGTCCAGTGGCCGCCCGTAGAGGGGGGGGTTCTGTGACGGTGGCCCCCGCACACCCCGGCGCCTGGCAGCGGCTTCCTCGCTGCTCGCTGGCCAGGCGCCGAGTGATATCGCGGAACGCGCTTCCGCACACGTGGGGCGCCGGGGGGCGGGGCCAGGCGCATGACGCGGACCCGCAAAGTTTAAAGCCCGGCTTCACATTCTCACTGGTGCCCTGACGTGGTAGTTACTTCCCGCAGAGCTCTTGTGTGTTATTGGCAAAACGATTATTCTGTGTACCGAACCCTGGCATTGGCAAAACGATATTCTGTGTCTCGACCCCTGGCATTGGCAAAACGATTATTCTGTGTCTCGACCCCTGGCATTGGCAAAACGATTATTCTGTGTACCGACCCCTGGCATTGGCAAAACGATTATTCTGTGTCTCGACCCCTGGCATTGGCTAAACGATTATTCTGTGTACCGAACCCTGGCATTGGCAAAACGATTACTCTGTGTACCGCACCCTAGCATTGGCAAAACGATTACTCTGTGTACCGAACCCTGGCATTGGCAAAACGATTATTCTGTGTCTCGACCCCTGGCACTTGTATCACTCCTCTATTCTGGTACGGAGGTCAGTCCGTGTGGCACCCCAAGCACACCAGACCACCCCTTGTATGTTGTATGTGCTCTGTACTACCATCCTAGTAGCCTGTCTAGACGTGCCGACCACTCTAAGGATCGGAAGGGTAGTGAGCGGTCTGCGTAAAGGGACCACCATCTTGGTAATCAGGGGGATCCGTGACAGTACCCCACTGGTAAGAGACCTTGCGCGAATAAACTCCATTTACCACAACCCTCTGTTGTCTGTCACTCAGCCACTGCTAATCCATTCAAAATATGGAATCCAAGCTCAAAGATTGCAAATTATTGATAAGCCTTCTATGCGGAACAGTATCAAAAAGCCTTACTGAAATCTAATAAGCAATGTCTACTGCACAACCTGTGTCTATTATTTTTTGTTACCCAATCAAAAAAATCAATAAGATTAGTTTGGCATGATCTCCCTGAGGTAAACCCATGTTGTTTCTGATCCTGTAATCTATGTGTTTTTAGGTGTTCAACAATCCTTTCCTTTTAACATGTTTCCATTAATTTCCCTACTACTGACGTAAGACTAACTGGCCTATAGTTCCCCGATTCCTCCCTACTACCCTTCTTGTAAATAGGCACAACATTTGCTAATTTCCAGTCTTCTGGGACGACTCCTGTTAACAAGGATTGGTTAAATAAATCTGTTAACGGTTTTGCTATTACAATCACTGAGCTCTTTTAATAATTTAGGGTGGATCCCATCAGGCCCCATTGACTTATTTGTCTTTACTTTAGACAGCTGCTTTAGACCTCCTCCTCTGTAAACTCATATGTAAATGTCTCTTTAGTGTTCTCTTCCTAACTGAGGTCCCTTTCCTTCCTTTTCTTCTGCAAAGACTGAACAAAAATATTTATTGAGGCAGTCAGCGAGACTTTTATCCTCTTCTACATACCTTCCTTCCTTTGTTTTTAATCTAACTAATCCTTGTTTTACTTTCTTTTCTCGTTTATGTATCTAAAAAATGTTTTGTCCCCTTTTTTACTGACTGAGCTATTTTCTCTTCTGCGTGTGCTTTGGAAGCTCTTATAAATTGCTTTGCCTCTTTCTGCCTAATCTTATAGGTTTGCCTATCTTCTCACGCTGAGTTTTTTTATAATTATTGAATGCTATCTTCTTGTTCTTCACTATTTTGGCCACTTCTGCGGAGTACCACAAGTGGTTTCTTCCTGTTTTGTTTTTGCTAACAAGCCGAATGCAATTTCCTGTGGCCCTCAATAATGCTTCCTTTAAATTAATCCCATTTCTCTTGGACTCCCTTTAAATTCCTCCAGTCTGATAATGACTCCTTCACACAAAATCTCATTTTAGAAAAATCTGTTTTTTTTAAAGTCTAAAACTTTTGTTTTTGTGTGGTGCGGCTCCATCCCTGTTCTTATATTAAACCATACTGACTGGTGATCACTAGATCCAAATTTTCACCTACAACAACGTCCGATACCAAAACTCCATTTGTGAGTATTAAATCCAATATGGCCTCTTTACGGGTCGGTTCCTCAACTACTTGTGTTAGAGATAATCCCAGTAAGGAGTTTAGAATATTTGTTTAGAATGCTTAATGCTTAGTTCAGGGCGCAGAAGGAAGAGATGCAGTTCAGTCTATCCTGTGTGTTGGGACATCCTTCACCAGCAGAGTGAGTTACAGAAGAGCTGGGGACTCTGAAGACCACTGGTGGATTCAGAGAGGGGGCACAAGGGGCTGTAGGAGACACAAGGGACCTGTGCTCCTGTATATCTCTGGTTTCATACACCCTGCATGGACAGGTGTCATTGGAAAGGGCAGAGTCTGGCCTTTCCTGGGATACCAACGATGATCATGTGAAATATACAAAGAAAAAAACAATAGAAGAAATAATATACAAGTGAAAAATTGTCTTTTTCCCAATTTTGTTTAAAATTGTGAATATTCTTTAAAATGCAGTAAAAGGTTTTTCATATCGTAGTTTTTTATTTAAAGGGTAAGCTGATAACTGCATTATCACAAAAGGTTTGGAATATAAAGGGCCATATTACATAGTTGGTGCTAACTTAACCAGAGCTGTTGTAAACTTCCCAGAGCCATTATAGCCTATGGAGGTTTTAAGTTTACAACAGCTCTGGTTAAGTTAGCACCAACATTGTAATACTGTCCAAAGTGTGGAAAAATAAAATTTACGTGGTGTAACTGTTTGGAATCTCAAAAGGAAAGCATGAATGATTCTCTCATTCAGGCTTTCCTATCCACCGTGAACCCACAAAGGCTCACTTTCCGTTTGCGCTCTTTTAGCCAGTAACTGCATGTACAGCTAGCCACTAGCCAGTCTTCTGAATGACCCTCATCATATATATATATATATATATATATATTGGGAATCCCCACTTCCCTGTGTAGTATTGGCTGTGCTTAAAGGTAACCCTGTAATCTCTAAGGAGGGTACAAAAGTGTCTTTACACTACAGATCGGCACAGCACGAATATCCCCGCTAATAGGAAGAATTTACATGTTTCTTTGTTTTGTTTGTATATATGTCTTTGTTAGCATCTCATTTGGAGCCTGTTGTCTTATTGTGTCCTCCCTACTGTGTTTTGAGCAACAAGCTACTAGCTGTGGTGCCTGTCTGTGATTACAGACAATTGATTAAAGGTTAAGTTTTATTGATACTTTGTATTGACTACCACGGACCTGATATTTTAACATGACAGATACAGATCGTAATACATTTTGAATATGCTGAATACACTGAAAAAAAAATACAATTTGTCTGGGTTCTGCAATAAACCGTATCTTCAAATATAGTTTAAATGTCATGAGCAAAAATAGTAAAAATTAGCTCAGCACACAGGAAGTGAAATGTCACAGAAGTGAAGGGGTCAACATCTAAGGCTAGCGTCAGACGAACGTAGTCATCACGTCCGTGTTGCCGCACAGTTTAACATCCGTCGTAGCATTGATTTGTGATCAATAGAGACCAACACACGAAGTGTGCACCGAAGTGCACACGCACCACGCAGGTGGCAATGGACACCATTTAGGCCTCGACGTAAAAGTGCTACGACGGATGCCCAGAGTGTGCCGCATCCGCGTAGCGGCCTGGGTGCGTGATGATGCAATGTAAGAAGCAGCGCATTTGCAACGTCCATTTCATTGATGCTCAGAAGTTTTTTTTGGTCTGGCTGACTGTACCTGTCTTTTAATTCCCATATTTCTCTTTTTTGTAATACATCCTTAAAAAAAGACAGGCCGTGTGGTGTCTACACTACAGTATCTTCCGTCAGTACGTCTGTCCAGTGGTGTAACAACCGGGGGGGCAGCCTGTGCGGGTGCCTCAGGCGCAGGGCCGAGGGCAGGCGCTGGCCACCAGTGCCCTCTGGTTGTTATGCCACTGAGTATCGCCCGTAGACCTGGGGGCAGGGCTCGAGTCATGCAGGTTCCCGCTGTGGCCCGAGCCCGACAAAGTGAGCGCCAGGAGGGGAGCAATTGCCAGCGGACACATGGATATATTTACCCCCAGCTCTCACGCATGGATATATTTGTCCCCAGCTCTCACACATATATTTGTCCCCAGCTCTCGCGAGATCTGGCTGGTGGATAGATCCTCAGCCAAGCGGCAGAGCTTTATGCTGGCGCACGCTCGAGGAGGAAAAGCACGCGGCCGTCGGCAATGACGACGGAGTGGGGTGCAGGCAGAGAAGCCCGGAGATGTGGAGAGGTGAGCTGGGGTAATATTTCCATGTGTGAGCTGGGGAAATACATCCATGTGTGAGAGCTGGGGGCAAATATCGATGCGTGAGAGCTGAGGGGCAAATATATCCATGTGTGAGAGCTGGGGTAAATATATCCATGGTGAGAGCTGGGGGCAAATATATCCATGTGTGAGAGCTGGGGGCAAATACACTATATTGCCAAAAGTATTCGCTCACCTGCCTTGACTCACATATGGATGGGTGAGCGAATACTTTTGGCAACATAGTGTATATCAATGTGTTAGAGCTGGGGGTAATATTTCCATAGGTGAGAGCTGGGGGCAAATATATCCATGTGTGAGAGCTGGGGCAAATATATCCATGTGTGAGAGCTGGAAGCAACATTTTCATGTGTGAGAGCAAGGGGAAAATGTATCCATGGGTGAGAGCTGGGGGCAAATATATCCATGGGTGAGAGCTGGGGGCAAATATATCCATGTGTGAGAGCTGGAAGCAACATTTTCATGTGTGAGAGCAAGGGGAAAATGTATCCATGGGTGAGAGCTGGGGGCAAATATATCCATGTGTGAGAGCTGGGGGCAACATTTCCATGAGTGAGAGCTGGGGCCAATATACATCCATGTGAGCTGGGGCAAATATATCCATGGGTGAGAGATGGGGTAAATATATCCATGGATGAGAGCTGGGGGCAAATATATCGATGTGTGAGAGCTGGGGGCAAATATATCCATGTGTGAGAGCTGGGGGCAAATATATCCATGGGTGAGAGCTGGGGGCAACATTTCCATGTGTGAGAGCTGGGGGCAAATATATCCATGGGTGAGAGCTGGGGAAAAATATAATCATGGGTGAGAGCTGGGGGCAAATATATCCATGGTGAGAGCTGGGGCAAATATATCCATGTGTGAGAGCTGGGGGCAAATACACTATATTGCCAAAAGTATTCGCTCACCTGCCTTGACTCACATATGGATGGGTGAGCGAATACTTTTGGCAATATAGTGTATATCCATGTGTGAGAGCTGGGGGTAATATTTCCATAGGTGAGAGCTGGGGGCAAATATATCCATGCGTGAGAGCTGAGGGCAAATATATCCATGTGTGAGAGCTGGGGGCAAATATATCCATGGGTGAGAGCTGGGGACAATTAATATACATCCATGTGTGAGAGCTGGGGGCAAATATATTCATGGGTGAGAGCTGGGGGCAAATATATCCATGTGTGAGAGCTGGAAGCAACATTTCCATGTGTGAGAGCAAGGGAAAAATGTATCCATGGGTGAGAGCTGGGGGCAAATATATCCATGTGTGAGAGCTGGGGGTAACATTTCCATGAGTGAGAGCTGGGGGCAATATACATCCATGTGAGCTGGGGCAAAAATATCCATGGGTGAGAGCTGGGGGTAAATATATCCATGGATGAGAGCTGGGGGCAAATATATCCATGTGTGAGAGCTGGGGGCAAATATATCCATGGGTGAGAGCTGGGGGCAATTAATATATATCCATGGGTGAGAGCTGGGTGCAAATATATCCATGGGTGAGAGCTGGCGGCAATTAATATACATCCATGTGTGAGAGCTGGGGGCAAATATATCCTTGTGTGAGAGCTGGGGGAAACATTTCCATGTGTGAGAGCTGGGGGCAAATATATCCATGTGTGAGAGCTGGGGGCAACATTTCCATGTGTGAGAGCTGGAGGCAATATACATCCATGTGAGCTGAGGGCCAATATATCCATGGGTGAGAGCTGGGGGAAAATATAATCATGGGTGAGAGCTGGGGTCACTATACATCCAGGTGTGAGCTGGGGGCAAATATATCCATGGGTGAGAGCTGGGGTAAATATATCCATGGGTGAGAGCTGGGGGCAACATTTCCATGTGTGAGAGCTGGGGCAATATACATCCATGTGAGCTTGGGGCAAATATATCCATGGGTGAGAGCTGGGGGCAAATATATCTATGTGTGAGAGCTGGGGGCAACATTTACATGTGTGAGAGCTGGGGGCAATATACATCCATGTGAGCTGGGGCAAATATATCCATGGGTGAGAGCTGGTAGCAACATTTCCATGTGTGAGAGCAAGGGGAAAATGTATCCATGGTTGAGAGCTGGGGGCAAATATATCCATGTGTGAGAGCTGGGGGCAACATTTCCATGAGTGAGAGCTGGGGGCAATATACATCCATGTGAGCTGGGGGCAAATATATCCATGGGTGAGAGCTGGGGGTAAATATATCCATGGATGAGAGCTGGGGGAAAATATATCCATGTGTGAGAGCTGGGGGCAAATATATCTATGGGTGAGAGCTGGGGCAAATATATCCATGGGTGAGAGCTGGCGGCAATTAATATACATCCATGTGTGAGAGCTGGGGGCAAATATATCCATGTGTGAGAACTGGGGGCAACATTTCCATGTGTGAGAGCTGGGGCAAATATATCCATGTGTGAGAGCTGGGGGCAACATTTCCATGTGTGAGAGCTGGGGGCAAAATACATCCATGTGAGCTGGGGACCAATATATCCATGGGTGAGAGCTGGGGGAAAATATAATCATAGGTGAGAGCTGGGGGCAATATACATCCATGTGTGAGCTGGGGGCAAATATATCCATGGTGAGAGCTGGGGGCAAATATATCCATGTGTGAGAGCTGGGGGCAAATACACTATATTGCCAAAAGTATTCTCTCACCTGCCTTGACTCACATATGGATGGGTGAGCGAACACTTTTGGCAATAAAGTGTATATCCATGTGTGAGAGCTGGGGGTAATATTTCCATAGGTGAGAGCTGGGGGCAAATATATCGATGGGTGAGAGCTGGGGGCAATTAATATATATCCATGGGTGAGAGCTGGGTGCAAATATATCCATGGGTGAGAGCTGGCGGCAATTAATATACATCCATGTGTGAGAGCTGGGGGCAAATATATCCATGTGTGAGAGCTGGGGGCAACATTTCCATGTGTGAGAGCTGGGGGCAAATATATCCATGTGTGAGAGCTGGGGGCAACATTTCCATGTGTGAGAGCTGGGGGCAATATACATCCATGTGAGCTGAGGGCCAATATATACATGGGTGAGAGCTGGGGGGAAATATAATCATGGGTGAGAGCTGGGGGCAAATATATCCATGTGTGAGAGCTGGAAGCAACATTTCCATGTGTGAGAGCAAGGGAAAAATGTATCCATGGGTGAGAGCTGGGGGCAAATATATCCATGTGTGAGGGCTGGGGGCAACATTTCCATGAGTGAGAGCTGGGGCAATATACATCCATGTGAGCTGGGGCAAATATATCCATGGGTGAGAGCTGGGGGTAAATATATCCATGGATGAGAGCTGGGGGCAAATATATCCATGTGTGAGAGCTGGGGGCAAATATATCCATGGGTTTGAGCTTGGGGCAATTAATATATATCCATGGGTGAGAGCGGGTGCAAATATTCCATGGGTGAGAGCTGGCGGCAATTAATGTACATCCATGTGTGAGAGCTGGGGCAAATATATCCATGTGTGAGAGCTGGGGGAAACATTTCCATGTGTGAGAGCTGGGGGCAAATATATCCAGTGGTGAGAGCTGGGGGCAACATTTCCATGTGTGAGAGCTGGGGCAATATACACTCCATGTGAGCTGAGGGCCAATATAATCCATGGGTGAGAGCTGGGGGCAATATACATCCATGTGTGAGCTGGGGGCAAATATATCTATGGGTGAGAGCTGGGGCAAATATATCCATGGGTGAGAGCTGGGGGCAACCATTTCCATGTGTGAGAGCTGGGGCAATATACATCCATGTGAGCTGGGGGCAAATATATCCATGGGTGAGAGCTAATAGCAACATTTCCATGTGTGAGAGCAAGGGGAAAATGTATCCATGGGTGAGAGCTGGGGGCAAAATATCCATGTGTGAGAGCTGGGGCAACATTTCCATGAGTGAGAGCTGGGGGCAATATACATCCATGTGAGCTGGGGGCAAATATATCATGGGTGAGAGCTGGGGGTAAATAATCCATGGATGAGAGCTGGGGGCAAATATATCCATGTGTGAGAGCTGGGGGCAAATATATCCATGGGTGAGAGCTGGGGGCAAATATATTCCATGGGTGAGAGCTGGGGCAAATATATCCATGGGTGAGAGCTGGCAGCAATTAATATACATCCATGTGTGAGAGCTGGGGGCAAATATATCCATGTGTGAGAGCTGGGGCAACATTTCCATGTGTGAGAGCTGGGGGCAAATATATCCATGTGTGAGAGCTGGGGCAACATTTCCATGTGTGAGAGCTGGGGGCAATATACATCCAATGTGAGCTGGGGCCAATATATCCATGGGTGAGAGCTGGGGGAAAATATAATCATGTGTGAGAGCTGGGGGCAATATACATCCATGTGTGAGCAGGGGCAAATATATCCATGGTGAGAGCTGGGGGCAAATATATCCATGTGTAAGAGCTGGGGGCAAATACACTATATTGCCAAAAGTATTCGCTCACCTGCCTTGACTCACATATGGATGGGTGAGCGAATACTTTTGGCAATATAGTGTATATCCATGTGTGAGAGCTGGGGGTAATATTCCATAGGTGAGAGCTGGGGGCAAATATATCAATGGGTGAGAGCTGGGGGCAATTAATATATCCATGGGTGAGAGCTGGGTGCAAATATATCCATGGGTGAGAGCTGGCGGCAATTAATATACATCCATGTGTGAGAGCTGGGGGCAAATATATCCATGTGTGAGAGCTGGGGGCAACATTTCCATGTGTGAGAGCTGGGGGCAAATATATCCATGTGTGAGAGCTGGGGGCAACATTTCCATGTGTGAGAGCTGGGGGCAATATACATCCATGTGAGCTGGGGGCAAATATATCCATGGGTGAGAGCTGGGGGTAAATATATCCATGGATGAGAGCTGGGGGCAAATATATCCATGTGTGAGAGCTGGGGGCAAATATATCCATGGGTTTGAGCTTGGGGCAATTAATATATATCCATGGGTGAGAGCTGGGTGCAAATATATCCATGGGTGAGAGCTGGCGGCAATTAATGTACATCCATGTGTGAGAGCTGGGGGCAAATATATCCATGTGTGAGAGCTGGGGGAAACATTTCCATGTGTGAGAGCTGGGGGCAAATATATCCATGTGTGAGAGCTGGGGGCAACATTTCCATGTGTGAGAGCTGGGGGCAATATACATCCATGTGAGCTGAGGGCCAATATATCCATGGGTGAGAGCTGGGGGCAATATACATCCATGTGTGAGCTGGGGCAAATATATCTATGGGTGAGAGCTGGGGCAAATATATCCATGGGTGAGAGCTGGGGGCAACATTTCCATGTGTGAGAGCTGGGGCAATATACATCCATGTGAGCTGGGGGCAAATATATCCATGGGTGAGAGCTAATAGCAACATTTCCATGTGTGAGAGCAAGGGGAAAATGTATCCATGGGTGAGAGCTGGGGGCAAATATATCCATGTGTGAGAGCTGGGGGCAACATTTCCATGAGTGAGAGCTGGGGGCAATATACATCCATGTGAGCTGGGGGCAAATATATCCATGGGTGAGAGCTGGGGGTAAATATATCCATGGATGAGAGCTGGGGGCAAATATATCCATGTGTGAGAGCTGGGGGCAAATATATCCATGGGTGAGAGCTGGGGGCAAATATATCCATGGGTGAGAGCTGGGGGCAAATATATCCATGGGTGAGAGCTGGCAGCAATTAATATACATCCATGTGTGAGAGCTGGGGGCAAATATATCCATGTGTGAGAGCTGGGGGCAACATTTCCATGTGTGAGAGCTGGGGGCAAATATATCCATGTGTGAGAGCTGGGGGCAACATTTCCATGTGTGAGAGCTGGGGCAAATATATCCATGGTGAGAGCTGGGGGCAAATATATCCATGGGTGAGAGCTGGGGGGGAAAATATAATCATGTGTGAGAGCTGGGGGCAATATACATCCATGTGTGAGCAGGGGCAAATATATCCATGGTGAGAGCTGGGGGCAAATATATCCATGTGTAAGAGCTGGGGGCAAATACACTATATTGCCAAAAGTATTCGCTCACCTGCCTTGACTCACATATGGATGGGTGAGCGAATACTTTTGGCAATATAGTGTATATCCATGTGTGAGAGCTGGGGGTAATATTTCCATAGGTGAGAGCTGGGGGCAAATATATCAATGGGTGAGAGCTGGGGGCAATTAATATATATCCATGGGTGAGAGCTGGGTGCAAATATATCCATGGGTGAGAGCTGGCGGCAATTAATATACATCCATGTGTGAGAGCTGGGGGCAAATATATCCATGTGTGAGAGCTGGGGGCAACATTTCCATGTGTGAGAGCTGGGGGCAAATATATCCATGTGTGAGAGCTGGGGGCAACATTTCCATGTGTGAGAGTTGGGGGCAATATACATCCATGTGAGCTGAGGGCCAATATATCCATGGGTGAGAGCTGGGGGAAAATATAATCATGGATGAGAGCTGGGGGCAATATACATCCATGTGTGAGCTGGGGGCAAATATATCCATGGGTGAGAGCTGGGGCAAATATATCCATGGGTGGGAGCTGGGGGCAACATTTCCATGAGTGAGAGCTGGGGCAATATACATCCATGTGAGCTGGGGGCAAATATATCCATGGGTGAGAGTTGGGGCAAATATATATATGTGTGAGAGCTGGGGGCAACATTTACATGTGTGAGAGCTGGGGGCAATATACATCCATGTGAGCTGGGGGCAAATATATCCATGGGTGAGAGCTGGTAGCAACATTTCCATGTGTGAGAGCAAGGGGAAAATGTATCCATGGGTGAGAGCTGGGGGCAAATATATCCATGGGTGAGAGCTGGGGACAATTAATATACATCCATGTGTGAGAGCTGGGGGCAAATATATCCATGTGTGAGAGCTGGGGGCAACATTTCCATGTGTGAGAGCTGGGGGCAAATATATCCATGTGTGAGAGCTGGGGGCAACATTTCCATGTGTGAGAGTTGGGGGCAATATACATCCATGTGAGCTGAGGGCCAATATATCCATGGGTGAGAGCTGGGGGAAAATATAATCATGGATGAGAGCTGGGGGCAATATACATCCATGTGTGAGCTGGGGCAAATATATCCATTGGTGAGAGCTGGGGCAAAATATCCATGGGTGAGAGCTGGGGGCAACATTTCCATGTGTGAGAGCTGGGGCAATATACATCCATGTGAGCCTGGGGGCAAATATATCCATGGGTGAGAGCTGGGGGCAATTAATATATCCATGGGTGAGAGCTGGGTGCAAATATATCCATGGGTGAGAGCTGGCAGCAATTAATATACATCCATGTGTGAGAGCTGGGGGCAAATATTTCCATGTGTGAGAGCTGGGGGCAACATTTCCATGTGTGAGAGCTGGGGGCAAATATATCCATGTGTGAGAGCTGGGGGCAACATTTCTATGTGTGAGAGCTGGGGGCAATATATACCATGTGAGCTGAGGGCCAATATATCCATGGGTGAGAGCTGGGGGAAAATATAATCATGGGTGAGAGCTGGGGGCAATATACATCCATGTGTGAGCTGGGGCAAATATATCCATGGGTGAGAGCTGGGGCAAATATATCCATGGGTGAGAGCTGGGGGCAACATTTCCATGTGTGAGAGCTGGGGCAATATACATCCATGTGAGCTGGGGGCAAATATATCCATGGGTGAGAGTTGGGGGCAAATATATCTATGTGTGAGAGCTGGGGGCAACATTTACATGTGTGAGAGCTGGGGGCAATATACATCCATGTGAGCTGGGGGCAAATATATCCATGGGTGAGAGCTGGTAGCAACATTTCCATGTGTGAGAGCAAGGGGAAAATGTATCCATGGGTGAGAGCTGGGGGCAAATATATCCATGGGTGAGAGCTGGGGACAATTAATATACATCCATGTGTGAGAGCTGGGGGTAATATTTCCATAGGTGAGAGCTGGGGGCAAATATATCCATGCGTGAGAGCTGAGGGCAAATATATCCATGTGTGAGAGCTGGGGGCAAATATATCCATGGGTGAGAGCTGGGGGCAAATATATCCTTGGGTGAGAGCTGGGGACAATTAATATACATCCATGTGTGAGAGCTGGAGGCAAATATATTCATGGGTGAGAGCTGGGGGCAAACATATCCATGTGAGCTGGGGGCAAATATATCCATGGGTGAGAGCTGGAAGCAACATTTCCATGTGTGAGAGCAAGGGGAAAATGTATCCATGGGTGAGAGCTGGGGGCAAATATATCCATGTGTGAGAGCTGGGGGCAACATTTCCATGAGTTAGAGCTGGGGGCAATATACATCCATGTGAGCTGGGGCAAATATATCCATGGATGAGAGCTGGGGGTAAATATATCCATGGATGAGAGCTGGGGCAAATATATCCATGTGTGAGAGCTGGGGGCAAATATATCCATGGGTGAGAGCTGGGGGCAATTAATATATATCCATGGGTGAGAGCTGGGGGCAAATATATCCATGGGTGAGTGCTGGGGCAAATATATCCATGTGTGAGAGCTGGGGGCAAATATATCCATGGGTGAGAGCTGGGGGCAATTAATATATATCCATGGGTGAGAGCTGGGGGCAAATATATCCATGGGTGAGTGCTGGCGGCAATTAATATACATCCATGTGTGAGAGCTTGGGGGCAAATATATCCATGTGTGAGAGCTGGGGGCAACATCTCCATGTGTGAGAGCTGGGGGCAATATACATCCATGTGAGCTGGGGGCCAATATATCCATGGGTGAGAGCTGGGGGAAAATATAACCATGGGTGAGAGCTGGGGGCAATATACATCCATGTGTGAGCTGGGGGCAAATATTTCCATGGGTGAGAGCTGGGGCAAATATATCCATGGTGAGAGCTGGGGCAACATTTCCATGTGTGAGAGCTGGGGCAATATACATCCATGTGAGCTGGGGGCAAATATATCCATGGGTGAGAGCTGGGGGCAAATATATCTATGTGTGAGAGCTGGGGGCAACATTTACATGTGTGAGAGCTGGGGGCAATATACATCCATGTGAGCTGGGGGCAATATTTCCATGTGTGAACTGGGGCAATACATCCATGTGTGAGCTGGGGGCAATATTTCCATATGTGAGCTGGGGCAATATTTCCATGTGTGAGCTGGGTCAATACATCCATGTGTGAGCTGGGGGCAATATTTCCATGTGTGAGCTGGGGGCAATATTTCCATGTGTGAGATGGGGGGCAATATTTCCATGTGTGAGCTTGGGGGGTACCCTGGGCCCTTGGTATGGAAAGGGTTCGCAGGGCTGTGCAGATGGGGTGCCACGTGTGTTCTGGCAGCATGGAAAGGGTGCACTGACATTGGCCTTAGTATCTAACCTCTGGGGTTGACTTCACAAAGCCATTTCCTGGATACACTCAAAATCTATACACAATGGGTTATTCAAAGAGAGACAAATTGGCCACCGAATTGCACCGAACGGTGAATTTCACCGTAGGGTGCAATATCATGGCAATTCAGCTTGTAATTAGCCAAATATTGGCAACTTGTCAGCGAAATATGGTGCAATTTGGCAGCAGTGAAATTCCCCATAGAAAAATAATGGTTAATCTATTCAGAGAACATTGAACAGCAGGGAAAAGTTGGCAAAATGCCCAGATTTTTGGGGTTTCATACGGTTTAAACAGGCAAATTATTTATTTATTTATTTATTTATAAAGGATTTTACCAGGAAGGATACATTGAGATTTCTCTCGTTTTCAAGTATTATCCTGGGTTCAAGAACATTGAATTGTAACTGTAACTTTGTATTTCTGTAACAAGTATTTGTACAGCGCCAACAAAGTCCATAGCGCTTGACAATGGGGATGCACAAACAGCAGACTTACATGATACAAGAGGAAATAAAACCCTGGTCATCGGATAACTGTCCAGGTTATATATCACTTTAAACAAAAAGCTCAGGCAGACATCCCATGAGCTTACACTCTAAGGGACTAGGGTAACAGAAACAAATGGGAGCAGAGGGAAGGTGAAACTGGTGGTCAGAGGGATTGCATGAAATGGACCAGATTTTTTTGGGCTTAGTAAGGGTAATTAGGGAGAGAAGTGGAGACAGCTGGAAAGAATGACTGAAATTAGGGACCAGCTCTGGGTGGGCAGCAGAGGGGAGGAATGGAGGTCAGTCTGTGATGGAGTATGCTGTGGAAAGTGAATGAGGTTGGTGATAATGCAGATAGCCCCAATTAAACAAACATGAGGGGGAGGAGGAGGGAAACACAGATTTTTTTTTAAAATGGAGGGAGATTCTAAATATTTCAAAAGACTAATCAGAAAATAATAAATGCAGACATAAAAATACATTTGCAAGATCATGGCAGCCTGGGGTATGATGTCGTATGCCTTTGTTGAGATGGTGGATACCTTGAATGCTTGGTTCAGGGCAGCAGAGGGGAGGAATGGAGGTCAGTCTGTGATGGAGTATGCTTGAATGCTTGGTTCAGGGCTTCAATGGCTTGGCTTCAATGGCTTCAGGGCTTGGTTCAGGTTTCAATGTAAAAGAAATTCCTGTTTTTTTTAACGTTTTATTCTTTTTATTTCCAGCAAAAGTGTCTTTATTTTATTTTTTAGAATTTTTATAGGCTTTTTTGGTGAAATTGTTTAATCAGATTTTTTTTTTTTACTTCTGTAACAGACCTTTTTATGGTTATTTATAGGACCTTATACATTATTCCCAGGCATTTCCATGCATTAATGTTTTAAAACGCCTTTTAAAAGTTGCAGGTTTTTTTTTAACTGCTGGTTGGCTTTTTTCGAAGGCGTTCGACGGATCGTCGACTGCGTTCGGCAGGTTTGCAGCTGCGTCCGGCGGTTTATCGGATCAGTTAGATTTTTCAGCAGAGTTCAGCAGTTTATTGGATGCATTTGGCGGTTTTATTGGCGGCGTTCGGTGGATCGATTCGCTGCACTTCGGGGACCCTGCGGTCAATGCTGAATTCACCAAAGGGTTGGCAAATTGAGCACACCGAAGTGCCCCGATTTTGGTGAAATTTCGGTGCTCTTTGAATAACCCCTAGTGTGTATACCGTATATCCAACCCTGTGTGTACATCTGTTTATGTGTGTATGTTTGTAGTGCAAATGTGGGGGGTGTATATAGCTATGTATGTGTATGTGTCTTCTTCTTCTGCGTATGTGTCTAGGTGAGGTATACAGCTGTGTATGACTAGAAGTCAGGGATGTGCGGTCAGGGGTGGCAGGTGAGGCAGAGCCTCACCTGCCATTAAGTGCTGCTGAATTGATTAAAATAAAAAACTCACCTGTTCCGTGTTCCCCCACCGTCAGCTCTGCCGAACGAACGTCTGAGCACTGCCCACTTCCTGAACATTGCTCTCCCAGTGCCTCAGAGGCACTGACAGAGCAATGGAATAGCTTGGACCCATGGGAAAGCATCATTGGTTCAAGCCATTCAAAAAACGCCTGCATGGGAGGCAGACCTCCCATGCATTGACGCAGGACGTCAAGTGACTGTCCTGTCTCTCGCAGTCAATGGGCGCAGGGCTGTGCTCAGGGTGTGGCCTCAGCGTGATGCTCAGCTGCCTGAAGGAAGATGCAGATCCTGGGGAGCACTGAGAGCAGCCTGATCCTGGGGAGCACTGAGAGCAGCCTGATCCTGGGGAGCACTGAGAGCAGCCTGATCCTGGGGAGCACTGAGAGCAGCCTGATCCTGGGGAGCACTGAGAGCAACCTGATCCTGGGGAGCACTGAGAGCAGCCTGATCGTGGGGAGCACTGAGAGCAGCCAGATCGTGGGGAGCAATAAGAGCAGCCAGATCGTGGGGAGCAATAAGAGCAGCCAGATCGTGGGGAGCAATAAGAGCAGCCAGATCGTGGGGAGCAATAAGAGCAGCCAGATCGTGGGGAGCAATAAGAGCAGCCAGATTGTGGGGAGCAATAAGAGCAGCCAGATCTTGAGGAGCACTGAACCTATGTAACCTGTGTATATCTGGCTCTGATACTAGCCAGTGCCTCACCAGCCACTGACCAGGCCCGTCTTTAGCGCAGGGCAAAAGGGGCAGCTGCCCTGAGCCCAGTCAGTGTCATGGGGCCTAAAGCAGCTGCTCCTGAGTCCTTGCGCCAGCAAAAATCGTGGTGGTACGGGCTGCCTCCCCTCCGTGGTGATGGAACCACAGCGAGGAGGTGAGGCATCTTGGGAGCTGCATTTGGCTCCTCCCCTCCTCCTCACCATGCAGTTCCCCCACACAGAGACAGGATTCAGGAAGCAGTCAGTGCTTCTGCTCAGCCCTGCTCTGCTCTGCCAGCCTGAGAGACAGCCTGAGCCTATTCAGCAAGCATGCAGTAAGAAGCAGGGCTCTGCTTACAAGACCCGCTGCTCCCCCACCCCTCCAGCTTGGGTATGTCACATGTTCATATGTATGTGTGTATGTGTGTGTGGATATGTATGTGTGTGTGGATTATGTGTGTGTGTATTATGTATATATGGGTGTGTGTGTATGGATTATGTATATATGGGTGTGTGTGGATTATGTATATATGGTGTGTGTGTGGATTATGTATATATGGTGATGGTGTGTGTGTGTGGATTATGTATATATGGTGTGGGTGTGTGTGTATGGATTATGTATATATGGTGTGTGTGTATGGATTATGTATATATGGTGTGTGTATGGATTATGTATTTATGTGTGGGTGGGTGTGTATGGATTATGTATATATGGTGTGGGTGTGTGTGGATTATGTATATATGGTGGGTGGGTGTGTATTATGTATATATGGTGTGTGTATTATGTATATATGGTGTGGGTGTGTGTGGATTATGTATATATGGTGGGTGGGTGTGTATTATGTATATATGGTGTGTGTATTATGTATATATGGTGTGTGGGTGTGTGTGTATTATGTATATATGGTGTGTGTGTGTGTGTGTGGATTATGTATATATGGTGTGTGTGTGTGGATTATGTATATATGGTGTGTGTGTGTGTGGATTATGTATATATGGTGTGTGTGTGTGGATTATGTATATACAGTGGCAAGAAAAGTATGTGAACCCTTTGGGATTACGTGGAGGTTTGCATGAATTGGTCATAAAATGTGCTCTGATGTTCATCTAAGTCACAACAATTTGAAAAACACAGTCTGCTTAAAATAATACAACACAAACATTATATGTTTTCATGTGTTTATTGAACAGAACATGTAAACATTCACAGTGCAGGGTGGAAAAAGTATGTGAACCCCTATTTTAAAGACTTCTCCAAGAGCTAATTGGAGCCAGGAGTGAGCCAACCTTGAGTCCAATCAGTGTGATATTATTGGATGTGTTGCTGAAAGCTGTCCTGCCGGTTAAAAACGCACACCAGTTTTGGGTTTACTGGTTTCAAGAAGCAATGCCTGATGTGAACCATGCCTCGCAGAAAAGAGCTCTCAGAAGATCTACGATCAAGAATTGTTGACTTGCATGAAGCTGGAAAGGGTTACAAAAGTATCTCCAAAAGCCTTGATGTTCATGTGTCCATGGTAAGACAGACTGTCTACAAATGGAGAAAGTTCAGCACTGTTGCTACTCTCCCTAGGCGTGGTCGTCCTGTAAAAGATGACTGTAAGAGCACAGCGCAGAATGCTTAATGAGGTAAAGAAGAATCCTAGAGTGTCAGCTAAAGACTTACAGAAATCTCTGGCACATGCTAACATTTTTGTTGACACATCTACAATAAGGAAAACAAGAATGGAGTGCATGAGAGGACACCACGGAGGAAGCCATTGCTGTCCAAAAAGAATATTGCAGCACGTTTGAAGTTTGCAAAAGAGCACCTGGATGTTCCACAGCACTACTGGCAAAATATTCTGTGGACAGATGAAACCAAAATTTAGTTGTTTGGAACTGGCCAGTGAATAATTTACAGGTGTCTTCGACTAGTCACGTTGGGGCCCTGTAGGTTTAGACAAATTTGCAGCGTGCTTTATTATTTTTACTGTGGCCGGGAAGGCCTCTCACCCATCCGCCAGATGCTCTGCTCGACCCAGGACGTCTCTCCGCTTGGCTTGACTGGGACTCTGTGCCACCGGATCCGCTTGTCTTGCTTGTCCGTTTCTTCCACAAGATGCTCAGCTCACCGCCTGCACTCCCATTAGGTCATCTGCGGTCTCCTAACTCGGGGTCCTTCAGCTACTCTGTATCTGTATAAACTTATCAGCGGTGGATCGCTAGGTCTCTGACAAGTAATGTGAACCGATCTCCAGCTCCGCAAGGCCGCACCTGCGCTCCGGCCTGGTCACGATCGTTGTCTGTCTCACGTGCGTCTTGCTCTCTTCACTCCCCGGCGCGCTCTGGGTTTCCTCTGCACGAGGCTGCGGATGTAAGTCTGTTTCTTCCCACCCACTTCCGGTTCCCGGCGCAAAGCATGCTGGAAAACGTAGTCCCATTGTCCAGTGTCTCTTACATTGCGCTTGTCTCCCTCTGGTGGCCAAAAATAAGTACTACAGCAACAGTGTTTTAAACCAGCACTACACTCTCCCCCTCCTAGAACTCTTGGGTCTCTCCAAGGAGGTATAACAGTTGCATTACATTTCAACATAACATTAGGCAACATATACAGGTTCAGCAGCAAGCATAAAATGGGTTAGATACACTTCCTCAAGTTGACTCATGCTTCTGACTACCTCAGCTAACATAGCAGACACTTCGGGCAACCTTCGCACCGTGGTAACAGCCTCTTCAGTGCTATGTCCTGGTGAGTCGTAGATGAGTCTTTGAGGGGGTCGGTTAGAACGTTTTGGCTCGGGCTCAATCAGTTCCTCTTCAGGTGGAAGTACTACAGGTGCGGGTTCAGTTCTTTCATCCACAACTGGAACAGTCATCTCTTCGGAGTATGATCCTTCCAGTGAAGGCATGGAACTGTAATCATAAGATGCGGCCTCAGGAACTACAGGAATTTCAGAAGTCTCGGGAACTTCCAATTGGAATTCAGGAGCCTCAGGCCTCAGGTTACTTTCCCACCGTTCAGGAACTGGAATGACCTCTTCAGGCTCTGGTGAGCGCACCCAGTCCAGACAAAAGCTTTCTTCCTCACTGTCCCCTTCACTCTCTTCAACCACCGTGTCTGCTGAGACCGAGTAACGGGAGTTAAGCGTGGAGCAGGCGGGTTAGGCAGAGAAAGTTCGTCACCAACTGGTATCCTTACAGCCTCTCTCAAAGGTAGCAGATGATTCCGGTGCCAGTTTTTAAGAGGCCCAGCCTTTCCATCCGGTCGGATTTGGTAAACTGGCAGACCCGGCAGTTGCTTGCAGACAATGTAGACCTGAGAACTCCATCTATCCGCCAACTTATGCCTTGCAGCAGCACCCAAGTTCTTCAACAAAACCCTATCACCGGGTTGTAGATCCTGTATCTGAACTTTCAAATCATAGTTCCGCTTATTCTTCTGTTCCCTGAGGTCAAACGGGCCTGTTCAAACGCAGAGGCTAAGTTCTTCCGAAGTCTATCCACATAATTTCTGTGAGAAGCTACCGACGTCTGGTCCAGAGATAGCCCAAATGCCAAATCAACCGGCAGTCGAGCTTCTCTTCCGAACATAAGACGGTAAGGTGAGTATCCAGTAGCGTCACTCTCCATACTGTTGTATGCATGTACTAGCGTAGCTATGTGACGACTCCAGCTCTGTTTCTCTCTGTTTGACAGTGTCCCCAACATGTTTAGCAGCGTGCGATTGAACCTTTCGGGTTGAGCATCACCTTGAGGGTGATATGGTGTAGTTCGGGTCTTCTGAATTCCCAACAGTTCCAGTAATTGCCCAACAAGCCGGCTCTCAAAGTCTCTACCCTGATCAGAGTGTATCCTCCTTGGTAGGCCATAGTGAACAAAGAACTTTTCCATTAGAACCTTCGCTACCGTAGGAGCACGTTGGTCTTTCGTGGAAAAAGATTGGGCATAACGTGTGAAATGATCAGTCACTACTAGAATATTTCCCTGCCCACTAGCATCCGGCTCTAAGCACAGGAAATCAATGCACACAAAATCCATGGGTCCTTGACTTTGTAGGTGGCTCATTGGAGCGGTTCGGGTCGGTAGGGTCTTCCTTTGGATACACCTCAGACATGAATGGCAGTAACTTTCCACTTCAGCTCTCATGCAGGGCCAATAGAATCTGTCTCGCACCAGCTTAAAAGTTCTCTCTGCACCTAAATGTCCATGTTCATCGTGTAACGACCACAGCACATCCTCTCTGTGCTTAGTGGGAAGGAACAACTGTTGGGTCTCTTCAGCATTGTTCGAGGAGCCCCTTCGGTAGACCACCCCATCCAACATCTTCAATCGTTCCCACTCTTTATATACCAATCTGGCCCCTTCTGGGGAATTTGTCAGAAGAATCTCCCGTTGGTTCGCGTTCAGGGCCTTCGCGGTTAATGCAATCAAAGGGTCTTCAGCCTGATCAGCTCTCAGGTCCTGTTTTGAAAAAGTAGGCAAACTTTCATCCCTCAGCTGCGTAGGATTACAATGGAACTCTGGAACAGCCGCAGCCATAACTCCTATGGCTTCCGCTTCAATCCCTCCCTTGACCCGGCGTTCTGCTCCTTGACATAAAGCTTGCACCCCATCTGGAGATAACTGAGTCCATTCTGTAATGTAGAGTCTCCTCGACAAAGCATCGGCATCCCGATTATTCACCCCAGGGCGATACTTCAGGCTGAACCGAAACCCTGACAGAGCGGCCAATCACCCATGTCCCGTGGCGTCCAGCTTCGCAGTAGTAAGGACGTAGGTAAGAGGATTGTTATCCGTCTTTATCACAAATTCGCCTCCATACAGATAGTCTTTTAGCTTATCTACCACCGCCCACTTCAAGGCTAGAAACTCCAACTTGTGGGTAGGATAGTTCTTTTCCGAGGGCGTAAGGCTCCGGCTCACATACGCTACAGGCCTCAGCAATCCACCATACTCTTGGAACAAGACTCCCCCTAAACCTTCTCTACTGGCATCCACATGCAGTTCGTACGGCTTGTGAGGATCCGCGTAAGCCAAGACAGGAGCTCGAGTTAGACTCTCTCAGCTTCACAAAAGCACCTTCGCATTGACTAGTCCATTCTCCCTGGATAGATTCTCGAGCCTTCCTTGGCCCTGGAGCCGACGAATTTCGGTCAGAGGCCTTGTGGCCTTCTTCTGCGTCTTCTTTCTGTAGAAGCTTGTTCAGTGGTTGAGCTATCTTGGCAAATCCTCCTACAAATCTTCGATAATAGGAGCAGAACCCCAAGAAAGATCTAAGTTCAGTAACATTTCGGGGTCTAGGCCAGGAAGCTATGGCTTCCAACTTCCGAGGATCTGTCGAAATGCCTTCTGCTGAAACCACATGTCCCAGATATGTAACGGAAGGTAAGCAGAATTGACATTTCTCCAGAGACAATTTCAACCCCTCTTCATGGAGCCTCTTCAAGACCTTCTCCAACCGCTGTTCATGTTCTTCCAGAGTCTTCCCGAACACAATAATATCATCCAGATACACTAATACTTCGATCATGTTCATGTCCCCGACGGTCTTCTCCATTAACCATTGGAACGTGGCTGGCGCTCCCGTAAGGCCTTGAGGCATTCTGTTGAACTCAAAGAACCCCAGTGGGCAGATAAACGCAGTCTTCTCTTTGTCTTCAGGATGCATTGGTATCTGGTGATACCCACTTCGCAGGTCTAGTACACTAAACCATTTTGCTCCAGACAGACACTGTAAGGCATCTTCTATCCGAGGAGTAGCATATTGATCTGGGATCGTTCTCCGATTTAGCGTGCGATAGTCTATACATAGACGGACAGAACCATTCTTCTTCCGGACCATTACTATTGGAGATGCATACGGACTCCTGGACTCTTGGATCACCTTAGTTCTTTGCAGTTCATTCAGCTGTTCTCGTAGATCATCCAAGTCTCCCAACGGAACTCGTCTTGACCTTTCTCGAAACGGCTTGTCCTCTTGTAGTCGAATGCAATGCTCAGTACTCTTTGCTAGGCCCACGTCGAACTCCTCCTTGGAGAACAAATCCCTCCACTTTAGGACCTGGGACTGAAGACATTTCTTCCATTCGGGCGAAATGGGAGCGTCCTTAGGATAGAACCTGTCATCTGGAATCTCTTTATCCACCACCCCTCCTAAATCGGTAGGAGAGAGAGGCGTAGCGGACGCTACTTGCCCAATAGGCATTCGTGCTTTCAGGACCACTGGAGAATCAGACACATTACACACACTGACTGAGACTCTTCCTCGTGTTCGTTTCAAAGCTCTTGTGGAGATTATTTCAGGGATTACTTCTACTCTGGCTTCATTCCCATGATTAAAATCGGTTTCCAGTACCACATAGGGACCTGGTTGCGATCCGTTCAACTTGACTGAAGACCGGAAGCTCGCTACTTCTCCTGATTGCAGAACCTTCTCTGTTCCTTCCTATCTCCATAGGCGCCCCACTTCAGCAGGTGCCTTCTGTTCTTCAACAAATTCTCTGATAGACTGGACGTAACATCGGGTGTACTCCTTTTGGTAGAACCTTCTTCCAGTACCACAGGAGTCAGGAGACGTCGCACCAGATCAGTATTCGTCCCCACTATCATAGAACTTCTGTTGGCCCCTGAAGGCCGAGGACACACAATGGCCAATGCATCACAACCTCCAGACTGTCCGATGACTTTGGATCCAATCTCTAACTTCACCTGTAGATATCCGTCATAGGGAAGTTTCTCAGTTCCGATACCCCAGATTTCCAGGTCCTTCAATTTCTGTAGAGGCATGTGCTTCAAGTGCTTCTCGTAGAAGTCTCGGTAGATCAATGTCACTTGAGCCCCTGAGTCCAACAGAGCTTTAGTGTAGACTCCCTCTACTTGGATTGGCACAATGGGAGAAGGACCTATCAGCTGGTCAGGAAACTTTGTTGTAGTCACAAGAAGTTTACACCCAGTTTGTTGTACCCTGGCCTTCTTCTTGGCCCGTGTAGGTTTTGGGTGTGCATTGCTTCCCCATGACTTAGAACCATATTCTAAGGGAGTAACTCTTTCAGTCCTGGCAGGCTCAGCAGTTGGCCAGACTCTGGGCCCTCTCGGCCTCTCAGTCCTGGCTTGATTTTTGGAGCGGGTTTTGACCACCGGGCACCTAGTTTGCTCCTTCACTTGTGCCCTCTGGCGTTTACCGCTGGTGAGGTAGATAGTAGCCCCTCCAAGGTTTTTAGAAGCTCTTCTACCATATTTCTTTCAGGCTTTTGACTTTAGCATTGTGCGCGGAAATGACCCATTTCCCCACAACTGAAACATCTCCTTCTTTGAAGACGGAGACACACTTACTTGCTGTGATTCGGTTGAAGGACCCTGGCCTTCTCCAGTTGTCCGCATATCAGCAAGGAACTTCTGCATATCGGTCTGTGTCTCTGCCACCTTCAAAAGTGCTCGGCACAGGTCCGCATGCGCCTGTTGCAATTCCGCTTGAGTTTCTTGTACCTTCTTAATGGTTTTGTGCAACTCACTATGTGCAGAAAGGGTTAGTTCTTTTGCAGCATTCTCTGTGGATTTAGGAACAACCAAACGCTCTTGTTCGTCCACTTCGGATCCATAGGTGTCTAACGAATCATCTTCAAGTTGCAGACATTCATTATGCCTCACGGGTTGTGCGTAAGCTCTTTCTCCTCTCCTAAAGGATTTTTCTTCAAGTAAAGCCTCTTCCTCTCTGACAGCTCGGATCAGTTCCAGGTATTTAAATTCTCGGTTACCTTCCCTGCTTCTCAGCTGTAGCATCACCGGATCTAGAGGTTGAGCGCCCCTCAGGATCTGTTGCATTCGGATTTTATCTACTTCGGCCGGTTCGGCCCCTTTCTTGAGAAGTATCTGGTGCAGAATCTTATCTAGGCGCAGGGCCGGCGCTAATGTAAGGTGGCACAGGCGGCCGCCTTACTGTCCTGGCCTGCTGCCAGTTTGAGGGGCGGAAAAATCAGATTTGCGGCGGCGCTGCAGTGTGTGTGCCTGTCTCAGTCCCATCCCACTAACAGGAGCAGGCACACTGTGTAATTTGGCGCCGCCCCCACACGTGATCCACATAGCCCAGGAAAACAACTGCAGGAGGAGCCACCAGCCCGCGTGCTTTCACTCTGCTGCGATGGAGGAGCGAGGCAGAGCGGAGATTTATTACCAGGTGTGAATAAACTAATGCGAGGGGGGTGTAGATTAATATACTGGGGGGGCTTTAAATTGCTGCACTGGGTCTGCGGGCTGTATATTGCTATACTGGGGGGCTGTAAATGGATATACTGGGGGGGGTGTAAATTGCTATACTGGGTCTGGGGGCTGTAAATTGCTATACTGGGTCTGGGGGCTGTAAATGGATATACTGGGTCTGGGGGCTGTAAATAGATATACTGGGGGGCTGTAAATGATATACTGGGTCTGGGGGCTCTAAATAGATATACTGGGTCTGGGGGATGAAAATGGATATACTGGTCTGGGGGCTCTAAATAGATATACTGGGGGCTGTAAATTGAAATACTGGGTCTGGGGGCTGTAAATAGATATACTGGGGGCTGTAAATGGATATACTGGGTCTGGGGGCTGTAAATAGATATACTGGGGGGCTGTAAATGGATATACTGGGTCTGGGGGCTGTAAATAGATATACTGGGGGGCTGTAAATTGCTATACTGGGTCTGGGGGCTGTAAATGGATATACTGGGTCTGGGGGCTGTAAATGGATATACTGGGTCTGGGGGCTGTAAATAGATATACTGGGGGGGCTGTAAATTGCTATACTGGGTCTGGGGGCTGTAAATTGATATACTGGGTCTGGGGGCTGTAAATTGATATACTGGGTCTGGGGGCTGTAAATTGCTATACTGGGTCTGGGAGCTGTAAATTAATATACTGGGGGGCTGTAAATGGATATACTGGGTCTGGGGGCTGTAAATGGATATACTGGGGGGCTGTAAATTGCTATACTGGGTCTGGGGGCTGTAAATGGATATACTGGGTCTGGGGGCTCTAAATAGATATACTGGGTCTGGGGGCTGTAAATGGATATACTGGGTCTGGGGGCTCTAAATAGATATACTGGGGGCTGTAAATTGAAATACTGGGTCTGGGGGCTGTAAATAGATATACTGGGGGGGCTGTAAATGGATATACTGGGTCTGGGGGCTGTAAATAGATATACTGGGGGGGGCTGTAAATGGATATACTGGGTCTGGGGGCTGTAAATAGATATACTGGGGGGGCTGTAAATTGCTATACTGGGTCTGGGGGCTGTAAATGGGTATACTGGGTCTGGGGGCTGTAAATGGATATACTGGGTCTGGGGCTGTAAATAGATATACTGGGGGGGGCTGTAAATGGATATACTGGGTCTGGGGGCTGTAAATAGATATACTGGGGGGGCTGTAAATTGCTATACTGGGTCTGGGGGCTGTAAATGGGTATACTGGGTCTGGGGGCTGTAAATGGATATACTGGGTCTGGGGGCTGTAAATGGATATACTGGGTCTGGGGGCTGTAAATAGATATACTGGGGGGCTGTAAATTGCTATACTGGGTCTGGGGGCTGTAAATTGATATACTGGGTCTGGGGGCTGTAAATTGATATACTGGGTCTGGGAGCTGTAAATAGATATACTGGGGGGGCTGTAAATGGATATACTGGGTCTGGGGGCTGTAAATAGATATACTGGGGGCTGTAAATGGCTATACTGGGTCTGGGGGCTGTAAATGGATACTGGGGTCTGGGGGCTGTAAATGGATATACTGGGTCTGGGGGCTGTAAATAGATATACTGGGGGGCTGTAAATTGCTATACTGGTCTGGGGGCTGTAAATTGATATACTGGGTCTGGGGGCTGTAAATGGATATACTGGGTCTGAGGGCTGTAAATGGATATACTGGGGGGGCTGTAAATTGCTATACTGGGTCTGGGGGCTGTAAATGGATATACTGGGTCTGGGGGCTGTAAATAGATATACTGGGGGGCTGTAAATTGCTATTACTGGGTCTGGGGGCTGTAAATGGATATACTGGGTCTGGGGGCTGTAAATAGATATACTGGGGGGCTGTAAATTGAAATACTGGGTCTGGGGCTGTAAATTGAAATACTGGGGGGCTGTAAATTGAAATACTGGGTCTGGAGGCTGTAAATAGATTTACTGGGGGGGCTGTAAATAGATATACTGGGGGGCTGTAAATTGATATACTGGGTCTGGGGGCTGTAAATGGATATACTGGGTCTGGGGCCGTAAATAGATATACTGGGGGGGGCTGTAAATTGCTATACTGGGGGCTGTAAATTGGATATACTGGGTCTGGGGGCTGTAAATTGATATACTGGGTCTGGGGCCGTAAATAGATATACTGGGGGGGCTGTAAATTGATATACTGGGTCTGGGGCTGTAAACTGATTTACTGGGGGTGTAAATTGCTATGCTGGTGGGTGTAAAATCATGTACTGGGGGTGTAAAATGATATGCAGGGGGTTTGAATAAACTGATATTGGTACATTACCTTTTTTTATTGCTGTGGAGCTCTGTTATACACTCATTCACACTGCACATTACTGTGAGTTTTATTGCTGTGGATTCTGTGATACGCTCATACACACCGCACATTACTGTGAGTTTTATTACTGTGGAGCTCTGTGATACGCTTTTACACACTGCACATTACTATGAGTTTTATTGCTGTGGAGCTCTGTGATACGCTTTTACACACTGCACATTACTGGAAGGTTTATTGAAGTGAGCTCTGTAATTTGCAGTGTGTATAAGTACATCAATAAGGTAGACGTATCTTATAAACCTGGATTGCTCCTGGTGAGGGTATAAATAAAACCCACCAGTTTCTCTCATGGCTGAGAAGCCGCATGAGGACACGTGGTTGCTTAGAAAGCAGCTTTTGGTTTCATTAGGAAGGACTAGCCTGACCCAGAGGTGTCGTGATGCGGCAGAAGAGCTTACACTTTAATGACCATTCAAATAAACCAAAACCTCTGTGTTTTGTTTAACATGGAGCTACAGGGGTGAGCAGGGCTGGACTGGGACAGAAAATCAGCCCTGGATGTCATCCAGACCGGCCCAATTTAATTATGCAAATACGCACAAAAATAGTATATAATCCAACTGGATCGCTCAACCAATCGCTCTACAGATACTGGAGTTGCTGCAGAGCGATTGGGTAAAGCACTGCAGTGGCACTGAGGTCAAGTGTGCACCATGCCTTAAGGTGAGGCGGATGCGCAGAGGGTCTCACCGGCACGGTGGCCGCAATATGAGACTGCGTCTGTTTTGCAGTGTGGAAGTTCTCACCTCACCCATTAAGGGCAGCGCGAGCCACGCGGTGAACCAGCATTCACACTGGCCCACAGAGCCATCGGCCCACCGGGAATCTCCCTGTAGTCCCTATGGCCAGTACATGCCTGGGGGTGAGCGCAAATGACAACTTATTTTCTTGGTATGTTTTAGAGATTATTATGCATCTCAATGCTGATTGACATGGCATGGTAGGGAGGGGGGGGGGGCACCAAAACGCACCTTCGCCTGAGTAGACAAAAATGCTTGCACCGGCCCTGTCTAGGCGCCTCATATATTCAGTCATTTTCTCACCTTTCCGCTGGTAGGTGTGTTCATACTGGTACACGAGCTCCGCAGCCTTTTCCGTTCGCCCAAAGACTTCCTGTAAAATATTTAAATAATCTAAAGCAGTGCAGTCTTTCTTACTCAATTTTAGGTTTCTTACAGCCTCTGACGCAGGTCCCTTTAAGCTCTCAGTAATCCTTTGCTTCTTCTGCCACGTGCCACTCATCCAGAGCCTGCATCGCCTGTTCTACCCATTCTTCAAAGGTTTCTTCTCCTGCCGGAGTTGGTACATTTCCTGTAAAGTTTCTCAACCGTCGATAACCAAAGTTGGTGTGCGGAGGGCTTGTTCTTTGACATTTAGCCAGCAAATCTCCAATAGCCACTATAAATTCAGGCCCGCTCATGGCCAGCGGACTGGGCGCGGGAACACTCGCGGGATCGCCACGTGGCGCACTTGGCTGAATCAGTTTAATTTCCACCTCATCGGTCAGCTTCACGCTCGCGCCCTGAAAACACACGGGAACACCCTTTCTCCACTCAAAAAGAACATACGTTTGAGAGGTATCTGGGTTCTCTTTAATGTCCAGGATTAACCCCCGATGATCTGGTGTCAGCGCGGCCACGGCCTGGCGAATCTGATCTTCGGCCCAAGTGTCTGCAGGAATATCCATGACTATACACAATTCTGTCTGACTACTGTGCTCCTCACACCATTTGGCAGCAGTGTCTGAATCCATATTTAACCCTTTAAATGCGTTTTTCCAGAGACTGGATCCCGGACGAGCCCCCACGTGTAGCGCTCACTCCCGGAGGAGCCGCTGAATTTAAACCTCGGATCAGTCTCCCCGTACTAGGGAATAAATATACACTAGTACTGTTGTGAATTTTATACGTTATATAGTTTACTGATCTCAAATAAACTGGCATATATAAAGCAGCACGGTATACATATATATTTACAGGTGTTCGTAATGCGAGAAACGCGTAGCGGAAAAGGAAAATAAATATTAACCCCTTCGTTGTTGGAATGTGAGTCTCGTACAGGTTGTGTCCCAAAAAGGTGTACGTGTATGCGTGTGTTGGTATCCGGGTACAAGATTCAACTGGCCAGTGAATAATTTACAGGTGTCTTCGACTAGTCACGTTGGGGCCCTGTAGGTTTAGACAAATTTGCAGCGTGCTTTATTATTTTTACTGTGGCCGGGAAGGTCTCTCACCCATCCGCCAGATACTCTGCGCTCTGCTCGACCCAGGACGTCTCTCCGCTTGGCTTGACTGGGACTCTGTGCCACCGGATCTGCTTGTCTTGCTTGTCCGTTTCTGCCACAAGATGCTCAGCTCACCGCCTGCACTCCCATTAGGTCATCTGCGGTCTCCTAACTCGGGGTCCTTCAGCTACTCTGTATCTGTATAAACTTATCAGCGGTGGATCGCTAGGTCTCTGACAAGTAATGTGAACCGATCTCCAGCTCCGCAAGGCCGCACCTGTGCTCCGGCCTGGTCACGATTTTTGTCTGTCTCACGTGCGTCTTGCTCTCTTCACTCCTCGGTGCGCTCTGGGTTTCCTCTGCACGAGGCTGTGGATGTAAGTCCGTTTCCCCCCACCCACTTCCGGTTCCCAGCGCAAAGCATGCTGGAAAACGTAGTCCCATTGTCCAGTGTCTCTTACATTGCGCTTGTCTCCCTCTGGTGGCCAAAAATAAGTACTACAGCAACAGTGTTTTAAACCAGCGCTACATATATATATGGTGTGTGAGTGTAGATTATGTGCATATATGATGCATGTGTGTGATGTGTCTGTATATATGGAGTGGAAATGTGTGTGATGTAAATATCAAGTGTATATGTGTGATGTGTATTATGTGTAAGTGTATATAATGTGTATATGATGCAAGTGTGTGTATATGATGTGTACATGTACAGTATATAGAATGTGTATATAGGATGTGTACGTTTACAAAGGATGTATATACAATTCAGGGTATATATGGTGTATATGAAATTCAGGGTTCGGTTAACTTTCTTGGCCATTTGGCTATCCAGAGAGCAGGCAGTTGCCCAAATCCTGGTGAATTGCCTGCACATACGGTGCCTGTTCGGGGCCTGTTCGAGGGCAGTGAAATCCCTATAGAGAAGCAATGCTTCGTCTATTCAGAGAACAAAAACCAGCAGTGAAAAGTTGCCGAATTGCCCTGCCATTTGGTGTCTTCATTTAACAGGTTTATTCAGGCGAATTCCATAGGCTTCAATGTTAAAAATATTCCCGTTTTAATTCCATATCTAAAACCGTTGATTATTTTATTCTGCAGTAAAGAGTCTATTTATAGATTTTTTTTAGGATATTTTAGGCATTTTTCGGGGTTTTGTGCGAAAATAGTTTCTTTTCCTTTTTTTAAATTGTTTTTTTCTTTTTTCTGTAACAGCCCTTTTTATTATCATTCATAGTATTTTATGTGTAAATTTCAGACATTTTCGCTCAGTAGTTTCTTTGCAAACAGCTTTTCCCTTTTCAAACATTCAAGCAAACAGTTTTTTTATTTTTTTTTAACTCCATTCATCTGCATTGTTGGCTTTTTCCGGCGGCTGCTCGGGTTTCTCCGGTGTGTTCGGTGGGGTTGATCTAGATGTTTTTGCGGGTTTTGGTGTGCGTTCGCCTGGTTTTGCAGTGAGTGTACGGCGGGTTTGCGGCGGCTTTTCCCTGCACTACGACGGCCCTGTGGTGCTTGCTGAATACACCGCAAGGTCGCCGAAATGGGATCGCCAAATCGCACTGAATTGAACAAAAAATCCCCAATCGTGTGTTGACTTTTCGATTCTCTTTGAATAACCCTGTATGTGTGGTTTTTCGTGTTTTTTTTTAGATGGGGTGGAGAGTAAATTCCAATGGGGGGGGCCCAAAAAATGTTTGCCCAGGGTCCAGTCAATATTAAAGACGGCCCTGCCACTGACCTCACCGCACGTCACTGCTATAAGTGTCTGTATCCCGATTTTTTTTTTTTTTTTTTTTTTTTTTTTTTTTTTTTTTTTTTTTTTTACAGTCGTGTGTGGTGCTGGATTCCGGGTATGGTATATTCTGGGAGCTCTGCTGTGTATATAATTCTGGGGGGTCTGCTGTGTATAAAATTCTGGGGGCTCTACTGTCCTGTGTATACAATTCTGGGGCTCTGCTGTGTATATAATTCCGGGGGCTCTGTTGGTTATACAATTCTGGGGCTCTGCTGTGTATATAATTCTGGGGTGTCTGCTGGTTATATAATTCTGGGGGCTCTGCTGTGTATATAATTCTGGGGGCTCTGCTGTGTATATAATTCTGGGGGGTCTGCTGTGTATAAAATTCTGGGGGCTCTGCTGTGTATATAATTCTGGGGGCTCTGTTGGTTATATAATTCTGGGGTGTCTGCTGGTTATATAATTCTGGGGGCTCTGCTGTGTATATAATTCTGGGGGCTCTGCTGTGTATATAATTCTGGGGGGTCTGCTGTGTATAAAATTCTGGGGGCTCTACTGTCCTGTGTATACAATTCTGGGGGCTCTGCTGTGTATATAATTCTGGGGGCTCTGTTGGTTATACAATTCTGGGGGCTCTGCTGTGTATATAATTCTGGGGTGTCTGCTGGTTATATAATTCTGGGGGCTCTGCTGTGTATATAATTCTGGGGGCTCTGCTGTGTATATAATTCTGGGGGTCTGCTGTGTATAAAATTCTGGGGGCTCTGCTGTGTATATAATTCTGGGGCTCTGTTGGTTATATAATTCTGGGGTGTCTGCTGGTTATATAATTCTGGGGGCTCTGCTGTGTATATAATTCTGGGGGCTCTGCTGTGTAATATAATTCTGGGGGGTCTGCTGTGTATAAAATTCTGGGGGCTCTACTGTCCTGTGTATACAATTCTGGGGCTCTGCTGTGTATATAATTCCGGGGGCTCTGTTGGTTATACAATTCTGGGGGCTCTGCTGTGTATATAATTCTGGGGTGTCTGCTGGTTATATAATTCTGGGGGCTCTGCTGTGTATATATAATTCTGGGGGCTCTGCTGTGTATATAATTCTGGGGGCTCTGCTGTGTATATAATTCTGGGGGGTCTGCTGTGTATAAAATTCTGGGGCTCTGCTGTGTATATAATTCTGGGGGCTCTGTTGGTTATATAATTCTGGGTGTGTCTGCTGGTTATATAATTCTGGGGGCTCTGCTGTGTATATAATTCTGGGGGCTCTGCTGTGTATATATAATTCTGGGGGTCTGCTGTGTATAAAATTCTGGGGGCTCTGCTGTGTATAAAATTCTGGGGGCTCTGTTGGTTATATAATTCTGGGGTGTCTGCTGTTATATAATTCTGGGGGCTCTGCTGTGTATATAATTCTGGGGGCTCTGCTGTGTATATAATTCTGGGGGGTCTGCTGTGTATAAAATTCTGGGGGCTCTACTGTCCTGTGTATACAATTCTGGGGGCTCTGCTGTGTATATAATTCTGGGGGCTCTGTTGGTTATACAATTCTGGGGGCTCTGCTGTGTATATAATTCTGGGGTGTCTGCTGGTTATATAATTCTGGGGGCTCTGCTGTGTATATAATTCTGGGGGCTCTGCTATGTATATATAATTCTGGGGGGTCTGCTGTGTTATAAAATTCTGGGGGCTCTGCTGTGTATATAATTCTGGGGCTCTGTTGGTTATATAATTCTGGGGTGTCTGCTGGTTATATAATTCTGGGGGCTCTGCTGTGTATATAATTCTGGGGGCTCTGCTGTGTATATAATTCTGGGGGGTCTGCTGTGTATAAAATTCTGGGGGCTCTACTGTCCTGTGTATACAATTCTGGGGGCTCTGCTGTGTATATAATTCCGGGGGCTCTGTTGGTTATACAATTCTGGGGGCTCTGCTGTGTATATAATTCTGGGGTGTCTGCTGGTTATATAATTCTGGGGGCTCTGCTGTGTATATAATTCTGGGGGCTCTGCTGTGTATATAATTCTGGGGGCTCTGCTGTGTATATAATTCTGGGGGGTCTGCTGTGTATAAAATTCTGGGGCTCTGCTGTGTATATAATTCTGGGGGCTCTGTTGGTTATATAATTCTGGGGTGTCTGCTGGTTATATAATTCTGGGGGCTCTGCTGTGTATATAATTCTGGGGGCTCTGCTGTGTATATAATTCTGGGGGTCTGCTGTGTATAAAATTCTGGGGGCTCTGCTGTGTATATAATTCTGGGGTCTCTGTTGGTTATATAATTCTGGGGTGTCTGCTGGTTATATAATTCTGGGGGCTCTGCTGTGTATATAATTCTGGGGGTCTGCTGTGTATAAAATTCTGGGGGCTCTGCTGTCCTGTGTATACAATTCTGGGGGCTCTGCTGTGTATATAATTCTGGGGGCTCTGTTGGTTATATAATTCTGGGGTGTCTGCTGTGTATATAATTCTGGGGGTCTGCTGGTTATAAAATTCTGGGGGCTCTGCTGTGCATATAATTCTGGGGGTCTGCTGGTTATAAAATTCTGGGAGCTCTGCTGGTTATATAATTCTGGGGGTCTGTGTATAAACTTCTAGGGGCTCTGCTGTCCTGTGTACAAAATTCTGGGGGCTCTGCTATGTATATATAATTCTGGGAGCTCTGCTGGTTATATAATTCTGGGGGTCTGCTGTGTATAAACTTCTGGGGGCTCTGCTGTCCTGTGTATAAAATTCTGGGGGTCTGCTGTGTATATAATTCTGGGGTGTCTGCTGGTTATATAATTCTGGGGTGTCTGCTGGTTATATAATTCTGGGGTGTCTGCTGTTTATATAATTCTGAGGGTCTGCTGTGTATAAACTTCTGAGGGCTCTGCTGTCCTGTGTACAAAATTCTGGGGGCTCTGCTGTCTATATAATTCTGGGGGTCTGCTGTGTATATAATTCTGGGGTGTCTGCTGGTTATATAATTTGGGGGGGGCTGCTGTGTATATAATTCTGGTGTGTCTGTTGGTTATATAATTCTGGGTTTCTGTTGTGTATAAAATTCTGGGGGCTCTGCTGTCCTGTGTACAAAATTCTGGGGGCTCTGCTGTGTAAATATATTTCTGGGGTCTGCTGGGTATACATAATTCTGGGGGCTCTGTGCCTGGTTATACATGATTCTGGGGGTTTGTGTGTGTGTAATATATATCTGAGGTCTGTGTGTGTGGTCAGGGTGTAACTGTCAGTGTGACGTGGCCAAGGCATAGCACACATGCACATTGGCTTTTTTTGTGTATGGAAATGAGCGCATAAGAGTATCTATTGAATTTTTTTCAGGTAGTGGAGGTAGTGGAAATCTTGGGTGAGTTCCCTCACTTTTTTCCCCAGGACGTGAGCCCCCCTCTTTAGGTGCAACTTGCTGACTCTAATACAAAGTATAGGAGTAACCTGCCAATATATCCAAGCCGCAAGCACATCAGCAGGATCCTTTAAGCCAGTGGTTCCCAACCGCATTCCTCAAGTACACCTAACAGGCCAGATTTTGCAGATCACCTTGGGAAATGCAGACTGAATTCTGCAATCACTGAGCAGCAAATCATATCACCTGTGCTGTGCTTCACATATCTGCAAACCTGATCTGTTGGGGGTACTTGAGAACCGCGGTTTGGAACCACTGCTTTAAGCTATCGTCTGCAGTCAATATGTCCATCGCTTTGCTCAGCCTGATGGGTCAGTTCTAATCTGACCCAAGACGCGTCAGTCACTAAATAGTGAATTCACTGTATTTTTGGCGACATGAAATCAAGAAGAGCGTCGAAATACAAAGCAACGAGATTGCACGCAATTTAAAATCCACACAAAATATATTTTCATTCCCCTAAATGCCAAAGAATCTAAACAAAATCTTTAGATCCAGCCCATTCAGATCTACATCTGGCCCTGCGTGTTTTCTCTGCAGAATGAAGTCATCATGCCAGGTGGGGTCCCATGCGACGGTCTGACGTCAAGGAAGTCATACTGCTGCCAGACTCCATCCGGAGTGGTTGAGGTCTCCCCCTTTCACTGCGGAGACCCTGTGATGTGTGGGGGACATACGTGCATTATCCACAATGAAAGGATTACACACCTTTCAATCCTCACCGGGGGCACCTCCTTTTCTTCAGATTAGGGTCTCCTGAACCCAGAAGTCCCTGCAGCTGTCTAATGCAATTTGCGCTTCTACGCAACATTTGTAGCGCTCCGCATGCTGCCATTACTATTGACTGATCAGCCAGAAAATGGATGGGGTGGAGGAAACTCTTCTGCTTCACCCAGTGTTTTCTCTAGATCGGGGGAGCTGGGAGGGGGGGCACTTCTCACATTCTGACCACTTTATAACTATTACTATAAAGTGGTCAGAATGAGTAGAGTGTTCCTTTAAATTGCATTTACATGCTTTCTGATACGTCTGGGTAAGGAACTTTTTTATTTTCGGCATCTATGTTCTTTACCTTAAAATGTTAATAAAAACTGTAATTGTGACTATGTTCCCTTTGTCCCTGACATAACACTGGTCCCAGTCAGATAAAAGATGCTGAGGAATTGCTGTTTGAAGCACCCAGATTAGTCACAATTGTAAAGAAGGAGCCAACAACGGATTCAGTTTAAATCCATAATAGTCTCCACTGTATCATTTGAAGCAGAATTACGTCACGTCAGGAGACAAAGACAATGCACCCATTTATTACGAGCCCCCAGGTATTCCTGAAGGAATTGAGGGGTTTGGAGTCTAATAGATGTACAGCAGAAGCATATCATTACTCCTTGTTGTTGGATATAATTACTCCTCATATCTTATACGCATTTTACACTGCACAGGACAATGTAACCCTTCTTATCTCTAAACACCATAATGTTCTAGAGCTTCCCCAGCCAACAATCTCTTCCAGGTATCCTTTTAAACTAGAGAATACCATATGACTATTTCCTCCAAGTAGTGAGGTGAAAACATGTGAAACAAATGGAAAGAAATATCCAATCTTTGAAGACTTTCAGGTCTATTCACTATCAGGGTTATTCAAAGAGATTCGAAAAGTCACCGCACGGTCGGCAACTTTTCGTTCTCTTCAATTCGGTTCCTATTGTCGACCCCATTTCGGTGACCCTGCGGTGTATTCAGCAAGCACCACAGGGTCCCCGAATTGCAGGGAAAAGCTACCGCAAACCCGACGAAAACGAACCGCAAAACCCGGCGAATGCACGCCGAAAACCCACAAAAACATCTGGATTAACCTGCCGAAAACCACGGAAAAACCCGAGCAGGAGCCGATCGCAGCCTCCGGAAAAAGCCGAGACCGCAGACGAGGCAGTGAATAGATTAGCAAAACAGTTTGCATGAATGTTTGAAAAGTGAAACGCTGTTTGCAAAGAAACTACCAAGTGAAAATGTCTGAAATTTACATATGAGGTCCAGGGAATGATAATAAAAATGGCTGTTACAGAAAAAAGAAGTAAACTTAAAAAACATTTTTAAACAAAATCGGACTTTTAAAAAAAAAAAATCCAGGAAAATGCTTAAAATAGCCTAAAAAAAAATCTATAAAATAAAGAGACTTTTTACTGCAGAATTTTATAATGAACGGTTTATTAGATATTGAATTAAAACGGGAATATTTTTAACATTGAAGCCTATGGGATTCGCCTGAATGAAACCACCGAATGACAGGGCATTTCGGGAACCTTTCACTGCTGGTTTGTGTTCTCTGAATAGCCGAAGCAGTGCTTTTTCATGGGGATTTCACTGCCCTCGAACAGGCACCGAACCGGTAACGTATGTGCAGGCAATTCGCCAGGATTTGGCGAATTGCCTGCTCTCTGGATCGCTGAATGGCCAAGACCGAACGAAAGGTTACCTTTCTCAAGCAATTCGGATCTCTATGAAATACCCTGTAAAGGTGAAACTCAGGAGAATGACTGGAGAAGTGAAAAATCCAGGTCACAATAGCCAAACCAGAAAAATTCTCCCATTTATCTCACTTTCCAAATCGGCTATTTGGTCTAGATTGTTCTCTTCTCCTGCTTTTATTGAATAGAACCGTTTTTGTTCAAATTCAAAATTTTAACATCTTGTTGTCAAAACAATATGGTCCAGTTAGGAAATCTCGACTTGTGTTTCTCTTGCATGCCGGTTACAAATTTGGTCGCACACTTCAACCGTTTTTTCCAAAAAAATATTGACTGCTTGTGACTGATATTATTTTGAAATATTGTCTGATACAGTTGAAAAAGTTTGGCTGGAGCCAATATCTGAAAATGCCACTGCTCCAAAGCAAAGCGGACCTGTAAAACAGCCAAAAACATTTATTTTCGGCCAGCATTATGAAGCCCTGGAGCAACTCAGGCGGAAGGACCTTAACCCCTTAGTGACCGGGCGGGTTTTACACAAATCCGTCCTTTAGTGACCGCTGCTGTTTTTACGTTTCTGCGCTGTTTGTGTTTAGGTCAAATTTTGCTCTTACTCGTTTCTGCGACCCACACCTATTATACACCGTTTTTCCCGCCATTAAATGGACTTTCTAAAAATACCATTATTTCCATCATATCGTATAATTTACTATAAACAAATATGAAATATGATGAAAACTATTGTAAAAACACACTTTCTCGTACTTTAATCCCCAAAATCTACAACTGCCAAAAAAGACCCCGGCTAAACAGTTTCAAAATTTTGTCCTGATAATAGAAATACCCAATTTTTACATGGGTTCATGGGTTTTACAATTTTTTATGTTCTTATTAAAGCCATAAGAAAAAGATACATAGTACATTTGACCAGGCATAGCGAAAACAGTAATAATTAGGCTATACATTCCATAATACGTTCAAGTCATAGCGCAGAGCAGCCGCCGGAAAAACCCGACACCGCAGACGAATGGAGTGAAAAAAAAAAAAACAGTACGCTTGAATGACAAGAATAGATGTCTGTGGAGGCGCTTAATAAATACTTTGGTTATCGGGGTTGCTGCCTACAAGGTATTGCACAAAAATCGCAATTTAAATGTGCAAATGGAATATGTGGAAAAGTTGGGGTCCTAGTGGCGCAATTAATACTTCCCAGAATGGAAGATTCTTATTTTGTGGTTGGTATGGGTCAGTTGTCGTCAGGTGTTTAACAAAGGAGAATGTTGCAATGGATCAATTTTCCGCTGGTAAATGTACAAATAACAATCTTGTGCAAATTCGCAATAAAGTACCAATAAATTACAACAGCGTTATTGATAACCCCATGAGTCCGTCTCACAATGCAGGGTGAATAGAATCACGTGCAGGGATGCATATAATGTGCAAAATCACAACATTAAAGTGCAAATTGGATAGACAATAGTAGTGCTATCTCCTACTATCATACGTGTGAATCAATCTCACAATGCAGAGTGTATATTAAACCGTAAGTGCAAAATGCATATAAAGTGCATATGCTCGTATTATTTTTCTATTTGTAAAGTGCAAACACAAAAAGTGTTGATGTGAATTCTAAGGAGTCCGTAAATATGTCCAGTGGTATTGCCAGTCTCTAAATAGTCTATCGCCACAAAAAAGTGCATGTGCAGAAAGTTACCCAATGGGTAAATAAACCAAAACCAGGGTTATTGGTCGCCGTATAGTTTGTAGATCGTAATCAGATGTCCCAGCGTTGTACTTCCTTCCCTCAATTGGTAGATTCCATTACATAGGGAAGAGAGAAGAAGGATAATAGTGCAGACTGCTGGAATTGGTTTAGGTGGGTATATATATATAATACACTCACAAATTTGGAGAGCCTAATGGGTCCCGGCTCTGGATTAGAATGCCTCACGCCAAATACAGGGTGACGTTCCCCCTTTTTCCAGGAGTCTTCTAGTTGTCCTCAAATGAAACACATATGGAGAGACCAGTGGTGTATTTAGGTTTTGTGCTGCCCTAGGCCTGACTAAACTCGTGCACCCCCTAATTTAAATTTGACGCACCCCTTCCTGTCAAGGGCACACCTCTTCCTGGTTAATCCCCACCCTTCCTCTTTAAGCTCCACCTTTTCCTCTCTTTATATTAAAAGTGTATACCAAGTGCCTACTTGTATATTTTGTATACCATTTCAAATGTATCTATTGAGATAAAGAAAATTATGAAATGTTTAAATTCAAGCATTTTTACAAAGAACAGCCACGCATGTCAAGTAAGCGGGGTCACAGCCGCTCTAATTGGTTGAACAATAAAATCCACAGAAACGTGCACTGCATATGAGCGTATCACAGAGCTGCACAGCAATAAAACCCACAGAAATGGGCACTGTGTATGAGCATATCAGAGCTGCACAGCAATAAAACCCACAGAAATGTGCAGTGTGTATGAGCATATCACAGAACTGCACAGCAATAAAACTCACAGTAATGTGCAGTGTGTATGAGCGTATCCCAGAGCTCCAGGGCAATAAAACTCACAGTAATATGCAGTGTGTATCACAGAATCCACAGCAATAAAACTCCCAGCAATGCAATGTTTGGTGTGTGTCAGCGTATCAGAATCCACAGCAATAAAACTCCCAGCAATGCAATGTGCAGTGTGTATGAGTGCATCAGAATCCACTGCAATAAAACTCCCAGCAATCCGAGTGAATATGAGCACACAGCAATTATGCTGTGGAGCCATCTTGTCAGCAGTGGGGTGCCACTGCCAGAGGGTGCACTGTAGCTTTGATTCCCTTCCCGGTGGGTGTTCAGTCCAGAATAGAGTCTGTGTTAACGAAAGGGCGGGCAGCTGCGCGTGTGCGGTTCACGTGGTTCAGCCAGTCATGTGGTACTGAGACTCAGAGAAATGGCAGTGAAATGCCCTGATGTTCGGTGGTTTCAATCAGCAGGTTTATTCAGGCGAACCCCATAGGTTTCAATGTTAAAAATATTCCCGTTTTTATGAAATATCTAATAAATCATTTATTATTTTAATCTGCAGTAAAAAGTCTTTACTTATTGATATTTTTTTTAGTACCTTTTAGTCATTTTTCAGATTTTTTTGGGCAAAATTCCCCCCTTCTTTTTAATAGCAGTTTTTCTTTTTTCTGTAACAGAACTTTTTTTATTATCAATCATAGGATCTTATATGTAAATTCCAGACATTTTCGTTCAGTAGTTCTTTTGAAAACAGCAGGCCACGGGTTTGCGGTGGCAGCATTCAGCGGCCGACTCCATGCACTTTGGGGACCCTGAGGTGAATGGTGAATTCACTGCAGGGTGGGGAAATTTTATTCTCCTAAGTGCAGGGAACTATAGAACACCAAAAAGTTGGCGTCATTTCGGTGCTCTGTGAGTAACCCATTTAGTGGTGAGGTTTTTTGCTGCTCCCTGGAAAGTGAAATTGAAAGTGTAAATTAGTGAAATCTCAATGTATCCTTCCTGGTAAAATACTTTGCAAAAGTAAAAAAAAAATATATATATATATATATATGTATATGTATATATTATTTTTTTTAGGGGTGGGGCCACCCAGTGCGGGCTGCCGCCCCCTGGAAAGTGCCGCCCTAGGCCTGGGCCTAGTTGGCCTAGGCCAAAATACACCAGTGGGAGAGACAATGCTCCCATAGCATAACACAGTATGTGTATCTAAATGATTACAGTTGTCGTTCAACTCACCAATGTCGGAGCCTCGGTTGTCTCAGGCTCAGCGTAAGGGCGAGTGGTGCTTCTCAGTCAGGTGAACACCTAACCCCTTTCTCCTGCGGTGTCTTCTCGTTCCTGTCTCCAGTCCTGGGTCGACCTCCAGATGGGGGAAGGGGTAAAGGGACGTGGAGGAAGGGTAAAGAAACTTACTGCTTCTACCTATCACCTTACATAGAAACATAGAAACATAGAAAAATGTCGGCAGATAAGAACCTTTCGGCCCATCTAGTCTGCCCAATTACATGGATACTTGACCTGGATTTATCTTTTGTTTAGGATAGCCTTATGCCTATCCCATGCCTGCTTAAATTCAATTACTGTTTTGGCCTCTACCACTTCAACTGGAAGACTGTTCCATGTATCCACCACCCTCTCAGTAAAATAATGCTTCCTGATGTTACTTTTAAACCTTTGCCCCTCTAATCTAAGACTATGTCCTCTTGTTTTGCTACTTTGTTTCCTTTTAAATATACTCCCTTCCTCTACCTTGTGGATTCCCTTTACGTATTTAAATGTTTCTATCATATCTCCTCTGTCTCGTCTTTTTTCCAAGCTGTACATGTTAAGATCATTAAGCCTTTCCTGGTAACTTTTCTCCTTCAAGCCGTACACCATTTTAGTAGCCCTTCTCTGAACTCTCTCTAAGATGTCTATATCCTTCTGGAGATACGGTCTCCAGTACTGCACACAGTACTCCAAGTGAGGTCTCACCAGTGCTCTGTACAGTGGCATGAGCACTTCCCTTTTCCTACTGCTAATACCTCTCCCTACACAACCAAGCATTCTGCCAGCATTTCCTGCTGCTCTATTACATTGACTACTTACCCTTAGATCCTCTGAAATCATAACCCCTAAATCCCTTTCCTCAGATGCTGAGGTTAGGACTGTATCAAATATTCTATATTCAGCCCTTGGGTTTTTACGTCCCAGGTGCATTATCTTGCACTTATCCACATTAAAACTCAATTGCCACAACTCAGACCATTTTTTAGTTTACCTAAATCATTTGTCATTTGGCTGATCCCTCCAGGAACGTCAACCCTGTTGCAAATCTTTGTGTCATCAACAAAAAGACATACTTTACCATTAATACCTTCTGCAATATCACTAATAAAAATATTAAAGAGAATGGGTCCAAGTACTGACCCCTGAGGTACCCCACTGGTAACAAGACCTTGCGCCGAATAAACTCCATTTACCACAACCCTCTGTTGTCTGTCACTCAGCCACTGCCTAATCCATTCAACAATATTGGAATCCAAGCTCAAAGATTGCAAATTATTGATAAGAATTCTATGCTTATAATACCTTCAATCCAGGGGGATAGGATGGCAAGATATCCTCATCAAAATAAATCAAAAAGAGATGAGAACTGGATAAAATAACAAAAAAGTTTTATTCCATAAATTAGGGGGGGCGGTGTTACTGTAACGCGTTTCGGCACCTTCTGTGCCTTTTTCAAACAGTATGGCATATATAAGGTTGAATGTTTGAAAAGTGAAACGCTGTTTGCAAAGAAACTACAGAATGAAAATGTCTGAAATTTACATGTGAGGTCCAATGAATGATAATAAAAAGGGCTGTTACAGAAAAAAGAAAAAACGTTGAAAAAAAAATCGGAAAAAATTTGTTTGCAAAAAAAAAAAGAAAAATGCTTAAAAGATCCTAAAAAATCTATAAATAAAGAGACTCTTTACTGCAGAATATTATAATGAACAGTTTATTAGATATTGAATTAAAACGGGAATATTTTTAACATTGAAGCCTATGGGATTCTCCTGAATAAACCTGTCGAATGAAACCACCGAATGGCAGGGCATTTCGGCAACTTTTCACTGCTGGTTCTTGTTCTCTGAATAGACGAAGTTATGGGGATTTCACTGCCCTCAAACAGTCACCGTATGTGCAGGCAATTCGCCAACATTTGGTGAACTGCCTGCTCTCTGGATAGCCGAATGGCCAGGAAAGGTAACCGTACCCTGAATTTCAGCATTCGGTTACCTTTCGCCAGCAAATTGGAGCTCGTTGAATAACCTTGTATGAAAACAAAAAGGACACAACGACACTATGATTAATAATATGAATATCTAATCAATTACACACCGGCCTCACACCGCATTTAGTCAGCATAAGAACTGGGTCGCGAGGTTGAGGCTCACATCTCTTGGCCCTGCCTGCCATGCTAGCCCTCCCCTTGGCATGGAGTACTGAGTATGTATATGGTAGACAAGGGTCAGCAACCTTGACCCTCCAGATGTTTTGAAACTACATCTCCCATGATCCTCAAGTACTCTAGATTGGAACTACAATTCCCATGAGGCTTAACCAAACACCTGGAGGGTCAATGTTTCTGACCCCTATATGGACTAACAATACCAGAGGTTTTACAAGGAAATCAGATTATTTGTCACTGTGCTGTCTGCTGCTCGTTCTTCTCCGAGTTTCTGTTTTAAAAGAAAACCAAATAAATGTCAGGTTTAAACTCTAATTTTTTCATTTTTTTTTCTATCCAGATAAAGTTTTATATTAGTAATACTAGCTCTGGATTTGATTTAAGGACAGCATGTAATTCCCAAAATATACCGGCCCTAATACTATATCTAGTTACAATACATGAACTCTGATTATGTAACACAAAACAAACAAAGCTTTGACTGTCATGTGAATTATTGGCATTTCTTCTAAGGTAGTGCTGAACCCACTGGTGACTGAGCTGGCTCTATGCACCCTTTTGGTCTAGATCAGGATTATGTTAGGGATTTCGGGACTTTCCATCAAGTGGATAAATGTCAAAGCATATATCACTGTGGTGATACATATCATTAAGAGGTCTATTCATTAATGTGCGGCCAAAGAAAGTCACCACTTGAATTTAACTAAGCAAACAGGTGTGAGCCTTCCATTGGATAATTACTGCAGTGATTAATATGTTTTGGCTGCACAAATGAGGTCATGTGACTCCCTGAATGTACTGAATGAACAGGTTTGTCCATCAATGGGTTTTCCTCCCCTGATGGCACAGCGGGCATATTCCAAGATGGCAAAACCAGGATTCATCGGGCTCAATCTGTGCAAGAGTGGTTCAGGGAGCATGAGACATCATTGTCACACATGGATTGGCCACCACACAGTCCAGACCTTAACCCCATTGAGAATCTTTTGGATAATATGCTGGAGAAGACTTTACTCAGCGTCCGACTCTCTTTCGGTCCATCTAGTCTGCCCAATTCTATGGATACTTTCCCTGGATTTATATCTTTTATTTAGGATAGCCTTATGCCGATCCCATGCCCGCTGAAACTCAATACTCTAAACTGAAAATACAAGATCTTGGCCACAAATGAATGCAACTCTGGATAGAAAGAAATGTTGTGACATTGCATGAGCTAATCGAAACGATGCCGCGGCGAAAAGGCATCCAACAAAATATTAGAGGGTGTGACTTTTTTGGGGCCAGGCTCTGTACGTAGAAGAATAAGCCACCTCTAAGTACATAAAAAATGCCAAGAACTATTATAAATAATTGAGAAATACACCTCCATGGCCAATCATCTGAGAGCAGCTTGTACACAGAGCTCATATTCTTCACTCATCGTATGTAGCAATGAACTAAGAAAAGTTACCAGGAAAGGCTTAATGATCTTAACATGTACAGCTTGGAAAAAAGACGAGACAGAGGAGATATGATAGAAACATTTAAATACGTAAAGGGAATCCACAAGGTAGAGGAAGGGAGTATATTTAAAAGGAAACAAAGTAGCAAAACAAGAGGGCATAGTCTTAGATTAGAGGGGCAAAGGTTTAAAAGTAACATCAGGAAGCATTATTTTACTGAGAGGGTGGTGGATACATGGAACAGCCTTCCAGTAGAAGTGGTAGAGGCCAAAACAGTAATTGAATTTAAGCAGGCATGGGATAGGCATAAGGCTATCCTAAACAAAAGATAAATCCAGGTAAAGTATCCATGTAATTGGGCAGGCTAGATGGGCCGAAAGGTTCTTATCTGCCGACATTTTTCTATGTTTCTATGTTTCTAACTCTGGGTAGGATATGCAAATGAAGTCCACAATTTCTCACTTTTTTAAATCAAAATTCTGTCTTAGTGCAGACACCCTTCTTGCCATACAATGTTATTTTAGATGGATTCAAGCATAGGGCAAGGTATGTAACAAGACCCAAGACACTCCTGTAGCTGTTTTGGGCTGGTAAGCCACACCAGCAGGAGACACCATTAAATGCACAGAGTACTTGCTATTTTCCAATAAAAGTAACCTGTAGCAGGCTGTTGATTGCCAGTCACTATAGTGTTTTCTGCATATAGCTTTTTGTTTTTTTTGTAACTCCCTTGGTGGTGGTTCTGTTCTTAACAAACTGAAATGTTATTATCTCTCCCTGCAGGAATCAGCACTGGTTACTGATCTCCCTGGCAAACTGCTGCTAGCCGGTTTCATAGGGGTTATTCAAAGAGAGTCGACTGTGCCACTGAATTGCACTTATCGGTGAATTTCCCCGTACGGTGAAATTTCGTGGCTATTCGGCTATTCAAAAAACTGGCAATTCGTCAAATATTGGCAACTTTCCAGTGAAATATGGTGCAATTCGGTGACCGTGAAATTCCCCATAGAGAAATAAGGGTTAATCTATTCAGAGAACACCGAACAGCCCCGAAAAGTTGTCGAAAAGCCCAGATTTTCGGTGCTTTCGATCAACATGTTTAAACAGGCGAATCCCACAGGTTTCAATGTAAAACAAATTCCCCGATTTTATAAAAAAAAAAAAATATTCAGCTGTTTATGCTTTTCCTTTGCAGCAAAAAGTCTCTTTATTAATTTATTTTTTTAAACGTTTTTCTGGATTTTTTCATCAAGATTTTTTATTCCGATCTTTTGTAAATGATTTTTTATTCTGTAACAGACCTTTTTATCGTTATTCATAGGACTTTATATATTATTTTTTTAAAACGCCCTTTTGAAAGTTGAAGGTTTTTTTTCTACCCCTGTTCAGCAGCTGATCAGCATTTTCTGGCGGCATTCGGTCGGCTGTTTTTGTCGGCTGCCCATCGCGGTTTGCGACTGTGTAAGGCAGCCTAATCAGCAGGTCGGCGGCTGCGTTCGTGGTTTGCAACTATGTTCAGCGGTCTGTTCGGCGAGTCGTCAGCTGCGTTTGGCGGTTTATGGGCGGCGTTCGTTGGGTTTGTGGGCTGCCTTTGATGGTTTCATTCGGGGACCCTGCGGAGAATGATGAATTCACCACAGGGTCAGCAAATTGAACTTGCCGAATCATACTGACGCACGCCGATTTATTTATAAAGTATTTTACCAGGAAGGATACATTTAGATTTCTCTCATTTTCAAGTAAGTAAATAAAAGAGCACCAGAATTTCGGTGCTCTTTGAATAACCCCCTATGTCTGTCTCATATTGCGCAGCTCCACAGCAATGGCTTTTGAGAAACACAAGTGCCCCGGATTTCTGGCTCCTTGTTTCCTGAGATTTTGTTCCTTTTGTGTGCTCCCTGACAATCCAGTCTTCTGTTTTGCATCTTGACTACAATTTTGCCTGTGGCTGTGTTATTGCTTTGTTTAGTTTGTGTGACTCAGTGCGTTACTTGTTCCTCCTTTGGAGGTTCAGCAATAGCCTGGCTTGGATAATAGAGAATATCCTTGCAGGGTGTCCATCCGTGCATGTCGGAGGCTTAGGGTGAGGATCAAATATCATGTGTTGGTATCATATCCCAGATCGTATCTAAGCATTTTTGGTATATTTTTAGTATCCGTTAAATCCCAGCTGAAGAAAGTACATCCAAGACCTGAAGGCCTATATTTATCATCATCGTCTCACGCTGGGCCGGTCTTAGATCAAATAGTATATCCCTGGCTGAATTATTCTCCATACAAACTCGCATGTATAGGCTGGTCCCTGCCATGTGTTACGTGTTCCAGGGGACGGCTACTTCTTCTAAATCTTTATTTTGGATTCAACGAGGATAAGTTGATAGTTATTTTTTATGTAATAATTACATTGGTTGTTCCCAGGGTGTCAGAAGGGGGGGGCCACAGATTGGCACCTCCGACTCACTCCTCTGACATGGTGTCCAATTCCTGAGGTGGTGCCCAGGTCTGCTAGCAACCGAGAGCTCGTTGTGGGCTGTGGCTGGCCGTAACGCCAAGTGGTTCCATGTAGACATGTGCACAGCACAAAATTTCGTTTTGAACTAATGCATTAGTCCTAAAATGCAATTTATTTAGTTACTAAAGAAATTCGTTTTCAGTTCTTTAGTATGAAAACTAATTTCATTCATCCGAAAACCAATGGATACAATTACTATTGTAGCGGCTCCTCAGAGGGCTGAGATCGCTGCTTGTTACAGTATCTCTCACTCTCAGCACAATGTGGGCCATATTACATAGTCGGTGCTAACTTAACCAGAGCTGTTGTAAACTTCCCAGAGCCATTATAGCCTATGGAGGTTTTCAGTTTACAACAGCTCTGGTTAAGTTATTACCAACATTGTAATACTGCCCCTTGTCAGGCAAAGCTTTTACAGTAACCTACTGCTGCTCATCACAGCGCTCAGAGTTTCAGTAAAACTAGTAAATAATATTTTTATATATAAGAGGTTAGAACAATATTATTTCCTTGTTTTACTGAAACTCTGAGCGCTGTTACAGTCAGTTACTGTAACAACTGAGCCTGATACATTGTACTGAGAGATAATGTAACAAGCAGCCGATCTCAGCGCTCACAGCAACTGGATTTAAAGGGCTGAAAAAAAGGATCCTCTCTGTATAATGTTTAGAACATCTTCCTGCATTAATTAATACCCCTCTCTGTATAATGTATACAACATCCACCTGCATTAATACCCCTCTCTGTATAATATATAGAACATCCTCCTGAATTAATTAATGTCCCTCTCTGTATAGAACATCCTCCTCAATTTATACCTTTCTCTGTATAATGTATATAACATCCTCCTGCATTAATACCCCTCTCTGTATAATGTATAGAACATCCTCCTGCATTAATTAGTGCCCATCTCTGTATAGAACATCCTACTGCATTGGGATGTGGAGGGTGCAGAACTTCGGATGTTGCGATGTTGTGCTCTTCATTGCTGGTCTCCTTCACTCATCAATGTAATATCACAAAAAGGACTGAAACTAAAATGTAGTGCTTTTTATTTTAGTTTCTTTCGTTTTTTGTACTGAGCAGTTTCGTTTCTCTTGAGTCATACTAAAACTAAATTATCCCAAAATTCTGACTAAATCGTTTTAGTACTAAAACGAATGCACATGTCTAGTTCCATGGTTCCGCCAAAGTTTGATGTCAACAGTGGGCGTGCTGGGCCACGGTGGCGGTGGCCCGATGACAGCTGGGGACTTGGGCACTGCCATACTGCAGGGGAAGAGTGGATGGAGGGGCCATGGCCAAGCCTAACCACCCTATTTAAACCAATTGGCCCACCAGATGAGCGTTTACATGTTCTGTGCTTCCCAGATGAACACTGTACTGCATAAACCTTTCTCTGCTGACTTGGTATTGACCCTTTGGCATGTTTTCAGGCTGCCCCGCTTGCAACCTACCTCGACCCTTGGAACTGTATAAGGACTTGCATCTTTGATTACCTCTTAGATATCTTGCCTCGGATTCCCTTCCATCCCGGTCACCTGTACCATATCTAGGGCTTGTAACTTGACCACTCGAACCCGATATGGGTAATAGATTCTACAATCCTGTGCTGTTCAGGAAGTTCTTACGGCCATTCATGCCAGTGAGGAGGCTAATGCTAAACAAGACAGAAGACAGCATATTTAGTAATTAATCATCATTTGCTTACTGTCACGGATCCCCCTGATACTAGAGTGGTGGTCCCTATACGCAGGACACTCTCTACCCTTCCGATCCTTAGAGTGGTCGGCACGACTAGACAGACTGCAAGAATGGCAGTGCAGAGCACGTACAAGAGAGACGTCACGGATCCCTCTGCTTTATCTGAGTAGTGGTTTCTAGACACAGAACAGTCTCTACCCTTCCGATCCTTAGAGTGGTCGGCACGACTAGACAGACACAGAATGATATACAAGAAGTTAGAATGATTAGCTCTTCCCAAGACCCTAACAACACAAGGGGTAGTCTGATGTGTGCTTAGGGTGCCACACAGACTGACCTCAATACCAGAATTAGAAGAGTTGATGCCAATACCAGGGGTTATGCACAGAATGGTTCGTTCGCCAATGCCAGGGATCATACACAGAGTGGTTCGTTCGCCAATGCCAGGGGTCATACACAGAATAGTCGTTTGCCAATGCCAAGGGGTCAATACACAGAATAGTCGTTTGCCAATGCCAAGGGGTCAATACACAGAATAGTCGTTTGCCAATGCCAAGGGGTCAATACACAGAATAGTCGTTTGCCAATGCCAAGGGGTCAATACACAGAATAGTCGTTTGCCAATGCCAAGGGGTCAATACACAGAATAGTTGTTAGCCAAATATGCTAGAGCTCTGCGGGAAGTAACTACCACGTCAGGGCACCGGCATTTCTGAGAGCCTGGGCTTTAAACCCGGCGGGTCCGCGTCAGCCCGCCAGGCCCCGCCCCCCGGCTTCCCCACGTGTGCGGAAGCGACCGCAATATCATTCGGCGCCTGGCCAGCGAGCAGCGAGGAAGCTGCTGCCAGGCGCCGGGGTGCGGGGGCTACCGTGACAGAGCCCCCCCTCTACGGGCGGCCACTGGACGACCCCCAGGGGCGCGGGGATGAGCCAAATAGAAAGCCCTCACCAACCGAGGAGCATGAACCTCAGTAGCCGGAAGCCAAGAGCGATCCTCTGGGCCGTAGCCCACCCAGTCAACCAAGTACTGAAGGACCCCCCTAGAAACCCTGGCGTCCAGAATGGCCTCAACTTCAAACTCCTCCTCGCCCTCCACAGAGACCGGAGGAGGGGGGACACGGGCCCTGGTGTACCGATTACACAAAAGTGGTTTCAAAAGGCTCACGTGAAACACATTGTGTATCTTGATATGGGAGGGCAGAGCCAGAGCATAGGAGACCGGATTGATTCGCCGCAGAACCTTATAGGGGCCTATGTACCTGGGTGCCAGTTTCATGGAGGGTACTAAAAGCTTAATGTTGCGTGAAGAAAGCCAAACCCTGTCCCCAACTTGATACACGGGTGCCGGCCTCCTGTGTCTGTCGGCTTTGATCTTCTGTGTAACACTACTATCCTCCAGTGCCCGTTTAACCCTTCCCCAGGTTTCTTTCAATGACACTAAATGCTCATCCAGAGCAGGAATCGCGGTATCAGGAAACGTAGCAGGGAGCACGGGAGGATCAAAACCGTAAACAGTGAAGAAGGGGGAACGTCCTGTGGCTTCGCTTACTGCACTGTTCAAGGCATACTCTGCCCACGGTATCAGGTCTGACCAGTTATCTTGTCGTTCGGATATAAAGCACCTGAGATATTTTTCTATATTTTGGTTGGCTCGTTCCGCCGCCCCGTTGGTCTGGGTGGATAGGCCGAAGAGAAAGATAGGTCTATCCCCACACTCTTGCAAAACCCTTTCCAGAATCTGGAGACGAATTGGGTCCCCCTATCCGAGACAATCCCAAGAGGAATACCGTGTAAGCGGACCACATTGGAAACAAAAATGGGCACCAGTTCGGCTGCCGAAGGAAGTTTCCGAAGAGGAACATAGTGACCCATTTTGGAGAATCGATCTATGACCGTGAGTATTACAGTATTCCCTCTAGACTCAGGTAACTCTACTATAAAATCCATAGCTAAATGCGACCATGGTCGTTCGGGGATTGGCAGAGGCTGGAGTAAACCAATAGGCGCTGTTTTGGGACTTTTTTTTTTTTTTTTTTTTTTTTTCAAAATTTTTTGTTTATTTTGAGATATTGTCAGCAACATATCATACATAGAAGGTATAACAAAAGCAAAACGTCACATATCACATCAGCAGTAGCACATCAAGTGTAAAAAGTACAGTAAAAAGTGTCATCTGAAAGTGAAAGAAATGTCTCAGGCTGGGAAACTCCAGCATATACTCTGCTAAAACATGAACAGCAATTCTTCAGCATAGAAAAAATCAGGGAGAGAACATCCCCAGTTGGGGGGTCTCATCAGAAAAGGAAAAGCTCAGTCTGTGAGGGGGGGAGATGGATGCCGGTCGGGGGGGGGGGTGAAGGGGGGAAAAAAAAAAAAAAAAAAAAAAAAAAAAAGGGGGGGGGGGGTATAGAAACAACGTGGCAAAGGCCAAAAATGTGACAGTCCTGGCGCTACCCCTGTAGCCGAAGGGGCCATGGGAGGCCAAGGAGGGAAGAAGTCACGAGGCCAGGGCACTCGAGGGTATACCTCGAGATAGCCCAGAAATGCCCAAGGGGGAGATAAAATAATCGTGAAGACATGGGGGGGTGAGGGAAAGAAAAAATAAAAAATGATGGGTCATAGGTAAGACATCAAAATAAGGTACGGCAAGAGAGGGGAACAAATAATAAAGGGGGGGGTCAAAAGGGGGATGCAATAACCAGAAGCCGGGACACCATGCGAGGGGGGGGCTCGATAATAAACACCGGGGGTAATCTAAGAAACTACGGGTATCCTGTCTCGAACTCTACAGCGATGAGGGAAGAGGGTGGCAGACCCTCAACCTGGATCCAAAGAGGGCGAAGCTGAGGAGCCAGCTACCATGGCCTCAGGGCCTCTGGTAATCCCCAGGGGGGCAAGAACCGACCACACTTCATCCGGGGTGCCAAAAACATACGGCACATTGTCGAGTGTAAAGAGTATGGTGCCCGCCACCCCCCATCTGTACCGAACTCCCCTAGCCCGAAGACAGGTCGCCACCTCCCGAAACCTCCGGCGCGCCGCCAAGGTCAAAAAAGGCAAATCGTTGTACAAGGTTATTGCAGACGACTCAAAGGCAACAACACCTCTCGCCGAAGGCAACGACATCAGTTTTTGTTTCGTAGGCATCTCTCGCGTTACCGCAATTATATCCCGCGGTGCCGTCTCTGGGGCCGCCGCCGATTTCCGGACGCGAATCGCCAAACCAAAAGTCTCTGGTGCGCTGGGAGAGAGCTTCAGCAGGTGGCCCGCCAGGCGATTGGCGTAAGCCACAGTCTCCCCAGGCTGCACAGATTCCGGCACCCCTCGGATGCGTACGTTACGTCGGCGGTGTCGGGCATCCAACAGTTCCACCGTACGCGACAGAGTCTCTATTTGCATCTGAAGAGAGTCCACTCTACAAGCCAGGTGAGTCTGCGATGTTTCCACTGTTGTTGTACGGTCTCGAAGTTCTACTACTTGCTCCTGCACCAGGGTCACCTCCGCCTTAACCCCCGCCACATCAGCACTCCACATTGCTCGCATGTCGTTCATCATTCTTTTAATGTCGCCCTTTGTGGCAAGTTGGACATCCCCCCCGGGGTCGCCGCCAGGAAGGCCGACGAGGCGGTCTGCACAGCAGCAGTGTTGGAAGGGGCAGAAAGCGCAGCCCTTCGACGAGCCGCCTTAGCAGCCCTTTTCGCCGAGGCTTTCCTGGTCTTCTGATCCTGCAACGGAGGCTCCGAGGAGAGGAGATCAGCTTCCTCACCACTTCCCCTCGACCAGGTGAGGCCATCCTCATCAGAGGAACCGTATCCCGGAGGCAGGGTGGGGGATGGGAGACCCGCGGGAAACAGCCGCCCGCTACTCAGAGAGTCGCGAATGTCACGTTGGCCAGGGTCGGATACCGGGTCTGTCCGCTTCGCCGTCTTCTTACCCATCTGGGCCCCAGGCAGGATCGGGACAGGACACTCTGCCGCCGGTGCGGTAACTCTAGGCACCTCCACAGGCTCCCAAAATGGCCGCCCGCACTAGGCCTCGGTCTTCGTTCCAGGGGTCTCCCGAACTCCCAAGACCACCTCTCGGTTCTGCGCAGGGTTTCTCCGTGCGTCCGCTGGCTCAGCAAGGCAGGCGACACCAGACAGATAGCCAAAAACTAAAAATAAGTGCCAAATAAACTGAAATCAGTAGTCTCTAAAGCGGAGCTCTGGGAAAACGCAGCCTCTCGTGTCTGAGTCTCGTGGGCGTGTCCTGTTTTGGGACTTTTATGTCTTGTGCACACCTCACACACGGTTATGTAATCTTTAACGTCACGGCGCACCGTGGGCCACCAAAGGAGTTTACGTATACTAGACACTGTTTTGGTGATTCCCATGTGCCCAGAGATTTTGTTATCATGATACAGTTTTAATACCTCTTCCCTTTCGTTCTCAGGTACAAAGAGTTTCGCAGGAGGTCTCCCCCCAGGAGCTGTGCCCTGGGCGGTCTGCAATCTTAACATTAGAGGAGACGAGACACTAATCGTGGTAAGTGCTATAATCCTTTCCTGGGGTACAATGGGATGTTGATCTTGGATGTTATGTTCGTATGACTCGTACTGTCTTGACAATGCGTCTGCTTTAATGTTTCTCGACCCAGGTCTGTATGTGAGGACGAAATTAAAGCTGGAAAGAAACAATGACCATCTCGCTTGCCTGGCATTCAACCGTTTAGCGTCTCCAATGTACGTGAGATTCTTATGATCGGTTATGATGACAATGGGGTCCCTAGACCCCTCTAATAAGTATCTCCATTCCGTCAAGGCTGCAATAACTGCTAACAATTCTCTGTTTCCGATATCATAGTTCCTCTCTGCCGGGGACAACTTTCGGGAATAGAAGCCGCATGGATGCAAGGGCTTGTCGGGTGCCTCCCTTTGGGACAAGACTGCACCAAGACCTAGCTCGGAGGCGTCAACTTCAACCTGGAAAGGCAGAGCCGGATCAGGATGTCGGAGAACAGGGGCAGTGGTGAAAGCCTGTTTAAGTGCCTCAAAGGCTTGACTGGCCTGGGGTGTCCACTTCTGATTCACCACCCCCTTTTTAGTCATAGCCGTGAGGGGAGCTATCAAGGCCGAGAAATTTTTAATGAACCTCCGGTAGTAGTTAGTAAACCCCAAAAACCTCTGGATGGCTTTAAGCCCTTGGGGTAAAGGCCAGTCAAGAATCGCTGAGAGTTTTTTAGGATCCATTTGGAAACCTTCAGGGTTTATTATATACCCAAGGAAGTGCACTGTCTCTATGTCGAATAAGCATTTCTCTAGCTTACAATATAACCCAGCCCTCAATAGTCTCTTCAACACTTGTCTCACGTGGGCGTGATGAGTCTCCTTATCAGGAGAGTATATCAGGATGTCGTCCAGATATACTATAACGAACGTTTGCAGAAAATCCCTTAGGGTGTCGTTTATGAGGTCCTGGAAAACGGCTGGCGCATTGCATAACCCAAAGGGCATCACCAGGTATTCATAATGCCCGCTACGTGTATTAAAAGCCGTTTTCCATTCGTCTCCCTTCTTAACCCTAACCAGGTTGTACGCTCCGCGTAAATCAAGTTTCGTATAAATACGGGCCCCTTTTAAACGGTCGAACAATTCGGTTATAAGAGGTATTGGGTATGCATTTCTTATGGTAATCCTATTTAAACCTCTATAATCGATGCAAGGTCGCAGGTCACCCTCTTTTTTGGAAACGAAAAAGAAACCTGCTCCTGCTGGAGAGGAGGATCGTCTGATGAATCCTCGCTCTAGATTCTCCCTTATATATTCCTCCATAATGTCATTTTCCCTTTGAGACAAGGGGTATACGTGTCCTCTAGGAGGCATAGTACCAGGGAGTAACTCTATAGCACAGTCATAATGACGATGCGGTGGTAGGACCTCAGTCCTGGTTTTAGAGAACACCTCCTTTAGCGCCATATAACATTCTGGGACTTCAGTGGACAAAGGAGGTGCTGTGGCAATGTTGAGACTACCAATCACATTAACCCTGCCCAGGCACTTTGACTGGCAACTAGGACCCCAACACATTATATCTCGCTGGGCCCAGTCAATCACCGGGTTATGTTCTGTCAACCATGGGAACCCTAGAACGACAGGACATGAGGGAGAGTCGATAACCTGGAATCGTATGGTTTCACAGTGCAGAACTCCTGTAGTCATGCACACATCGATAGTGTCGTGTGTGATATGGGGACATGACAGGGGTTTCCCGTCTATGGCTTCTACCATAAGAGGCCTCTCCTTTAGAACCAGAGGTAAGAGGTGGTTGGCAGCAAAACATCTATCCATAAAATTACCTGAGGCTCCAGAGTCTAGGAATGCCTCAGTCTCGAGGTGAACCCCCTCCCAGGTGAGGGAGATGGGTAACAGAATCCGAGTTTTTTTTTTCTCATCATCCACAAAGGAGGCATACAGAGAACCAATAACCTGGGTATTACTTGTCTTTTGACCTGATTTGCCACTCTCACCCCTGCTACCCCTGGGTCTCTGAGGACATTGAAGGCGGAAATGATCTGCCCCGGCACAATAAAAACAGAGCCCCCTTTCTCTCCGGTGAGCTCTCTCTGCCTCTGAAATACCCGTTTTACCTATCTGCATAGGTTCAATGGCCGGTACATCGGTCTTAACGGTCTCCAGGTTACCTGATGCAGTGGTATGCCTGGGTACTAAGGGTAAAGGAGGTAGGACCCTTCTGGGTCTGTCTCTGGTGTGTCTCCTTTCCCTGATTTGATCGTCCATGGCGATGCAGAAATCAATCAAATGATCCAGATGTTCTGGTAATTTTAGGGGAGCCAATTCAAACATAAACGCCTCGTTCAGACCTTCGGTAAAGGCCAGGGTTAAAACGTCGTTCGGCCAGTGTACCTCAGAAGACAAAGTCTTAAATTCTATGGCATAGTCGGAAACCCTCCTATTACCTTGTTTGATGTGAAACAGGGATCTACCCGCATTGGTAGCCCGTCTAGAGGGATCAAAAGTACGCTTTAACTCGGAGGTAAAACCCTCATAGTCATATATGATGGGTTTCTTGTTCTCCCACAATGGCGTGGCCCATAATAAAGCTTTTTCGGTCAAGTGATTAATCAGATAGCCTACTTTGGCTTTATCAGACATACAGGACCCGGGATTGTTTTCAAATAAGATCTCGAGTTGGGTCAGAAAGCCCCGGCATAAGTTCGGTGTTCCGTCATAACGTACGGGTGCTTTCATACTGAGCCTACAACCCTCGAGAGCGGCCGAACTGACCCTAGGCACCACTGGGTCTGGCGGGCTTGCAGTACCAGAACTGGAGCGGTTTAGCAGGGTTTGCAGGGCAAGAGCAATCTGGTCCATTCTATGGTCCTGCTCTTCTTGTCTGGCTGCAATACGTGTCAATTGATTAGAGAGGTCTGCGGGATCCATGGCCCTGACGTAATGTCACGGATCCCCCTGATACTAGAGTGGTGGTCCCTATACGCAGGACACTCTCTACCCTTCCGATCCTTAGAGTGGTCGGCACGACTAGACAGACTGCAAGAATGGCAGTGCAGAGCACGTACAAGAGAGACGTCACGGATCCCTCTGCTTTATCTGAGTAGTGGTTTCTAGACACAGAACAGTCTCTACCCTTCCGATCCTTAGAGTGGTCGGCACGACTAGACAGACACAGAATGATATACAAGAAGTTAGAATGATTAGCTCTTCCCAAGACCCTAACAACACAAGGGGTAGTCTGATGTGTGCTTAGGGTGCCACACAGACTGACCTCAATACCAGAATTAGAAGAGTTGATGCCAATACCAGGGGTTATGCACAGAATGGTTCGTTCGCCAATGCCAGGGATCATACACAGAGTGGTTCGTTCGCCAATGCCAGGGGTCATACACAGAATAGTCGTTTGCCAATGCCAAGGGGTCAATACACAGAATAGTCGTTTGCCAATGCCAAGGGGTCAATACACAGAATAGTCGTTTGCCAATGCCAAGGGGTCAATACACAGAATAGTCGTTTGCCAATGCCAAGGGGTCAATACACAGAATAGTCGTTTGCCAATGCCAAGGGGTCAATACACAGAATAGTTGTTAGCCAAATATGCTAGAGCTCTGCGGGAAGTAACTACCACGTCAGGGCACCGGCATTTCTGAGAGCCTGGGCTTTAAACCCGGCGGGTCCGCGTCAGCCCGCCAGGCCCCGCCCCCCGGCTTCCCCACGTGTGCGGAAGCGACCGCAATATCATTCGGCGCCTGGCCAGCGAGCAGCGAGGAAGCTGCTGCCAGGCGCCGGGGTGCGGGGGCTACCGTGACACTTACAGATCGGAATTCGGGTAATTTGATTTACAAGAAAGAAATGCTTTGAGATTTCGCTCATATTCCTGGGTTAGGCCTGCAAAAAGGTGTTAGAATGTTATAGATACATAGGGCTCTATTAGATTCGTTAACGCGTGCGCAAAAACGCATTAACGCGAGGGGAAAAACCCTTTGCGCAGTCCGTCGTCTTACATCAGTGCAACAAACGCGCGCATACGTCTACCGCGGGTGAACCTGCACGAACGCTGCGCGAGCTTTCTGTACTGAGCGCGTCCTATACTTAACACTGTGAGTGCAAATGCGTTTGTGCGCTGGTATGCGGATGGTCTTACAATCTATGCGCAGTTTTTAACGCACAGCATTTGCGCGCATAATTTTAACATCTTTGAAAAGCTGGAGATAACGGCAAATCTGAACGTCCTGCCCGAAACCAAATACACCAGCTCAAAAAAAAAAAATACAGCAAAGTATAGTTACACATTCTACACATACCCAAACAATAAAATTGAGACGTTGTGCGTGTTTTCATTATTGCTGCAGCATATATACTAAGATTGATATCGACAGGAGCAAAAACTGAACGGGAGACAATTGTGGTTCTTAATTCTGATTGGCTGAATCACGTGAAAAAACAGTACGCACACCGATTTCTGCACGCAGCGTTAATGCGTTATTTTTTGACGGATGAAAAAATGCGTGAGGATTGTAATACCAGCGTTAATTTACACATGTTAACGTTTAGCGCTTCGTGCACAAATTAACGCACTGCGCGAGCTGTTTTGCGGAAAGAATGTATCAGAGCCCATAGTATGGTAGAACTGGCTGCTAAATTGCCTTTGTATGTCTTTGTATATTTATGTATTTTCTTTCTATTCATTTAAACAGACGACTAGGTTACATGAACCATTACATAACAGACACCCAATCACGCACTCCCTGACACAAACCAAATGTATGTAGCTGTCATGTTATCTGATGTCATTAATAACAGATTCATGTCATTATTGTCACTTTTGGTGTGTTTTGCTCTCAGAAGTAACATTGACCAATACTGAACTTGCCTCCTGTCCAGGAGTGGGTAGGAGGCATGTCCAGAGTTGCATGGCCAGATCTGAGGACAGGTCCTTGGCGACCCTTTAGATTGAGAGAATAGAGGCACTGAGTTTCTTGGGGGTACCAGTATTTGATCTCCCCAGCACATCCTTTAGCACAGCAAAGCACTCTCTTTACACTGCTGCTACTTTAGCTTCCTCTGTGCTTTGGATTGTTGAAATGATCCTTTGATCTCCTTGCTTGACGCACAGCCCACATACGCTCTGGTACTCCAGGTATTACACCAATTTACCTGTTGGCCAAACTTGGATGGGTATAATTCACTTCATCTTCCCAAATCTTGTGTCCACTGGAATAAACTGTAAGGCTAGGGTCAGACTGAGGCAGTGCGAACGCGCGTTCTGGCGCACTTAATCACGGCCGTAGTAGCAGCAGATGCCAGGCAATGACGGCCAATATACGAAGTACGGTCGCACAAAAGTCCGGCTGCGCAACGCAAGTGGAAAATGAACGCATTTTTTCGAGAACGTGAAACCGCAGGTACTGACGTACAGAGTGCGCTGCGTCCGCTAGCGGCGTGTGTGCGTGAATTGGAGACGTCAGACGCTGCTAATGTCCGGCCAACATAACGTCCAGACACAAAAAGAGTTTTATTGATGATCCGTACAAAATCACGGACGAAAATGCGCATCGTATGACCGCTATCACGTATTCTGTGAAAAAATACGTCCATTCGTTCGAACGCACTTTTTCACAGACAACATAAAAATGCGTTCGTCTGACCCTAGCCTTAAATGTCACCACAAAAAGGGTACAAATTCAATTGTATTTTTTAATTGGGAATTATTAACTCATTCACCACTGTTGCCCAGTGGATTTATGGAAAACAACTTTTACTGCTTAAAAATGAATGTACACTTCATAAAATACATTTTAGATAAGATTACTGTCTCTAAAATAAATCCAACAGACAGAGGGCTCTTCTTGTTGGCCAAAAGGGCTACTACATGTGTAATAATACAGCTGGGTATCCATTGAAGGATAAAGTGGAACCCCAAGCTGTTTAAACCGTTTCATCACCTCGGCTGACATGTCCAAGGTGCTGAAAATTTGGGAGCCGATTTGCAAAATGAATTTGTTTTGCAGTAAATTAAATTTGTTTCTGTTGCTCCAGAATCTTTCCAGATCGAGTTTACTCAGTGTTGGTCTCTTCTTTAGGCTTTCGAACATTGAGTTTACTTGACCGGGCTAGTGAAGGGTTTAATTTCTCTGTTTTGGATTTAGAAATAAATATCTGATGTTTCTTCTTTGTTTCTGTGACCTCTTTTTTTATGCCAAGATTCTACACAGAGCCTTAAATGGACACTCTAAAATGATAAAGTAGCAGGAGTTGGGGGAACACATGGGAACACATTTCCTCCACTATTTTTGCAGTGGGAACTGGGTTCCCATTGGTCCCATGCACTACAAAGCTTGTATTCAGGTGTTTAATCATATTTCTCCCTGTTATAAATTATTGTCCCTTATATTTTTGCTAAACTCCATATGTATAAAATGACATATATAATAAGTTTTGATTGTATGTTTATGTTACGTGTGAGAAGATAATTGCTAATGGAGGAACAGAAATTTTGGTGAGTTTCCACCCTAATATTTTCAGGACTTGACCCCTGTAGAGAGGATGAATTAAGTGGTCAGGATGTGAGTAATGTCCCCTCTTCTCAAACTGGAGATATCGCTGGGTGAAGTGGAAGAGTTTCCTCCACCACACCCAGCGTCACCAGCAGCCGTGATTTCAGAATTTCCGGACTTCATGTTACCAGATCAGTCACTAGTGATGTCCGCATGCGACAACATGCCAATGTCATTCTCTGAAACCAATCACTGTAGGGAGTGGACTCAGAGAGGCAGTTGTTGGATCGGATCTGTGCGGGCGCACACCTCTAATCCATTGTTCTGCACAGGTGCTACTGACCTTGCATATGTAATGTGTGCAAGTCCCGTTGCGGCACACGATTTGCAGTTTCTACACTACGCAAGTTGCGTAAGAGCACAAACTGCATTAGAAAGCTGCAGGGACTCCAGGGTTGGGAGTCCCTGAGCTGAAGAGGACAAGCTGCACGTGGCAAGAGACAAAAGGGGAGTAAATCACCGAAAATAAATAAATAATAAGACGGCAGCATCTGTCCATTTATTTAGGGGCAAAAAAGAAAACTCTTTTTTTTCAATAGAGATCCCTTTAATATGTCCTGCATCACTGTCTTTACTATGGGTAGCATTGATCCACACATAGAAAAGGAGACAATAAATTATATTCTTTTGGTTTTTCATGCTGCTTATATTTCATAAACTAGATGCAGCATTTCCCCACATTAAGAAATTAAGGAAGAGATTAATGTTAGACACGTGGACCCCGGTAACTGACGTAGATGACACTTACTGCATCCAAGTGGGGCACCAAGATCCAGAATAAATACCGGAATTATTTTATTTCTTCTCACAGTGTTTACCATAACCTTTGTATGCCCGGGTTGGCAGCTTTCCTGTCATCAAGAGAAGGTCATGGATTTGTTTGCTAATAATACGTATGGGAGCACAGCCAAATCAAGATGCAGGCCATTGTACATTGTGTCGTAGAGGAAAAATATTGCTCAATTACAACATACTTTACAGAAAATATGAACAATGTACCCTGATTCACACAAGTTCCTTAGAACCATTAAATGGTATAAATATAGGCATTTATTATTACGTGCACCATTCAAAAAATCTCTTTGGGCTTTGTTCAGTCAAGTCGGACATAGGGAGTTGCAAATGGAAAAAATCAGTGCAAGCTGTTATCCATTAGTGGCTCCATATCACTGACACTTTTATGAGTGAGCTGCTAAACTCGTAGGAAGGAGCTGCTAGTTGTTCCTTGGTTCCTTGCACTGCCGCTGGTATCAACTCCCGGTGTCCATAGATCGCCAAGGGAACTTTGTGCACAATCATGCAAACTTTGCGAGAATAATTATCAGTGTTCTTGTGCTTGTGGTGAGAAGAAGCAGTAGACCGCTTTGTCCACTGCACCATGGGACCATTTTTTTTTAAAGTAGATTTTTTGCCAGTAGAAGTGACAGATCACTCCATCCTCTGCACTGTATGATCTCAGGTACTTAACACTTCTATGTAAGGGGCTTGATAAAATCCTTTAACTCCAGCTTCTGAAAGTGTGAGGACTACCTGCTCCAACATCCTCTTCTTGCACGGCTCTGGAGCCAGTATTGGAAACAATATACTGGATCCCACAACCTGGTGTTCGGTGACTTTGCCTTTTGCAAAAAAAAAATCACTTAGCACTTCTCTGTAAGGGTTTTGAAAAATCCCTTATGTAGCTGTGATCCCACGGTGCAGAGAGTGGAGCCACCTGATGTCTCCTCTGGCTTCAAGCAGCTGAAGACTGGGAACCAATCGTTCCCAGTGTTCTTCCACAGCTTCTGTGCTACCCCACCCAAGAAAGCTTAGACAGGGTCAAATCGGTGTCTATTAGACTGGGTTCACACCTCAGCGTTTTCAAACGTGCGCAATACTTATCGCGCATATGAAAAACGCACGAACGCGCATTGCAGCGCGTTCGCGGCTATGTCTATGGCCGCGAACGCGTGGCTATATGCCCCAAAGAAGCTCCCGTACTTCTTTGGGCGTCGGACGTTTTAAAGCGCTTACCTGTGTGCTGTAAAACGTCCAGGTGTAAACCAGCCCCATAGGAAATCATGGGATTTCCGGGGTTGTGCGTTTTACAGAACGCAGGAAAGCGCTGTTAAACGCTGAGTTGTGAACAGGGCCTTAAGACTCCATGGAGCGGATACCGGCAGCGGCGGGCATTGTATCGGTCAACAGCTAAGATATATTTCAGTCCGGGCTGCTGGTGCCCAAAATAGAGCCGTTCATGATGAGCAGCCAACAGGAAAAAGCTGGGGCAACTTTTCCCCATTGGATCTAGATTAAGGGAGTCAATGGTGATCTGGTGACTTTCATGGAGATTTGTGCAAGAAACAATAAATAGGGGAACTAATATGTCCATTGACCTTTCAACTGCTACAGATTTCCATTTATACATATAAAACAGTGAAACCCATCTATAAGACACATCACTTCCACTGAAGTCTGGCTTTAGGATTAACACCTAAAGATATATTGACACATTGAATAAACCAGCCTCAACATACTCAATGTGCCCGGTTATATTGCATTACATTGTATGTGTACTCCCTCTTATTTATGTAGAGCTTGGCTCAATGACTCTGACACGATAGTCTGGCAGGACTGTGCGTTGGTACCATAGAGACTTTGCATCATGCCAGCAGCCTTTCTACTCACGATAAACCAGTTTAAAAATAATGAATAATATTTACCCTCTAATCATTTATAAACAAAGGCATGAAGGATTTTCAGGTCTCTGGCACATCACGTTGCTGAGGTCCCTCTGTTTTGTGGACACTTCTGAGAATTCACGTGTACTGTGTGCCACGTTCTGTCTCCTGCTGGAAAGGGGAATCAGATACAAAACAAAGGAGGCCGAGTGTTGGTGGAAACGCGTTACCAAAAACAATCTACACTTCTCTTATCTCAGCTTGAAATGGAATTAAAACAAGCGGAGCGATGTCTGATGTCTGAAAGTTTCCTCACTCAGGAGACTTCTCCAAGTGGAAACGCAAACAGCACTCTCCAGGAGCAGAATCGCACGTCCCGGCATGGCGCCAGCTCAACCAGGTCCTTCATCAGAGCAATGAACTTCATAACTCCTTTATTACTTTTCCCAACATGAAAATAAAAGATCATTGGGCTAAATTCCATAGTGAACACCAACTGTATCATTCGATCTGGTGAGTAAGCGTTAACGCCAGGATAAGGGACTTTAAACGCATACCTGCGTCTTACCAATATATTGTTTGCCACACGGACATTCAAGCAAATAAACAACATGAGTGGAAGTACAGTTTATATGGTCATTGATTTTAAACTCCTCTATGTCACGGATTCCCCACGGATATATATATATATATAAAATCCTGGAAACCCCGCACTCCAAGTGTAAATTCAGATAGGTGCTCCGGTGCTGGAATCAAGCCGATGCATAGATAGAAATTCAAAAGAGAGAGACCGCACCACGGAGTCTAAACAAAACGGTTTAATTATGGAAATAAATTCTTCTTCAACGTTTCAGTCCAACATGGACTTTCTTCAGGAATACAAAAACACCAATAAAGACATGCATTTTATAACGAAATAAAAACATCCACACCTGTGATCACTAATGGACAGGCCGCCCTGCGTACGCCGCCGAAAACCGGAAGTCCAGTGCCCGGCGGTCGAATAACCGCAACCATGGCAACAAGACGCTGGCTCCGGATGCGGACGCAGCTCAGCGAAAGGACAGCGCGATATGCATATACTAATAAACAAAAATACCCAAAACAAACTATCACAGAAACAAAAACCTAAGAGATAGAATAAAAATGAAAATAAGCACACATAGCAAAAAACGTAAAAATTATTATTATGCGGCTACAAAATAAATGCACATAAGAAACAAAGCGCATAAAAGACAAAAAAAATTTTTTCCACATAAAAACTAACTATGAAACTAAACATAATATACTAATATAGACAAATCCAAAACAATATAAATTTATAACCCGCAGTAAAGCCTCAACTCAACATGAACTAAATAAACAATCTGCTTAAATTAAATGCTACTGTATATACACAGTGGAATTACACTTCAACAATATTGCAAAAAATGAGGTCACTAGGACCCCCAAAAACCGCTGTTGCGGAAATAACTACAAAAAAATACGACGAAAATAAGCCAATGGATGATCTCTACCTGGCTAAAAGAAAAGAACTAAAAGAATTAAACTCATTTAGTCCTTTGGGGGACAGAGTCTCGAGCGTAAAAATCCAAAATGCCTCTCTACGCAAAAGCTCACCTGCCCTATCCCCCCCACGTGGGAGCGCAGGAACGTGATCGATAAGTCTCACTCTCATGGTGGATAGTGCATGGCCATACTCTCTGAAGTGTCTCGCCACTGGCTGTGGACTTTCCTTACCACTGTTTTGACCCGATTTCTAACAACGCCTCTATTAAAACATTTCTCCAGACTGTTAAAAAAGAAACGAGTACCATCTTGCGGAAAAAATTAAAGTATGTGGGGAATTTAACTGGGTTAGAGAGGAACGCTATCAAGAGTCTGCGCTCTGACCACTCTATTACTATACGCCCCGCCGATAAGGGGGGCGGTGTTGTAGTCTTAGACTACAGTTATTATAGAGAGGAAATCCTTGGTCAACTTACGGACTCTGATACGTATGAATTATGCCATGCTGATCCTACTGTGTTTTTTAAAAAATCATTCTTGAAGCTGTGGCCAATGCTCTTGATAGGAAACGTATTGATGTAAAAACGAAGGAGTTCCTTATTGTTGAATATCCGAGAGTACCTATTCTGTACACTTTACCAAAGGTGCATAAGGATGGTCAGCGTCCACCTGGGAGGCCAATAGTCTCTGCTGTTGGTGGCCTATTGGAGCCTTTAGGGCAGCTCATTGATCGGGCACTTAAAGTGCCCGTCATGCAGTTGCCATATTGTCTCCGGGATTCATCCGATCTCATTGAGAAAATTGAGTCTATTTCTCTCTCTGAACACACTTTGTTCATCACCATTGATGTCCGCAGCCTCTACACCATCATCCCCCATGATGATGGTGTGGAGGCTGCTAGATGGGTTTTGGAGAACACCACAGCTGAGGTTGACTGGGACGTTGAATTTGTCATTGAGTTGCTTCGGTTATCTCTCCGTCTCAACTATTTTCGCTTTGAGAATAAGTTCTATCGTCAGCGGAGGGGGATGTCGATGGGTGCCCCAATGGCGCCCATGTACGCCAATGCCTTTATGTTTCTATATGAGACCAAACATATTGTACCGCTTTTTTCCGACGGGTTGAAAGCCTACCATAGGTTTATCGACGATATCCTTATTATCTGGGACGGGGATAGAGTACAATTGGAACATAAAATGGCATTTCTGAATGATTTATCTTCCACTGTACGTTTTACATATCAATGTGATTCTCAGCGGGTTGAGTTCTTGGATCTCAACATCTTTAGAACAGGTGATAGAATAGCCTTCTCATTGTTTCGCAAACCGACAGACCGCAATACTATTTTGCACAATCAGAGTTTTCACCCGTCTAAACTAAAGGAGTCTTTACCTATATCTCAATTCTTAAGAGTGCTTCGGAGCAATTCCAACGCAGTGACACGTGAGACTCAGATAGATCACATGAGACTCCGGTTTCTTGAGCGGGGCTACCCTGGTTCTACTCTTGATACAGCTTTAGTCAAGGCACGGGTTAAATATGAGACGAGTGAGCCAGCACGTATGGAAATTCAATCCCCCAGATTCTTGTTCCCACAGAAGTATAATATACAGTCTAGGCGTATTAACTGTTGCATACGTCGTAATTGGCGTATGCTGCAGGGTGATGCTGATTTGGATGGCAAGTTTCAACAACCACCTATCATGTGTTATAAACGGAACAAAAATCTGAGGGATCTGTTGGTTCACACAGATCAATATACACGGAATTTGGGCACACTAGGGGTCAACCCAGGGTGCTATCGCTGTCTGGGGTGCACCACTTGCAATTTTGTTAATCCATGTAGGTCTTTTCAGCATCCACATACAGGACGTATTTTTAGGATCAGGCATCATTTAACGTGTACAACTACATTTATCGTCTACTTACCAACGTGCCCATGTGGGTTAGCCTATGTGGGGAAAACCATTACGGACCTACGGACCCGTATGGCTAACCATCGTTCTTCCATTAGGGCAGCATTGAGTGGTAAGGAAAGTCCACAGCCAGTGGCGAGACACTTCAGAGAGTATGGCCATGCACTATCCACCATGAGAGTGAGACTTATCGATCACGTTCCTGCGCTCCCACGTGGGGGGGATAGGGCAGGTGAGCTTTTGCGTAGAGAGGCATTTTGGATTTTTACGCTCGAGACTCTGTCCCCCAAAGGACTAAATGAGTTTAATTCTTTTAGTTCTTTTCTTTTAGCCAGGTAGAGATCATCCATTGGCTTATTTTCGTCGTATTTTTTTGTAGTTATTTCCGCAACAGCGGTTTTTGGGGGTCCTAGTGACCTCATTTTTTGCAATATTGTTGAAGTGTAAATCCACTGTGTATATACAGTAGCATTTAATTTAAGCAGATTGTTTATTTAGTTCATGTTGAGTTGAGGCTTTACTGCGGGTTATAAATTTATATTGTTTTGGATTTGTCTATATTAGTATATTATGTTTAGTTTCATAGTTAGTTTTTATGTGGAAAATTTTTTTTTGTCTTTTATGCGCTTTGTTTCTTATGTGCATTTATTTCGTAGCCGCATAATAATAATTTTTACGTTTTTTGCTATGTGTGCTTATTTTCATTTTTATTCTATCTCTTAGGTTTTTGTTTCTGTGATAGTTTGTTTTGGGTATTTTTGTTTATTAGTATATGCATATCGCGCTGTCCTTTCGCTGAGCTGCGTCCGCATCCGGAGCCAGCGTCTTGTTGCCATGGTTGCGGTTATTCGACCGCCGGGCACTGGACTTCCGGTTTTCGGCGGCGTACGCAGGGCGGCCTGTCCATTAGTGATCACAGGTGTGGATGTTTTTATTTCGTTATAAAATGCATGTCTTTATTGGTGTTTTTGTATTCCTGAAGAAAGTCCATGTTGGACTGAAACGTTGAAGAAGAATTTATTTCCATAATTAAACCGTTTTGCTTAGACTCCGTGGTGCAGTCTCTCTCTTTTGAATTTCTATATATATATATATATATATATATATATAGAATGGTCCCTGTACGCAGGGTTGCCCTAATCTTCCAATCCTTATAGAGGTCGATAAATAGAGACTAAATAAGAGAACAGACAGAGACAACAATAAAATATATATATATTTTGCACTTAGATGCCAGAAATCTGTATAAACAATACTTGCAGAACCAGAGCTCAAAACACCAGAGAAGTCGATAGTCAAAGCCAGAGGTCACAACACAAGAATAATCGATTGCCAAAGCCAGAGGTCAAAACATAAGAGTAGTCGATTGCCAAAGCCGGAGGTCTAAACACAAGAGTAGTCAATTGCCAAAGCCGGAGGTCTAAACACAAGAGTAGTCAATTGCCAAAGCCAGGAGTCATACACAAATCAAGATCGTATCTCCAGAAGGATATAGACATCTTAGAGAGAGTTCAGAGAAGGGCTACTAAAATGGTGTACGGCTTGAAGGAGAAAAGTTACCAGGAAAGGCTTAATGATCTTAACATGTACAGCTTGGAAAAAAGACGAGACAGAGGAGATATGATAGAAACATTTAAATACGTAAAGGGAATCCACAAGGTAGAGGAAGGGAGTATATTTAAACAGAAACAAAGTATCAAAACAAGAGGACATAGTCTTAGATTAGAGGGGCAAAGGTTTAAAAGTAACATCAGGAAGCATTATTTTACTGAGAGGGTGGTGGATACATGGAACAGTCTTCCAGTAGAAGTGGTAGAGGCCAAAACAGTAATTGAATTTAAGCAGGCATGGGATAGGCATAAGGCTATCCTAAACAAAAGATAAATCCAGGTCAAGTATCCATGTAATTGGGCAGACTAGATGGGCCGAAAGATTCTTATCTGCCGACATTTTCTATGTTTCTAAATCAATACAATTAGAAACACTTGGGAGCACTGTGGGAGTGTGAGAACACGATAGCGCGCTGGTCTGGGCTAACTGAAGGGCTTATATACCGGATCGCGTGCTTTCCTAATGCGACCCCCCCCCCTCCAGACGTCACGTGATCGGGGCTGGTGTGCATTTTATCCGGCGTTCAGCCATCGAGCAGCGTGGAGGAGGCTGCTGGAAGCCAGAGGTACGTGACGCTCTACAGTGGTTTCACTCTTAACCTCCCTGGCGGTCCGATTCTGACATATTTATTCTGACCCCTAGCGGTATGAGTGTGGCTCGGGGGTTAACTTTCAATACTGAAAGCGGTATCCCCGAGCCACACTCGGGCCGATACTTACATGTCCTGCGCTCCCTCGCTGTCCCCGCAGTCACACTGCAGCCGATCGCAATGTCACACTTCCTGGTTCACTCCTCAGAAGAGAACCAGGCAGTGTGACGTTGCGAGCGGCTGGAGGAGACTGCGGGGATCAGCGAGGTAGCGCAGGACATGTAAGTATACAGCCCAAGTGTGGCTCGGGGATACCGCTTTCGGTACGAAAAGTTAACCCCGAGCCACACTCGGGAAACCGTCAGGGAGGATGAACATACGTACTTTCCTTTTTTTTAAATGTTTACAAGCTCTACACCTGAAAAATCCTAATGCCATAGATTGCTCTGGATCCCCGCAGGTGCTGATTCAGAACCATGGACAGCAGCCCCGTGGGGCTACAGAGCCATCTATGGTCCTGAAACATTGTATTCTTTGAAAACAATGTTTCAGGACAATAGACCGGGCTCTGGAGCTATCTTTGGTGCTTAAACATAGTATCATTCATTGCCTTGTTGCTTTAAAATAAATTAGGAAACATAAAATTTCACAAAAAAATCCTGAAAAATGCCTAAAAATATCCTAAAAAATAAATAAAACAGACTTTTTGCTGCAAGTGAAAAAGACCGGAAAACAAAGTGATCCGAAAAATGTAAACCTGCTGTTCGATATTTCGGATTGGTCCGACATTATGAATCGCCACAACATACCAAACGAAACGAAAAGAAAAAAAATGGAACGAAAAAATTCGAAGCGAAACGGCCGTGCACATGTCTATTGTTTACCAGTTCCAATAATTTCTTTAAGTCTTCAGCTGGCACTATAGGTTTTTTTTTTTTACTTCATTGAGGATTGTGCGGTGTGTCCTTTGAGTGATCTTACGCTGGGGACACACAAGCGCACTCCGTGCTTTTGTATCGACCCCTCCTCCCAGCATCCGTCGTGGCATTATGGCAGCTCAATGGAGAGGGCCACATGGTGTAATGTGCATAATAGTATCGCACGTTACACCGGATGTGCTGAAACCCTCCCTGTCAAAGCACTTTGACAGACCTTCGATGGGCCTCCATAGGAGACTCGCGCTTTGTAGGGCTGAGCGCACTAACAGGAACATTCCCTCCACGCTCATGTGACCCCAGCCTTAGCTGTGCAGCCACTTCTGGGGAGAGCAGCCACAGTATGAAAATTGTGTATCTAACCACAATAACTTTGTAACTTTTTACGTAACGCAACAATTCTTGATTGCAGGCCTTCTGAGAGCTCTTTTATTGGAGACATGGATCACATCAACAGATGTTTTTTGTGAACAACAAAATCAAAATGTTTTGAGCGCTTTTTATAAATGAAAGTGGCTCCAACCCAAACCTCTAATCTCGTGTCTTTAATCTGATGCCCGGTTTGCAAATTTCCAACTCTATGTAGCTTTTGTTGAAGTTGTTAGTCTAGGATTTAAGATACCTTTTTCATCCCATACTGTGAATATTTGAATGATATATTCTACACGTAGAAGAACAACACAATACTTAATGCACCATTAGATCAAATTGTGTTTTGTTGAATTCTGTAACTTAGATGAACATCAAAACAGATTTTAAAGACAAATTTATACACGAATGCAGCCATTTCTAATGGGTTCACATACGTACAGGGTTATTCAGAGAGCGTGAAAAGCAGGAGAAAGACTGGAGAATGAAAAATTCTAGGTCAAAACGGCCAAACCAGAAAAATTCTCCCTTTCATCTCACTTTCCAAATTGGCTATTTTGACCTAGAATTTTACATTCTCCAGTCTTTCTCCAGTCATTCTCCTGCTTTTCACGCTCTCTGAATAACCCTGTTTGTGTTTCTGATTTCGGTTTGGCAGTCTTAAACACAGAATAAAGAACTGACATCCATTAGGTACTGTCTACGTGTCAATGTCATCTATTGCGAGTTCGGCTCCTAAAGAGGAGACAGATGTGTGGGTGCGAGTGGAATGATCCCATGAGAAGCAGCAGGTGTTGGTGTCTCTGGTCGTTGTTTGCTGACTGGTGATTGGGTGATTCCCGATAAAGCAGACAGATAGCAAGCTGCAATATACTCCAGTGAAGCTTATTGCCACGCTAAGCAGTCAAACATTGACATCTCTTTCTGATGCTAGAGACATCATGGGGGAGTCATGGAAAAAATCCACGCTGGAAAAGTGTGTTCTCTGTGTCAAATCCATACAGTCACCAGTGGAGAGAGACACACACACACACGATTTGGTCAGTGATTCCTAATGTTGGAAGGTTATTAAAAATTTATAAAATAGTATTTAAGTGGAGTGCTCAGATTATATATATATATATATATAATATCCAGGGGTCAAGTCGTAAAAAAATAAGGGCTCTAGGGGAAAACCCTTTGCGCTGACCGTCAAATTATGGCGTTCGCACAAACGATGCGCGTTAACGTCTGACGCGAGTTACCCTGCGCGAGTGAAAGTTCATGTGCGCATCCCATACTTAACATTGTGCAAGTTCTTGCGCAACCTTTTACGAACGACGTTTGAGCGCATAATTTTAACGTCTTTGAAAAGCTGGTGGTAACGGCAAATCTGAACATACTGGCTGAAACGAAAAACACCAGCATGAAAAAAAAAATACTGCACAGTATGGTTACACATTCTACACATACCCAAACAATAAAATTGAGAGGTTGTGCGTGTTTTTATTATTGCTGCAGCATATATACTGAGATTGATTTTGACAGGCGCCAAAACTGAACGGGAGACAATTGTGGTTCTTAATTCTGATTGGCTGAATCGGGTGAAAAAACAGTCTGCCCACCGATTTCAGCGCACAGCGTTAATTTGCGTTCGTTTTTGCACGTCTTTTTTACGCGCGATATTGTCGGACGGATGAAAAAATGCGCTCGGATCATAATACCAGCGTTAATTTACGCGCGTTAACGTTTAACGCTGCACGGGAAAAAAATTGTGCTGCACGTATGAATTTGCGCCGAGAATGTAATAGAGCCCTAAGTGTGGGAACTCACAAACATTTCTGTCCATTACGGTGTTAAAGATTACTGGGAGCGGCAGCAGCTGCAGCGCTTCTTTATGCATGACAATGCCATTCCTTTGGAAAACGCTGAGAAATTGTCATTCCCACGCCATGCAAATGTACTTAAATTCAGGAAATACTCTTAAATATAGACAGTTTTATAAAATCGTGTCTATATAGAAAGGTTTTGCAGCTTCCCAGTATATCAGCCAAAAGGGAACTAAGTTCCACCTGCTAATATAGTGAGAGAACTGTGTTCCCATGCGTTGCTGCAGGACTTGACCCCTGATTATAATTATATACAGTGGCAAGAAAAAGTATGTGAACCCTTTGGGACTACGTGGAGTTTTGCATGAATTGGTCATAAAATGTGCTCTGATCTTCATCTAAGTCACAACAATTTGAAAAACACAGTCTGCTTAAAATAATACAACACAAACATTATATGTTTTCATGTGTTTATTGAACAGAACATGTAAACATTCACAGTGCAGGGTGGAAAAAGTATGTGAACCCCTAGCCTTATGACTTCTCCAAGAGCTAATTGGAGCCAGGAGTGAGCCAACCTTGAGTCCAATCAGTGTGATATTATTGGATGTGTTGCTGAAAGCTGTCCTGCCCTTTAAAAACACACACCAGTTTTGGGTTTACTGGTTTCAAGAAGCACTGCCTGATGTGAACCATGCCTTGCAGAAAAGAGCTCTCAGAAGACCTACAATCAAGAATTGTTGACTTGCATGAAGCTGGAAAGGGTTACAAAAGTATCTCCATAAGCCTTGCTGTTCATGTGTCCACGGTAAGACAGACTGTCTACAAATGGAGAAAGTTCAGCACTGTTGCTACTCTCCCTAGGAATGGTCGTCCTGTAAAGATGACTGCAAGAGCACAGCGCAGAATGCTTAATGAGGTAAAGAAGAATCCTAGAGCGTCAGCTAAAGACTTACAGAAATCTTTGGCACATGCTAACATTTTTGTTGACACATCTACAATAAGGAAAACATTAAACAAGAATGGAGGCCATGGGAGGACACCACGGAGGAAGCCATTGCTGTCCAAAAAGAATATTGCAGCACATTTAAAGTTTGCAAAAGAGCACCTGGATGTTCCACAGCACTACTGGCAAAATATTCTGTGGACAGATGAAACCAAAATTGATTTGTTTGGAAAAAACACACAACACTATGTGTGGAGAATTAAAGGCACAGCACACCAACATCAAAACCTCATCCCCACTGTAAAACATGGTGGAGGGAGCATCATGGTTTGGGGCTGCTTTGCTGCCTCAGGGCCTGGACGGATTGTTGTCATTGATGGAAAAATGAATTCCGGAGTTTATCAAGACATTTTGGGAAAAAGTAAGACCATCTGTCCGCCAACTGAAGCTCCGCAGAGGATGGGTGATGCAACAGGACAATGACCCAAAGCATACAAGTAATTCAACAAAAGAATGACTTCAACAAATCAAAATATGCCTTCTGGAGTGGCCCAGTCAGAGTCCTGACCTCAACCCGATTGAAATGTTGTGGCATGACCTTAAGAGAGCGATTCACACCGGACATCCCAAGAATATTGCTACACTGAAACAGTTTTGTGAAGAGGAGTGGTCCAAAATTACTCCAGATCGTTGTGCAGGTCTGATCTGCAACTACAGGAAACGTTCGGTTGAGGTTATTGCCGCCAAAGGAGGGTAAACCAGTTATTAAGTCCAAAGGTTCACATACTTTTTCCACCCTGCACTGTGAATATTTACATGTTCTGTTCAATAAAAACATGAAAAGATATAATGTTTGTGTTGTATTATTTTAAGCAAACTGTGTTTTTCAAATTGTTGTGACTTAGATGAAGATCAGAGCACATTTTATGACCAATTCATGCAAAACTCCACGTAATCCCAAAGGGTTCACATACTTTTTCTTGCCATTGTATATATATATATATATATATATCTTCCACTTAGTATTTACGACATTTAACCCCTACCCGTGTGCCCCTAAGGCTAAGGTCAGACCAACGCAGTATTAACGTGCATTTAGCCGCACTAAATCATGGCCGTGCTGGCAGCAAATGCCGTCCAATGTCGGGCAGCATACGAAGAACGCAAAGTGCGGCCGCGCAACACAAGTGGCAAACGAACGCATTTTTTCGAGAACGTCAAACCGCTAGTACTGACGTACAGAGTGTGCTGCGTCCGCTAGCGGCAGGTGTGCGTGATTAGGAGACGTCAGACGCTGCTAATGTCCGGCCAACATAACGTCCAGACGCAAAAAGTGTTTTATTGATGATCCGTACAAAATCACGGATGAAAATGCGCATCGTATGACCGCTATCGTGTATTCCGTGATAAAATGCGTCCATTCGTTCGAACGCACTTTTTCACGGACAATGCGAAAAATGCGTTAGTCTGACCCTAGCCTTAATGTTCAATTCTATGATATTGCTCAGTATAGCTTCCAGACCTAAAGAAGAGAGGTTACACTCTCGAAAGCTTGTCTTTTAAATGTAACGTTACTCCAATAAAAAAGGTATCACTACTACTGCTATACTCTGGTGATATATATATATATATATATATATACACACTACTTTACTAAGTGGAAGTGAGGGGAATTGCAAATCATTCCCATAAAAATGAGTTTGTTCTTAAAAATCGATCATATTATTAAAAGATGATTTAAACAGAGACAGCTCCGCTAATCACTGCACACACCATAAAAGCGTGAAGAGATATGGCTGCACAACAAAGGTATGACAGCGCTGTTATTATACTTTAACCAGTTTATAGGGTTTGTTAACTAAACAGCAAGCTAAACTAGTGGGAAATTCAAGAAGTGCAGCTTTAAAAAGAAAATTAGAAGTTTTCTTCTTGAGATTTTTTTTTCTTAATGGACGAATAAATAGGTTTCTAGTTAATCCAAGCGAGCTCACAGTATATGAATCAGACGGGTCGTTCTAAGCCTTTCGCTGTCATATTCTGGCCACTCCTATCATTTGCCGCTATTGCTACACTCCCTGTATGAGATACATATTAATCCTGTCCGTTCGCGTAATTATTGCTAGTGTTAACCCTTTCCTCTCTGTGGGAGGGGGTGAGGGTTTCAGCGACACGTCAGATTAAAAACAAGCCACGTACTGTGTGTCACCGTGTCGTCGTCTGCTCCGAACAAACTAATTTAGATGAGTCCTTTATTTCAGACCTTAATTAAATATTGTACGTGAGGATGAGGGAGAGCAAATAACGGAGACAAAAAAAGAGAGAATCTCCTCCCTCCGTCTGCGTCACCTACTCATTCACCGGATGATAAAAAGAAAAGTGCTCCAGCCAAGTGGAACATAAATGCCAGCCAAACTGCGCACACAGAGTAAAATAACGCGGCCTGCACGGGGTTAAAAAGGAGCACGTATAGAACACATGAGCTAATGGGCACATGAGGGGCTATTCACTAAGCAGTGAATCTGTGGCAAAACCGTACTGTATTTACAAATTTTACCAAAAAATAGTTGCGCGTGAATGCCTATTGTACCCCTCTGCGCCCCAAAACCATGAGTATCGAGTGTGGGGTTTATATGCCAGTGTCCACCGCCACAGCAGTAAAAGTGGGAGGTCATACCACGACCCACCCAAACATTTCCATAGTCCTGCACCCAATGTCAATATGTGAGAAGTCATGAGTGGAGAATGGTACCCCCCCCCCATTTTATTGCTAGCTACAACCATTACAAATGGGGGGGCTGGTAGCAAACACTGGTATGTCCACCCCCTTGTCTATTTTTCCCCCCTCTTGACAAACTTGGGGCAAGTACACCCGCTTACGCTTTTTTAAAGCACCCGTCTGCAGCACATGGGTGGATGATGAAGGTGACGCTAGTATATCCCCTGGTCTTTATAAAAGCTCCCACATAATATCAGCTGGTATGCTGGTATGCTCAGTACAACACACACATTGCTGCTGAATTTAGGAATATAACTGTAACATATCCATGGATCTATGTTATAGGGGTGTAGAGAAGACCATGCAATGAACTCCCCAATCTTTGAAGGTGCTGACAACAATACAGGCTGTAATAACCATCATTGGAGTGGCTGCTGAACGTATATTGACCTGCTGCAGCTAGAAGGATGTTGTATTCCGCAGCATTTTGATTGCAGGTCATCCTATACCCCTGTGGCCTGAAGCCTTGCTCAGCCTGGGGCCTCCTATGACGCAATGGCTAGTAGGTCACGTCGTCGCTGTTATCCTGGCTACCAAATACTCTGCAGAATTTAACCCTTGCACACAGTTCCCTACCCCCTTCACATTCCCCAATAATAAACGTCTACATTAATGTACATGATCACATTCCACACCAATACACTCCAACATTCACATAGTACGGTTTGGCGTGAGACTCCTAATTAAAGGTTATTGGGTTAATTTCGACAGTTTTGCATAAAAAGGGGCCGCTATAGTCCTAATACTTACTCCATGTATCTGCGGAGAGAACTTCAAACGTAAGGAGAGAAATTAGATGCAGTCCAGTGCATCCCACCAATAGCTGCCAATGTTGCCGATTTTGTAGCACATGCAATTTTATAAATTACGTTCCGCTGCGTTTAACTGAAAAGTTACCCACGGCTAGGACCTGGTGCTAATGGATTCCGCTTCTGCAGAATCAGTCAGCACCAGCTGAAAAAAACCCGACCAAAAATCAAATACTCACCTCTCATCACGCGGCGAGAACGGCGGCTCCATCCACTTCTTCTAGCCGCCAGGAGCAGAGAGAGACTGGGGGAAAAAAGTCCCCCAGTCTCCCTCTGCCAATCGGGAGGCGAGATCCTGCAGGTCATGTGACCGGCATTGGAAGCCTCAGTGGAATCCTAGGGATATATTTTGCATGGTAAGTAGTGTTTGGTTTTCTTTTGTAATGTCTATCTAAAAAGTCTTTGAGTTATTCAGAGCGGAACAAACAGAATAGAACCAAACTCTTACCAGGATACAGCAAGAATGAATAATCCATGTTACTGAACCTTTCCCATCAGTCTAGTCCAGTGATGGTGAACCTTGGCAGTGGCACCACAGATGTTTCTGAACTACGTGTCCCATGATGCTCTGCCAGCCTTAAAAGGCACACTATTCATCCTTGCCACTTTAAATTTATAAAGTGGTCAGGATGTGAGGGGGTGCCCCTCTTCCCAGCTCCCACAATCTGGAGATATTGCTGGGTGAAGTGGAGGAGTTTCCTTCATCCCACCCAGCGTCACCAGCACCCAGAATTTTTTAATTTTCCGCCTGCTGGTCACCAGTGACGTCAGCACTCAGAGCAGAGAGCATGCCGATGTCACCCTCTGAGACCAATTGCGGTAGTGTTCAGTGAAGCAGCTGATGGATCGGAGCGGTGCGTGCATTGCTCTGAAACAATCGGTCTGCGCAAGTGCTATGGAATTTGCATACGTAAACTGCGCATGTCCCATAGCCCTGTGCAATTTGCTGTTCCTGCACTATGCAAGGAGCGCAAACTGTGCAGAATAGGTTCAGGGAGTCCCTGAGCCAAAGAGGAGCAAGATGTACCTGGTGAGGTAGAAAAATTATGAAAAAATCTCCCAAAATAGAAAAAAAATATTGGGCGGAGGCTGTCAAATTTTTTTGAAATCGAGTATCCATTAAAGCGTGACTATGCTTCGTTGACCATGTTGTTCTAATACATCTGGGGTACCAACAGGTTCACCGTCAGTGATCCATCCTAAGAGCTGGCAACATGTTGAACATCAATACCCTCTACATGTAACTTTGGTTTACGAAATACACACACAAATTGGGAAGGTCGTGCAGAGCATTGTGAGGCAGGTTTTCCTGGCTGCAGTCATGAAGGTAATATGACACTCTGAAGACACTGTATTTACATACATATAGCGAGCTCAGATCACCAACGCGGAAAATAAATGCCGGACAGAAGGCTGTTATTAGACAGGGAAACCACCTCCCTCACTTCCTATCTGTCAATATTTACCTCCCGCTTATAAACCTTACTACACGAGGCCCAGTGAATGTACAGCTCCTTGCCATAAACTGAGGATTTTTTAACCTTTTTGGTGCTAAACAAAAATAGGTATAAACATACATAAGTAACATTTTATAATCTGGTGTGAGTGACACTGTATTATTTCTTACAGCAGGCAATTTATATATCCACACGGCCTCTCTAGGTAAACTGATCAGCTCCTTTGGATTCTTTTTTTTTTTTTTGTATTCAAAATTTTTATTTTGAAATATGTCATCATACAAATAAACGTAGAGTGAGGGCCTCGCAGGGCCGCTCATGGTCATCTGCAATAGCACAGCATAAAGAAAATAACGAAAAACAGTATCTTGAAGAGAGTCAGCAGTGAATCATAAAAATAAACAATAAATGTTCTCGCAGGGTCAAACAGTAAACATCACTGAAGAGTAAGTTAGGGGGTGGGGAGGTGGACACACACACTAAGAAGTGCTCCAGGACCCAAAAAAAAAAAGGGGGGGTATGGAAAAGGTGGCAAAAGCCAAATGTGTGACTGTCCTGGCACGCTCCCGAAGTTCCGAGGTACCGTAAGAGGCCATGGACATGTGCAGGTCACAAAGGCCAGGGTACGTGAGGGCCAAATGCGGCAGACAGAGCCATGGTGGCCGTCACAGTGGCACGCCCCAAGTTGCCCCAATGCCAAAAAAAAAAGGGGGGGAGAAAGGGGGTCTGCAGCACGAGGTGGTGTGGTGAAAAATATAATAAAATAATAATAAAAAAAAAACATGGGAAAGGGAGGAGAAAAGGGTGTGAAATGGGGTCATAAAAGGGGGGGACAGCTAGAGGCCATCATAGTCCAAAGAAAGTCAGCAGAGTTACAGGAGTCCTCAATAAAACGGAACAGCCACGGGGGGGTGGACATCGGGAAGGGGGAAACGACAGCATCAAAGTCATCCAGCAAATAGGAAAAAGAAAAACTCAGCCGAAATATCCCCAGCCAGGGAGTCCCATCAGCCCGTATCACGGAAGGGGGTGAACGCAAGGCAGGCAGGGCGCTGCAAGATGGGTCATAACATACAGCCCAGGCCAGTCCGACTTCAGGGAGCAAGGCTGGCATCACCAGTAAGCCCCAGGCCTCCAACACAGCCTCATTGCCGGTAACCTTCGCAGGCCTCCAGCGGATAGTTTTCGCGGTCTGACCTGCCAGAGCCGCCATCTCCCGGAGCACGCAGGTTGCCATCTCACCTCCCGTGTTTGGGCGGACACTCGTCCTCGTGGGCTGAGACTCCAAAGCTGGTGTACTGGCCGGGACGCAGCTTACAACACAGTTCCGCTAGGCAGCAGGCGAACAGGCACCAGCGCAGCTTCTGGCCGGGGTATCCTCTACCACCTCCACCCGAGTGGTCTTCCCCTCTCGGCAGTCCCGCAGCGCGGACATCATTCGGCACCAGACACCTCTGGTAAGCGGGCCATCCGCATCCTCCTCCTCCAACAACCGCAAACAGGCATCTAGGCCTGAAAGAACAACATCCATACCTCCAGGGAGGGGGAGGGATCCACCCCGTAAATCATCAGTAAATTAGCTTGTTGCCCCCGACAGAGAGCCATCCAGGGCAGTGCGGAGGCGCGGGCCCTCCGTCCCCGCAGCCCTCAGAAGTTCACTCCGGGTAGGGGCGGCAGAGTAGTCAGGTGGGGGGAACATAGGAGCCATGGGGAAGGCCGCAAGATGGCCGTCAGTGCCGCTGCTCTGCCACAGATTATCGGCGGCAAGGCATGTCTCTGGTCCGGAGGGGGGACAAAGCGGACCCCGGACGGCACAGTTCCGGTGGCCAGCTACTTCAGCACCCCTTGTGAGAGAAATTGCCAAATTAAGAGTCATCTGGGGATCCTTAAGAGCGGCAGACGTGTGGAGCTCCATCGAAACACGTCTGCTCCTGTCGGTAGCTGGCCACGCCCCCCAGCTCCTTTGGATTCTAGTACCACCTATACACTGATGACCCTCAATATACCTCTCCTCCCCCGATCTCTCTCCAGGTCTCCTGGATCGAGTCACTGACTGTCTCTCCGCTGTCTCGAATTGGATGGCTTCCCGCTTCCTTAAACTCAATCTTGCCAAAATTGAAATTCTCGTCATTCTTCTCTCCAAGAAGAACCCAATACCACCTATCTCTCTACGAGTAAATGGAACGCCCATTAGCCCGACGCCTCAAGCTTGCTGCCTTGGTGTAACTTTAGATTCTGACCTAACGTTCTCTTCCCACATCCAGACAGTGACCAAATCCTGTTACTTTCAACTCAAAAACATTGCCCGTATCCGCCCCTTTCTGACACAAGATATCGCAAAAGTGCTGGTTCATGCTCTTATTTCAAGACTTGATTACTGCAACTCGCTCCTTATTGGTCCCAACTCCCGTATTGCCTCTTTGCAATCTGTAATGAATGCAGGGGCCAGGGTTATTTTTCTCACGTACTTTCCCACTCTGCCGGTCCCTCCATTGGCTTCCTGTGCGTTTCAGGATACAGTTTAAAATACTGACACTCACGTTCATATCGCTCAATAACTCAGCTCCTCCCTACGGGTTTGGGTCGAAACCCTCAAAAACCAGGTTCCCTAATGCCAAAATCCTGACGGCCAACTTCCCTACACAGACAATTCCCTGACGGCCAACTTCCAGACATCCAAAATCCCAGCGGCTAACACTAACTCTAACCCCCCTAAACCTAGCCCTAACCCTAACCCCCTAAACCTAGCCCAAACCCTAACCCCCTAAACCTAGCCCAAACCCTAACCCCCTAAACCTAGCCCAAACCCTAACCCCCTAAACCTAGCCCAAACCCTAACCCCCTAAACCTAGCCCAAACCCTAACCCCCCTAAACCTAGCCCTAACCCCTAAGCCTAACTCCCTAAGGGATAGGGTGTTAGTATTAGGGTTAGCCGCTGGGATTTTTGGATGTCTGGAAATTGGCCGTGTAGGGAACTTGGTATGTCTGGCAGTTGTTCTGTCTGGAAGTTGGCCGTCGGGATGTTGGCATTAGGGAACCTGGCTGTAGGGATTTTGTCCGGCACCCCCTCCCTACATGTCTTTGTTACTCCGTAAGCACGTCCCATCTAGACAACTCTGGTCGGCAGGCGATCTCCACCTGTCAACGGTCTACACACACACAGCCAACTCTCGCCTCCAAGACTTCTCACAGGCAGCACCGGTCCTGTGGAATGACTTGCCTTGCCCTATCAAACTCTCCTCTGATCTTCAGGCCTTCAAGAAATCCCTCAAAACCCACCTCTTCAGATTAGTGTACCACATCACTGATGCAACCCATCCCTCTGCTCACCTACTCACACATGATTGAAGCTGCTTCTATGGCCACACCATTCCCAAACCACTGGCACTAATGATCCTGACATCCAGTAAAACTCCTTGTCTTCCTCAATCCCAATCTCTATATTGTAAATTCCTATGAGCAGGACCCTCTACACCTCGTTTCCATCCTATGTCTGTTTATAGGTATTTTGTTCCGTTTGGTTATTGTAATGCGCTGTGGAAACTGTTGCTGCTATATAAATTATGATATTAATAATCTACACATTTAGATTGTAAGTGTCCTTGGGAAAAGGGTCCTCCAATCCTAGTCTTTTTGTCATGTGCTGTTCAAATTTATTTATGAGCTATTGCATTATCCCCCATCTCTTACACCTTTATGAAATCTGCTGGCGCTTTATAAATACAGTGCAATTATTTAAAAAAAGAACATTTTTTTTTCTTAATGGTGATTGCAAATTAAAGTTAACCAGTTGCATCAGATGAGAGTAGAAACCACACAGGTAGGTTAGTGCCATGAGACCCGTCTATGAACTTATTGTGCATGAGGAGCAACAGTAACTAGGATTCACCTCTGATCCCAGGAATATGTTTCTTTCCTTTTACTTTCCCACCTCTGGGATAAAATAAAAAAAAAGGTGAGAACTGACATTTAAGAGTTTAAAAGATCAGAAAAAAAAAGTGATTCAAGTAATTCAGAAAACAATTCGTACACAGGAACATGATTTTAAATATAAAAATTTATTGAATAAAAAAAATAAATTAAAATATATAGTTAACATAATAAAAGAGTAAGTGCACAGTAGCATTAAACGATGATGTGTATAAAAGCACATAGGCAGCAGTCAAAAAAAAAAAAAAAAGAACGCTTGAAGTGTTCGTATTTGATCTGTTCAAAGCAGCTGTGTACAATGAGATGAAACGGGATGTTTGCCTGCAATTACCATTTCCTTTAACACATTACAGCTGTAGATAATTACAGATTTTGATGGACAGGCAGCGTGAAACTAGAAAGTGTCATGTCCTTACCGCTGGTCCTCCTTTGCTACAGAAGGACAATTACAAGACCACATTAGGTAAATGCTCTAAAACGTGGAATTTTGTCTTCACTAGATAACCAAAAGAAATGTCTATGTACAATGTGACCATTGGACGAGCCTGACCGAGAACACAAAATAATAACAGTTGACCTTTTTGTTCTGCTTTGGTTCAAAGTGCTGGAGGTGACATTTCGACGTCTACCTATGCTCATAAAGACAGGATACTGATCAGCGGTAGCTCGCTCTGCCCCAGGACACAGTCTCTCTTCATGCCACACGTTTTATTGATAGCTTTAAGCTTCAGGAACCGGCACCGTAGAGTGTCCTCAGACACGTTCTCAAAGAAAAAGTCTTCGTTAAAGATGGGGTTCCGACTTCTCCGTATGATCGTACTCCTCTGCTTTTGGTATTTGCCAGGAGTAATGGAGAGCGTCACAAAACAGTTGATGGATTTGGGGTCGGTGTTGGAAAGAAAGAGTCCTTCGGCGGTGATGAGACGAACGCGAAGTCTCTGGGCAACTGGACAATACTCTGTTGACAGACGGAGGGAACCTCCATTATTCATGAGAACGGAGTTATCAGACACAAGTCTGTCTTTAGTAAAATGAAGGTCCATTGGAAAGATGGAGTCCATCATCCCATCAGAAACTCTACGGATGATGCCGGGACTGCTGTCCGTTGAGCTGCCATCGTCGGCAGACAGGGAGTTATTTCTAGAAAGTCCTAGTTTCCCCTTTCTTCTTCCTCTGAAAGCCCTAGAGAAAAGTTTGTCTTGGCTTATAGCTTTAAACAGCGACTTTCCCCGTGGGAGAGAGCGATGAAGAAGAGGAGAGCTGAAAGGGGAAGAGTCTGACGAAGAGGATGTGTCGCTGTCCAAGGTACCAGAGCGGCTCAGCGGGTGCAGACGAAGCATAGTAAAGCTACTAGAAGAGAATGTCCCGTGGCAAGAAGTGGTGTTGGATCGAGATCTGGGCAGAAGAATGGGAAAAGTGGAAGGGTCGTTGTGAAAGAGTGACTCTTTTCTTCGTGTGTTTGGACTTTCCAACAAGGTGCAGAACCCGTAGGAAGTCTGGGCTTTGGGGAGATGGGGTAGAGACAGTGCTGCCTGTGCTTGAGGATCAGCGTTGGTGCTTTCTTCTTCAGGAAGGTCCTCTGCACTTTCCACTTGAATGTAATGTCGCTCAGGGAAGGTAGCTAGACTTGTATCAAACGATGCTCCTCGGAGGTCCGGGACAGACCTGTGAAGGGTTTTTAATTTCATTCCTCGCTGTGATGAGGAAAATCGAGGAGGGATGCAGAATTCAGGGATTCTGTCTGGGGTCAGTACATTGGGACAGGTGAGAGGTCGAGCTCTCTTGACGGTGAGGATGTTCCTCATGCTCAGTTCCGTCTCTGGTCTTAGGGTATCTGTTGCTTTAAGCTGCTCCAGAATCCACATCCGATCAGTGCTGCAGAATGTTTGCACACCGGCGGTTATTCCTGAAAGAGGACAAAAAGAAAAAAGTGTTAATTTCCTGTGCAGTCCAGTTTTGGGCTTTCGTTCTGCCAGAAGCGATAAGTCATGAGCGATCTCAGAGGAAAGGAGCAAGATCTAAACTCTCTCCTGCATTAACGTTAAAACACATGTGAAAAAAATATCCTTTCAGCTCAGCCGAACAGATTCAATTTACATAAATAAAGCCATTAAAAGTTAAATAATGATAACGCACACCCACATCTTAGTGCAATCGTTAAATTCTATTTCCTAAATTCGCAAAAATGATAAAATAATTTAAACATTCTGATTAGCAATTTGAAAAGAGATTTTTTTTATACTATGTAAATATTTCAGAATATAGGGGTATGCATGGTCTCATTAACATTCATTTTTGCAGATACGTTGATTCCCTACGCGGTGATTGTAGATTTTGAAGCAACGGTCTCAGAATTAAAGAATAGCTAAATGGGGATTATTTTCCTTAAACAATAAAACTCATTACGGAGTTGGAGGCGCAACATCTTCTGCAAGGTCTCTATAAATTAACCATACAGGGGATTAAAATGAATAATGCCATCTATAAACAGTGAGAACGTAACCCCTGGCAGTCCAGGGGCAGAACACGGGAATACTAAAACCCGCTGCAGCTACTAAAGTATCAGGGTTTGCATTAAAAAAAAAAAAAAAAAAGGAACAATTTATGTAATTAGTTCATATAATTTTATAGGAAAGCTGTATTTACCGGTGTTTGTTCTTTATTCAGGTTCTGATCGCATCCCCTGGACAGGATAACATGTAGGGTCAGCAGTGGATGAGGTTATGAAGTCAGTGCTGGTGCAGCTGGGAGCTCTGAATGCTCACAATGCTCTGTCGCGTGGCTTTATAGAGCAGGCATGGCAAGCAGGCAGCCTATTAGCTGGAAGGGGACGGCTGGACTCATCTCTTTGGAAAGTAATATGAGGTTACGCAGTCACACAAGGAAGCTGGGTGATAATAGCATGCATAGCTTGTGATGCAGTAACACAGTATCAACAAGATCCTCCTGGAGATGAGTCACAGAGTGGTACAGAGTAGCTCCTTTTCTTTCATCACACCGATACACCGAGTTATAAAAGGGATTTTATTTTGCCTCCGCTGTGAAGAATAAAAAACAACGACAACAAAAGCGGTAGAAAAGGTCAAATGAAAATGGAGAGGACAGATGCTGAAATCAATATTCGGATCAAGGTGCTGCCAGGCTGCCCTTTAAAAGTGGCAGCCACTGTGTAACCCTTCGTGTGCAACTCAGCGGCCATCCGCCTGATCCGCCTTTAAAATGGAACATCAGAAGGAAAATAAACATTGCGGGGTTTTTATTGAATCAAATTCTCCATGTATTTACGCAGTGATTTTCTTTTCAGTACCTGTATTCGGGGCTCGGCACACGCAGGTCTATTCAAACAAAGGTGAAACTCGGAAGAATGACTGGAGAAATAATAATTCTAGGTCAAAATAGCCAAACCAGAAAAATTCTCCCATTTATCTCACTTTCCAAATCGGCTATTTGGTCTAGAATGTTCTCTTCTCCTGCCAGTTCTCCTGGTTTTCACCTTTCTCTGAATAACCCTGATAGTCTTCTTGTTTGAATTTGGGTGAATGCCTAAAAACAACTAAGGCCACATTACAATCTTGGTGCTAACGTTAAGGCTAGGGTCAGACGAAAGCAGTTTTAACGTGCGTTTAGACGCACGAAATCACGGCCGTGCTAGCAGCAAATGACGTCCAATGCCGGGGAATATACGAAGTACGGCCGCACGAAAGTTCGTCCGCGCAACGCAAGTGGCAAACGAACGCATTTTTTCTAGAACGTCAAACCTCTAGTACGGACGTACAGAGTGCGCTGCGTCCGCTAGAGGCGTGTGTGCGTGATTGGGAGACGTCAGACGCGGCTAATGTCCGGCCAACATCACGTCCAGACACAAAAAGGGTTTTATTGATGATCCGTCCAAAATCACGGACGAAAAGGCGCATCGTATGACCACTATCGCGTATTCCGTGAAAAAAATGCTTTCATTCGTTCGAACGCACTTTTTCACAGACAACGCGAAAAATGCGTTAGTCTGACCCTAGCCTAACACTCACCTGCGTGAGCATTAACATTAGCCGCGATGGCTACCGCATAATACAATCCAAACACTAATGGGTTATGTAAGGCTGGGGTCAGACGAGCGCAATGTTAACATCCGTGTTGCCGCACATAAGTACGTCCGTGATAGCATACAATTGTGTTAAATGGAGCCCCACACACGAAGTACGTCCGCACAGAACTGCGGACGCATGACGGACGCTGCAAACGGACGCAGGTTAGGCAAGAACGTAATACTGCTAGAACGGACGTGCGGAGTGCGCCACGTCCACAACGTCTGCATAGCTTTGTGTGTGAGTGATGGAGCGAGGTCAGATGGTCTGCATTTATACGTCCAGCATTTTTGACGGACAGAATGTTTTTTCATTGTAATTTATTTTTCCCTCCTACATCCGTCAAAAAATAACTTCAGTGAAAAAACGGACTGTGTGACCACTACTGCGTCATCCGTACTGACGATGTCCGTACTGCACGGATGTACAGCCCGTAGAAATCACGCTCGTCTGACCCCAGCCTTACCCGTTTGCGTTTGGTACCTTGCGCTTTTTCAGTGCGAGGTTACTGTACTTTGCGCTCCCTATACTTAACGCTGATTAACACTTTGTGTTCCCCATGTTAAGATTACAATCTACTAGCGCTGATTAACGTCCGGCCGCGGTTAGCAGAAAGTAAACCAGAGCCAGGGCTTGGTGCTAATGGATACCGCTTCTGCAGAATCCATTAACACCAGCCCAAAAAATTTAAAAAGTGAGCAGATACTCACCTCTTGTCCCGTGGCGAGGACCGCCTCTCCATCCGCCTCCTCCGTCCGGCTGGAGCAGGGAGGGGCCGGGGGGAAAAGTTTCTCAGTCTCCTCCTGCGAATATCTACGCCAACTGACCAGATCTTGCGAGGCGAGATCCGGCAGGTCATGTGACCGCCGGCGTCTGGCTCAATGGAGTCCTATGGACTCCATCGTTTGGATGCTTGCGGCGGCGCTCAGCGCTGCCGCGAGCATCCCGGTGCTTTGCGCCCCTGCTACATCAGTCAAAAAATCCGTCAGTGAAAAAAACGGACTGTGTGGCCACTACCTTGTCGTCAGTCAGTAAGTACGTCCGTACTGCACAGACGCACAGTCCGTACAAAATGCGCTCGTCTGACCCTAGCCTAACATAAATCACCGACTATCAGGTTTGACTAATTCACAGCCAACTAATAAACAAAAAATACAGTTTTCTGCTCACTGATAAATCTCAGTTCTTCTGGGGACTGTTGCAGTTTCTTCCGCGCTGTTTAGGATTATCCCTCTCAGGCTAGGGTCAGACTAACGCATTTTTCACGTTGTCCGTGAAAATGTGCGTTCGAAGAATGGACGTATTTTTTCACGGAATACGCGATAGCGGTCATACGATGCGCAGTTTCATCCGTGATTTTGTACGGATCATCAATAAAACACTTCTTGCATCTGGACGTTATGTTGGCCGGACATTAGCAGCGTCTGATGTCTCCAATTCACGCACACACGCCGCTAGCGGACGCAGCGCACTCTGTACGTCAGTACTAGTGGTTTAACGTTCTCGAAAAAATGCGTTCATTTTCCACTTGCGTTGCACGGCCGGACTTTTGTGCGACCGTACTTCGTATATTGGCCGTCATTGCCCGGCATCTGCTGCTAGCACGGCCGTGATTAAGTGCGCCAGAACGCGCGTTCGCACTGCCTCAGTCTGACCCTAGCCTTACTGAATCCCTGGCTGGAAACGCTGGGCGAATCTAAATCCCTCGGTCTGATTCTATCCCTGCTGTACAAGCTCTGCATGGCGAAGCACTGCAGCATCCTTGGAGGAATATAGATAGAGGTTGCCAGTTTGGCCATGTTTTCCTGGACACATATTACAATTTCATGCAGAGGGGAGCATAGGGAAAAGTGCTGCCCTGCAACATGTATAACTCATATGCTGCAGGATGGAAATATAGGCAAGTCCCCTGGGATTCCTTTTTGATTTCACCATTTACCTGCAGCATGTAGATTATGCATGCTGCGAGGTGGCATTTTTCATACACTGCCCATTGGCATGGATAAATTATATGTGTCCATGAAAACATGGAGGATCTGGCAGCCATAAATAATGACCCCTTCCACATAGGGTTGCCAGATCGCTCATGTTTTCCTGGACACATACGATTTATTCATGATGATGGGCAGTGCGTGAAACGTGCCACCCCGCCACATGTTTAATCCATACACTGCAGGTAAGAAATCATATAGGAATCACACGGGACCTGCCTCGATTTCCTTCCTGTGGCAAATGAATTATACATGTTGCAGGGCATCGCTTTTTCCTGTGTGCCCCTCTGCATGAAATAGTAATATGTGTCCAGGAAAACATGGCCGACCCGGCAACCTTACAGCACCATGGCTGATGTTCTGCCACAACAGAGCTAAAATATAACTGTGATTGCTATTATTCACCCCTTCAATTAGTTATTTACTTTTCCTGTCAGGATGCATGGAGAAAGTGTTATTAAAGGATAAATAAAATATGTTTTTGTCATTTCTCATTCAAAGAGGAGAAAAAGTTGAAATTAATACTTACAGGGTTATTCAGAGAGAGGTGAAAAGCAGGAGAATGACTGGAGAATGGAAAATTCTACGTCAAAATAGCCAAACCAGAAAAATTATCATTTATCTCACTTTCCAAATCGGCTATTTTGACGTAGAATTTTCCATTCTCCAGTCATTCTCCTGCTTTTCACCTCTCTCTGAATAACCCTGCTTGTGTAATGTAAGCTAAAATGAAGGTTAAAAAACTACCACTAGATTTTCTTCTAACTATGTTTTTTACTTTTGTGTTCAAACGTGGAATGTTATCACTGGAGGGATCATTCAGAAAGCACTGAAATTTCCATGCTCTCTCCTTCGGCGCCCTCAATTCGCCGACCCTGTGGTGAATTCAGCATTCACCGCAGGGTCCCCGAATCGATCCACCGAACGCCATCGATAAACCGGTCGAGCATAGCTGTAAACTGCTGAAAAACCACCGGACGAATCGAAAAACCACTGAACACATCTGATGAACAGACGAAAAATCACCAGATTGATCCGATAAAACGTTGAACGCAGCTACAAACCCTCCGAACACAGCCGATGACCTGCTGAACAGTCCGCCGAATGCCGCTGGAAAAAGCCGACCAACTGCCGAGAAAAGCTGACCAACTGCTGAACAGGGGTAATAAAAACCAACCCCCCCCCCTGCAACTTTTGAAAGGTGTTTTAAAAAAAAACACTAGTGTGTGAAAATGCCTGGTAATATATAAAGTCCTATGAATAACAATAAAAAGGTCTGTTACAGAATAAAAAAAAAAAGCCATTTAAAAAAAATTGGAATGAAAATTTTTTTTCAAAACAATCCTGAAAAATAAATGAATAAAGAGACTTTATGTTGCAAATGAAAAGAATAAATGATTGAATAAAAAATTAATAAAAACGGGGATTTTATTTTTTACACTGAAACCTATGGGATTCGCCTGTTTAAACCTGTTGAATTAAACCACCGAAAATCTGAGCAGTTCGCCAACTCTTCGGTGCAGTTCGGCATTCTCTATATAGAAATTAACCATTTCTTCTCTATGGGATTTGCTGCCGCTGAATTGCACCAGATTTCGCTGGCAATTCACCAAAATTTAGCGAATCACTAGCTTTTTGAATAGTCAAATGGCCACGAAATTGCACTGTACGGGGAAATACACAGTTCAGTGCAATTCGGTGGCAAGCTCTGCTCTCTTTGCATAATCCCTTAAGGCTAGGGTCAGATGAATGCATTTTTCATGTCTACTGTCAAAAAGTGCGTTGATGCGTCCGAACGCATTTTTTCACGGAAGACGCAATAGCGGTCATATGATGCGCAATTTCGACCGTGGTTTTTTACGGATCCAAACCAGGAAACTTTGGGTGTCTGGACGTTATGTTGGCCGGTCATGAGCAGTGTCTGACGTCTCCTAATCACGCACACACGCCGCTATGTGAACGCAGCTCACTCTGTACGTCAGTACTAGCGGTTCGACGTTCTTGCAAAAATGCGTTCGTTTGCCGCTTGCGTTGTGCAGCCGAACTTTCGTGCGGTCGTACTTCGTGTGTGGGCCTGCGTTGGACGTCATTTGCTGCTACCACGGCCGTCATAAAGTGCGGCTAAACGCACGTTCGCACTGCGTTCGTCTGACCCCAGCCTAAATTAACAATGTAGCTGGCGAATGTGCTAAGGTACTAGCTCACCTTTGTCCATGTCTGCATCAGACAACAGGGGATACTTTGTAAACATGCTGTGACAGGACTAGTAACCTCAGGCAATCACATTTAATGAGGAGAATGTTAAGTTACCTGGGTTATACAGGTTACCTGACAAAAACCACATGGAAAAGATGAATGACCGTACGTAAACGAGAACAAACCGAGCTTACAAACAAAATAAAACTAATAAATAACACAACAAAAAAACATGTGTAATCATGGTATGTATGAATCTGTGATGAAACGTCGATGATGGATTAGTAGAATGCAAGCCAATCACTGATCACTGGTTAAAAAACACTTTAAAAACAAGACAGAAGTGATGTTATATGGATCGAATTAATCAAAATAATATTGGTGGTTAATGCGTTTATTAGATATAAGCTCAAATATGTGCAACCCCCCCAACAAATAACATTCTTTACAGAACAGATGGCTAAATAAACAATATGAAAAACAACTTGCAAATTGCAGACAACAGAAAAATTTAGCATAACGATAGAAAAAAGGTCTGAAATAATAAGTCCTATACGGCTCCAGGCTATACTTACAGAGCACGTTACGTGTTAAGAAGGCTCTGTACATCTAAAGCGTGTAAGTGTTTTGACTACTATCCTTTTTAGTTGTTGTTATTGGGCACTCCAACCACTGGAATCTTCTGAAATGGAATGAAGCTACTTTATTATAATTTAGCACCACCATATCCTGCAGCGCAGTACAAGAAATGCAAACAGGGGGGGGGTTGACACAGTACATTGGGGGACCCTCTTCCCGGTGGAACTTACAATATATAAGGCGGGGGCCAGCAATCTTGGCCCTCCAGATGTTTTGGAACTACATCACCCATGATGCTCAGCCATTTATTGGGTTGGTGGACTCTCATGGGAAAAATAGTTCCAAAAATCTGCAGGGCCAAGGTTGCTGACCTCTGCTATAAGGGATATATTTATTTATTTATAAAGGATTTTACCAGGAAGGATATATTGAGATTTCATATATATTGTGATGTAGGCACATACATATCATTAGCGGTCTTGCCCCTAGGGCTCTTGCTGTTGAGATGTTCTGACAGGGATTTGAATCTGCTTTCCATGGTTGTAGACTTGAAACATGGTAGTGAGGTTGAACCTGCTTCTCCGCAGTAGTAGAGCAGAGACAATGCCTGTGACATGCAGTTGATAGTATGTGGTAGGCAAGTATGAATCGTTCGGGGTCTTGACCCAGGACCCTTGATGGACAGACACTCTGTCCTGTACACCAGTGGTCCCCAATAGGGATGAGCTGTTCGGTTCGGAGTTAGGACCGAACTTAGCCTGTTCGGTCTGCTCGCGAACTCCGAACATTTCCGGGTGTTCGGCACATGTTCGACCACAATGCATCACAATGGACCACAATGCATTTTCCCACTGGCCTGAAGCTCGTAATTGGCTACAGCCTTGCACCTGACCACAGGTCTGGTGCAAGACAGGTTCAACAGTATGCCAATCACGGCTCAGAGTCCTGATTGGGCAAATTTTGCCCAATCATGGGCTCACAGAGCTAAGTCCCGCAGCACACTATATAAGGTTTCCACGCGCCGTTTCTGCACGCATTTGAGAGGAGATTTCATAGGAAATTGTTGTTGTGTGTTCTTACTGCCGGTCTGCCACGCTACTGGGGGGGTCTCATTTCTACAAAACATTTGGGAATTGAGGTGATCTGTGTCTTGTCACTGCCAGCAAGTATTTTAGGGGTCTCACAAATTTCCACAAAACATTTGGGAATTGAGGTGATCTGTGTCTTGTCACACAGCCAGTGCCACGCAGTATTTTGGGGGTCACTAATTTTTACTAAATATCTGGGAATTTAGGTGATCTGTCTCTTGTCACTGCCAGCAAGTATTTTAGGGGTCACTAATTTCTACAAAATATTTGGGAATTGTTATAATCCGTGTGTTCTCACTGGCTGCCACCCATCAGGGGGTCTCACTGATTTATAGGAGGTTTCTGAGACTTGTAATCTGTGGCTTCTCACTGCCACCCATCAGGGGGTCTCACTGATTTATAGGAGGCTTCTGAGATTTATAATCTGTGGCTTCTCACTGCCACCCATTAGGGGGTCACACTGATTTATATTAGGTTTCTGAGGTTTGTAATCTGTGGCTTCTCACTGCCACCCATCAGGGGGTCCCACATACTTCTATCAGATTTATGCAAATTGTAATTTGTGTCTTCTCACTGCCACCCATCAGGGGGGTCTCACTAATTTATAGGAGGGAATTGTAATCGGTGTCTTGTCACTGGCTGCCAGCTATCAGGGTGTCTCACTGAGTTATACCAGAGTTCTGTCAATCTTTAATCTTTATACCAGAGTTGAATCAGAGTTCTGTATATATTTAATCTATATATCATTCACCATGTCTGAAAGAACAAAAAGGACAGGCAGATGCTCCCAGACACAGATAAGAGGGAAAGCAGCCCCTGTGTCGGGAGGCTGTGCCTCTGGTCGTGGTGGACGTGGTGCATCCTCTGCAGGGGCACGCTTGTCCTTTCTAACCGGGGCTGGCCGTCTTAAGCAGCAGCAGCATACAGAGGATTTGGTGGATTGGCTAACCAGGCCATGCTCATCCTCCGAGTCCTCTGCCAGCCAGGCTTGTAGTTCTTTACAGTCCACCTCAGCTGCCAAAGCATCTAATGCAGCCTCCATGTCCACAGCTACTCCTGCCGTAGCCTCGCTATCACACACGGAGGAGTCAGCTGAATTGTTTGACTGCAATGACAGTGACATGCTGCTTGAGGATGCGCAGCAAGTACAGTGCTCTGATTCAATCTCTGAGGTTGAGGAAGGGAGTATAATCAACCTAGAGGAAGGGGGTGCCAGTGATGACACACAAATAACTGGCACTCATGTTGCCCCAACAGCTGCAGCATACTGCCAAGTTGGCTCCAGTGACGAGGAGATGGGGATGATGATGACAATGATGATGAGGTCACTGACTCCACCTGGGTGCCTGATCGAACAGAGGAATCAAGTGAGGAAGAGGAGGAGGAGGAGGCACAGCAAACACGAGGCACAACATCCTCTATGACCAACCGTAGCACTAGCCAGTCCAAGGCATCACATGTCAGAGCTGCTCCGGTGCAGAGCGCTGTTGTCTCAAAGCACACACGCAGGAACTCTGCTGTCTGGGAGTTCTTTAAGAAATGTGCAGCAGACCCCACCATTGCTATTTGTAATCTATGTCAGATGAGGCTTAAGCGTGGGAAAGACACCGGACACTTGGGTACCACGTGCTTGAGGCGACATATGACCTCCTGCCACACATCCCGTTGGCGCAAAACTTTGCGTAGGTCCTCCTCCTCCTCATCTGTCTCTACCCCCACTGTATGTCCTTCCATGTCATTGCCTACAACCTCCACTGACAGGGATGATGCTACAGTAATGGATGTACCAGCTCCTTCCTCACAATGTGACATCATCCCATCAGCTGAAGATTTACGCAGTCAGATTACGTTGCCGCAGCAGCGTAAGAAAAAATATAGTTCCAACCATCCCCAAGCACAGCGTCTAAATGCCAGCTTAGAAAAATTACTCGCATTGCAGCTGCTGCCTTTACAGCTGGTGGACTCTGCTCCCTTCCGTGAATTTGCTGAATGTGCTGTACCACAATGGCAGGTTCCAAAACGCCATTACTTTTCACGCAAGGCCATTCCAGCACTATACCAGCACGTGGAAGACAATGTTATCCAGTCATTGGGAAAGGCAGTCAGCAACAAGGTGCATGTGACTTTAGACATGTGGTCCAGCAAGCATGGACAGGGTCGTTACATTTCCTTCACGGCACACTGGGTAACTCTGATTGCAGCTGGGATGGATCCAAGACGGGGCTCTGTGCTGGAGCTTGTTCATCCACCACGCCTCCAGAAAGATGCTTATATGAGGTCTGTCTGCTCCACCACCTCTTCCTCCTCCTCCTCTGTCTCTGGCGAAGTGGCAGTTAAACCGACGCGTGGCAGGGGCTACTCAATGGCTCAAGCAAAAAGATGCCATACTGTGCTTGAGCTGGTTTGTTTAGGGGACAGGAGCCACACCGGGCCAGAAATTCTGTCAGCTCTGCAGGGGCTGGTTAACACCACGCCAGCTTCAGCTGGGATAGCCTGGGAATGATCGTCTGCGACAATGGCAGCAACCTTCTCTCCGCCCTACGCAAGGGTAAATTGACGCATGTACCATGCCTAGCACACGTCCTAAATCTAGTGGTACAGCGTTTCCTAACCAAGTACCCAGGGCTGCCAGAGCTGCTCAGCCAGGCCAGAAAAGTCTGCAGCCACTTCAGACGGTCATTCCAAGCAAGCGTTCGCCTGGCAGAAATTCAAAGAGAATTCCACCTTCCCACAAACCGTCTGATCTTTGACATGCCCACCAGGTGGAACTCAACATTAGCAATGCTGCAGCGTCTGCACAAGCAGCAGAGGGCCATCAACGAGTACCTGTGTGAGTATGGCACAAGGACAGGTTCAGGTCAACTTGGTTTTTTCCCCCCCCCGCAGTGGCTGTTGATCAAGGATGCATGCACTGTACTGTCACCATTTGAGGAGGCAACGAGGATGGTGAGCAGGGACAGTGCATGCATCAGTGACACAATTCCTTTAGTGTTCCTGCTGGAGCACACTCTGCGGGGAATTATAGATGTCGCTCTAGAGGCAGAGCAGCGGGAGGAAGAGGAGGCCTTCCCTAGCTCTCAAGGCCACAGTCTTTCTGCAGACAGCATTCCAGCGGGTCCTATCAGATCAGACAGGAGGAGGATGAGGAGGAGGAATATTTAAGTAGTGGGGGCATTGAAGCTGGGGATTCCTCAAGGGAGGGTTTCGTGTGCCCAGAAACACAAGGGCTAGTGCGTGGCTGGGAGGAGGAAGTGCACGATACGGTCATCCTCATTGACCAGGAAGACTCGGAAGCTAATGCCACCTCCAACCTACGCTGCATGGGCTCTCTTATGATGCAAAGCCTGCTAAAGGACCCCAGGATTCGTGCTATCAAGGAGAGGGATCAATACTGGTTGGCAACCCTTCTTGATCCACGATACAAGGGTAAAGTTGCAGAGCTCATCCTGTCTGCACAGGGGGAGCACAGGATGAAAAAACTTGAGGACGCTCTAAAGCGACACTTGTGTAACACCTTTCCAGGCACTGGTAGGTTACCAAGTGATGACACACGTGCTTCTGAGGCTGCGGATGATCAGAAGAATAGTGGTGAAGGCCAGGGCCGCTTGACTAATGCATTTTTAAAATTCTTTTAGTCCACGACGCCCAGGGACGTCAAATGTAGGCACCCATTGCCAGCGTCTTCACCATATGGTGCAGGACTACCTAGGGGCAAGGGCAGACCTGGATACCTTTCCAGCAGATGATCCACTGGCTTACTGGGTGTTGAGATTGGATCACTGGCCAGAATTTACCCAATATGCTATGCAGCTACTAGGTTGCCCTTCATCCAGCGTGCTTTCTGAAAGGACGTTCAGTGCCGCTGGAGGTTTTGTCACAGACAAAAGAGTGCGTCTGCCCACCGACTCTGTAGACCGGCTGGCATTTATAAAAATGAATCAGTCCTGGATCAGCAGTTATCAATCCCCTGATGCTGACGTAACGGAATAGATCGGGGATGTCTTCTGCATTCACAAAACCTCCAGCACTGAACTCTTCCACAATACCACAAAAGGGTTACGGTGTGAATGCACTTGCTGCCATGAAAGGCACAATATTTGGCTGCACTGACGCCTGTGCCAGATTTATATCATTTTAATTTTTTGAATAGCAGGGTCCAACCCTGCACTCTTGCACAATACTACAGAGTGGTTACTGTATGATAATAGTACTTGCTGGCAGTCTGGCACCAAAGGCACAATATCTGGGTGCACTGACGCCTTTACCAGATTCATATCTTTCTAATATAGGACCCCAAGGTCCACCCCTGCATTCTTCCACAATACTACAGAGGGGATACTTTATGATAGTACTTGCAGGCCTGGCACCAAAAGCACAATATTTGTGTGCACTGCCACTGACGCCTGTATCAGATTCATATCCTCAGAGGGGTTACGGTGTGACGGCACTGTTGCCGACGCTAAAGGCCCAATTCTAAAGCTCCTATTGTTACTTTCATCCAAAGCCTGCATAAGTTTCACAATAATTTAGCCAAAAAAATCACTAAACTTTTTCTACGTATCCGAAAATGTCTCCTCTTTTCATACAGACTGCCGCCCCAAGCAGTTCTTTATGGATAGATTAAAGGAAAAGCATTTACCGTAATTTGAAACGTCATTTTTATGTTTTCAAGTGTTTCTATACATCCTAGAAATCCGCCACTTCACGGGCAGGTTATGGGGACCTTCTAGGCATGAAATTTGAAGGAATTTTTGGTTTTTATTTTTAACCCTTATTTTATGGAAAACTCAGTCCCTTTAAAAACGTTTTTTTTAAAACTTTTTGTCCTTGTTTCCTGTCCCCCAGGGCACAACCCGGACCCCCATACACCTTTTATGGCAAATATCTAGCATATATGCTCTCTTGGAGGGCACTCTAAAAACCGAATTTTCAGCCCATTGGCTTGGATTGGGTTCGGGTTCGGATTCGAACATTTGGAATGTTCGGGTTCGGGTACGAACCCGAACTCGGGCGTGTTCGGCTCATCACTAGTCCCCAACCCTGGTCCTCAGGGCCCACTAACAGGTCAAGTTTTCCAGATAACTGAAGCTTTGCACAGGTGGTTTGATTTGCTGCTCAATGATTGCAGAATTCAGTCTGCATTTCCCCAAGGTCATCCTTAAAATCTGTTCTGTTAGGGGTACCTGAGGACCAGGAATGGGGACCACTGCTGTACACAACTTGTCTCCACAGATGTAGAGCAGTAATGTTACCGCTACTCTTACTGGCTGATACAATTGTTGATTTGAAGACACTCCATGATCGCTTCTGCTGTATATGAGAATACATGTCAAGAGGTTTGTGGACATACTCATATATGTAATGTATATATCAGGGCAGCCATCAGAAATGATGGGGCCCCTTACTAAACCTCACGATGGGGCCCCCCAGGGCCCTCCCCTGGCACTCCCTCCCCTTCAAAAAAAAAAAGGACATAACATAGCACCACAGCAATAAAACTCCCAGTAATGTGCAGTGTGTATTAGCGTATCACAGTATCCACAGCAATAAAACTCACAGTAATGAGCGGTGTGTCTGAACGTATCACAGAATCCACAGCAATAAATCTCACAGAAACGGGCTGTGTATAATGGCCTTTGGGTCTGGGTCTGGGCCTGGGCCCTGGGTCTGGTCCCTGGGACTGGGCCTTGGGGTCTGGTCCCTGAGGTCTGGGCCTTGAGGTCTGGGCCCTGGGTCTCGGCTGGGCCTGGTCCCTGGGTCTGGCCTGGGGTCTGGGCCCTGAGTCTGGGCTCTGGTCCCTGGGGTCTAGCCTGGTCTCTGGGTCTGGTCCCTGGGCCTTGGCCCTGGGCCTTGGGGTCTGGGCCTTGGGGTCTGGGCCCTGGGTTCTGGGCCTTGGGATCTGGGCCCTGGGTTTGGGCCTAGGGGTCTGGGTTTTGGGGCCTGGGCCTTGGGGTCTGGGCCCTGGGTCTGGGCCCTGGGTCTGGGCCCTGGGGTCTGGGCCCAGGGTTTGTGCTTTGGGGTCTGGGCCCTGGGTCTGGGCCTTGGGGTCTGGGTCCTGGGTCTGGGCCTTGGGGTCTGGGTCCTGGGCCTAGGGGTCTGGGCCTTAGGGTCTGGGCCCTGGGTCCGGGCCTTAGGGTCTGGGCCCTGGGTCCGGGCCTTAGGGTCTGGGGTCTGGGCCCTAGGGTCTGGGCCCTGGGTCTGGGCCTTGGGGTCTGGGCCCTGGGTCGGGGCCTTAGGGTCTGGGGTCTGGGCCCTAGGGTCTGGGCCCTGGGTTTGGCTTTGGGGTCTGGGCCTTGGGGTCTGGGCCCTAGGGTCTGGGCCCTGGGTTTGGGCCTAGGGGTCTGGGCCTTGGGGTCTGGGCCCTAGGGTCTGGGCCTTGGGGTCTGGGCCCTGGGTTTGGGCTTTGGGCCTTGGGTCTGGGCCTTAGGGTCTGGGTCCTGGGCCTTGGGGTCTGGGCCCTGGGGTCTGGGCCCTGGGTCTGGGCCCTGGGTCTGGGCCTAGGGGTCTGGGCCTTTGCCCTGGGTCTGGGCCTTGGGGTCTGGGCCCTGGGTCTGGGGTCTGGGTCTTAGGGTCTGGGTCCTGGGCCTTGGGGTCTGGGCCCTGGGTCTGGGCCTTAGGGTCTGGGTCCTGGGCCTTGGGGTCGGGGCCCTGGGTCTGGGCCTTGGCCTTAGGGTCTGGGTCCTGGGCCTTGGGGTCTGGGCCCTGGGTCTGGGCCTTAGGGTCTGGGTCCTGGGCCTTGGGGTCTGGGCCCTGGGTTTGGGCCTAGGCGTCTGGGCCCTGGGTCTGGGCCTTAGGGTCTGGGTCCTGGGCCTTGGGGTCTGGGCCCTGGGTTTGGGCCTAGGGGTCTGGGCCCTGGGTCTGGGCCCTGGGTTTGGGCCTAGGGGTCTGGGCCCTGGGTTTGGGCCTAGGGGTCTGGGCCCTGGTTCTGGGCCTTGGGGTCTGGGCCTTGGGGTCTGGGTCCTGGGCCTTGGGGTCTGGGCCCTGGGTTTGGGCCTAGGGGTCTGGGCCCTGGGCCTTAGGGTCTGGGCCCTGGGTTTGGGCCTAGGGGTCTGGGCCCTGGGTTTGGGCCTAGGGGTCTGGGCCCTGGGTTTGGGCCTTGGGGTCTGGGCCTTGGGGTCTGGGCCCTAGGGTCTGGGCCCTGGGTTTGGGCCTAGGGGTCTGGGCCTAGGGGTCTGGGTCCTGGCTCACCACTCCGCTGTCTTCTTTTCTTCTATCTTCTTTTCTTCTGTCTTCTGCTCTTCTTTTCTTCAATCTTCTTCTTCTTCTCTCCTTCTCTTCTTTCCGGTCCCTCCAGCTCAGGCGCACAGCTTCACTGAGTGGAGGGGCGGAGCCGAAGCAACATGCTTGGGAGGCCCCTCACACGCTGCTTGGCCCCGCCCAGCCAGAAAGTGAAGCTGCCAGGAGGCAGCAGCAGCAGCAGCAGCAGCAGCAGCAGCAGCAGCAAGCAGCAACACAGCTCCGGATTCGGACTCATCGAGTCCAATACCGGAGCTGTTAAAGGTCGACGTCGGGGGCCTGGGACCCCCCCGGCGGCCCGCGCCCCTTACGGCAGCATTGGGCGTAATGCCCTGATGGTGGCCCTGTTTATATTCCAGACTCCAGTTATATGCTTTTCTGCGCTCTACAATGGTTTTTATAATTCACAATACACAAAATCACCCACCTGATTCTTAGTATGTTGATTTGGGACTGATATTAGTCCTGGATTTTTTGTGAGCCATTTCTTCCTGCCTTCAAGTGGGCTTGGAGTCATGATGTGCACCCATACATATACTGACATAAACAGATAATGGGATTTCTTCCTTACCTACACTTATTTGATTCTACATTAATTTACCTTTCTTCACTCATTTGATTCATTAACCCTTTCACTGCTGAGGCATTTCATGCCTCTGTGCTGAGCTCGTTTTTACCGGTTTCGCTCATCATGTTTAACCGCGTTTTGAAGCCTTATTTTATTATAATCAGAGTCTGTATATTATAACAACAAATGCAATAAAATTAGAATTTTCAAAAATTTACAATGTGTAAAGTGATTTTTTTCACATTTTAACATGCAAGCATTTGCGGTTATATTTTTTATGGGTTGCGCTTGTTAAAAAAATTAGAAATGGGGTTTCATTACATTTTTTTGGGGGAAAATTACACGATTTTTAACAAACGGACCCCATACAAAAATCGTTAGTGCAGCATCATTGTTCACATTGTAATTGAAATGGGAAAAATATTGCTGCATTAACAAAACAAAAAAAAATGTGTTTTTTATATATATATATATATATATATATATATAATTTTATTTTTTTTACCTTTTACATAGTCATGTTTGGTATCGTTGGAAAGGCCATGCTCTGGCCGATCCAACGATACCAAACATTAACCCTAGCTGCCACGGATTCATTGGAACCCCTATCTCCATTGGTGGCAGCTAGGTGTTAACTCCAGGACTGACGTCATTGCGCTATGCACGATGACGCCAGTCGTCGGTTGGAGTTCTCGGAAGCTTGGCTGACATCCAAGATGTCGGCCAGCTCCGGGAGGGGGTCACGATCTGGCGCTTTTCGGCCTCCCCCACTCACGGAATCCCGGCTGATTGCTGCCTCCTGTGCAAGGACGCGCTCAGCACGTCCATACCACAGGAAGTGCACTTGGCAGGACGCGCTGGGCACGTCCTTAGCAGCCAAATGGTTAATTTTGTAGCCAGGGGGCATATTCTTATATAGGCCAATTCAGTCTGGTCCTTGCGCAACAAAAATAGCAATAAAACTCTCAGTAACGAGTCTGTAAACTATAATAAATGTAGTTAGAAACGCCTGAAAGTTGTATTTACCAAGTGATGTTGCTCACTATTACACCATACACAGCCCACTCTCCTTAGTTCTGTGTCTCTTTCTTCATGCAGCTCAACACTCAAAGCCATCACCATTTCCAGCTCCTGCATTTTCACTCTGCAGTCCCACCCTGTCCCGGGCCTAAACTTGTAGCTCTCCCTTCCAGCTGCTTCCACTTTTCTTTCTAATTACCCATTTCAAGCCCTGCTTCTGGTCCTTCCCATGCAATCCCTGCTATTTTATTTCTGGCCACCAGCTCCACACTCCCCCTGCTCCCTCTTGTTTCACATACCTCTGTCTGTTAGATTGTAAGCTCACGAGATCTCTGGCTGAGCACTCGTATAAAGTGCTGTATCAGCAAGACAATAATCCTAAAGGCAGGGGTGTTTGAACCTAATGTATCATTATAATGTCTCACGTTTGTGCTTCCCCATTGTAAAGCGCTACGGAATCTGTTGGCGCTATATAATGACTAACTGTAATTTACCTATATTGTTTTAAATAAGGTCTTCTTAGGCCTGACTCTTCTTGTCCAAATGAAGACTAAATCGTAAGACGCCTGAAATGCATAATATTATTGCTGTGTAACTGGTAACTATAAGGCTAGGGTCAGACGAAAGCATTTTTCCCCGCGAACGTGAAAAAGTGCGTCCGAACGCATTGATGTATTTTTTCACGGAATGCGCAAAAACGGTCAGACGACGTGCATTTTCGGGCGTGATTTTGTACGGATCGTCAATAAAACTCTTTTTGCGTCTGGACGTTATGTAGGCTGGACATTAGCAGCGTCTGACATCTCCTAATCACGCAAACACGCCGCTATGCCGCAGCTGCGCACTCAGTACGTCAGTACTAGCGGTTCAGCGTTCTCAGAAAAATGCGTTCAAATTCCACTTGCGTTGCACGGCAGGACTTTTGTGCGGCCGTACATCGTATATTGGCCGTCATTGCCCGTCATCTGCTGCTAGTGCGGCCGTAATTATGTGCGCCAGAACGCACGTCAAAAGTGCGCTGGTCTGACCCCAGCCTAAATCTGTACACAGATACTTGTACTTCCGTAGGATTTGTAATGACACTTGCACAGCATATCTTGTGTGATGTAACTAGGATCAACGTGGCAGAAAAATTGGTTGTTTGTGATCCTTCGTCTATTGACATATCCTATGGCTGTGCAGCAGAGTCAGAGAGGGAAAGCTTGGATTCATTTAGGGGGATATCCACTAAGTGCTGGTGCTTTATGGCATTGAAAATACAGATGAAAACCACTGGCAGTGCCAAGCAACGCCGGCGCTTCTCTATATGATGATTGAAACAGAAAAAGAATAATCTTTACTGTAAACCTATGTCTCTCGGCACTGCAATACTGTTTTTTTTTGACAACATTTGCTATGGAGGCAAAAACACCACTGATTAGTAGATAACCCCCTTTGTCAATACAACATTTAGGACTTCTTCTTGCCCATTGCAAGCACCCATGTGCAGGAGCAGACTAGCCATAAATCTGGTAATTTGAGTGTTGCATCAGAGCTTGTGTATAGGCTTAGAAACTCCTGATTTTCACTATTTAACTACAGTGAGTACCATTAGACAGGCAGGACTGACAGGTGATCGGGAGGACTGAAGAAAAACCATGTGACATGGCAGGTCTGTACTAGGACTGTTGTCTATGTTAGTAAATCTAGGGCGCTATTACATTCTTCGCGTTAAACCGCTCGCGCAACGCATGAATTTGTGCGCCAAGCGTTAAATCAACGCTGGAATTACAATCCTCGCACATTTTTTCATCCGTCGAGCAATAACGCGCGTAAAACGGACTCGCACAAATACGCGCGCAGCAACGTTGCACACAGGAATCAGTGTGCTGGTTTTTTTCACGCGATTCAACCAATCAGAATTAAGAACCACAATTATCTCACGTTAGGGTTTTTGCGCCCGTCAAAGTCAATCTGCGCATGTATGCTGCATCAATAAAAAAAAACACAACTTCTCCATTTTATTGTTTGGTATGTGTAGAATGTGTAACTATGCTTTGCTGTTGTTTTTTTTTGGGCTGATGTATTTGGTTTCGGCCAGGACATTCAGATTTGCCATTAGCACCAGCTTTTAGGAGTTGCTAAAATTATGCACGCAAAGGCTGTGCGTTAATTCCTGCACATAGATTGTAATACCATCCGCGTACCAGCATTCATTCGTGTTTGCGCTCACAATGTTAAGTATAGGACGCGCGCAGTACAGTACGCTCGCAAAGGGTTCGCGCAGCTTCACCCGCGGTAGACGACTACGCGCGTTTTTGCGCTGACCTTGTAATACGACATTCGGCGCAAAGGCTTTTACCCCCTCGCGTTAATGCGTTTTTGCGCGAAGAATGTAATAGGACCCCTAGAGTCTATCCTAGGCTAGGTCCACACTCTTGCCACATACCACCTAACGTGAGATTGAACTGTACTTGACATGGTGCATGGGGAGTTGAGCCCAGATTGCAGCAAATACATGAAAATACGGGATATGTTTACTGGCGAACAGGAATTAATTAAATGAAGGGCAGTCAAAGAATAAACAAGGCAATAATAAATAATCAAGGGACCAGGGAAATAACAAGGCTGGGGCAAGGAGACAGCCAAGGCTGGGCGTAGGGATGAGGCAGAACACAAGGGCATGGCAGGGCACAAAGGTGAGACAGAGAAGAAGGGCACAAAGGCGAGCCGGACAAGGCAGGTCACAAGGGCGAGACAGAGGTAAGGCAGGTCTCAAGGGCGAGACAGAGGTAAGGCAGGTCACAAGGGCGAGACAGAGGTAAGGCAGGTCACAAGGGCGAGACAGAGGTGAGGCAGGGCACAAGGGAGTATATACAATAAAAGCTGGAGACCACAGTTGCTGAACAGTGGAGGTTGGAAACCTAAGTTGCTGACCTTGGAAACTGGAAACCAGAGTATCAGAGCAGTGGAGGCTGGAGAACTGGAACACGAGACAAGTAGAGACAGCGGAAACAGGACTTGGTATTGTGGAGACAACGAAGGTAGCACAGGAACTGGGGAGCGTGGATAAGAAAATATTAGTAAAACGTAACAGGACAAGCTGAAGGGTGAAAACAGACTGGTGGTAAACCACACAATGCTGAAGCACTGGAGGAAGTGTGTGGTTCTCTTAAGTAGGGAACTAATTAGAGTCTGTAGTGAGACCAGTGGCTGAAACAGAGGAGCCAGAGAAACCGGGATGGAGCGACAGACTGCCGTGAGCTGGGAAGTGGAAAAGCACAGAATACATATTGCTGGTGTATGAGGAAGGCGCCACCGATCCTCAGGACACTGTGGCACTGGACTTCTTGTGGCGGCGCCAGGCTGTCAGGGCTGCACCAGGCGTGGGTCATGGTGGGACCCAATTGCAGGGGTTATTGAGCCCAGTAAGCAGGGTAACCCACAGTACAGTACCTTGATGGACGTGGATACTGGGTTATGCCAGAGCACAGTACAAATGGAGTAGGCAAAAGAGTGGTCAATAGGAGGTCCGAGGTCAGAGGATATCACAAGACGGTGGTCGGTAGGCAAAGCAGAGGGGTCTGGTACACGGTGGATAGAGAGCATATAGAATGTCTGAACAGATAAAGATGTAAACCAATACTGAGGTGTTTTCACAGAGGAGGGAAAGGTCCTTTATGGACAAACAGGGGTGTGTGGTTGTGTGAGTGCTTGGTGCTTGACATAATTAACCCCTATCACTGCTGGAGGTTACTGCAGACCTGAGGGCAGCACCTTTCCTGTAGCTGCTCCAGCAGCGGACATTATCTCTGATGAGCAGGCATGGTTCCTGACACAGGCTTTCTGGCAAGTGACATGAAAATACTTGCGTCCTATGCTGAAGACTGTGTCGGTAGAACAATGGGGTGATGTGGATTGTAGGACAGGCTTCAAAATAGAGGCGGTTGATGGGACCTTTGTTTGTTACCTGCTTTCCATTTCAAGCAATGTTCTGGTGTTATTTTTCCTTGATTTCCTTAAATTGAAAACCCATCTGAAGGTGCAGGAGGAGTAACAGGAAACAGGCAGAGCATGAACTCTAGGAGGAGAAGTAAGCTCGCCTTTATCTGCGGAATGCCCAAAGTCAGACACGTTGATCGACAACAACGAGATACTGAGCCAGATGCAAATTTTGGGAATTCACAGAAATAAAGTAATTTAAGGCTCGTGTCAGACGAGCGCAGTGTTCACATCCGTGTTACCGCACATAAGTGCGTCCGTGATAGCATACAATTGTGGTAAATGGAGCCCCACACACGAAGTACGTCCGCACAGAAGTGCGGATACACGACGGACGTGGGAAATGGACGCAGGTTAGGCAAGAACATAATACTGCTAGAACGGACGTGCAGAGTGCGCCACGTCCGCATAGCTTTGTGTGTGAATGATGGAATGCGGTGAGACGGACTGCATTTATACAGTTGTGTTCAAAATTATTCAACCCCCACTGAAATTGAGTGTTTTGGCCAGTTTGACATTGATTTTGATCATTCAGTCATTTTGCTTACAATTAAATCAAAGAGGCACGTGTAGGTCAGACAAATATAACATAACATTTATAATGAAATAAACACAAATGTCTTTTCTGTGCTCACATCATTATCAGTTTTATTCAACCCCCAAGTGACATTCAATCTTAGTACTTAGTACAACATCCTTTTACAGTTATAACAGCTTTTAAACGTGAAGCATAGCTTGACACAAGTGTCTTGCAGCGATCTACGGGTATCTTCGCCCATTCGTCATGGGCAAAAGCCTCCAGTTCAGTCACATTCTTAGGCTTGCGCACTGCAACTGCTTTCTTTAAGTCCCACCAGAGGTTCTCAATCGGATTTAAGTCAGGTGACTGCGATGGCCACTCCAAAATGTTCCAGCCTTTAATCTGCAACCATGCTCTAGTGGACTTGGAGGTATGCTTGGGATCATTGTCCTGTTGAAAGGTCCAACGTCTCCCAAGCCTCAGGTTTGTGACGGACTGCATCACATTGTCATCCAATATCTCCTGGTACGGAAGAGAATTCATGGTACCTTGCACACGCTGAAGCTTCCCTGTACCTGCAGAAGCAAAACAGCCCCAAAGCATGATTGACCCCCTGCCATGCTTCACAGTAGGCAAGGTGTTCTTTTCTTCATAGGCCTTGTTCTTCCTCCTCCAAACATAGCGTTGATCCATGGGCCCAAACAGTTCTAATTTTGTTTCATCAGTCCACAGAACACTATCCCAAAACTTCTGTGGTTTGTCCACATGACTTTTGGCATACTGCAGTCGACTCTTCTTATTCTTTGGAGACAGCAAGGGGGTGCGCCTGGGAGTTCTGGCATGGAGGCCTTCATTACGCAGTGTGCGCCGTATTGTCTGAGCTGAAACTTCAGTACCCACATCTGACAAATCTTTTCTCAGTTCCTCAGCAGTCACACGGGGACTTTTCTCCACTCTACGCTTCAGGTAGCGCACAGCAGTCAAAGTCAGCATCTTCTTTCAACAGTGTCCTTTACCTTGAATTTGCGAATTATGCTTCCTATGGTCTCTCTTGGTATGTTTAACATCTTTGCAATCTTCTTATAGCCATTGCCCTTCCTGTGAAGAGTAATCACCTCTTCTCTTGTCTTCCTGGACCATTCTCTTGACTTCACCATGTTTGTAACCACACCAGTAAATGTCTAGAAGGAGCTGAGTATCACAGTCATTTGAAAGCTGCCTAATTGGTGCTTATTATGCTTTATTGCTGCTCCGTGACATCCACAGGTGTTTTCAATACCTGATTGAAAACACTTGAATGAACCTCTGTTCTTCAGAGTGGTAGTCTTTAAGGGGTTGAATAATTGTGTCAATGAAGAATTCACAAAAGAAACATTTACTACTGTATTACAAAACCAATTGATGTCATTTTAGTTGCATATGGTTCTTTAAAAAGTCCTTGTAGGATTTCATTCTGAATACAATTACAAATGTACACTAAATTCCCTAAAACCCTTTACAGCATTGGGGGTTGAATAATTTTGAACACTACTGTACATCCAGCATTTTTGACGGACAAACTGGTTTTGCATTTTAATTTATTTTCCCTCCTACATCCGTCAAAAATAACGTCAGTGACAAAAACGGACTGTGTGGCCACTACCTTGTTGTCAGTCAGAAAGTACATCCGTACTGCACGGCCGCACAGTCCATTCAAAATGCGCTCGTCTGACCCTAGCCTATGTCCACAGATCAAGAAAGGAATCCAAAGAAGTCTTCGCCCTAAAGGTATCGTTATACCTCAACACATTTGCTTCAAAGGGAATTCTCTATGAAAGTAACACTGAAATGTTAAGACAATGGATCGCTTTTGCGCGATTGTAGAGGAATGACAGGGATATTACAATAACTGTGTAAAACAGAGATAATCAAATCCCTGCACCAAAAATACAGCAACCTGCATTGATAACCGCTATCAGAGGGCTTTTAAAAACAGTATCTCGTATTCATGGAGAGACTTTTTGTCTTTTTCATGCTTCTGTGTCTAGAACGAAAACAACAGCAGCTAAATAACACCAAACAGTTTTTAGTAGAGGATGTTCATGTTCTTAGCTAGCAATCCAAAGGTCATGCAGGTGTAATCACAAGCAGGACAACAAACAAACACCACGAAAAATCAATGCAAAGGCTCTAAGGCTTGAGGCGAGCTGCTCTTTATTACCAAGGCTTAGCCATCAGTCTCTGGCTCCTCACATTATTATCAGGAACCAGTGGCATGCGCGAGTTGTGTGCTTGGTCCGACCATAATACTGGGCAAACTAATCTTGTATCATCCTGTATATCCCCATTTTAGTTCATGAAATGCAAAGTAGGGACCGGGTGCTCAAAGGCAATGTTCTGACTGTCACGGCAGCCTTTCTACACTTGTGTTCCTGCCTGTGAGCCTCTTTCCTTGCCCCGGTGTGTGTGCTTTACCATTTCAATTAATAAAGGTAAAGTGTGGGAATATCGCCACCTTGTGGATGCTATTTAAAAATGTTTCCTAGCTTTAGGAGCAGTGGGAAAAAACGTCACAACTGCTCTGTTTCTTCTGTCAAAATGACAGAGTGAAAGGAAGGTCTCCTGACAGCTGTTCCATAATGCGAGGGCCCAGTCCTAGTGAGGCCTTAGGCAGCCGTCTATGTCTTATGAAAGGCCCGGCCCCTCTGTGTTTCACTGACGACTATTTATTCTGATTTCTATCCACTTCTATAGGACCTCACAATCACTATGTATCATCTGATACATTATCTGTCAAACTCTGGTCCTCCAGATGTTGATGGCTTAAAATATATAGAAAACTTTGAATGTAATGGCTGACAACAGACTCATGGAAGTGTAGCGCTCACTCCCGGAGGAGCCACTGAATTAACCTCGGGTTAGTCTCACCGCACTAGGGAATAAATATACGCCAGCACTGTTGTGGATTTTATAGATTATATACTTTACTGATCCCAATAAAGCGGCATATATAATGTAGATACGGTATATGAACGACAGGATTTCGTAATGCGGGAAAAACACGCGGCGGCAAAAGAAAAGTTTAACCCCTTCAGTTCTGGAGTGTAAGTCCCGTGAAAGTAATGTCTCAAAAAGGTGTGTGTGTACGATCTCGGGTACCCGGGTACTGTATTCAACTGGCCAGTGAATGAAACGAACAAATCTTCGACTAGTCAAGTTGGGGCCCTGTAGATTTAAACAATAATGCAGCGTGAGGTTCTTATACTTGGAACTGCGGCCTGAGAGGCCTCTCACCCATCCGTTAGACAATCTGTTCAGCGCCCACTCAAGGATGTCTCTCCGCTTGGATTGGGACTCTGTGCCACCGGATTCACTCCCTTGCTTGTCCGATCTCCACACTGTGAAGCTACGGCCTACCGCATGCACTCCCAACGATCATCGCGGTCTCCTTACTCGGGGTCCAGCCGGAACTAAATTTCTACTCAGACCTCTCAGCGGTGCTTAGGTAGGTCTCTGTAAGGTCACTGTCCCGATCCACAGCACCCGCGAGGCAGCACCTGCACTCCGGCCTGGTCACGATCCCTGGCAGTCTCACGTGCGTCCTCCACCTTTCGCCGCTCGGCTCACTCTGCCTCTCCTCCGAAAGAGGCTGCGGATGTCCTTGCTCTCTCTCCCACCCACTTCCTGTCTCCACCGCAAAGCACGATGGAAATTGTAGTTCCGTTTGTGTCCAGCATAGTCCATATTGCCTCTGTCTCCCTCTGGTGGCCACAACAATTAAATGCAGCAGAACACAGTCTTTTTAAAGCAGCGCTACAGAAGCTATAATTCAGCAACATCTGGGGGGGGGGTGCAGTTCGATAGCCCTGGTCTAGGGGGACCCTCCGTACACTCTGCTTTTTTAGCTTGTGTCTTGATTGTATGGTGATGTTCTTCTCTGAGAGCAGCCATCTAACATTGGAATAGCAGTGTGTGTACCTCGATTACTTCGTATCTGCTTTCATTATTGTAGAATGCACATGTACATCTATGTGATGTGTAATTATAGGTGTTTAAGCTTATGCCATGAGGTACACCTGCATTTCCTGGACAGTGATAGCATATATATATATATATATATATATACTGTTTTTTTTTCTTTGTCTGAAGAAATTCCATGTAAAAATGAAAAATAAAATTAAAGGGATACTCTAAGCAACATGACCACCTAAGCTATTTTAGGTGGTCATGATGCCCGGAGTATCCTGCCCTCTGTCCCCCCTCCCTCCGCTCAGACTATCAGCTGAAAATGCTGAAAACAGCTGAGAGAGGCGGAGAAGTTTACTCCGCCCTCCCAGCTGTCAGTCAGCAGAGCGGGAATCATATTTCCCGCTTCTGCCGACTTTTGCCGAGTAGGAGACGTCATCGCGCTTTCAGCGCGATGACGTCTCCAACTCACCGCAGAAGCTGGCGGCTCCCTCTGAGGGTTAGTGTTGCGCGCATCCTCTTGCGCGCAACACTAATCCTCAGAGGGAGCCAGGAGGAAGCCTGCCGATTGGCTGGCTTATGTGAGAGGCGCGCATGCGCGCTTCTCACATAAACCAGAAGCCAAGAAGCAAGAAGAAGGACGGGAGCGGAAGAGGAGGGAGGTGAGTATAAAAAAAAAAAAACGCCGCTGGAAACAAGAGGATTTTAGGGTAAGTAATACAGTTATAAGAAAAAAAATAAAAACGAAAGATTTATTAAGGGAATAGGGATAGGTTAGGATAAAAAAACAGGGGGTGATTTTTTGAGTACAGTGTTCCTTTAAGTGTTTTATCTCTGGGTTCTAGTTTCTGGATTTTTCCCATGATGCGATATTTACCAAAAGCTTTGCTTTGTGGCTCTTGTTTACTTAATCTATAATGTCTACCAGTTAATGAGGAGGGAATGTTTACAAAACGCTATAATGTTTATAGAAAGCTATAAGGCTACCTGAGACACTCCGATATAACAGGGAGATTAAAAGCTTTATAATCTAGCTCCCGGTGATGTCCTTTGAATACATCCCACAAAATACAATGATGTGAGTCGGCTGCCTGACCCATTCGCTCCATTCTATAGCCAAAACCACAAAGTGAGGAGCAAGTGATGTAAGATACTGTGGGGGGGAGTTTACAACACAAAATATCACACAATGGATGCACCCGGTGACAAGTATAGTGTAAAATATTTTCTTAACTAAACAAACAAGAGAAAAACAAAGCACATGTAAGATATCAGCAACATAAAATATACACAATAAGAACATTTCATTTTTGGACGGAGGTGGCCCTTTAATGCATCATTGCCTTGAAGGGGTGTACGTGATCTGCAACTACCTCTAGGTAGGTAATTTGAGTGAAGTGTGTTCTGACATCGGTCTATCATGGCCAGCACTGTTTGTCAGCAATATGAACTATATCGGCTCTTTTGTGTGATTAGAGCAGATGAGCTAGCCTTTGCTCTCCATGTGCATCAATGAGCCTTGGGCACCCAGCTCACTGGATGGTCTTCATACCACTACTTTTAGTAGGTACTGACCACTGCATACCAGGAACACCCCTACAAGACTTGCCTATTTGGAAATGCTTTGACCCACCTCTGTCTAGCCATCACTTGGCCATTATTCCTGCTTCCAACATTTGAAATTCAAGAACTGACCATTCCCTTGCTGGAAAATATATTCCACCCCTTGACAGGCGCCATGGTAGCATTATAATCAGTGTTATTCATTTCACGTGTCACTGTCTTTTATGTTGTGGCTGATTGGTGGATATAAACATTCTAATAGTTTAACATACCGCCTTGGACATCGATAAATATTCTGGATTTGAGGTTTGCGCTGTAATATGTTCAGCTGCATGCATTTTAGTATATAAGCAGCACAGCAGATGGCAATGTTATTCACTTTACCTCTATAGCTCTCTGTTGGGCGAGATGGGGTTAATTACCTATACATTCACTTTATTGTTACAAGTGCAATTTATATATGTTTGTGTATTTTCAATGAGTATAATCGAATTTCATTTTCCGGTGTATTTTAAAATTGTACCAATGGAATCATCTGTCACATGATACAAGGGACTGTTTGTTTACTATTTTAATGGTTCTGTAAAAGCTGATGTTTCACAATGTTCGTGTTTTTATGCATGTGTGTGCTGGTCACCGTGCACTATTTTCATCTTTTATTAACCTTTTCTGGTTTCGCTGATGCTCTTCATTTCAATATGAACTTCCCAGCTTTGCACAAATGTCATCTGAAATGCATCCTCCTTCCACTCGTGACAGCGCAAGGTAGACACCTAGCGGACATTGTGGAAAATGCAACAATCATTGGTTTTCAAATCACACACGTTATTATTATCCTTTATTTATATTTAATTCCGCAGCGCTTGACAAGATCCGTGTACAAGGGGCTGATACATTGGAATACACACATGGATACGGCCTGATTCAGGGGGACCCTGTTTCCAAGGGAACTTACAATCTATGAGATGTACAAGTATTTTGTGAGGTAGCGCATCCATATCGTTGGGTGTCTTGCCCAAGGACACTCGCTGGTGGTGTCTGAGTGGGATTAGGTCATTTTTCATGATTGTAGATCAGCGACCTCGTGGTTAGGTTGAACTCGCTTCTCGTAAAGTCGAGTCTTCTCCACAGTTGTATTGGAGGGATGTGCTGAATGGGATTTCGACTTGCTTCTCCACGGTCGAAGGTCGAAGAGATGTTACCTGTCACGGTGGCCCATGTCCAGGGAAGTGTTGCGCCTTCAACCCATGTCCAGGGAAGTGTTGCACCTTCAACCCATGTCCAGGGAAGTGTTGCGCCTTCGGCCCATGTCCGGGGAAATGTTGCGGTCGTCCCAGCAGCTGATATCCAGAAAGCCTTATTCCAGGGTACTGTGTACTACAGGACAGAGAATTGTGCTGCCCGTGAATCAGACGCAGCATGCAGGAAGGACAACCAATCGCAGCACATGACTGGCTATCCAATAGCAGAGCAGGGCGTCTCGTCTGAGCACCAATAGGAAGTGCTGTGGCTCCATTTAAAGGGCTTCATTTGTCATAGCAAGTTGCCCTAGCGTGGTTCCAGTTACGCCTAGTGCCTTGATGTTATTGCTGCATTCCTATCTGATTGATTTCCTGGTTATTACGATCCCTGCTTGTCTTGATTTCCCTGTATTCTGGCGCCCTGATTTTTGGCATAGTTTAAACGGACCTCTATTCCTTAACCCCTACCTAAAGTGTGTTTTTGTTTGTCTGCTCAGCTTAACCCGGCCATTATTAAGGACCGGCTAGCTAGAGCACTGTGGGTATACTTCATTCAGCAGGTTGTTTTACTTTGCACTTCGCCACTTTCTTTGTGTTAGTCGTTCTCAGTATTACTGACCATAACCCGGCCATTTCTATGGACCGGTTGGTCTGGGTTTGTTGGCTTATAGTCTGCAAGCGGGGTTACCTACCCGATCCTGACCTTACCACTGCGCTCCACAGCCAATATTGTGTGGTAGGCAAGTATGTACTGTATAGTGTCTTGTTCAAGGACATTTACTGCCAAGGTGCTCTGGCCAGGATTCAGGCCCAGGCATTTTGGACTGAGCAGCCCACTTTTTTACTACACACCGCATATTACTGTGAGTTTTATTGCTGTGGGTCTCTGTGATATGCTCATACACACTGCACATTACTGTGAGTATTATTGCTGTGGAGCTCTGTGATATGCTCATACACACTGCACATTACTATTACCATGACAGCCACGCTCTTACCATAAAAGGGACTGACAAAGACAATGGAAGGAGCGTGGAGACACAGGCAGCAGCACTAGCAGATATCAGCCAGATCCCCATGGCAACTGTCAGCTTCAGGGACCAGGGACGTGTGAGCAGATTGTACACTGTGTAATAAATTATATATGTTTATTATTGCAGAAGCCATTTGCACATCACGGCAATTCAAAGAACTGCATCCCACAGCTCCTGTGCTACATTCCCCATATGCAGCAAGGAATTCTGGCTAGGACATGCAAATAACATGTGGCTTACTTTTTTGCATCCTGGGTCTGTTTTTACACAGAACCCTTAAATCCATGCCATGCCATACTAGATGGCTTTTTTTTAGCAGAGATCAGGTTTATGCAACCAGTTGATTGAAAGATCGGTACTGGGACCAGTTGGGACAAATGGTGGCATGTGCTCCCATCTAGCATGGAAAGGGTGCGCTTGGGAGCTTGAAATGGGTGTACTGGGCTGCACAAAGAGGGGTTGTGCTCATCTGAACGGCACAGATTGGGTGCCCGAGGACCCTCGCCGACACAGACGGGTGCCCTACACAAGGTATCTTGAATGGAGTGTACTGGGGGTCAGACATGGAAAGGTGCCCTATGCGGTTTGAAAGCTGCGTACTTGACTCTTGAGGGGCACAAATGGGGTGCAATGTGTTCCAGGGCAGTTTGAAATGGTTGTACTAGGCAGTATACAACGCGTTTACCCTGCATTCTGAAGCTTCATGGGGGTGTATTCGGCTCCTAGGTATTTTGGTGCACTGTACTCCTGGGTGAAATGTGCAGCTTGAAAGCTCTGTACCAGTGACGTGCGTTGAGGTCAGTGGCTGGTGAGGCACTGACTCGTATCAGAGCCAGATATACACGGGTTACGTAGGTTCAGGATCAGTGCTCCCCAGGAACTGGCTGCTGTCATAATACCAGAGTGCCAGCAGTATGCCATACAAATTCCAGTGTGCCATAATACCAGTACTCTTAATACAGTAATACAGTTAAAAAACTATTTGTAATTTCTGAAATTACACAGAGATGCACAATGCTAATCGGGATAACAGTATAAAGAATAAGTGTAGCTGTATAAGGAATAAGTGTAGCTTTTCAGCTGGGACAGGTAATGAATAGATGTAAAATGAGGTCCCATTTGAAATTACACAGAAATTACAAATTTTTTACTGTATTGAGTACTATGCATGCACTTACAATTGTGACCAATAGAGGGCGCCAAATGGAGCCCTCTATTGGTCACTATTGTAAGTGCTTGCATAGTACTCTGACACAGGACATGTGTCATGTGACTGTATTAAGAGAACTATGCTGCACTTACAATAGTGACCAATAGAGGGTGCCTAATCAATCAATCCATGGGAGGCGTTTTTTTTTTTTTTTTAAATTGAATGGCTTGAGACCAATGGAGCTTTCCCATTGGCTCAAGCAATTCAATTGCTCTCAGTGGCTCTTCGAGGCACTGAAGAGCATTGATTCAGGAAGTTTGAATCATTCAACCAGCTTGAGCCATGCAAATTGCATAGGCTAGGCTGGCTCAGTGCTGCCACTGCTGTCTGTTTGGTGATTCTCACACACACAGCAGCCGGCGAGCTGAAAGAAAAAAAAAAAGTGGACAGAGGAGGAAGGTGAGGGAGCAGGTGAGTATGTGAACTTTTTTCAATGTAAAATTTTATTTTAAGGGTTAAATACAAACACAACAGCATATTAATTTACTGGAATGGCAGGTGAGGCCCTGACTGCACGTCCCTGCTCTGTACATGTTACCAGGCATCACAGATTGAGGGGGGTTACCTTACATGGGTTAGAGGGGTGCCGCCCTTGTCCACTGAGTGGCACGGGGGTGATGCCCTTGTCCGCTGAGCGGCATGGGAAGTGTCACCCTCGTCTGCTGAGTCCATTGAGCAGCATGGGGGGGGTGCGCTGAGCTCCTTTTGACCGTTTTATACTCATGTTTAAACGTCAATTTAAGTCTTTTTTTTTTTAAAACAAAAACAAAAAAACACTTCTGTTTTTTTTGCTTTTACACCAAACCTAGTCATATTATGATATCATTGGAAAGACCATGATCAGGCCTTTCCAATGATACCACACTTAACCCTCTACCTTCCAGGGATCGGGAGATACCGGGATCCAAAGGATCCCCCTAGCTCCACTTGGCAGCTAGGGGTTAACTGGCCCGACTGACGTCATCACACATACTGCGATGATGTCAGTGGGTGTGGGGTGACCCGGAGGCTTGGCTGACATGAGATGTCAGCCACTTCCTGGTTCAAAACACAATCTGGCACCTAAAGAAAGGCACCGATGAAAAGGGCAGACTCTGCCCTCTTCAACGGTGCCACTTTTTTTTTCTATGTGGAGCCGTTTAGGAGGGAGAGGGCTTCAAAAGAGCCACCCTCCCCTTTCAGATTCATCCAGGCGCAGGGGGTACCTGGTGTCATTGCACACGGCCGGGGCCCATAAATACGTGTGTAGCGCTGTTTAAGATTATGTTGATGCATTTACTTGGTTTGGCCACCAGAGGGAGACAGGCGCAATATGAACTATACTGGACACAAACAGAACTACAAATTCCATCGTGCTTTGCGGGAGGGACAGGAAGTGGGTGGGAGAGAGAGAAGGACATCGCAGCCTCGTGCGAAGGAGAGCCAGTGTGAGCCGAGCGACGAAAGGTAGAAGACGCACGTGAGACTGCAAGGGATCGAGACCAGGCCGGAGAGCAGGCGCTGCCTCGCGGGTGCTGCTGATCAGAGACAGTGACTTGGCGGGGACCTATCTATATATCGCTGAGAGGTTTTGCACAGAGACATAGTTCCGGTTTGGACCCCGAGTAAGGAGACCGCGATGATCCATTGGGAGTGCAGGCGGTAGGCCGTAGTTCTCGTTGCGGAGATCAGACAAGCAGGAGAAGCGGATCCGGTGGCACAGAGTTCCAGTGTAATCCAGCGGAGAGACATTCTTGATCGGGTAGCGGAACAGATTGTCTAACGGATGGGTGAGAGGCCTTCCAGGCCACAGTCCCAAGTTTAACGAAGCACGCTGCATTATTGTTTAAATCTACAGGGCCCCAACGTGACTAGTCGAAGATTTGCTCATTCCATTCACTGGCCAGTTGAATATAGTACCCGGCTACCTGAGATCACACACACCTTTTTGAGACATTATCTTCGCGGGACTTACATTCCAGAAACGAAGGGGTTAAACTTTCCTTTTGCCGCCACGTGTTTTTCCCGCATTACGAAGTCCTGACGTTCATATACCGTGTTTACATTAAAGTATATAATCTATAAAATCCACAACAGTGCTGGTGTATATTTATTCCCTAGTGCGGTGAGACTAACCCGAGGTTAAATTCAGCGGCTCCTCTGGGAGTGAGCGCTACACGTGGGTCAGGCTTCAAGCATGCCAGACTGTCGTGGGACCCCAGCCAGAGAGGGGAGTATTGGGAGGGAGGGGGGTTTAAAGGACCATGACGTATATAGTACATCCTTGGTCCTTAAGGGGAATATTCCCCAGGATGTAGTATGTACATCAGTGGTCCTTAAGGGGTTAAAAATCTGTAAGGGATAAAAAAAATCTAACTTTATTAGGCTTTTTGCTGCGGATGAAAAAAATAAACGGTTGAATAAAAGCAAAAAATATAATTTTACATTGAATCCTATGGGCTGTCGAAGAATCACTTCTCTATGGGGCAATTTTTCTGCCGCCACATGTCGGTTTAACTATACAATTCATCTTTTTCATGTAACTTGTACAGATTGTCCCAGCATCGTCCAATTAAATCACATTCAAATGGTAAAGATCACTAGTCTGTTGTTGCAAAAAAAATCATCCAAAAACGTCCAATGGAAGTCGGAGGCAGTGGAAGAGGGCTGTATCTCCTGCATGATGTAGGATCGGTCAGACGACTTCAGAGTTCATATGATTGCACCATCGCACCAATACAGACCCAGTGGACAACCAGCCTAAAACTGAATGCAAAGTTATTGTTTAATATGTATACAGGTGATTTTTCTTTTTTCTTCCAGAGTTCACTCATTAGATGTTCCTCCTTTTGAAATTGGCTGCAAGATAATTTTTTAAATGGTCATGAAGATTATTACATAAAGCTGCAACAAAGTCAAATCTCCATTGTGTTTCTTTACAGATGCTGCAAATCCTCTTCAATCTGTTAAACTCTGTCCTGTCATTATTTCCATTCTGCATGATAGATCGGGGCTGTCAAACTCCGGCCCACCCCCACATGTTTCTGAATTACAATGCCCTTGATTCCCTGGCCATCTATCACATTCAAAGAATTCTGGGACTTGAAGGCATCAGCATCTGGGGGGCCGGTGTTTGACATCCCTGGGATATAGCCTCCTGTTTCTTCTTATCATGAGGGTTTAACCCCTTAAGGACCGCTGACGTACTATGTACGTCCTGCCCACGGGTCTCCCTTAGACCCGCAACGTACATAGTACGTCAGCGGCTCCTAACCTCCCTCCCGCCCGAATACTTACCTCCCTGCTGGTTCCAATGGAGATCTGGCAGGGAGGAAGCCAACCCCTCTGCTTTAGAGGGGCTGGCGAGCACGACGACGTCACCAGGCTGCGTGGTGATGTCATCGGCAGGCGCCCCCCCGGCACCTGCATTAAAACCAGGAAGTGGAGGGGGGGCTCCTTTGGACCCATGGCAAGTTAACAGTTTCGCTTGCGGATCGCGGCTTGGCGCAAATCGGTGTGGAGTCGCGATTTAAACATGGAGGTGGCTGACATCTTGGATGTCAGCCTGGTCGTCCCCCCACCCACTGACATCCCCACCATATGTGTGAGGATATCAGCGGGCCAGTTAACCCCCCCTAGCGGCCAAGCGGAGATAGGGGGATGCTGTAAAAAAACAAAAAAAAATCCTTTTTTTTTTTTATTTTTGTCTGGGGTGGAGTTTAGTTAAATAGGACCTAGGCTGTCATCTAAAAATAATGGGCATAAAATGGTCAGAATGAGCTCAGCGCACATAGGTGGACTGGCTCAGCAGTGAAGGGGTTAAAAAGCAAGGGGTTAAAGTTTAAGTTTAAGGGGTTAAAGTTCAAATATAAAAACACTGCAGCATTCACCGAGGAGTCTTCCCTGCCTACACACTTGGAGGGTGCGCGGAGAGCCACTGGTTGTTAATGAGAGCTGTGTGCTGTGAAATCTGTGCTCACAGTCTTCAGCAATCTCCGTAATGCCGCCCATACTCGCCACACAGGGGTTGTACTTCACTTGTCTGATTATGAAAAGTGTTACAAAGATTGCCAAAAGCTGCTTGCAGATTTCACACTGCATAGCTTTTAGTACCAGCCAGCAACTCTTCACACATCCACAGTATCTTCACAGGGAAGGCTCCGATGACCCAGCATTCTGTAGCGGCCAAGTAGTCGGTCCGACCTTGAGTAATGCGGTATCGGATCAGGACTCTGTATCAGCCGTTTCCCGAATGACGCAGTGGCCAAAAAAGTCCATCGGGACTTTCCTTATTTACATATATATATTTGAAGTCATGTTTTATTTTAGGACCGAGATAAATTATATATACTTATTTTCAGCAGATTCATAATACTGTATATCATCATTATATGTATACGTCATGTCCTGTCAGAATGCTAGAAAACAGAAAACAGTTCAAACGACTGACTTCACCCCAACTCATGTTTACTACATTGTCCCGGGCTATAAAACACACAGAGAATCAGGCTTGCCTAGGCAGAAGCATTGTATCGCAATTTATATACAAGAAAATATTGACAATTATTAACGCCATGCTAAACACGACCAATCATTTATGGCGAGTGTATATATATATATTATAATCGTCACACCCTGTATGTTTCAATTTCAGGAGTCAGGAGTCAGGACCAAGGCTAAGGCTCGCTCGGAGCTCTCCGTGGTTCTGACACAATGTGATGTATCCGATTCATTGCTGAAAGCAGACGGACTGTGATAAAATAGTACAACTGCGTTCAGCAAAGAAAAAAACACGCCTAACTATTACATTTAAAGTAAGTTATGAAACCTTAAAATTTCACCCAAAAAATCCCGAAAAAATCATAAAAAATAAACAAAATGACTTATTGCTGCAAGTGAAAAAAATTAACGGTTTAAGAAGTATTTAATAAACACTGGGATTTTTTTAACATTGAAACGTATGAGATCATTTTGCTACCGGTTGGTATTTTTATAGTATTATACCGGCTGTATTTTTTTTTGAGGCAATGTAAGCCATGAATGTGTCCATCTAGCAAAGAACCAACATATGTTTGTCTTGTTCAAATCCAGGTGTGCACTTCACTTCTCTTTCTTGTAGGATTCATATGCTGCGTTAATTATACTGCAGAGAGACCTCTAATCCTAGATTGCCTTTTATCAGCAAAATTTGATTAATTGGTTTTATTTAGTGATCCATGTTTCAAATTGATATATCAACTATCAAATTGATGTTACAATACCAGTACTACAGTCAGCAAGTAGCCTCCCTCTGTTAATTTGCCTCAAATACTAAATCTGTGAGACAGCTTAATATTTAAACCTAGCTTGTCTTTTAACAGCAAAATTTGATTAATTGGAGGTTTTATTTAGTAATCCAAAATTTGAATTGATAATTATATCAATTATCGAAATCAATATCAAATTTTGGATCGATACAAAATAAGCTCCGGAATGCAAAGCGAAATTCCAAACAAAACAAATTTTTCAGCCATGCACACCTAGTTTTTTTTTTCTTCTGAGTGCTGAAGGATGACTCTACGTGAGTCCAGAGATCAAAATTATGAACTCTAAAAGATAAATCAAAATACAAAATATTCAGTTTTATCAGTCTTCAAGGCTGAAGACAAGTTGTCTGACCCACCTACCCTCTTTGGAGGCGAGTGGCTTAACCCACCCTCCTTTTTGGAGGTGAGAAACCTGACCCTCTATGTCCTGTGCAAGTTTCAGATACCCCCCCCCCTGACTCCACACATCTTCTCTCTCTTGAACTTGTCTTATGGTTGTCTCCGGAGCCAGCAGCTGTATCATTGATTTTTCTCTTGTTCACTGTTTGTGTGTTCCTGTGCACAATAAAAAATATCCTATAAAAATACGTTTAGTGGACAGATCGTCTTTAAGTTATGAGTAGTCACCAAGGAAGCGCTACCCATCACGGTAATTGTAGGACCTCATCATAAGGAGATCCTCTCCTTCGATTTAGTCCCTTCACCTATGTTCCCGGTGATGTTAGGCATAATTTGGCATCGACAGCGTGATCCGATAATACAATGGTCCACGGGACAGGTCGCCTTCTCATCTCCTTATTGTATCCAAACATGTCTGGATTCTCCTCCTCTGTTATCCATCAATACGATATTGGACACAAACATGAGGAGAACTGAGGTACAACTACGAAAGGAGTGGAGACCCTTCCTCCACATCGCAAATACGACTGCCCCATTGACCTCCTCCCTGGGGCCACTATACCATTCGGTCGTATCTACCCCCTTTCAACTCCTGAACTCGAAGTACTTAAAGCCTACATACAGGAGAATCTGCTGTAGCGCTCACTCCCGGAGGAGCCGCTGAATTTGAACCTCAGGTCAGTCTCCCCGCACTAGGGAATAAATATACTCCAGCACCGTCGTGGATTTTATAAATTATATGGTTTACTGAATAAACTGGCATATAATGAGTAACACGGTATACGTATATATATTTACAGTACTTCGTAATGCGAGAAACGTGCAGCGGAAAAGGAAAAAAGTATTTTTAACCCCTTAGTGGTTGGAGTGTGAGTCCTGTACAGGTTATGTCCCAAGCAATGTATGTGTATGTGTGTATTGGTACCCGGGTTCAATATTCAACTGGCCAGTGAATTATTTAGGAGGTATCTTTCGACTAGTCACGTTGGGGCCCTGTAGGTTTTGAACAAACTGCAGCGTGCTTTAGTATTTTACAGTGGCCTGGAAGGCCTTTCACCCATCCGCCAGATACTCTGTGCTCCGCTCGACCCAGGACGTCTCTCCACTTGATTCTGACTGGGATTCTTTGTGTCACTGGATCCGCTGTCTTGCTTGTATCGGCCACAAGATGTCCAGCTCACCACCTGCACTCCCTGTTAGATCGTCTGCGGTTCTCCTAACTCGGGGTCCTTCAGCTTACTCTGTATCAGCGTGGGTTACTAGCGGTGGATCACTGGGTCTTCGTTTAATAAGAAGGGGAAAAAAACGATCTCCAGCTCTGCTAGGCCGCACCTGCGCTCTGGCCTGGTCGTGATCACTCTCTGCTACACTAGCGTCTTGCTCCTCTCACTCCTCTGCGCGCTCTGCCGGCTCTTTCCACGAAGCTGCGGATGTCACTGTCTCTCTCCCACCCACTTCCTGTTCCCGCCCGCAAAGCATGCTGGAAAATGTAGTCCCAATGTCCAGTGCCTTACATTGCGCTTGTCTCCCTCCAGTGGCCAAAAACAAGTACTACAACGACAGGGAATTAAAACCAGCACTACACTCTCCCCCTCCTAGAACTCTTGGGTCTCTCCAAGGAGGTACAACAGTTGCATTACATTTCAACATATATTAGGCAACATATACAGGCTCAGCAGCAAGCATACAATGGGTTAGGTACACTTCCTCAAGTTGACTCATGTTTTTGGCTATCTCAGCTAACATAGCAGACACTACGGGCAACCTTCGCACTGTGGTGACGGCCTCTTCAGTGCTATGTCCTGGTGAGTCATAGGTGAGTCTCTGGGACGGTCGAATAGAGCGTTTTGGTTCCGGTTCAATCAGTTCCTCTTCAGGTGGAAGTACTATAGGTGTTGGTTCAATTCTTCTTTCTACCACTGGAGCAGACATCTCTTCGGAGTATGATCCTTCCAGTGAAGGCATAGAACTGTAGTCATAAGATTCGGCTTCAAGAGCTATAGGGATTTCAATAGTCTCGGGGACTTCTAACTGAAATTCAGGAGCCTCAGGCCTCAAATTACTTTCCTACCGTTCAAGAACCGAGATACCCTCTTCAGGCTCTGGTGAGCGCATCCAGTCCAGACAAAAACTTTCTTCCTCACTGTCCCTTTCGCTCTCATCGATAGCCCGGGTCTGCCGAGACCGAGTAACGGGAGTCAAACGTGGAGCAGGCGGATTCAAACGCAGAGGCCAGATTCTTTCGAAGTCTATCCACATAATTTCTATGAGAAGCTACCGACGTCTGGTCCAAAGATAGCCCAAACGCCAAATCAACCGGCAGTCGAGCTTCTCTTCCAAACATAAGACGGTACGGTGAGTATCCAGTGGCGTCACTCTCCGTACTGTTGTATGCATGTACTAGCGTAGCTATGTGACGACTCCAGCTCTGCTTCTCTGTGTTGGACAGTGTCCCCAGCATATTTAGCAGCGTGCGATTGAACCTTTCGGGCTGAGCATCACCTTGAGGGTGATATGGTGTAGTTCGGGTCTTTTGGATTCCCAGCAGTTCCAGTAATTGCCCAACAAGCTGGCTTTCAAAGTCTCTACCCTGATCAGAGTGTATTCTCCTTGGTAGGCCGTAGTGAACAAAGAACTTTTCCATCAGAACCTTCGCCACTGTCGGAGCGCGTTGGTCTTTTGTAGAAAAGGCTTGGGCGTAACGTGTGAAGTGATCAGTCACTATTAGAATATTTCCCTGCCCACTAGCATCCAGCTCTAAGCACAGGAAATCAATGCACACCAAATCCATGGGTCCTTGACTTTGAAGATGGCTCATTGGAGCGGTTCGGGTCGGTAGAGTCTTCCTTTCAATACACCTCAGACATGAATGGCAGTAACTTTCCACTTCAGCTCTCATGCAAGGCCAATAGAATCTGTCTCGCACCAGCTTAAAAGTCCTTTCTGCGCCCAAATGTCCATGCTCATCATGTAGCGATCGCAGTACACTCTCCCTATGTTTAGTGGGAAGGAACAACTGTTGGGTCTCTTCAGCATTGGTTGAGGGGCCCCTTCGGTAGACCACCCCATCCAACATCTTCAACCGTTCCCACTCTTTGTAGACTAATCTGGCTCCATCTGGGGAATTGGTCAGCAGAATTTCCCGTTGGTTCGCAGTTAGGGCCTTTACGGTTAACGCAATTAAAGGGTCTCTAGCCTGATCAGCTTTCAGGTCCTGTTTTGAAAAGGTAGGCAGACTTTCATCCCTCAACTGCGTAGGGTTGCAGTAGAACTCCGGAACAGCCGCAGCCATGACTCCTATGGCCTCCGCTTCAATCCCTCCCCTGACCCAGCGCTCCGCTCCCTGACACAAAGCCTGCACCCCGTCTGGAGTTAACTGAGTCCATTCTGTAGTGTAGGGTCTTCTCGACAAAGCATCAGCATCTCGATTATTCACCCAGGGCGATACTTCAGGCTGAACCGAAACCCTGACAGAGCGGCCAACCACCGATGTCCCGTTGCGTCCAGTTTTGCAGTAGTAAGGACGTAGGTAAGAGGATTGTTATCCGTCTTTATCACAAACTCGGCTCCATACAGATAGTCCTTTAGCTTGTCTACCACCGCCCACTTTAAGGCTAGGAACTCCAACTTGTGGGTAGGATAGTTATTTTCCGAAGGCGCAAGGCTCCGGCTCACATACGCTACAGGCCTCAGCAGTCCACCATACTCTTGATACAGGACTCCTCCTAGACCTTCTCTGCTGGCATCCACATGTAACTCGTATGGCTTGTGAGGGTCCGCATAGGCCAAGACAGGAGCTCGAGTTAAACTCTCTTTCAGCTTCGTAAAAGCGCCTTCGCATTGACTAGTCCATTCTCTCTGGATGGACTCTCGAGCTTTCCTTGGCCCTGGAGCTGACGGATTTCGGTCAGAGACTTTGTGGCCTTCTTCTGTGCTTTCCTTCTGTAGGAGTTTGTTCAGTGGTTGAGCTATTTTTGCGAATCCTCCTACAAATCTTCTATAATAGGAGCAGAACCCCAAGAAAGATCTAAGTTCAGTAACGTTTCGGGGTCTAGGCCAAGAAGCTACGGCCTCCAACTTCCGAGGGTCTGTTGAAACGCCTTCTGCTGAGACCACATGTCCCAGATACGTAACAGACGGTAAACAGAATTTGACATTTCTCCAGAGACAGTTTCAATCCCTCTTCATGGAGCCTCTTCAAGACCTTCTCCAAACATTGTTCATGTTCTTCCAGAGTCTTCCCAAACACAATTATTTAATCCAGGTACACTAATACTTCGATCAGGTTCATGTCCCCGACTGTCTTCTCCATTAACCGTTGGAACGTGGCGGGAGCCCCCGTAAGGCCTTGAGGCATTCTGTTGAATTCGAAGAACCCCAATGGGCAGATGAACGCAGTCTTCTCTTTGTCTTCAGGATGCATTGGTATCTGGTGATACCCACTTCGCAGGTCTAGTACACTAAACCATTTTGCTCCAGACAAACACTGTAAGGCATCTTCTATCCGAGGAGTAGCATATTGATCTGGGATGGCTCTCCGATTCAGCGTGTGATAGTCTATGCATAGGCGGACAGAAACATTCTTCTTCCGGACCATTACTATTGGAGATGCATATGGACTCCTGGACTCTTGGATCACCTTGGTTCTTTGCAGTTCATTCAGCTGTTCTCATAGATCATCCAAGTCTCCCAGCGGAACTCGTCTTGACCTTTCACGAAACGGCTTGTCCTCTTGTAATCGAATGCGGTGCTCAGTACTTTTAGCTAGGCCCACGTCGAACTCATCTTTCGAGAACAAGTCTCTCCACTTTAGAACTTGGGACTGAAGACGTTTCTTCCATTCAGGTGAAATGGGAGCGTCCTTGGGGTAGAACCTTTCATCTGGAATCTCTTTATCCACTCCCCCTCCTAAATCGGTAGGAGAGAGGGGCGTAGTGGACGCTACTTGCCCGATAGGCATTCGTGCTTTAAGGACTACTGGAGAATCAGACACATTGCCCACGCTGACTGAGACTCTTCCTCGTGTTCTTTTCAAAGCTTTAGTGGAGATTATTTCAGGGATTACTTCTACTCCGGCTTCACTCCCATGATTAAAATCGGTTTCCAGTACCACATAGGGACCTGGTTGCGATCCGTTCAACTTGACTGAAGCCCGGAAACTCGTTACTTCTCCTGCTTGCAGAACCTTATCTGTTCCTTCCAATCTCCACAGGCGCCCCACTTCAGCAGGTGCCTTCTGTTCTTCGACCATTCTCTGATAGACTGGACGTAACATTGGGTGTACTCCTTTAGTAGAACCTTCTTCTAGCACGATAGGTGTCAGGAGACGTCGCACCAAATCAGTATTCGTCCCCACTATCATGGAACTCCTGTTTGCCCCTGAAGGCCGAGGACACACAATTGCCAATGCATCACAACCTCCGGACTGTCCGATGACTTCGGATCCGATCTCCAACTTCACCTGTAGATACTCGTCATAAGGGAGTTTCTCAGTTCCGATACCCCAGATTTCCAGATCCTTCAATTTCTGTAGAGGTATGTGCTTCAAGTGTTTCTCATAGAAATCTCTGTAAATCAATGTCACTTGAGCCCCTGAGTCCAACAGAGCTTTAGTGTAGACTCCCTCTACTTGGATCAGCACAATAGGGGAAGGACCTATCAGCTGGTCAGGAAACTTGGTGGTGGCAACAGGACATTTAGACCCAGTTTGTTGTACCCTGGCCTTCTTCTTGGCCCGTGTAGGTTTTGGGTGTGCATTGCTTCCCCATGACGTAGGACCAGATGCTAAGGGAGTGACTCTTTCAGTCCTGGCAGGCTCGGCAGTTGGCCAGACTTTGGGCCCTCTCGCCCTCTTAGTCCTGGCTTGATTTTTGGAGCGGGTTTCAACCTTCGGGCACCTAGGTTGTGTCATGCCTCAGCCCTGAGAGCCTGCTGTGGTCAGCCTGGGTCACTAGCTCTCTATACCTGCTCCCCACCTAAGGGTTAACTCCTGTGTCTGAACCTGAGGATTCTGCAAATAACCAGACCACACCCTCCTCCCCTTTGCTCTTTCATTTTGTGTTTTTCCCTTCCCAGTGTCCAGAGGTCTTGAGAGCTCCCTCTTGTCATTGTATGTTCCTGATTTATTTTGCTCTGCCGTGCATCCTTGCTGTGTCTGCATTACCTGGTTCCTGCGTGCTGGACAATCCACTGCGTGGCCCACTATCCAGTGGGTCCAGAGACACTCAAGTGGCTTCCAGCCCTCCAGCTCTCTCCAAGGAGACCAACCTACTATCAAGGTACATTTGCCTAAAGGCTCCTGCTTCTCCTCAAGCGGATCTGGAGAGAGACTACGTGGTCCACCATCCACTTGCATATTTTCTGTGCTACCGCCTGTTCTGTGCTGGACTGTTTGCTGTGAACCATCCCACAATACAAGCTTTGTTGTGCATTTACTGTCTCCTGTGTCTTTCTGCCTGCTCACCCCCAGCGCTTGGAATATAACATTACACTGAGGCTGTGCCATGGCTCCTTCCTGGCACGAACCTGACATAATGAAAGAGCCAAAAACCAGGCCCGTGGGGGTTCAAGCTGCACTAGAGGAGATTGTATATCAGTTGCTCGTTGTAGTGGATGATGTGTATACACTAATGGACTCATTTCCCACCACACCTGACCCAGTCAGGCCTACACCAGTGAGCAGAGCATCACAGCAATCTGTTGAGTTTAATCATTCTCCACCTATATGCAGAGCACAGGCACCTTATGTGGAGACTCAGAAGGAAAGGCGTAGAAGGCTGAACCAATGCTTCTACTGTGGGTCAGATCTGCACCGCATAGATCTCTGTCCCATCAGACCTGCTAAGCCTCCAGTCGCTGCTCCTGTCTGTGCCACGCAAGACTCCAGTCACTGCTCCTGTGCCACGCAAGACTCCAGTCGCTGCTCCTGTGCCACGCAAGACTCCAGTCGCTGCTCCTGTGCCACGCAAGACTCCAGCCGCTGCCCCTGTGTCACGCAAGACCCCAGCCGCTGCTCCTGTTTCACGCAAGACTCGCCAGGCCACTGCCAAATCACGCCAGACTCCGGTCGCTGCCAAGTCTCGCCCAGTTAAGTCACGTCAGGCAGCTGCTAAGCCTCGCCAGGCTACCAACATGGGCAAGCCTCGTCGATCCTCTGTACCAAGGAGGTCTGTTTCCTGTGATGTCTCTTCGGAGGAGGAGGGTACAGAGGATGAATCCGATGCTGAGGACATGGAGGTCTTGACCCCAGACCCTTCTGGGTCCATAGAGATCCTGCCTACTGAGCTCGTTGATGCAGAACCCATGGTTATGGAACCTGAACCCCAGGTACCTATGGAGGTGGGTGTGACCCACGTATCTCCTATCCAGACTGCCGAGCACCCTAGAGGTGGTCCAGGAGAGCAAGTCTCAGACCCCAACATTATACATGGCTGTGACGCTCTGCCTGATAGAACCGTTTCTTGCTCTCATAAGGATGTCAGGACTTTTTCTATAGCCTCTGATGGCTTCATTATTCCTGATTCAGATCTTGCTGCCTATGAGCAACGGTTGGCAGCCAAGGAGACAGGCCCATCGCCCATCATTGCGGGGGTCGTCACCTGTACACCTCTCACGCCCTTTCCACCTGTGGACAACCCTACTCCTGATGGTTGTGTTTGGGCATCTAATGGAACGTTGGTCCGTAAAGAGGACCTTGAAATCTTTGAGCAGGCCCTGCTTGCCCAAGGAGACATTTATGATGACACTGACTCGGACTCTGATGGGTGGTGATGACCTCCTAGCTGCTCCTGGTTCTAGCCTATGCCCTAGGTGCCCGGAGTGCACCTTTTAAGGAGGGAGGTACTGTCATGCCTCAGCCCTGAGAGCCTGCTGTGGTCAGCCTGGGTCACTAGCTCTCTATACCTGCTCCCCACCTAAGGGTTAACTCCTGTGTCTGAACCTGAGGATTCTGCATATAACCAGACCACACCCTCCTCCCCTTTGCTCTTTCATTTTGTGTTTTTCCCTTCCCAGTGTCCAGAGGTCTTGAGCTCCCTCTTGTCATTGTATGTTCCTGATTTATTTTGCTCTGCCGTGCATCCTTGCTGTGTCTGCATTACCTGGTTCCTGCGTGCTGGACAATCCACTGCGTGGCCCACTATCCAGTGGGTCCAGAGACACTCAAGTGGCTTCCAGCCCTCCAGCTCTCTCCAAGGAGACCAACCTACTATCAAGGTACATTTGCCTAAAGGCTCCTGCTTCTCCTCAAGCGGATCTGGAGAGAGACTACGTGGTCCACCATCCACTTGCATATTTTCTGTGCTACCGCCTGTTCTGTGCTGGACTGTTTGCTGTGAACCATCCCACAATACAAGCTTTGTTGTGCATTTACTGTCTCCTGTGTCTTTCTGCCTGCTCACCCCCAGCGCTTGGGAATATAACATTACACTGAGGCTGTGCCATGGCTCCTTCCTGGCACGAACCTGACAGGTTGCTCCTTCACTTGTGCCCTCTGGCGTTTCCCGCCGGTGAGGTAGATAACAGCCCTTCCAAGGCTTTCAAGAACTCCTCTACTCTATTTCCTTCAGGCTTTTGGCTTTTGTATTGTGCGCGGAAATGGCCCATTTCTCCACAACTGAAACATCTCTTCTTTGAAGACGGAGACGCATTCGCCCGCTGTGATTCGGTTGAAGGATCCTGGCTAGACGCCACAGTAACTCCGGTTGTCTGCATGTCTGTAAGGAACTTCTGCATCTCTGTCTGTGTCTCTGTCACCTTCAACAATACTCGGCACAGTTCCGCGTGCGCCTGTTGCAATTCAGCTTCAGCTTCTTGTACCTTCTTAACAGTTTTGTGCAACTCACCATGTGCAGAGAGGTTTAATTCTTTGACAGCCTTCTCTGTGGATTTAAAAGCGATCAGATGCTCTTGTTCGTCCACGTCGGATCCATAGGTATCCAACGAGTCACTTTCAGGCTGCAATCATTCGTTATGCCTCACAGGTTGTGCGTAAGCTCTTTCTCCTCTCCTGAAGGATTTTTCTTCCAGTAAAGCCTCCTCCTCTCTGACAGCTCGGATCAGTTCCAGGTACTTCAGTTCTCGACTACCTTCCCTGCTTCTCAGCTGAAGCATCACTGGATCTTGAGGTTGAGCGCCCCTCAGGATCTGCTGTATTCGGATCTTATCTACTTCGGCCGGTTCGGCCCCTTTCTTGAGGAGTATCTGGTGCAGAATCTTATCTAGGCGCCTCATATATTCGGTCATTTTCTCACCTTTCCGCTGGTAGGTGTGTTCATACTGATACACGAGCTCTGCAGCCTTTTCAGTTCGCCCAAAAACTTCCTCCAGAACATTTAGATAATCTAAGGCAGTGCAGTCTTTCTTACTCAATTTTAGGTTTCTTACAGCCTCTGACGCAGGTCCCTTTAAGCTCTCAGTAATCCTTTGCTTTTTCTGTACTTCAGGGACGTCCCACTCGTCCAGAGCCTGCCTCGCCTGTTCCACCCATTCTTTGAAGGTTTCTTCTCCCGCCGGAGTTGGTACGTTTCCTGTAAAATTTCTCAACCGTCGATAACCAAAGTTAGTGTGCGGAGGGCTTGTTCTTTGACATTTAGCCAGCAAATCTCCAATAGCCACTATAAATTCAGGCCCGATCATGGCCAACGGACTGGGCGCGGGAACACTCGCGGATTCGCCACGTGGCGTACTTGGCTGAATCAGTTGGACTTCCACCTCATCGTTCAGCTTCACGCTCGAGCCCTGAAAACACATGGGAACACCCTTTCTCCACTCAAAAAGAACATACGTGTGAGAGGTATCTGGGTTCTCTTTAATGTCCAGGATTAACCCCCGATGATCTGGTGTCAGCGCTGCCACGGCCTGGCGAATCTGATCTTTGGCCCAAATGTCTGCAGGAATATCCATGACTATACACAATTCTAACTGACTACTGTGCTCCTCACACCATTTGGCAGCAGGTCTGGATCCATATTTAACCCTTTAAATGCGTTTTTTCCAGAGACTGAATCCCGGAAACGAGCCCCCACGTGTAGCGCTCACTGCCGGAGGAGCCGCTGAATTTGAACCTCGGGTCAGTCTCCCCACACTAGGGAATAAATATACTCCAGCACCGTCGTGGATTTTATAAATTATATAGTTTACTGAATAAACTGGCATATAATGAGTAACACGGTATACGTATATATATTTACAGTACTTCGTAATGCGAGAAACGCGCAGCGGAAAAGGAAAAAAGTATTTTTAACCCCTTAGTGGTTGGAGTGTGAGTCCTGTACAGGTTATGTCCCAAGCAATGTATGTGTATGTGTGTATTGGTACCCGGGTACAATATTCAACTGGCCAGTGAATTATTTAGGAGGTATCTTCGACTAGTCACGTTGGGGCCCTGTAGGTTTTGAACAAACTGCAGCGTGCTTTAGTATTTTACAGTGGCCTGGAAGGCCTCTCACCCATCCGCCAGATACTCTGTGCTCCGCTCGACCCAGGACGTCTCTCCGTTCGATTCTGACTGGGATTCTCTGTGTCACCGGATCCGCTGTCTTGCTTGTCTGTATCGGCCACAAGATGTCCAGCTCACCGCCTGCACTCCCTGTTAGATCGTCTGTGGTTCTCCTAACTCGGGGTCCTTCAGCTTACTCTGTATCCGCGTGGGTTACTAGTGGTGGATCACTGGGTCTTCGTTTAATAAGAAGGGAAAAAAAACAATCTCCAGCTCTGCTAGGCCGCACCTGCGCTCTGGCCTGGTCGTGATCACTCTCTGCTACACTTGCGTCTTGCTCCTCTCACTCCTCTGCGCGCTCTGCCGACTCTTTCCACGAGGCTGCGGATGTACTGTCTCTCTCCCACCCACTTCCTGTTCCCGCCCGCAAAGCATGCTGGAAAATGTAGTCCCAATGTCCAGTGCCTTACATTGCGCTTGTCTCCCTCCAGTGGCCAAAAACAAGTTCTACAGCGACAGGGAATTAAAACCAGCGCTACACTGCAAAAAGGCTTTATACGTCCGTCCACTTCTCCAGCAGGAGCAGGAATATTCTTCATAGGAAAGAAAGACGGTGGACTCTGTCAGGGATTATTATTCAATAAGAAACTTATACGAGACACAAATATCAATCGTTTATATTTCCTAGAAATTCTTCTAAATTCTTTTAATTGTCTGTGTTTTGCTTTGAAGAATACACTAATCAATAATCGGATAAAAATATATATATATTTATTACGTATACAAAAAAGTTTAAAATCTCATATCATAAACCAAAATTTATAAACCACAAAATCCATCAGCACATAGAAACTAGCTTCACAATATATGTATCTCGTGTTAGTAACTGCATATATGATTAATATCATTTACCTTATCAGTTAGTAACTATACACAAATGGTTAATAAACATTTCTGCTTAACGAAACATGTACAGTGGCAAGAAAAAGTATGTGAACCCTCTGGGATTACGTGGAGTTTTGCATGAATTGGTCATAAAATGTGCTCTGATCTTCATCTAAGGCTAGGGACAGATGAGCGCATTTTCTGCGGCCACCGTCAAAATGTACGTCGATGCGTGCGCACGCATTTTTTCACGGAATACGCTTAAGTGGTCAGACGATGCGCAATTCTGGACGTATTTCATGACGATGGGGTGAAAAGAAGTCTAGGGAAATCCGGCTGTTTGAACGTTATGTTGGCCGCACACTAGCAGCGTCTGACATCTCCTAATCACGCACACACGCTGCCATGCGGCCGCAGCGCACTCTGTACGTCAGTACCAGCGGTTTAACGTTCTCGAAAAAATGCGTTCATTTTCCACTTGCGTTGCGCGGCCGGACTTTTGTGCGACCGTACTTCGTATATTGGCTGTCATTGCCCGGCATCTGCTGCTAGTGCGGCCGTGATTATGTGCGCCAGAACGCGCGTTCGCACTGCCTCAGTCTGACCCTAGCCTTAGTCACAACAATTTGAAAAACACAGTCTGCTTAAAATAATACAAACTATGTTTTCATGTGTTTATTGAACATAACATGTAAACCTTCACAGTGCAGGGTGGAAAAAGTATGTGAACCCCTAGCCTAATGACTTCTCCAAGAGCTAATTGGAGCCAGGAGTGAGCCAACTTTGAGTCCAATCAGTGTGATATTATTGGATGTGTTGCTGAAAGCTGTCCTGCCCTTTAACCCCTTAGTGACCAGGCGGTTTTACACAAATCCGTCCTTTAGTGACCGCTGCTGTTTTAACGTTTCTGCGCTGTTAGTGTTTAGGTCAAATTTTCCTATTACTCGTTTATTCAACCCACACATATTACACCCTTTTTCCCACCATTAAATGGACTTTCTAGAAATACCATTATTTCCATCATATCGAATAATTTACTATAAAAAAATATGAGATATGATGAAAAAATTGTAAAAACACACTTTTTCGTAATTTAATCCCCAAAATCTACAACCACCAAAAAAGACCCCGGCTAAATAGGTTAAAAATTTTGTCCCGAGACTAGAAATACCCAATTTTTACATGTGTTTGCTTTTTAACACCTTCACTGCTGAGCCAGTTCACCTATGTGCGCTGCGCTCATTCTGACCATTTTGTGCTACTTATTTTGAGATGACAGCCTAGGTCCTATTTAATTAAACCCCCCCAGACAAAAAAAACCCTTTTTTTTTTTTATTGTAATAAAGGTTTTATTAAGTTATTTGAAAACATACATCACTTGACATTAAATGCATTGCCACATATTCAATCAATTGTGAATTATTTGGGACGGAAATAACAGATAATAAAGTGTGTATTTTCGATACAGCGTCTCTGTGTACATCACATATGAATACATATAATACAAATTCAAGCAAAAAAGAGGGGGGGGTAGGGGTACAACCTGTGACAAGGGAAAAAAAGAAAAAGGTGGGGGCTAGGGGGTTTGGCCAATCATTTGTTATTCAATTGTAGTCAAGAAAGATCTACAGAGTTGTGAGGTGGGGAGCAGGCTGGTGAGGACCAATAGAACCAACGCCTCAGGTGTTTGGCAGAGGTGCCGGAGGATTGGTGCATCAGATCCTCTACATCTCTTATACGTTGGACTTCGTCTAGCCATTCTCGGAAAGTGGGGGCTACCGGAGATTTCCAGTGTCTGGGTACTACCGCTTTGGCGGCGTTCAGTAGCCGAATATCAAGTGAGTTTCTGTAGGTGTCCACAGGCAGCGGTGTGTGGTGGAGCAGCATGGCCGCTGGCGTATAGGAAGGTGGAGTGTCAGAGATGTTGCTAATGGCATCATGAACCAGTGTCCAGAAGGGTTGCAACACTGGGCAGGACCACCATATATGCAAGAGATCAGCGAGCTGTGATCCGCACCTCCAGCAGGAGGCATCTGCCGTGACTGAATATGTAGCAATAGTGGTGGGTGCCCTATACCATCGTGACAGCAGCTTGTAACCCTTTTTTTTTTAAACCAAACCTGGTCATGTTTGGTATCATTGGAAAGGCCATGATCAGGCCTTTCAAATGATGGTTAACTGGCCCACTGACATCCTCACACATATGGTGAGGTTGTCAGTGGGTGGGGGGGGACCTGGAGGCTTGGCTGACATCCAAGATGTCAGCCCCCCTCCAGGTTCGAATCGTGTTTTGGCGCCAATTAGTGCCAAAACGCGATTCGGCAGCGAAATCGTTAATGCTATACACCACTGAAAAGGGGAGACTCTCCCCTTTTCAGTGGTGCAAAAAGCATCTCCCTAGCTTAAATGGTTGGGGAGATAGAGGGCTCTGAAGGAGCCCCCCCTCCCCTCCATTGATTTGCATGGGGGCGCCTGCTGATGACGTCACCACGCAGCGTGGCAACGTCATCAACCTCGCCTGCCCATGTAAATCACATGGGCAGGCTTCCTCCCTGCCAGATCGCCGAGGGATCCAGCGAGGGAGGTAAGTATCGGGCGGGAGGGGGGTTAGGCGCCGCTGACGTACCATGTACGCCCGCGGGTCTAAGGGAGACCCGTGGACAGGACGTACACGGTACGTCAGCGTTCTTAAGGTGTTAAAAACACACACCAGTTTTGGGTTTACTGGTTTCAAGTAGCACTGCCTGATGTAAACCATGCCTCGCTGAAAAGAGCTCTCAGAAGACCTACGATCAAGAATTGTTGACTTGCATGAAGCTGGAAAGGGCTACAAAAGTATCTCCAAAAGCCTTGATGTTCATGTGTCCACGGTAAGACAGACTGTCTACAAATGGAGAAAGTTCAGCACTGTTGCTACTCTCCCTAGGCGCGATCGTCCTGTAAAGATGACTGCAAGAGCACAGCGCAGAATGCTTAATGAGGTAAAGAAGAATCCTAGAGTGTCAGCTAAAGACTTACAGAAATCTCTGGCACATGCTAACATTTTTGTTGACACATCTACAATAAGGAAAACATTAAACAAGAATGGAGTACATGGGAGGACACCACGGAGGAAGCCATTGCTGTCCAAAAAGAATATTGCAGCACATTTGAAGTTTGCAAAAGAGCACCTGGATGTTCCACAGCACTACTGGCAAAATATTCTGTGGACAGATGAAAAAAAAATTGAGTTGTTTGGAAAAAACACACAACACTGTGTGGAGAAAAAAAGGCACAGCACACCAACATCAAAACCTCATCCCCACTGTAAAACATGGCGGAGGGAGCATCATGGTTTGGGGCTGCTTTGCTGCCTCAGGGCCTGGACGGATTGTTGTCATTGATGGAAAAATGAATTCCAGAGTTTATCAAGACATTTTGCAGGAAAATGTAAGACCATCTGTCCGCCAACTGAAGCTCCGCAGAGGATGGGTGATGCAAGTAATTCAACAAAAGAATGGCTTCAACAAAACAAAATACACCTTCTGGAGTGGCCCAGTCAGAGTCCTGACCTCAACCCGATTGAAAATGCTGTGGCATGACCTTAAGAGACCGATTCACACCAGACATCCCAAGAATATTGCTACACTGAGACAGTTTTGTGAAGAGGAGTGGTCCAAAATTACTCCAGATCATTGTTCAGGTCTGATCTGCAACTACAGGAAACGTTTGGTTGAGGTTATTGCTGCCAAAGGAGGATCAACCAGTTATTAAGTCCAAAGGTTCACATACTTTTCCCACTCTGCACTGTGAATGTTTACATGTTCTGTTCAATAAAAACATGAAAACATATAATGTTTGTGTTGTATTATTTTAAGCAGACTGTGTTTTTCAAATTGTTGTGACTTAGATGAAGATCAGAGCACATTTTATGACCAATTCATGCAAAACTCCACATAATTCCAATGGGTTCACATACTTTTTCTTGCCACTGTATTTCCCAGCAAACCAATGTTTAACAAGCTAGATCTTGTAGAGATATATGTGTGATGAACTAGCCCAACACCCTCAGCCAGAAACAGGGGATCAGGACACTGTTATCCCATGAACTATGTGTTGTGCCGTTGCACCAACGATCCTGCCTTCTAGCTGACCGAAAAATGACCTGTAAATAAAAGTGTTGATTGTGTAATAGATGCCGTTTCAAATTTGCCGCCAAATTTTGCCGCCTAAATTTGAATCAGACCATCTGGTCCCGAATCGGCAACGCCCCGATGCGCCTTAAAGCCAATGATACCTGTGGGGGCGGGCATGGGGTTTTCAAATGTGGAGCGCGGGGAAAGTATAAATACAGATGTGTCCTTAATAAAAGTTGTCTTTGGTTTGAGTTCATGCAGCTGCGTCTCGTGTCTCTGTTTGCCAAGCGTGCCTGACATCCCTCGTGGTTCAGCACCCCGGACGAAATACAATTCTATCGTGCGCCGCTGCTGCGCGATCCGAATACTCCTAGCCGACTGAACGTGTCCAGCTAACTACCGGGAGATCCGAGAATTCGTACCTGGCAACGTGTGGGCGTTTCGACCGCCGCACGATCCGACTCCTGCTGTCGAACGAATTAAGCTGTCTCTAGTGAGGGTGAGATCCGAACAGCTTGGTGCCGTGCCGCGGATGGTTCTTCGGCCGCTGGGCGATACGAATACCCAGACGATCGATCGTCAACTAACTCGCTAGTGGAAGATCCGAATCTTCGCAGAATCAAGCCGTTCCGATCTACGACCGTAAAGGTCTGCGTACAGATCCGTGGCCAGCTGCTCGAGACGCTGAGTGACACTTCTCAGTAGTCGGGCTAGGTACACATCAAGGTCCCCTTGACTGTGTGGGTCATCCAGATCACAAAGACATACCCGGCCGCTCGAGACGCCGAGTGCCACAACCTTGGTAGTCGGGCCGGGGGAAGAATCAAAACGAAAGGGGGAACATACCTGCAGATTAGAGCACACCCGCAGGCGGATGATAACATCAGGTTCCGTCACACTGGTGGCAGCGGTGGGATAGCTCTCTGCACCCCCCCAAGAAGACCCGCACCATGGTGGTGTACGATCACTACACCAGGGACACCCTGCGTGGCATGATGGAGGACCGGGGAGGAACGCCGGGTAACAAAAAGAAGAAAACCTTAATTAAAGAACTGACCAGGATGGATCAGAACAGGGCGACGACACCCGTACTCACCCCTGTCCTCGCAGAAGAGGCGGAAAGTGCCGTCATCCGAAGGGCGCGGCAGCGGATCGCCCTGCTCGGAGCTGCCCCATCGGAGGCTGAGATAGCAAAGGCGATCCAGGAGGCCCAGCAGGAAGAAGAACAAGAAAAGGAGCGTCAGCACGAGCTGCGATTGGCAGCGCTCCGTGCGACAAAGATTGAACATTTTACCCCTGACCCTTATTCCGTAGACCCCTGGGAGGAGGAGTACAGCTCGACTGGAGCTTCCCCCTGGAATTCTGCACCCCCCAGCGATACCCCGTACGGGACTTACAGCTCGACTGGAGCCTGTATTGGGGAACCCGCACAGCCCAGCGGACCTTGGATAGAGACTTACAGCCCGCCTGGAGTTACATCCGAGGACGCCACATTCCCCGTCGAGGACATGGAGAGCGACTTTCTGAGAAGGCTGCAAGAGAGCCTGGATCAATATTTCGGGTCCATGGTGGAGCCCACTGGACTTGAGTGGCGGGACGAGGTCCAGATTCCCTGGATGTCAGTGTTGCATCCCACCCCCCAGCAGAAGAGCTGGCAACGGGGCAGAGCGCCGCTGGCCTCTGCCCACTGTCCGAATGCCCTGAGGAACAGCCAGGTTCACCCCAGCTGTTCGGCCCGCAGCCGTTGTTCTTCCCCGACCCCCCGCAAGTTGTGCCTGCATCCAACCCCCCAGTGGAAGAGCTGGCCACGGGGCAGAGCGCCGCTGGCCTCTGCCCACTCCCCGTCTGCCCTGAGGAGCCGCAGGATTTCTTCGTGCTGGCGACCCCGCAGCCGTTGTTCCTTGTTCCCCTGGATGTCAGCGTTGCATCCAACCTCCCAGCGGAAGAGCTGGCAACGGGGCACTGCGCCGCTGGCCTCTGCCCATTTCCCGACTGTCCTGAGGAGCAACAGGGGTTTTCCGAGCCGGTGACCCCGCAGCTGTTGTCCTCACCCGACCCTCCGAAAGTTGTTTCAGAAGCTGCCCCCTCAGCAGCAGGGCTGCCAACGGGACAGAGCGCCGCTGGCCTCTGCCCACTCGCTGCCGTATGCCTTGAGGAGCAGCCTGATTCTCCCCGACGGCTCTGCTGGCCGCCATGGTACGTCCTTGGGATGGAGGAAACCATCCTCCCACCAGGGGACACACACCCAGCTGACGCGCTGGCCGCAGGGCAGAGCCTGCTTCCGCTCTGCCCATTCCCACAGCCCTTTGGCCCAGAGGCCCCGCGCAGCCACGATTTCCCTCTGAGGCTGGCCCAGGTACTCGGGGCGCGTGCAGTTAGCACCCGTTGTCCCCGGGTGCGAGATAGTCCCGGAGGGGGCACCGGGGGTGCTCCTCCCCGGCCACAGGACCCTTTTGCCGGAGGGGGTAACCCCAAACCCGCGTGGCCTCCACCCACTTGGTACGGCCGCAGGGCCAACTGGAGAAGCCTGGTGGCTCGGCCTCTCCCAACTGACTATGGACCTGAGAGCACCGACTTCCCGGTACGACCCGTTGGGGTCCAACCGGGTTCGTCGGACTTTGGGGAGGGGGAGGAATGTGATGAACTAGCCCAACACCCTCAGCCAGAAACAGGGGATCAGGACACTGTTATCCATGAACTATGTGTTGTGCCGTTGCACCAACGATCCTGCCTTCTAGCTGACCGAAAAATGACCTGTAAATAAAAGTGTTGATTGTGTAATAGATGCCGTTTCAAATTTGCCGCCAAATTTTGCCGCCTAAATTTGAATCAGACCATCTGGTCCCGAATCGGCAACGCCCCGATGCGCCTTAAAGCCAATGATACCTGTGGGGGCGGGCATGGGGTTTTCAAATGTGGAGCGCGGGGAAAGTATAAATACAGATGTGTCCTTAATAAAAGTTGTCTTTGGTTTGAGTTCATGCAGCTGCGTCTCGTGTCTCTGTTTGCCAAGCGTGCCTGACATCCCTCGTGGTTCAGCACCCCGGACGAAATACAATTCTATCGTGCGCCGCTGCTGCGCGATCCGAATACTCCTAGCCGACTGAACGTGTCCAGCTAACTACCGGGAGATCCGAGAATTCGTACCTGGCAACGTGTGGGCGTTTCGACCGCCGCACGATCCGACTCCTTCTGTCGAACGAATTAAGCTGTCTCTAGTGAGGGTGAGATCCGAACAGCTTGGTGCCGTGCCGCGGATGGTTCTTCGGCCGCTGGGCGATACGAATACCCAGACGATCGATCGTCAACTAACTCGCTAGTGGAAGATCCGAATCTTCGCAGAATCAAGCCGTTCCGATCTACGACCGTAAAGGTCTGCGTACAGATCCGTGGCCAGCTGCTCGAGACGCTGAGTGACACTTCTCAGTAGTCGGGCTAGGTACACATCAAGGTCCCCTTGACTGTGTGGGTCATCCAGATCACAAAGACATACCCGGCCGCTCGAGACGCCGAGTGCCACAACCTTGGTAGTCGGGCCGGGGGAAGAATCAAAACGAAAGGGGGAACATACCTGCAGATTAGAGCACACCCGCAGGCGGATGATAACATCAGGTTCCGTCACAATATGTATCTCTCTATGCTACGTGGATCAACAAAAGATGAGCTAAGTAATAAAAACTTATTTAGTGAATCCTCCCCTAATATCGAGAATTAAACCTCTAATCTTCTGCTTTTTATATTGTAGTTATATAATTCCTTGCTTATTAATTTCAACCACAGTAATTTCCAAATTCAATATATATATTTGTATATCATCTTTGCAACAGTGTCTTTAGGATAAATCCTTATATCCGATTCTTCTTCATATCTCTATCTGCAGAATAGAAATATTTTAGATTCTGGATCTATCTGTTGCACGAAAAACTCCAAATATATATAATTTCTTAACCTTAAATTTGCTCTCTCATACATTACCTCCAATCTGGATTAAATGAGTTACTGCCTTGGAATATTCTTTGATTGTTTTGGAATATGTGAAAATTATCAATGTCAGATAATCAATGCATGTGAGTTAGAGATGTGGTGTGAAATCTTGAGTGCATTGTGTCCTGGGATGGTCTGCTAGCGATGGTCTGCCTGCGATGGTCTGCTTGCGTGAATGCCCTGTAACAAACAGTGCGGCTCCAATTATAGTCAATTTGACGTCACTGACAATCTATTCTCTATATTAAATATAATATTTACTATCCTCAAGAGGGAAGTGTTGCACTTCAGATTAATTCCACCATTTTAATTTTTATATCTCTTATCTCAGATCAAGAGGTCAATCTGATTTACAAAGACCCACTATTTTCAATGTAGACTCTGAGTCTATCCTGTCCAAATTAGATTTATTTTTCCACTCCTCTCAAAAGTTTTTACTAGGTCTCTTTATCAGTTGAATTCCTTTCTCTGTTAAAATCACAGAATATATTCTTCAATAATTATACTATTTACCAGTTATACTCAACAAATACTTATTGGAGCATCTATTTTCTACTGTAAATATAATAAAATATACCTTGATTATATATTATATAATCATACATTTGCAAAATTTTTAACTTTTATTCCTATACCCAAAGAGAAAATATCTTTTTGTTTTCAAGGCTTGTTAAGCCAAACCAATAAATTTAAATATGACATGTCTGGCACTTAGCTTCAGCATTATATCACATAAAGACATTTTAGGTTCTAATCATGTCTGGCATCTATAGAAACAAAAACATAACTCTTAGTTTCACCTAGCCGTGAACTATTTAAAAAAAATCTCTGTTCATTTCTAAAACTAGGGAAAATTGAAAAAGAAAGACTTTCCATTTAAAACAAGATGGCTACAGGCATCCATTTTAAATTTTTCATTCTAATATACCTGACAACTCCGCCCTTGTGTAGATTTCCGTGAACTGAACCAAATCACTATTAAAAATAGGTATCCATTACCACTTATTCTGGAACTCCTGGAATGTCTCCAGTCAGCCACAATATTCTCAAAAATTGATTTAAGAGGAGCCTACAATCTAGTTCGTATGTGCAAAGGAGATGAGCGGAAGACCGCAATCCGCACCCGATACTGTCACTTTGAGTACGTGGTGATGCCCTATGGGCTTTGTAATGCCCCCGCAACGTTCCAGTACTTGGTGAACTATATTTTCAGAGACCTATTAGACCACTTTGTGGTGATATATTTGGATGATATTTTAATATATTCACCCACATTAGAAGCTCATAGGAAACATGTGAAAGAAGTCCTTTCCCGTCTTCGCAACCATCACCTATATGCAAAGTTGGACAAATGTTCCTTTGAACAATTACGCATGCCTTTTTAGGATATATTCTCTCTCCCGGCAAACTCGAGATGGATCCTAAAAAAGTTTCTGCAATCCGCTCCTGGCCTACTCTCACCAACAAAAAAGAGGTCCAGAGATTTCTTGGATTTGCAATTTTTTTTAGAAAATTTATTAGGAACTTTTCACAACTAGTACCAAACTTACCAAAAACCATGAAAAATTCATATGGGCAGAAAGCACTCAAAAAGCCTTTCTTAAATTGAAAAAATTATTTACAACCGTCCCAATATTAGAACAACCAGATCCTAACCACACCTACTACCTCGAAATAGACCTGGTAATAGAAATGGGAAAGCTGATGCCCTATCCAGACGCTATTCTGCAGACTCCATGATTGGAACCACCACTCCTACGATCCTCCAGCAAAAACACTTTCTAACCATCCAATCCGCTCTCTCCTTACTAAAATCAGAAAAAATACAACGCTGTTCAAAGGTTGGTCGTTTCAAGATCAACGTCTTTATGTCTCCCCAGAAGACCAAACAGAAGTACTAAATATCATTCACGATTCTCCCATAGCTGGACACAGAGGCATATAAAGACGCTCCAAAGAGCTCGCCAATCGTACTGGTGGCCCTCACTAAGAAAAGATGTTACGATTATGTCCGTGCTTGTCCAACATGTAGCATGATGAAATCACCTAAGTGCAAACAGGTCAGACTTTTACAACCTCTACCTACCGCCTTAGCTCCGTGGAAAGGCCTGTCCATAGATTTTATAGTGGATCTTCAACCTTCTCAAGGGAATACAACCATCATGGTTGTCTTCGACCGGTACTCAAAAATGGCACATTTCACCCAATTCCAGGTCTACCCACCGCCAGTGAAACAGCATCTCTATTCCTTAAGGAAATAGCCTGCCTTCATGGTGTCCCTTCTTCAATAGTCTCAGACAGAGGAGTCCAGTTCTCTTCAAACGTATGGCCAGCCTTTTGTCAAGCTCTAAATATAAAAATATGCCTTTCATCCTCCTATCACCCACAATCCAACGGACAAACGGAAAGGATGAATCAACAGTTGGAACAATATCTGAGATGCTACTCCAATTATCAGCATGATAATTGGAGCACACTCCTTCCCACAGCAGAATTTCCATACAATTCACAAATCCATGACTCAATCCATAATATTCCATTCTAAGTGAATTACGGATTTCATCCCTCTACACTCCCAGATCTTCCAACGAAAAGCCCAGTCCCGGATGTCAATGAACGACTACAACACTTGCAAGAATGTTGCCAACAAATCATTGTGGCTCTAAAAGAAGCACAACAACAGCAAAACCGTTACGCTGATAGGCTACGTAACCCCGCTCCGGTTTACAAAGAAGGTGACCAGGCTTGGCTATCCACTAGACAGCTACGTCTGACCTGTCCAACAAAAAAGTTGGGTCCTAGGTTCTTGGGTCCATTCCTCATTCTTTCCATACCATCTCCAGTCTGTGTTCGTCTCAAGTGACCCCCGTCCATGAAGATTCATCCAGTATTTCTCGTCTCGCTACTGAAACCATATATCCCGGATCGATATGTTCAAAGACACGAGACACCTCTTCCTCCAATCCTTGTGAACAAAGCAGAGGAGTTCGAAGTAGAAGCCATATTGGACGCTCGATGGCATCATAGACGACTTGAGTACCTTGTCCACTGGAAAGGCTACGGCCCTGAGGAATGTTCTTGGGAACCGGCGACCCTGGTTCATGCTCCTCGGTTGGTCTCCACTCTCCACCTTCCATCGACATTATCCAGGTAAACTGGCCCCGAGGTGCCCCCGGAGGTCGTGCCTTCAGGGGGGTTCTGTCAGGTCCCGGTAGACGCCAGGCCGCTTCCCCGACTCTCCGGACTCACCAGGGTCCCGCTGGCATCCTCCGGAATGGCACAGGGGACACATGCTGCTCTACCGGCCGGGGAGCGTGGTCTGTTGGGTCCAGGCACTGGCCACGAAGTCCTCCTCCCATCGCGATGGTGAGACCTCCTCGTGGTTCCGGCATTAGGGCAACTCAGCGTGCGTGCGGTGGGTCGGGTGGGGGTGTGGCCTCAGCATCCATGGCCAGAGTGGCGTCTGTAGTGTCGCTGGGGATCTCCTCCAATCATGGAGGAGGGGACTGGAAGGGCGATGCTAGTGGGTAGGCGGGACTGGCTCCTGACTCCCTATAAAACCCCTGAGTGCCAGGACTAAGACGCTCATTCGTTTTGTGCTGTCATAGTAGTAAGAGCTCCAACCAAGTTAACCCTTACCTTCCTGGTTATCGACTACCTGATCCCTGTTTTCCTCTTGGAACATCTTATTGGACTTTTCCTTGTATTCTCCTACCTCGCCCATCGATACCACGTTGCCGACCTCAGCTTGCCAATACTACTTCGACACTTGCCGCCAGCATCGACCTCGGAACACCTAGACTACCCTTATCGGATTATCCCTGGAAACCACGCCTTAATTTCATAAACCTCCCCATCCTGGGTTCCACTTCCAGATCCCTAAAAGTAACCCCATAAGGGCTGCCACGATCTAAGACATGCACAGCCCAGGAACCTGGAACTTGCTGGCCCCAAACGCTACATATTGTGCCTCTGCTGGTGTCATTCAGCTGCCTGCCTGGCGATCGGCAAGGGAGGTTTGAAAATTTCTGACCCTGCTGCTGCGGGGGCGCTGGATCCGTCAGTGGGTCGGGGCATTGGATGGCAGACATCATGCGGCGCACCCTGTGACATAATCATTGGGAGCCGAATGGAAGGACGGCTCCCTCTGGTTATCTTATAGGGGATGTGTTCCCCAGGCTGACTCACCAAACGGGCACAAGTAAGGAGGCCTGCTCTCGAGGGCCAGCGACCTACCAGGCAAACGCCCAGGAAGGCCCGATGGTCAGTCCGGGCCTGCCAGGATTCGAACCTGGGTCTCCATGGTTATAGAGCAGTGATGTTACCTCTACTCCATCCAGCCGATACACATGTGCAGGTTATTTTTCCACTTTTATTAGCTAAAGTGGGCAGGGTGTATAGAGTGTCCTTTTAAAGGGATGCTCTACACCGTGTGGCCATTCAATCTTAGATCTGAGTGTTCTCCTTGCACTGAGCTCCCCCTTCGAGGAGAGGCTTGGAGGGTTGATTCAGACACAGACATGAACTAGCACACAACCTTCAAAGAAACATGGAGATCAGGTACATCATGTGGGGTGATACTAATGTATAGCATGTATTTTTTTCTCCTTGATTTTCAGCTATGAGGAGCCAACCATAGGTAATATATTACTGACAATTAAGTCACATATTAAAGCTATGAACAAAGAATTTTTTGTAGCGTCAAATGGAAATTTTCCTAGTTAGTCAAGCCGAACAGCAACTATACGGGAGATAACTGGACCCCAAATTTTAAAAAAAAAGATTTTGAGCACCACAGCTACCGTTGCAAATGCACCATAATGAACTGGTTATCCTTCTGGATGCAGAAAGCAATCAGATCATCAATATCTGTTAGTAACTGTCTAGGAGCATGTACACACAGAAGGAATTCAGACAAGCCTTCATGTGTATCACCCTGTTTTGGGTAGTTTGGAGTGAAGAAACCCATGTATGTTCGTAACCAGTGATTTAATTCATCAGACAGTTATCCACTATCACTTTATTATCATTGTTTGCGTGAAATTAAATTTAGGGGGTTATTCAGAGAGTACCGAAATGTCAGCGACATTTCGGTGCTCTTTCGTTCCCCGCACTTCCCTGCACTTCGGAGAATCAAAGTTCCCCACTTGGCGCAGAATTCAGCATTCACTGCAGGGTCCCCGGAGTGCAGGGAAAAGCCACCAGAACCGCCACACGACAAACGCCGAACAGGTTGAAGAAAGCCGCCGATCACAGCGCAGACCAGCCGCCGGAAAAAATCAACAAGCTGACAAACGGGGTAAAAAAAAAAATTACGCTTGAAAGTGTCAAAATTGAAACACTGTTTGCAAAAAAACCTACTGAACGAAAATATCTGGAATTTACATATAACGATCCTATGAATGATAATAAAAAGGTCTGTTACAGGAAAAAGAAAAAAAAACAGAAGAAAAAAAACTGAATTTTTTTTTGCCAAAACAAATTCACAAAAAATGCCTAAAAGATTCTAAAAAATCTATAAATAAAGAGACTTTTTACTGCATATTAAAATAATAAACGGTTTATTAGATATTGAATAGAAATGGGAATATTTTTTACATTGAAGCCTATGGGATTTGCCTGATTAAACCTGCCAAATAAAAACACCGAACAGCAGGGCACTTCGGCAACTTTTCACTGCTGTTCAGTGTTCTCTGAATAGACGAACCATTGCTTCTCTATGGGGGATTTCACTGCCGTCGAACAGGCACCGTACTTGCTGGCAGTTCACCAAAATCTGGCAAACTGCCTGCATTCTGAATAGTTGAATGTCCCCGAAATGTCACCGTACGGGGAAATTCCCTGTACGGTGACAATTCGGGGCCAGATCGGCTCTCTCTGAATAAGCCCTGCACTCTTTCTTTATCATAATGATAATAGAGGTAAAATCACTGCTCTATAAACGTGGAGACCCAGGTTCGAATCCCGGCCAGAGCACCTCTCCAGCAAGTGTCCTTGGGCAAGACACCTAATGGTACAAACATGCCTATACCACACAATAGTGGGTTAAACCTAACCACCAGGTTGTTGATCTACAGTCAGAGGCGTAACTAGAAACCTCAGGGCCCAGGTGCAGAAACCATAACGCCCCCCCCCTAAGCAAAAACATATTTTGTCCCACCTCCCGTCAACATGCATTGGTCCCCTCCAGGTCCACAATGTTGATTCCAGAAATCAGTATCCCATTTTTTCCAGGTCCACTATGTCCTCTTCAGTCCATCCCATTTTTAATGTAATGTGCATCTCACAGCGCTCCACAGCAATAAACCTCACAGTAATGTGTGCTGTGTATGACCGTATCAGAGCTCCACAGAAATAAAACTCACAGCAAACTCACAGGTGTGTGTATAAGCGTATCACAGAGCTCCACAGTAATGTGCAGTGTGTATGAACGTATCACAGAGCTCCACAGTAATAAAACACACTCATACACACTGCACATTACTGAACATTTTATTACTGTGGAGCTCTGTGATACGCTCTTACACTCTGCACATCACAGAGCTCCACAGCAATAAAACTCACAGTAATATGTGGTGTGTACTGTGTATGAGCGTATCACAGAACTCCAAAGCAAAACTCACAAATAAGAGAAAATATATAAATATAATATATATATTTTCTAGGCAAGCCCCCAGGCCCAAGCAGGCGATTCTGGGCCCCCCGGACTCAAGCGCCCGGGTGCGGTGGCACCCTCTGCACCCCTGGTAGTTACGCCCCTGTCAACAGTCATGGAAAGACCACTAGATCCCACTCAGAAGACGCCACCAGCGTCTTAGATTGTATAAGCTCCCTTGGGAACAGAGTCCCTGAATCAGGCCGTATCATCCAATGTATGGTATTCCAATGTACAGTATGTACACGTGTACACTGATCTTGTAAAGCGTTGCGGAATATGTGGGCTATATAAAGGATAATAATGAAAAGGATAGTAATATGACTGCGATTGCTGCAAGGATGCTACATATGAAACTCATATATGGGAAAGTGAAAGATAATTTCCATGTCTCAAATTCTGCTCAGTCTCAAGCAGCATGGGTAATTATGTTAATATACTCCAGTACAAGAAAACAGTTTGATAATGGTGCCTTTTTTTCCCATTTCAGATCTCACAGGAAATTTCCCGTCACATTAATCGCAGGCGAGAAAATTAACTAAAGGGTGTAGTTTCTTGCGCAGCTGGTCCAGGGTTTCAGTCAATAATTTGAGGGGTGTGCCCTATTTATCATCATCATAAAGCATCATGGAAACAGATGTTATAACCAGAGAAGGTCATCACTGCATTTCTCCTCTGTAACAAATGTGGATAAATGAGGGTAATGAGCATCTTGGGCTGAAGCTGCTCTCCTGTGGTACAGCAAAGGTTGGCAACAGAAATGTGAATGCAGGCATAGGTCATGAGATTTCAGCACAGATGTCCTTGTAAACCAGCAGAGGGCTCTTACTCACGCAAAGGGACCAAATGAAAGTGATGCGCTTGAGCTACTGCGGATGAATAGGATACGTTGACCTGTCAATGTGAGCTCAGTCAGCTATCGAATGTCAATACACAACATAAGGGCCAAATATCCATGATTGGACAGAGGTTACCTGTTAAATTATCAGTGGAGTCCATTTTTATGTCTTCAAATGTCACCTGCCATCTCCATATGTCACCAGCCACCACTGCCTCCATGGACAGTCTTCATTGATGTGCCTAAAATTATGCTTATAGAGCACATCGCGGAAACTAGCATGCAGGTTATGCCATGAACTCATATGGAATTGGCTCAAGAAGCTCTGGTTCTTTGCCAAAGGTCCAGACAAAGTGTGCCTCTCTTGGCTGGACATGATGACGCTTAAGTTCGACCCAGGTGCCCTTCTCCTTGGCGTCCTTTTCCTTCCTCTCGTTCTCCTTGACACTCTGCAGGAAGCTGTCTCTGCTCTTAGAGTGGCGAATGTGTTACAGTTACAAGTAGTTATAAAACGCCAACAAATTCCTTAGCGCTGTACAATGGGAGAGACAGAATAACAAATATACATACACGTTACACACATGGAACAGAAGGAGAGAGGACCCTGCTTGAGAGCTCACAATCTAAGAGGAGAGGGGTGACCCATTAGGTGAGGGTGAATAGGCGGGTTGCATGAGGGCTGAATGGGAAGAGGAGCAGGAGATGACAGTGGGGAGATCATGGTGTGAGCCTATAGGACTCTCTAAAGTAATGTGTTTTCAGAGACTTCTTGAAGGACTGTAGAGACGGGGAGAGTCTAATGTTGCCGGGGAGGGACTTCTGTTCCACGCGTGTAGTGTGTATGTACAGTTGTGTTCAAAATTATTCAACCCCCACTGAAATTGAGTGTTTTGGCCAGTTTGACATTGATTTTGATCATTCAGTCATCTTGCTTACAATTAAATCAAAGAGGCACGTGTAGGTCAGACAAATATAACATAACATTTATAATGAAATAACCACAAATGTCTTTTCTGTGCTCACATCATTATCAGTTTTATTTAGGGTTGCACCGATACCGATACTAGTATCGATATCGGTGCCGATACCGGGTACTGCAGGAGTACTTGGTACCGTGCAGTACCCCCGATATTTTTTTCCGATACCGGAAGCCGGCATTGAGCCGGCTTGCCGGTATCCGAGGGGCTGCGGCGGCTGTCCGAATGCTCTATCGCATTTGGACAGCCGCCCCTGGAGCTCTGCGATACTTACCTTCCTTCAGCGCGCCGAGAATGTCTTCGCGCGCGCGCGCTGGTTGGAAGGACCCCAGCCGCGACCACGTGGGACCATGTGATCGCGGCTGGGGTCCTTCCAACCAGCGCACGCGCGGAAACTTTCCCGGCGTCGCTGAAGGAAGGTAAGTATCAACAAAGTGAGCAGCTGCAGGGCCTGTCTGAATGCCGATAGAGCATTCAGACAGGCCCTGCAGCTGCTCTCCGCTCATACTTACCTTCCTTCAGCGACGCCGGAAAGTTTCCGCGCGTGCGCTGGTTGGAAGGACCCCAGCCGTGATCACATGGTCCCACGTGGTCGCGGCTGGGGTCCTTCCAACCAGCGCGCGCGCGCGAAGACTTTCCCGGCGTCGCTGAAGGAAGGTAAGTATGAGCGGAGGGGGGCATATCCATGAGCAATGGGCAATATCCATGAGCAATGGGGCATATCCATGAGCAAGGGGGCATATCCATGAGCAATGGGGCATATCCATGAGCAAGGGGGCATATCCATGAGCAATGGGGCATATCCATGAGCAGGGGGCATATCCATGAGCAGGGGGCATATCCATGAGCAAGGGGGCAGTATCCATGAGCAAGGGGGCATATCCATGAGCAATGGGGCATATCCATGAGCAAGGGGGCATATCCATGAGCAAGGGGGCAATATCCATGAGCAAGGGGCAATATCCATGAGCAATGGGGCATATCCATGAGCAGGGGGCATATCCATGAGCAAGGGGGCAAATCCATGAGCAATGGGGCATATCCATGAGCAAGGGGGCATATCCATGAGCAAGGGGCCATATCCATGAGCAAGGGGGCATATCCATGAGCAAGGGGGCATATCCATGAGCAAGGGGCATATCCATGAGCAAGGGGGCAATATCCATGAGCAATGGGGCATATCCATGAGCAATGGGGCATATCCATGAGCTGGGGGGCATATCCATGAGCAAGGGGCATATCCATGAGCAAGGGGCATATCCATGAGCAGGGGGCAATATCCATGAGCAATGGGGCATATCCATGAGCAATGGGGCATATCCATGAGCTGGGGGGCATATCCATGAGCTGGGGGGCATATCCATGAGCTGGGGGGGGGCAATTATCCATGAGCTGGGGGGGCATATCCATGAGCTGGGGGGGCAATTATCCATGAGCAGGGGGCATATCTATGAGACCTGGGGGCTTTATAGGAGGTCTGTTCTTATTGGAAAGCGTCACATGGCATAAAATAAAAGTATCGGTAATTGGTATCGGTGAGTACTTGAACAAAAGTATCGGTACTCGTACTCGGTCTTAAAAAAGTGGTATCGGTGCATCCCTAGTTTTATTCAACCCCCAAGTGACATTCAATCTTAGTACTTAGTACAACATCCTTTTACAGTTATAACAGCTTTTAAACATGAAGCATAGCTTGACACAAGTGTCTTGCAGCGATCTACGGGTATCTTCGCCCATTCGCCATGGGCAAAAGCCTCCAGTTCAGTCACATTCTTAGGCTTGCGCACTGCAACTCCTTTCTTTAAGTCCCACCAGAGGTTCTCAATCGGATTTAAGTCAGGTGACTGCGATGGCCACTCCAAAATGTTCCAGCCTTTAATCTGCAACCATGCTCTAGTGGACTTGGAGGTATGCTTGGGATCATTGTCCTGTTGAAAGGTCCAACGTCTCCCAAGCCTCAGGTTTGTGACGGACTGCATCACATTGTCATCCAATATCTCCTGGTACTGAAGAGAATTCATGGTACCTTGCACACGCTGAAGCTTCCCTGTACCTGCAGAAGCAAAACAGCCCCAAAGCATGATTGACCCCCCGCCATGCTTCACAGTAGGCAAGTTGTTCTTTTCTTCATAGGCCTTGTTCTTCCTCCTCCAAACATAGTGTTGATCCATGGGCCCAAACAGTTCTAATTTTGTTTCATCAGTCCACAGAACACTATCCCAAAACTTCTGTGGTTTGTCCACATGACTTTGGCATACTGCAGTCGACTCTTCTTATTCTTTGGAGACAGCAAGGGGGTGCGCCTGGGAGTTCTGGCATGGAGGCCTTCATTACGCAGTGTGCGCCATATTGTCTGAGCTGAAACTTCAGTACCCACATCTGACAAATCTTTTCTCAGTTCCTCAGCAGTCACACGGGGACTTTTCTCCACTCTACGCTTCAGTCGAAGTCAGCATCTTCTTTCTGCCACGACCAGGTAGTGTTTCAACAGTGCCCTTTGCCTTGAATTTGCGAATGATGCTTCCTATGGTCTCTCTTGGTATGTTTAACATCTTTGCAATCTTCTTATAGCCATTGCCCTTCCTGTGAAGAGTAATCACCTCTTCTCTTGTCTTCCTGGACCATTCTCTTGACTTCACCATGTTTGTAACCACACCAGTACATGTCTAGAAGGAGCTGAGTATCACAGTCATTTTAAAGCTGCCTAATTGGTGCTTATTATGCTTTATTGCTGCTCCGTGACATCCACAGGTGTTTTTAATACCTGATTGAAAACAATTGAATGAACCTCTGTTCTTCAGAGTGGTAGTCTTTAAGGGGTTGAATAATTGTGTCAATGAAGAATTCACAAAAGAAACATTTACTACTGTATTACAAAACCAATTGATGTCATTTTAGTTGCATATGGTTCTTTAAAAAGTCCTTGTAGGATTTCATTCTGAATACAATTACAAATGTACACTAAATTCCCTAAAACCCTTTACAGCATTGGGGGTTGAATAATTTTGAACACAACTGTATATTTGTTATTCTGTCTCTCCCATTGTACAGCGCTAAGGAATTTATTGGCGCTTTATAAATACTTGCCACTGTAACTGTAACACTGCACTGGAAGAACAGCCCATACTGCCCTATGATTTTTCAATGAGAGGCTAAGCGGTTGTCTGAAATGCTATCAGTCCAGAAGGATGTAGAGGAAGAACCCTGAGGCTGGAATAAAGCTTCAAATTATATATGTATATAGTATCAGTAGGTGTTGCATGTGGTCAAGGCAGGGAATTAAGCCTTAGGCTAGGGTCAGACGAACGCATTTTTCACGTTGTCCGTGAAAAAGTGCGTTCGAACGAATGGACGTATTTTTTCACGGAATACGCGATAGCGGTCATACGATGCGCATTTTCGTCCGTGATTTTGTACGGATCATCAATAAAACCCTTTTGCGTCTGGACGTTATGTTGGCCGGACGTGTGCAGCGTCTGACGTCTCCCAATCACGCAAACACGCCGCTATGCGGCCGCAGCGCACTCTGTACGTCAGTAGTAGCGGTTTGACGTTCTCGAAAAATGCGTTCGTTTGCCACTTGCGTTGCACGGACGAACTTTCGTGCGGCCGTTCGTCGTATGTTCCCCGGCATTGGACGTCATTTGCTGCTAGCACGGCCGTGATTTCGTGCGGCTAAACGCACGTTAAAACTGCTTTTGTCTGACCTTAGCCTTAGACTCCAAAAGGCCCTGCATATGTAACCAGCAAAGACCTAACTCAGTCCTGTCGGAATTCCATGTCTCACAAAACGATTTTATATCTCCTAATATAATCTTATATCTCCCAATATAACTTTATCAGGGTTATTCAGAGAGAGGTGAAAACCTTGAGAATGACTGGAGAAGTGAAATTCTAGGTCAAAATAGCCAAACCAGAACAACTCTCACATTTATTTCACTTTCCAAATTGGCTATTTGGTCTAGATCGTTCATTCTCCTGGCAATTCTCTCTGAATAGCCCTGTATGTTTTCCAGTATAATCCAATATTTATTTTATTTTATTTATTTATAAAGGATTTTACCAGGAAGGATACATTGAGATTTCTCTCGTTTTCAAGTATGTCCTGGGTTCAGCAACAATAAATTGTTACAGTGTTACAGAAATACAAAGTAATAAAATGCAAAATATAAAAACAAAATTGCATAATATCTTCCAATATAAAGCATTAACTCCCAGTATAATCTCATATATCACAGTATAACCTTATGTTTCCCAATATATTCCAATATCTCCCAATATAAATCATTACCTCCCAGTATAATCTCATGTATCACAGCAGGGCTCAAAACTTCCACTCGTCTACTCGCATTTGGCGAGTGGAAACTAAGCGAGGGCGAGTGGAAATGCACACACAGGCAGCACAATTTTGTGCTGCGTATTCCAGCGGTGCCACCGTGCAGACCCCCCTTCCTCAGGCTGCAGGGTGGCAGGGATCAGCTGCTTAACCTGACTCTCTCTGTCACTGGCAGGTGGGTGGAGAGGAGCTTCCCTGCCTCCTCGCTCTGCTCACCCTGGACTCTGATGACTGGGTATACATGTATCTGGGGTCTTATGTCTGGGTATTAATGTTATTTTTGTAACTTTATTCTAAATAAAACCTTTAACAGTGTAATTTCATAAAATAATTTAAGGGTGTGTGTTTAGGGGCAGAGTTAGGGGCTGGGTAGGGGTTAGGTGGAGCAACTGGTGGCGAGTAACTCTTATAGCCTGGTTAGTAGTTTGGGACTTCAAATTTTGAGCCCTGTATCACAGTATAACTTTATGGTTCCCTGCATAATCCAATATCTCTGAATATAAAGCATTAACTCCCAGTATAATCTCATATATTCCTGTATAATCCCATATCTCCCAGTATAATCACATAAATCCCAATATAATCCAATAACTCTCAGAATAATCTCATATATCTCTGTATATTCCCATATCTCCTAGTATAATCCCATGCCCCTCAATATAATGTCATATATCCCAGTATAATGCCATATCTCTCAATATAATCCCATGTCCATCAATATGATCCCACATATCCCAGTACAATCCCATAAATGCAGAAATCATCCATTAACACTAAAGGGGTTATTCAGAAAGTGACGAATTACACCGAATGGTGTTCACCGTACGTGCAATTTTGTGGCAATTCGTCTATTCACTAAACTATCAATTCGCAAAATACAGCTGAATTGACAATGAAATACTGTGCAGTTCGCCACAGAGCGGCAGTTTTTGGCAGAATTGAAATTGTCCCATAGACAAGTAATGGTTAATCTATTCAGAGAACGCCAAACAGCACCGACATCTCTGTGAAATGTCCTGATTTTTGGTGATTCAGTTCGACAGGATTAAACAGGCGAATCCCACAGGATTCAATGTAAAACAATATTATCGTTTTAATTTTTTTTAACCGTTTCTTTCCATTTTCAGCAAACCGTATTTTTATAAAAATTTTTGAATACCTTTATGTATTCTTTATAGAAAATAGTTGATTCCTAATTTTTTTGAAGGGCATTTCTTTTTATTCTGTAACAGACCTTTTTATTATTTTTTTAAGGACCTTTTTTTAAGATTTAGATACATCTTTATTGGTTTAAACACCTGTTTGAAGAATAGCAGAGTTCTGATTTATTTTTTCTGCAGGTCGGCGGTCTTAAGCGACTCCATCTTGCACTTGGAGGACCCTGCAGTGAATAATGAAATCACCGCAGGGTCGGCGAAATGGAATTGCTGAAGCGCACCGAATTACATAGAAAGCACCAAAATTTCACTGAAATTTCTGTGCTTTCTGAATAACTCCTTTAGTTTAACCTCATATACCCCTGAATAATATTATATCTCACAGTATAACCTCATATCTCCCTCTATGAGCTAATATGTCCAGATATAATCTGTCCAGATTTAATCTCCTATCTCAGTGTATAATCCCATATCTCCCAGTAGGGCAGTATATGGTGCAAATTCCTATTTACTTCTTCATACTTTCTCCCTTAATAAACACCTGTTCTCCACGTGTGAGTAGCCATTCAGGCCAGACATCAGTAAGTATAGCCCTGACATTACTCCACCTAATCACATCACTACTATTGAACCACTATTAAGACCAAAGCCCGCCGCAAGATGGCGCCCGTTGTCATACCAACCAGGACCCTCTTACACACCAGACGCGCGCCTGCGCAGTGGAATCCGTAGAGGTTTTAGTCTCCCACCTATCTCGGGATTATCTCCTGCGCATGCGCACGTGGTGGTCCGGAGGGTCGGGCTGTGCTTCAGGCGGAGAGGCAACGGGGGATGGAGAGGGAGTAACCCGGGGACCGGCTGATAACGGGGCCGGGTAAGTACGTTTGCTGCCCGGAGGGGGTGAGGGTACCTGTCCATATGTGTGCGCGGTGATGTGCACCCCCAGGCGGCTCCCCGCACATGTCAGCCCCGCACGGGGTGTGCGCGTGTGTCAGGGCGAGGATGCGGTGTATGAGATTGTGCAGCGCGCGGGGAGCCGGCTGTGTGTGATGGAATCCGGGAGAATGAGTGACCGCAGCGCCCTGACAGCAGTGCCCGGGGACTGCATGGGGTGCACTGACTGTGGGTCAGAATGGGGGGGCTGTATGGGGCACACTGTGGGTCAGAATGGGGGGGCTGTATGGGGCACACTGTGGGTCAGAATGGGGGGGCTGTATGGGGCACACTGACTGGGTCAGAATGGGGGGGCTGTATGGGGCACACTGGGTCAGAGTGGGGGGGCTGTATGGGGCACACTGTGGGTCAGAATGGGGGGGCTGTATGGGGCACACTGACTGGGTCAGAATGGGGGGCTGTATGGGGCACACTGGGTCAGAGTGGGGGGGGCTGTATGGGGCACACTGGGTCAGAATGGGGGGGCTGTATGGGGCACACTGACTGTGGGTCAGAATGGGGGGGCTGTATGGGGCACACTGACTGTGGGTCAGAATGGGGGGGCTGTATGGGGCACACTGGGTCAGAATGGGGGGGGGGCTGTATGGGGCACAGTGACTGGGTCAGAATGGGGGGGGCTGCTTGGGATACACTGGGGCTGTATGTCATAAACTGACACTGGGCAGAATGGGTGGTGTTTTGGGGGACACTGGGGCAGATTGGGGGACTGGGGACAAGGGCATTATGTGGCATATGGGGTATTATGTGAGACGTTGACTATATTGGGTAGAATGGGGGGGTTCATGTGTCACAGGTTTTATGGGGGGGTCTTTTGTATCTTCTGTACTATGGGGGTTGTATAAGGGACTGGGTTATCTGTACAAGGCTGTTTGGTGAGATAGGAGGGAATATACGGTTTTGTCATTGGATTATTTGACGCTTTTCTATATGTACAACGTTTGTCCCTAAAATTCATAGTTTCCTTCGGTCTATACAACTCCCTGACGGGGTGGGTGTGTGTGTGTGTGTGTCTTATTTTATTATACACAGCGGGTGATAAATGGGTGAGTTTAACACAGTCCCTGTTTATCGAAATTCGCGCTTTGTAAATAAATTGTAACCACTTCTGTAGCGCTGTACAACAGACCAAACGTAAAACTAACAATCGGTTTAACATGCTGTCCGTATGGGGAGAGCGGCTGCTGCTCAGGAGCTTGTGATCCAAGATGCAGCAGGTAATCTCTGGGTACATGTGCTTTGTATACTGATTGGCCAGATGTGCCCTTTTATCATCATAATTATTATTATTTTTCTTTTGTTGCTGTTATTGGAATGTATATGATTATACGCGTTCTGAAACCTTCCCCCGGCTGGGTTTGTGTGAGCGGGCTGCGTGGGGCGTGTGAGCATACTAATAAAACGCACGTCTAGTTCCAGCTCCTGTGCAGGCTGATGGGGCTGTTCCAGGCAGTAATGATCACCCTGTGTTATTCCTGGTGATGTCTTTTGATGTATCGGCATGTTGGGTGTTCCAGCCGCTCCTCCTGGGTGGGTACGTCTAGCCATGCGGTTAAATATTTTAGGGGTCAAGCGTTACCCCCGTGTCTTGTATGTATGTACCCAGACGCGCACACGCCCTGTGCTACATGAATAGATGTACTCAATGAGGCGGAATCGCCGTTCAAATGGCTCCGTGAGATATTCTCTAAAACTGGGGTCAGCATCCTTGGCCCTCTGTGTTGTGGAACTACGTCTCCCATGATGCTCAGCCATTCATGCCAGATTGGCTGAGCATCGTGGGAGATGTAGTTTCAAAACATCTGGAGGGCCAGGGTTGCTGAGCCTTGCCGTAGCTGTTCTACGTTTTTGGCTGCAGTAAATCCAGTTATTTCTATAAAACTGTGGTGTTTGGCGAATGACCCCCTATAATGGGTCTGTGTGCGTGTCTGTATATCTACAGGAAGACCCAAAACGGGAGAGATTTTGAATACCAGGTTTCTGTCCATGTTTTCATTGCTCCACTGAAAACTGTTTCTGATTCGATGGAGGCCTGAGTTGAAACTGACGTTGATAAAATCTTGGACGCCTGTCATACAGGCTACTTGATCAAAGTGTAGTAATATTGTTTTATAAGTGTTTTTTCATTGTATATAGCACCAGCAGTTCCGCAGTGCTTTACAATAAGGATTGGTGAATTACTAAAAAAAAAGTACAAACTTGGAAACCAGAGATGAAGCGTAGAGAGCTCTGCTCACAGGAACCTTCAATCTAGAGCGTGTTTCCCAACCCTGGTTCTCATGTCCCCCTACCAGGCCAGAGGCACGTTCAGTTACTCAGCCGCTGCAAGTGTTAAGTTAGCAACTTGGCATTGAACGCTGTGGTGCAGTTTAACGCTCAGCACTGCCAACTTTGCACTTGCAGCTAGGTCGAGACGTGCTGCAGAGTAGCTGAGTGTGAGGTGGAAAAGATGGCCGCCTCCATTGAGCAAATAATCCAGTAAGGAAATGTTCAGTTTGAAGTTTTGGTGGACCAAAACACCACATATTTATTGGAAGATGGTTAACACTAAGGCTCGGGTCAGACGAGCGCACTGATCACGTCCGTATTGCCGGCACATTTCTACTCCCGTTATAGCATATAATTATACCAATGGAGACCCACACACAAAGTACGTCCGCACCGAACTACGGACGCACAACGGATGCGGCAATCGGGCACAGGTTAGGCAAGAACGTAAATCCGCTAGGATGGGCGCACAGAGTGCGCTGCGTCCGCAACGTCTGCATAGCTTTGTGTGTGCGTGATGGAACGTGGTCAGACGGACTGCATTTATACGTCCAGCATTTTTGACGGACAAAATGGTTATCATATTAACTTATTTTCCCTTCTACATCCGTCAAAAAAAATGTCCGTCACAAAAACGGACTGTGTGGCCACTACCTTGTCAGAAAGTACGTCCGTTGTGCATGCACAGTCCGCACAGAATGCGCTCGTCTGACCCTAGCCTAAAGTGGTAATAAAACGGACAACAATGGATATTGCAGAAACGGCACCTTTTCATTAACCCTTTCGCTGCTGAGGCGTTTCACACATCTGTGCTGAGGTCATTTTTACCGGTTTTGCTCATCATGTTTAAATGTGTTTTGAAGGCTTATTTTAGTATATGACCCAGACATATTATATATCGTTCTTTCCGTCAGACTCGGCAGATTCATAATATGTCATTATTATATGTATACGTCATGACCTGTCTGTATATAACAAAAAATGCAATAAAATATGAATTTTCAATAATTTACAACGTGTAAAGTGTTTTTTTTTCTTCACATTTCAACATGCGAGCAATTGCGGTTATACTTTGTATGGGGTGCGCTTGTTAAAAAAATTAGAGATGGGGTCTCGTTACATTTTTTTATTTTTTTGGGGAAAATTACGCGATTTTTAACAAACGCACCGCATACAAAAATCGTTAGTGCAGCATCATTGTTCACATTATAATTTGAAATGGGAACAATATTGCTGCATTAACAAAAAAAAAACAAAAAAAAAAAACTTGCTTGTTTTTTGTTTTTTAAATATTTTTTTTTATTTAATTTTTTTTTTTTTTTAAACTTTTTCACAGTGGTGTTTGGTATTGTTGGAACGGCCATGCTCTGGCCGATCCAACAATACCCAACTTTAACCCCTAGCTGCCACGGATCGGGAGATAGGGGGTTCATTGGAACCCCCTATCTCCACCGTTGGTGGCAGCTAGGGATTAACTCCAGGACTGGCGTCATCGTGCATAGCACGATGACGCCAGTCCTCAGGGGGAGTTCCCGGAGGCTTGGCCGACATCCAAGATGTCGGCCAGCTCCGGGAAAGGATCACGAACCGGCGCTTTTCAGCGCCGATTCGTGATCCGGCTCCCCAGTGGTTAATGACAGCCACCGTTTGGAAGGGCAGGCTGTGCCCTTCCAAGCGGTATCTGTTTTAACTCGCTACTCCCCGGCGATCGGGAGGGAGAGAGGTCCGAAGGTCCTTTCAGGCGCCTCCTCCGCACATGCGGGGGGGGGCGCCTGCATAAGGCTAGGGTCAGACTGAGGCAGTGCGAATGCGCGTGCAGGCGCACTTAATCACGGCCGTGCTAGCAGCAAATGCCGGGCAATGACGGCCAATATACGAAGTACGGTCGCACAAAAGTCCGGCTGCGCAACGCAAGTGGCAAACGAACGCATTTTGTCGAACGTAAAACCGCTAGTACGGTTGTACAGAGTGCGCTGCGTCCGCTAGAGGCGTGTGTGTGTTATTTGGAGATGTCAGACACTGCTAATGTCCGGCCAACATAACGTCCAGATGCAAAAAGTGTTTTATTGATGATCCGTACAAAATAACGGACGCAAATGCGCATAGTATGACCGCTATCGCGTACTCCGTGAAAAAATGCGTCCATTCGTTCGAACGCACTTTTTCACAGACAACGCGAAAATGCGTTCGTCTGACCCTAGCCTTAGATGTTGCCGCGATGACATCTAATGTCCCCGCCGGGCTCCTGGATTGACTGGCTGACATCCAAGATGTCAGCCCGCACCGGGGGGGGGGGGGGCGCAGCAATCCGGCGGATTGCTGCCTCCTGTGCTCGGACGCGCTGAGCGCGTCTGTAGCACAGGAGAACCACTTGGCTGGACGCGCTGAGCGCGTCCATAGCAGCCAAATGGTTAAGCAATCCTCTGCCCTTTTGCTTTAATATTCACAGCCAAAGCGTTCTGTGAGACAGCTGCAGAAAACTGAACTGCTGCAATTGAGCAACTGCTGAGGAACTGAACGCGCCTCTGGTTTGCCAGATATGTGAAGCACAGGTGATATGATTTGCTGCACGGTGATTGCAGGATTCAGTCTGCGTTTACCCCAAGGAACCACTGATTTTATGCTCCGTTCACACTGTGCGATTTGGAAATCGCTTGATTTTCTACGCGTTTTTCATATTAGTGAATAACTCCTCTTGTGTATTCTGTTGGTTTTTTTTAAATAAAAAAATTTGCCAAATGGATAATGTTCAGTTGCATAGAATATAGGTGAGCACCAATGTGACCTATAGTTGACAGAGACAAATATATAATGATGATATAAATGTTTCATGGTAGAAAAGGGGAACTTTTTGTGTGCCGAGGAAGGGGTTCTACCTCCGAAACCTTTTCAGGGTTATTCAAAGAGAATCAAAGTCACCGCACGTTTAACTTTTTGCTCTCTTCAATTCGGTGCGATTTGGCGATCCCATTTCGGCGACCCTGTGGTGTATTCAGTAGGGTTGCACCGATACCGATACTAGTATCAGTATTGGGGCCGGCCGATACTGGGTACTGCAGGAGTACTTGGTACTCGTGCAATACCCCCCGATATTTTTCCCGATACTGGAAGCCGGCGATGAGCCGGCATCCGAGGGGCTGCGGCGGCTGTCCAAATGCTCTATCGGCATTCGGACAGCCGCCCCTGGAGCTGCTCACCGCAATACTTACCTTCCTGGGCGCCGCCTGGAATGTCTCCGCGCGTGCGCTCGTTGGAAGGACCCCAGCCGCGACCACGTGGGACCATGTCATCACAGCTGGGGTGCTTCCAACGAGCGCGCGCGCGCAGAAACTTTCCCGGCGTCGCCCAGGAAGGTAAGTATGAAACAATGCGGTGAGCAGCTGCAGGGCCTGTCCGAATGCTGATAGAGCATTCAGTCAGGCCCTGCAGCTGCTCTCCGCGATGATACTTACCTTCCTGAGCGACGCTGGGAAAGTTTCCCTGCGTGCGCTCGTTGGAAGGACCCCAGCCGTGATCACATGGTCCCACGTGGTCGCGGCTGGGGTCCTTCCAACGAGCGCACGCGCGGAGACATTCCAGGCGGCGCCCAGGAAGGTAAGTTATCGTCGCGGGGGGGGATCCATGAGCTGTGGGGGGGATCCATGAGCTGTGGGGGCATATCCATGAGCTGGGGGGGCATACCCATGTGTGAGCTGGGGGGGCATACCCATGTGTGAGCTGGGGGGCATACCAATGTGTGAGCTGGGGGGCATACCAATGTGTGAGCTGGGGGGCATACCAATGTGTGAGCTGGGGGGCATACCCATGTGTGAGCTGGGGGGCATACCATGTGTGAGCTGGGGGGCATACCCATGTGTGAGCTGTGGGGGCATACCCATGTGTGAGCTGTGGGGGCAATACCCATGTGTGAGCTGTGGGGGCAATACCCATGAGCTGGGGCAGTATATATCTATCTTATACATGTGAGCTGGGGGCATTTTTATATGGTCTGTTCTTATTGGAAAGCGTCACATGACATTAAACAAAAGTATCGGTACTCGTACTCGATCTTAAAAAAAGTGGTATCGGTGCATCCCTAGTATTCAGCAAGCACCACAGGGCCATCGCAGTGCAGAGAAAAGCCGCCGCAAAACCCAGCGAACGCACACAGAAACCCGCAAAAACATCTGGATTAACCACGCCCGAGAAACCCGAGCAGGAGCCGATCAGAGCATAGAGCAGCCGCCGGAAAAAGCCGACACCACAGACGAATGGAGTGAAAAAAGAAAAAAAAAAAAAGTACGCTTGAATGTTTGAAAAGCGAAGCGCAGTTTGCAAACGAACTACTGAGCGAAAATGTCTGAAATTTACATATAAGATCCAATGAATGATAATAAAAAGGGCTGTTTACAGAAAAAAGAAAACGATTTTAAAAAAAAAAGGAAAACAAAATTTCTGCAAACAAGGCCTAAAAGATCCTAAAAAAAATCTATAATTAGACTCTTTACTGCAGAATATTATAATCAACGGTTTATTAGATATTGAATTAAAACGGGAATATTATTAACATTGAAGTCTATGGGATTCTCCTGAATAAACCTGTCGCTGAAACCACTGAATGGCAGGGCAATTCGGCAACTTTTCCCTGTTGTTTTGTGTTCTCTGAATAGATGAAGCATTGCTTCTCTATGGGGATTTCACTGCCCTTGAACAGACACCGTATGTGCAGGCAATTCGCCAACATTTGGCGAACTGCCTGCTCTCTGGATAGCCGAATGGCCAGGAAAGGTAACCGAACGCTGATTTTCAGCGTTCGGTTACCTTTCGGCCACAATTCAGATCTCTTTGAATAACCCTGTTTGTGTCATTTTGTCTCTTCAGGAAAATTATAGGTCATTTTTTTTTTTTTAATGTAACAGTGCAGTTTAGTCTAGGGTCAGACGAACGCATTTTTTACGTCGTCCATGAAAAAGTGCGTTCGAACGAATGGACGTACTTTTTTCACGGAATACGCGATAGCAGTCATACGATGCACATTTTCATCCGTGATTTTGTACGGATCATCAATAAAACACTTTTTGCGTCTGGACGTTATGTTGGCCGGACATTAGCAGCGTCTGACGTCTCCTAATCACACATACACGCCGCTAGCGGACGCAGCGCACTCTGTACGTCAGTACTAGCGGTTTGACGTTCTTGAAAAAATGCGTTTGGCGCTTGCATTGCATCGTACATTGGCTGTCATTTGCTGCTACTACGTCCGTGATAAAGTGCGGCTGCACGCGCGTTCGCGCTGCATTCTTCTGACCCCAGCCTTTCCTGCTGGAGATGCTCTGACGGTCATATGCCTTCCACAAAATGCAGCAGTTTTTTTTTTTTGTCTCTTCTTTTTACTGTTAAGTGCCAAAGACACTCAACCTTGAGGTTCATTTCCTGTATTCGTTGTGTCAGGGGTACTTAACCTTAGAACTACATCTCCCAAGATGCTCAGATACTCAATAGGTTGACTGGACCTCATGAGAGATGGCGTTCGAAAATATCTGCGGGGCCAAGGTTGCTTACGCGTGCACTGTGCTGTCCTGTATGAGACTTCCATGCCATAGCAGACACACAGATTGTGTAGCTTGATGAATCCTGACCCAAATCTCTATTTGGCTGAGAACATTTAGAGACACTTGGATGTCCTCTTAGCAAGAGGATTTTTGGAAATGTACTGTGACGGAAGCCCCTCCACCATTTAAGAGACTATTGGGGAATTGATGGACCTTACAAAACTATTTCGCTTTTCACGGTTTTAAACATCCGTCCGCAAACACGAGTACTGAAGTCTATCGTCTCTTGTTGTGTATTTTTGTGTACTTCCCTCAATTTATCTAACCCTTCCGGTTCCCTGTATAGTGTGACCTCCCTATTGTGTAAATTCTCTCTATAAGAAATCCCTCTTGTCTACTCTGCCTTCTCCCTCCCCCATTCTCCTGGGAAATCCATTGTTTGAAGGTCCTGTGCAGTTATCTGCTTTATTGTATGTGTGTGTCTGTGAATAAACTGGCATTCTGCTGTTTGACTTCGAACGGTGAGCCTCATTCTTTCGGCTGCGGTCAAAGCTTTGAGGGAACTGTTGAATATTGCTCAGGCGACTGTTATATGGAAGAGAGCCCACGGATGGAGGTACTCGGGGTACAGTCGCTCCGTCACATGTACCTTATTGAAAGTATGACAAAACAAGTAGTCCGATAGCCCCTTGCTCCTAGCATTTCACCTGCTAGTGCCTGAACGTGTGGATTATTATTCTATTCAACCAAACACAAACTACCTGAACTGGATTAAAAAAAAAAGTGTTGCTCCTTTCTTAAGGCTAGTGTCAGACGAGCATCTTTTGGAGAGTGGAAGGAACGTTTGAGAGTGAACGTTCCTTCCACTCGACGCCCGTCTGGCCACCTCGCTGAGCGCACTCCTATGGAGAATCTCGCTTTGCAGCTCCGTCAACGTCCATCCTAGCGCTTTGCCGCAGAGGCTTGGATAACGGACGCTTGTGTGCACACGCACAAGTGTGTGACTGGCCCCGTTGCAGCGTCCCAACGGGTGTACATAGTGCACCGACGTCACCAAAAGTGAGGCGGATCAGCTGGATACAGCATCAGGTGTTCTGCCCATCGAGCGAAGCTGCAGATAGGAAGGAATTACTTCCTCATACACCAACCCAGGGTCCGCCCACTGCAGTCATGTCATCCAACCCTGCACTCTGTATAACACACAACCCCCTCCCACGTCTCTGTATAGTGCACAAGCCTACTGACTGTGAGCCGCACACCCTGAATATATAGAGGAATCTTGAAATAGACAGTGTCTATTTCCTCTATATTTTCAGGGTGTGCGGGTCAGTCAGTAGGCTTGTGCACTATACAGAGCCGTGGGAGGGGTGTTGTGTGTTAATATGAGGGAAGTAATTCCTTCCTGTCTGCAGCTGATCAGAGGTTTGACTTTGAATCACAACACCACTACGGTGACAGAGGTTCGCTGATCTGCCATTCCGGATGCCTATCTGCAGCTGATCAGAGGTTTCACTGCCATTCCGGATGCTGGATCCAGCTCATCCGCCTCACTTTTGGTGACGTAGGTGCACCGGAAGTGACGCGGTTCGCCATTACATCACCCTCACATCACCCTCTGCCACCGCGTGCTCCTGGACTCTGCTGTCCCACCCTCCCTCCCCAGCCATCCACCCACCCAGTGCTGGTCTGAAATTTGTAGCTTACTTTCCAGCTGCTTCCACTTTGCAAATCACCCTAATTAACTCAAGGTTTTAGCCCTTCCCATGATATGTTAATCTGTATATTTGTGTTTTGTTTTTAATAGTTTGCATTTTATTACTTTGAGTGGTTACAGTTGTTACAGAAATACAATGTTCTCGAACCCAGGACATACTTGAAAACGAGAGAAATCTCAATGTATCCTTCCTGGTAAAATACTTTTCAAATAAATAAATTATGGCAAGTTCGCTCGATGGGCAGAACACCGGTGATATATCCTTTGGTACAGTCAGGTCAACCACTGATTTCTCCCCCCCCCCCCCCGTTTGTCCGTCTTGCTTCCCCAGTCATTGTATCGTTTACAGTCTCTACATCCCACCCCTTACCCCTCATAATGTCATCTGGCTATAACCTCAGTTTTATTGTAGAGAGGCACCTGACGGGCACCATGATGTCCTCTAACAAAATCTACCATATATATTTTGTCAGAGATCTCCCAGCGCACTGCTGTATCTCCTGATGTCTCTCACCCCACATCCACACATGCATCTCTAATATCCTCATTATCCATGTCTGCTGCAGATCTCCAGTTACTCCTGGAGTAACGAGGTCCATGTGAGCAGCCCAGGTCCGTTTCCACTCTGCCCTGGCCAGTTTCCCCCCCCTCCTTCCTGACGGCCTTTCCCAAAATGTTCCAGGCCCTATTTATAGACGCAGCGCTTCATCCTTCAGGTTCTAAATAACTGCCAATAAATTGTTTTAATGTTGAAGAGATGCAAAGCCGTACACAAGAATAAAGCCCTGCAAATGGAACATATGGCCGAGTATAAAGTGGTTGATTTAAATTTTATCACTTTTTATTTCTTTATTTTTTTATTCTTCTAATACTGTAGCTCTCGTCTTCAAAGGTAATATCAGTGTATGGATATAGTGAATCTCTCTTTAAAAGCCCAGACTGAAACATCGATTCCATTTACAGGTATAATGTTGCAGAATAATAAGTAACATTACCCATTGCTGACACACGTTGATGTCTGAGAGTCGCCCAGGGGGAGATTCTTGCCTTTCAATCAGCGCAAAGTGTATATTTATTTAAGAATATATTCCGCATGAGTGGATGTGACCTGTTATTATGTAAGTAAACACTACTTCGAGAAATAGTAAAGCCCCATGCAGGGGAAAAGCACTTTAAGTGATGTGAAGATGTTAACCCTTTGGTGTATCTGCATTTTTTAAAATTGGTTTGCGGCTCTCCCTCTGATTGCATTGATCTCCATTCCCCGCACTTAATATGCCTAAAATGAAGTGCGTGTATACCCTAGGTCAGTGGTCCCCAACCCTGGTCCTCAGGGCCCACTAACAGGCCAGATTTTGCAGATCACCTTGGGGAAATGCAGACTGAATCCTGCAATCACTGAGCAGCAAATCATATCACCTGTGCTGTGCTTCACATATCTGGCAAACCTGGCCTGTTAGTGGGCCCTGAGGGCCTGGGTTGGGGACCACTGCCCTAGGTGACGTCGGTCTTTCTTTTTAGGAGGGGTTTGGGGACGATAAGTCATCAAGCCTGAAATAGAGTCCGTCACAGACGTGAACAATTTCTTCCTCTCACCTTTCACATCAGAACACACTTGGTGGATATGACGCATGTATGGAGGACCAGGGATGGAGAATCTGTAGCTGTTAAGTCAAAGTTTGCCTAATCCAGGAGTCGAGTGGACACAGGGTCCTAGAATTTTTACCTAAATAGATCTACATGGAAAAATAGAGCTCGGCCTTCTAACACATGTATTTGGGTCCTAGGTCTTCTTGCATTTTATTGTATATGTATAGTAAATATAAACCTCCTATCCCAAGAGGCTTCATACATGCGGAAAACATGAAGTAATCTGATTCTGCTAGCTCGCATGATTCACGCTGACTCCATCGACCGAGCAACTCGCTAGGAACGCAAGAGCTTTGCTTTTCTCTTGGTACAACAATGATACATCTGATTTGTATTTATTTAGCTTGTTAGTTGGAGCTAAAAGGGGTTATTCACTAAACGCCCGTCTTTCACTGAAATGATTATGGTTTAACTCTCTCCATACTCCTTGCCATTCTTTCTGCCGAAGTTGTTCGGCTCGGTTGTCGGTGTAGGTTTCTGATGGTGTTTCCATCAATGTACTTGAGAGTAAATTTCACCATCGTTCCCGTTGACGTTTTCGATCGACCGTTCTCTGGCGCTTTCTATCATAGTTTTTATGGGAGGTCTATGAGGTCGCCAAAATACATTCACTGGCCAAAAACCTGCGAAGAACCTCCTATTTCTGCATTTTCTGGCAGGATAACTGATACAGTTGTTCACCTTTTCTCTGCAGGAGCTTCATCAGACGGCGTCGTATTTTCTTTTTCTGGGTAAACAACATGGGACAATATTCCAAAATTGGTGCTAACTTAACCAGAGCTGTTGTAAACTTTCCAGAACCATATTCTAGTCTTTGGAGTTGGTAAGTTTACAGCAGCTCTGGTTGAGTTAGCACCAGCTTTGTAATACTGCCTGTGATTTTTCAATTTGAATGTTAAATGTGTTTGTCTTGTGACATGTTGTGAGATGTTTTGAAGTGTCCCTTTTTCTGCCAGTCACCTGCTGTTTTAGCCCATTTTAAACATGTCCTGTTGTTGGATCATTTCCTTCCTACACAGGGCTAATCATTTCATACATTGAAATAGAAAAATCCCCATGTGGACACCGTGCCGGCTAAATCTGTCACTCTGCGCCTCACCGGACCTGTTAACCCTTATTTATTGCACCCCTGACCCCACTAGCAGGGGATAAGCTTTTCAATGTGTGTTTATTTGGCAACAGGCTTATGCATGGACAAAACAGACTCGCTAGAGTAACAATATATCATCTATTTATTTAAGCCTTCAAAGGAGCAAGCTGGCTTGTTATCGTGGTGTCATAATTTCCTTAATTTCTATGTATCCGCCGGAAATAAAAACCCCTAGGATTCATTAACCTCAGTGTCTGCCTCGTGGCAAGCCCTGTCCTTCAGGGTTATTCAGAGAGGCGAAAACCTTGAATTGCCTGGAGAATGAACAATTTGGAAAGAGCTAAGGCTGGGGTCAGACGAGCGCAGTGTTAACGTCCGTGTTGCCGCACATAAGTACGTCCGTGATAGCATACAATTGTGTTAAATGGAGCCCCACACACGAAGTACGTGCGCACAGAACTGCGGACGCATGACGGACGCTGCAAACGGACGCAGGTTAGGCAAGAACGTAATACTGCTAGAACGGACGTGCGGAGTGCGCCACGTCCACAACGTCTGCATAGCTTTGTGTGTGAGTGATGGAGCGAGGTCAGATGGTCTGCATTTATACGTCCAGCATTTTTGACGGACAGAATGTTTTTTCATTGTAATTTATTTTTCCCTCCTACATCCGTCAAAAATAACTTCAGTGAAAAAACGGACTGTGTGACCACTACTGCGTCATCCGTACTGACGATGTCCGTACTGCACGGACGTACAGCCCGTAGAAATCACGCTCGTCTGACCCTAGCCTAAATGGGAGAATTTTTCTGGTTTGAATATTTTGACCTAGAATTTTCAATTCTCCTGGCATTCTCCTGGTTTTCACCTCTTTCTGAATAGCCCTGTTAGTGTTTTCTTCAAGAGAAGAGCTGGGGGTCTGTGGCTTTTTCAATGACGGCTTTATGTGTGAACAACTTGTACATCTCCTAGTAAGGGGGAACACTGGGAGGAGGTGTTTGTGTTGGAACACTATGATGCAGTAGTAATAATAATCATTATGCTCCAGAGAAGGGAATTGGCATCAAAATGCCCTGAACATGTGATTTACTCCTCAGGTAGCCCCCCCCCCCATCTGCTGCAGAACGGTGACTTCTATCATGCTGGATCAACATAGAGGCTGTCAAAACGTTATGAAATGTCTGTTTCTACAAAACCCCCACGTGCCGGGGTCTGTGGACCTGCCACTCCTGAGCCCCGTTCAATACCTCAGCTGCTGCTGAATTGCTGCAGCGCAGCAATTCAGTTTGCTGCAGTAGTGTCATTGAACGCTTTGGATGTGAATTTCAAAGTAAAATGACCAATTTTCTTACTGAAAGCTTCAGATTGTTTTTCGTTTGATTCGGACAACAGTTGAGGTATATATCATAAAGAAAAGCAGTCAGCACAATTCCGTTTTGTATGCACGCACCACAAATGATAGTTTTTATTGAATAAACGTAATGTTTACTACTGAAACAAAATATAATTGAGCTGTAATATATTTCTATGTGCAGGGGTAAATAATAAATATTTTGTGCTTTGGTGAACAAAAACCTCAAAATTAACATTGCCGTACGGAATTGTTACTTGCTTCATGGGGGCAGCCATCTTTACTACGTCACACTCAGCTACTTGCAGCATCTCCTCGGGTCGCTGCAAGTGCTAAGTTAGCAGTGCTGAGCGGCAGAACGCCGTTCAATGGCAAGTTGCTAACTTAAACTTGCGGCTGAGGTATTGAACGTGCCTCTGGTTTGTCCATTCATACTAACGGCAGCCCAACAGTGTGCACAGTGTCAGCCGCTTTGTTCTCCGGTCTTTTTGAGCTCACGAGTTTGTTTTCACAGAATTCCCAAGTTTAAATGTATATTATACACCTGATGTTGACATATTTTAATGTCTGTCTAAAGCAAATATACATTTTAAGATCTTTTTTGTATACATCTAATCTCCAATGAAGTCACAAAAATGTTATTTTAAAATAAGGCTGTATCCCTTCCTTTTGGGCTGGCGTCAGACGTTTGAAACGGTTCCAAACTACAACTCCCACGATTCTAAAAAAAACAAACACCAAAAAAAAACTCCTTGCACCATACTGTAGGTGGACTGAAGTGATCATGGACTTTTAGGCAGTGCTTAATTTGTAAATCAGAAGGTGCTGGACCGTGAAATGCATATGAGATCGGCAGAGTGACAGGTGGGTTTAGGTCTCAGAAAGTCTGGAGACCATGGTCCTAAAAGCAACAGTCTATAATGTACTCAAATGCCCATTTACTAATAATGTGCATGATCTAAATGTTATGGTGACAATTTAAAATGTATATGATAGGTAGGTTGAGATCATATTAAAAAAAAAAACCACAACCTAGCGCTCAGTTTACTCCACTGTAAAAGGTGACATTCTCTGGCTCCGCCCCCCCCCACCAGAGGCAGCGGTGATGGCATCATAGCATGGTGCCCAACCCATGAGGAGCAGCATAGACCTGTACTGCTCTTCCAATGGTACATGTTTCTACAGCACAGCTCCCTTAACAATACCAGCCGGAGACGACTCCGTTGAAGGAATGCTTTGGGGATAGAAGCCATCACTTGCATACGTATTACCCCCATCAAAAAGTGCTTATTAAAAAAAAAAAAAAAAACACTTTTTGATGGGGTAACATGCAAGGGATGGCTTCTATCCCAAAGCATTTGTTCAACGGAGTCGTCTCCGGCTTGTATTGTTAAGGGAGCTGTGCTGGAGAAACATGTACCATTGGAAGAGCAGTTCAGGTCTATGCTGCTCCTCATGGGTTGGGCACCATGCTTTTGATGCCATCACCGCTGCCTCTGGTGGGGTGGAACCAGAGAGTGTCGCTGTTTACAGTGGAGTAAACTGTGAGCACGGTTGTGTTTTTTTTATTTTTTTAGGTCTGCCCATCCAAGGGCAGGGCTGTTAAACTCGTGGTCCCACAGATGTCGATTCCTACAATTCCCAGAATTCTTTTAGTACAGTAGATGGGCAGGAAATCATGGGAATTGTAGTTCAGAATAAAGTTTGAGGGGCCTGATCTAGGATGTTGTCTGACCATTTGCGTAGTGATCTTGTGGTCCTGGCTTCTGTAGGAGGTCTCAGTACTGGTAGATCACAGCTCGATGGGAAGAATTGCTTATTCTCCATCGTCTTGTGTGAACGAGGCTGTCATGGCCATCTTTGTTTCCCTCCCTGGATGTCACAGGCTTTGCCCATGTCTTCTCAGTACAGAACGTTTGATTCAAGTCGTTTTATGTACAACAAACTCCCAAGTGAATGCTCTCCTGTATTCCTACGTCTTCAATATCTCTGAAAGCCGAGCTGTTCATGGTCAGCGTCTTCATAGTTTGTAGAATTGCAACACTTTGATAATTTTCTGGATAAAATCAGAAGAATGTGGGAAGAAAAGACACTTTCTCTACTTTCCATTTTACTATCTTCCATAAACCTGCCAGACAGTATTCCCTTGTTTATATCTTTATTGCCGCTGTCATGTTTCGAAATACTTTTATGAGCAGTTTGTGTCCACGCAGTGAATTGGGACATTTTTTTTGGCCCACTGGCTATCTTTTCATGTCGATTCACAATGCAGTGTTTGTAGCCTTAATACTTTCTGCTAGCATTTCTTAATAAACGTCGAATATGGCTCATCGTACCCAAAACTGTTTTTAGTTGTCTCACAATAATAAAATCTATACGACTTGGGGCTGGATGTCCCGATCGCAATTTTCTGGCCCCTAATCAGTCGTGTGGTATAAGGTATGTCCGCCACATGACCCGCGCCCAGACAGGTGGCTCCCTCACCAAGGTGAATCCCGGGGCCTCTCCATTCACTCACAACATCTTCACAGCATTCTCACCGGTCATGGACGTAGAGGCACCTGGATTCCAGCTAGGAGGCTCACAGCGTCTTCCCTTCCTCCTCCATGGCTTGCAGACAGGGGGAAGACTCGCTCAGTGTGAAAGCTGCAGGACTCCAGCTTGGGAGTCTTGCTGCCCATAGTCTCTCTGATTTTGGTGGCTGGATCTACTTAAAGACGATTACTGAAAAATGCTGAGATTGGGTCCCGATTTGAGGGATCCGTGTGAGACCTCATTAACCCCTCCACTGCTGAGCCATTTCACGTTTTAAAAAAACAAATTTTTTATTTCATTATTATTGTTTTTATTTTTTTTCTTTACTTTTAAACATGGTCATGTTTGATGTCATTGGAAAGCCCATGCTCTGGCCTTTCTAATGATACCAAACACGACCCTGCTAGCTGAAAACAGTCGGGAGGTATCGGGGTTCAAACAAACCCCTATCTTTCAATAAAGACGTTCCCCACACGTCCTCAGCAGTGAAAGGGTTAATGAGTGGTCAATAAATGTGATATTAAAATATCAGACTTTATCCAAAACTTGTGAATTTCAGATATGACGGTGAACTGTCAAGCCTTGTTTTTAATCTGAATATAACCTATGTATGCATATTTATACAATTTATAAATCGCCTGTGAATAATGCTTGGGTGAATGCTCCGCCGATTCAAAAAAATCCAGCATTATCTAGTTTATTAAAAGTAAAATGGAGAAACTCAATGAGATTACCCATCCCTATTTGACTGCTGTGCTAATCAGAACTGTATCTGCGTGTGTGTAAAATATATATATATATATATATTAATATTATTCACAGGTGAATGTTGGACATTTATCTGAAGTGTGTGTGTCTTTTCATGCTCATGATTTCATCGTTAATCACCAAACTAGAAATTGAGAATTGACTGGAGGAATGTGGCTCAAAATTGCTAAAAATAATAAAAACTCCAGTATAATTCTTCCCCTAGTTCAGGTGAATTTTTTTTATTTTTTGCAGAATCAGTAATTCGCCCTCAATAGCTTAACACGTTACCGGTGTATTACGCAGCCGCTTTCCAGCTCCTAAGGATGTAATAGTCAATGCAAGGTTGTGTTTCTGCTGCAGGTCGATCAGGAAGGAGTGATTGTGCCAAGGCTGCTCTTCCCATTACTTTTTAGCCGGGCTCATTAATTATTCACATACAGAACACTTAGACTTGTTAAAGGATTGGCACAAAATGATGCAAGAAATGCAACCACAGGAAAGATTTATTGTGATGTATGTGTGCGATATGGGCTATTATTGCAGATGAGCCGCTCAGTCATGCTCTTCCTGCAGTGCTCCTAAGGATGATCTCCATTTAAAACTAAAATCAAGGTCTACCTTTTTTATACTTTTAATTTTGAAAAATGCCCAGTCCTACTCTATAAAACTCCCCCAAGAGAGCAACCAAGATGCCACCATTGCTAGTTTGTAAGTAAAGGGACACTCTAGGTCAGGGGTCAGCAACTTTGACCCTCCCAGATGTTTTGGAACTAGTTTTCCCAAGAGTCCATGCCAACCTGGAGCCCTATTCCTAGTTTGGTGTAACCCTAAACAGAGCTGTTGTAAACTTACCAGAGTAGTTAGTCTATGGAGTTTTAGTTTACAAGGTCGGAATAGTCAGTGACTGGAGTGTCACTTGCCCAGAACTTTCACGATCATCTCCACGTTCTGCTTTCTGGGCAAAAGGCTGTAAATAGTATTTCATCGTACTCCCTCTGGGGATGAAACTGCAGGTGTGCATGGAGGGACAGATAGGGTTAACATTCTGCCTATGTGCACCCGTACTGACGTGCCTTCTGGTGTGTGTCGCAGCATTGAGACGGGGCCAGCCACACACTGTTGCGCGTGCAACAGCGGCCGTGCAGCAGCCCTCTCCATCAAAGCGCTAGGATGCGCGTTGACGGAGCTGCAACGCGCGAACCTCCATAGGGCGATCAAGCCTTGCAGCGCAAGTGCGCACTAAGTGCGCTCAGCGAGGTGGCCAGACAGGCGTTGAGTGGAAGGAACGTCAACTCTCTGACGTTCCTTCCGCTCTCCAATGACGCTCAACCGACCCCAGCCTAAGGGGTTATTCAGCAAATTACCCTGTGTAGCGTTTTTTTTTTGCAACAAAGACAAACTCCACGATTCATTGGGTGGGGGTACAAACAACCAGGACTACCATTGATGGCACTTCACCTGCCATTTAAAAAAAATTATTTAATCACCCAGCGTGGTTCAACAATGGCATTTATTGAATAACCCCTCTTTAGAGGGCCCCCCCCCCGTTACAGAGAAAAACAATAATATGACGGAAACGACAAAGAGCGATTTTATATAGGGATGTAGATCCGTGCATGATCGGTGTTTTAAAAAAAACTAAAATAGCGAGTGTCATTTTCTTAGACAAGTCCTTTCGTGGTGACACAAACACAAGTCTGAAAGTGTTACAAATTCACAACACGGGTGAACTAAATTTCAGTGCGGAGCAAAACTGTACAGGTATAAATTCAACCCAATAAACGAAGTGTTTGACTGGGCAAAACTCCTTTTTGTAGTTTTAAATTGATATATATACAGAAATATAAGATGGGGAAGGGGAACCAACAAGAGTTGGGGAACCACGTTCCTCAACCCATCAATAGGCATTCTCCATTGATATTAAAGGGTTACGCCCTGCTACCATCTCTGTCGAATCACAGGTGGTGTATCCTGTGAAGAGTCCAAAGTTGGAAAATGATTCTACCACGGTTTTATTTATTTTTATTTAGCCTGCGTATATCCTTACCTACAAAACCCTCACTAACTCAGCTCCCCACTACCTGTCCTCACTAAAGTCAAACAGTGACCTGCGCCTAGCTTCTCCCCGCATCACCTCTTCCCATGATAGACTGCAGGATTTCTCACGCGCAGCCCCCACTCTCTGGAACGCTCTCCCTCATACTGTCAGACTTTCCCCTAACTTCTCTTCCTTCAAACGCTCCCTTAAAACGTTCCTATTTAGGGAAGCCTACCACCCAACTCACTGACGCAACCATCAATCACTCTCACCTTACAGTCCTCTCCTCCTGTTTCCAACCCCAACCCTTCCAGATTGTGAGTTCCTACGGGAATAGGGCCCTCATCTCCTCCTGTACTGTTTGTCAAATGTTGTTTAATGTATTGTAACCCAGTCTATACTGTGCCTATTGTACAGCGCTGCGGAATATGCTGGCGCTTTATAAATAAAGAATAATAATAATTTTGTTGGTTAGCCAGTTTGGGAAAGAGATGGGGGATTGGAGCTGGCAGACTCAAAGTATGGAGTATAGTTTTACAGCCAAGAGCTGCTACAAGTGATAGAAATTTAAAATTTTTGAGATTGGGTAGGTCCAAAAAAGAAATTCGGGGTAGAGAGGATGAGACTGGACTGTAGTCCAAAACCTCTGTGTGGCTGGACAGCTCCAAAAGCCATGATACAGGTCAGGACATTTAAAACCGGACGAGAAGGTCTTGCGACCCATGTTAAACAGCCAACGAGGCGACTAATTGGCAAAGTGTAATACTTTTAGAAAAATGTTGTGGTATGACACCATGGGGGGGAGACTTTTTACTAAACTATATATGAGGTCCTCTATTGAGGGTGAGCGAAGGCCCCGATGTCCGTGTGGACCAATCCGTCACATGCCGCAGAACATTGCAAAGGGAGGATATACAGGGTTATTCGATGAGAATTGAAATTGAAAAGTCACCCATTTCGGCAAAAAAGCTCGGAAAAACAAATTCGGAAAAGCTGCCGCAAACCCCACGAAAAGTCACTGCAAAAACCCAGCGGATGCACGCCGAAACCCGCAAAAACATCTGGATTAACTCGCCGGCAGGAGCCGATCACACGCAGCGAATCCGCCGGAAAAAGCCGACACCGCAGAAGAGTGCAGTGAATAAATTCACAAAACCGTTTGCTTGAATGATTGACAAGTGAAACGCTGTTTGCAAAGAAACTACTGAGCGAAAATGTATGAAATTTACATATGAGGTCCAATGAATGATAATAAAAAGGGCTATTACAGAAAAAATAAGTAAAAATCCAGAAAAAATGCTTAAAATATCCAAAATAACTCTTTACTGCAGAATTTTATAATTAATGTTTTATTAGATATTGAATTAAAACGGGAATATTTTTAACCTTGAAGCCTATGGGATTCGCCTGAATAGACCTGTCGCGTGAAACCACCGAATGGCAGGGCATTTTGGGAACCTTTCACTGCTGGTTTGTGTTCTCTGAATAGCCGAAGCAGTGCTTTTTTATGGGGTTTTCACTGCCCTCGAACAGGCACCGTATGTGCAGGCAATTCGCCAGGATTTGGCGTATTGCCTGATCTCTGGATAGCCGAATGGCCAAGAAAGGTAACCGAACGCTGATTTTCAGCATTCGGTTACCTTTCTCCAGCCATTCGGATCTCTTTGAATAACCCTGATAGACCAAAACATGACTACTCTATTATAAATATGGTTGTCAGGACTGTTATTCCAGGCGTGGTCTGTGAGGTTCGAGGTTACCTTTTATGAAATAGGAAAGGACTTCGAAATAAAAGCAAACCAAGGAAATACTCCTTTTGGATATTTGTCCTTCGAGGCTGTCGTGGGAAGAATGTGTTTTTTGTGGAGGAGTCTAGGAATTGGTATAGAAGACACAAGCCCCCCTTTTCCCAATCTGTAAAAAGTTCAATTGAACATCCCTCCCCAAATTTTGCGTTTGCTACCTCTGGGAGAAAAAAAGGATGTCAGGTTTGCGACTAATTTTAACTGGGCTAGTTTCAAAGCCTTAATAGTGGTAGTACTGAGAGGAATATATTGTAGGGGTGTGGGTAGTTCTATATACGGAGTGTGGAGTAGGTAGGGGAGAGAAATTAGTGAGGTTAATGGCAATTCCAACGGAATGTTAGAAAACAGAACGATTTTGGATCCAATCAATGGCTTGATTCTGCCACGAGACTCTCGCTCAGCAGAACTCCCAGAATACCAATAATGTGACATTTTTATTCCAGTGTTTCATTTAGTTATGTAATTTACGTGTTTTGGATCAAGCCACTTCAGTTGCCTGTTTGCCCATGTCTACGGTCTTCTTTTATCTGTGATGGACAATAATTACAGAACAATGTTAACTTTTAATCTTGCTACCCTGTTATTTTAATGAAAAATCCTTTCGGATTTTTTTTTTCCTCCCATGTTTATTGTATTCATATGCAGTTTTATGGGGTTTCCTAAAAAGCAGAGTTGGTGGTTTTTGATTGTAGATTTTTAAAATCTACACCTTCCGCGGGGTAACCACATGTGAGAGCAGGAAACCACACGTGTGTTCCTGCGGTTAACCAGAGGTACCATGTGAAGTGGCGCCACACTAGACCTTTTGTGTCAGCGTCTATTTCAATGTAACATTTATGCATTTCTAAACTTAAAGCGTGTGCCAAGTATTCCTTCATACAAGGGGGGCCAACTATAGGTTAATCTAATGATTTCTAGAATTTGCTGCTAGAACTGTAGCTTCATTGGCAACTGCCAATAATATGATGAGATTCCTGGTAGGATTCTGCCTCTGCTTGGGCATAAATCTAACTCTAGGGTCTATTCACTAACAACTGTTGTTTCTGTCACCCTGTGGTAGACCAACTTTGAACTAGACTGGATCTTCTATAATGAATTATAGGGACATCCTAGTCCTGGAAAAATCCTCTCTAGGGGAAACCTGTGAGAGGACAGTGTCATAAAGGAACTGCCCTTCCCTCTGGGCGTGAAGAAGTTGCAAAGTTGTGCGCATAGATCTCTAAACCAACATAATCTTCTTAAAAGCTCCCAGCGTGTGTCACTCTGCATTGGGTCTTTAAGGAAATGCCACCTGGAGTCGGCAAAGGTCCGCAGCATGTCACATGTTGGGGCTATCCAGAGGCTCCCAGTGCGTGCCATGGTTTGCTGCATTGATGGTACGAATCGCTAAAATCTGGACAACTCCAGCTTTCGAAGCATTACGGATTTTAGAATTCCAGATAAGGGGTGTCCCACCTGTATATGTATATTGGGTATAGATAATCTGAATGCAGCCATTAATATTGATTTATATCCATTACTTCCCAGTACATGTTATCAATGTGATGATTTATCAAATCTAATCCCTCCCATCCACTCCATTAATCCTATTCTTCAGTCCTAACAAAATGCAGGACAGAAATTGAGTGGTGGAATAGAATTCTGTACTAATGGCAAGGACAGATGAGCTGAGACAATGATACCCTGCATTGATAAATTACGATCAGTCCCCCAGTACGTTACCTCCATAAATAAATGTTTAATAGAGTATTGTATTATAATAAACGGTTTATTAGATACTGGATTAAAACGGGAATATATATATATTTTTTTTTTTGTAAATCTAGTTTTTATTGGAGAAAGTAAGGCAATACAGTCAAAGAGAATGCAGAACACAACGTAGAAAGATGCAATACTCTCAAAATATATACATTTTCCGAATATTCAAAAAGAAGAAAGGGGGGGGACAGAGGGAGGGGATTGCCCAGATCCCCAAGAAGTGAAATAGAGAAAAAGAAAATAGAAGAGATGAAAGTAGAAAAGAACATGGAGGTCGTGTAAAAAGCAAATAAAACTAAAGTCGGTTCATTATACGCAAAAAAAAAACGGCAATGCCAAAAAATTGCGAAGGGAGACCACTGAGACTTCCGAGTCATGTCACCATTGCGTGACCCTTATGGTCTATCCATGGGGCCCATGTGTTGTAATAGGCGGGGAGAGAGTCTCTGGCCAGTGCCGTCAGCTTATCCATAATTTGTACGTCTTGTATTAAGGTATAAATCCGGTGCGATGAGGGGACCTGAGGGCATTTCCATTCCAAGGCCAATAATCTGCGGGCCGCCAAAGTGATTTTTGCCATGAGTTTGTGTTCCTGTCGGGAAAGATCCGGGTTGGGTCGAGAGTAAGAAGGCCCAGGGGTCCATAGGAATATGTCTCGCGAGGGCTGTAGAAAGAAGAGTCTGGACTCTAGTCCAATAATGTTGTATTTGAGGGCATGTCCACTACAGGTGTATATAGGAGCCCCGTTCGCCGCATCCCTTCCAACAGGTATCCGGAGTCGGAGGGGACATACGTGAGAGTTGTACTGGAGTTACATACCATCGGAATATGGTCTTGACCAGTTGTTACTGGTGGGTGGTGCACACCGAAACGATTCTCATGGAGTCCCAGATATCCAGCCATTCCTCCCTATCAAGTTGTTCGCCCAGATCCTTCTCCCAGGCATTAATATATGTCAATTCTCTCCAGTCTAACAAAGAAGTTTAAAGAGTGGTATAGAGTCGAAATCAGTCCTTTTGGGTAAGAGCTTGCTTTGCATAGTCGTTCAATCGGTGTAAGAGGTGATAAGGCCGCCGTTTTCACATGTGGCTGAGAGGCAAAAGCCTTTACTTGCATATATGGTAGGAGATGAGCAAGGGCTGTTGTGCCAGACATCGAGAACTCCGTATGGGCCAGGAAAGAGCCTCCCAGGATACAGTTGGTAGAAACGGGAGATATTAGAGTCCATCCATCCTCTTCCCGCTTTCACCGAATAGGCTGGGAGAAAAGCTTTGTTCCGTATGATCGGAGATAAAGGTGACGGAAAAGACGCCAAGTCACATTTTTGCAGCCAATTTATCCCAGAGCCGGATGGAGTTCACTATAGCTGGACAGTTGGTGCGTAACAAAGTCCTGTGGGTTTTTGAGAGCCAGATCCAAAGGCTGGGGTCATCCGGAAACATAAGGGCACGTTCCAAGTCTACCCAACGGTGTCGTCCGGGCGGTGTGTGCCAAGCAACAATTTGGGCCAATTGGGCCGCGTAATAATAAGATAGGCAAGGAAGACCCAGGTCCCCTGCATCTTTAGGTCGGTAGAGCGTTGCTCTTGCTATTCGGTGCCGCTTGCCCCTCCATATGAATTTGTCAATCGCCCGCAGAAGGTGATAGCTATCCCTCCAGTCCAGAGGATCTCCATCGGGAGTGCCTGAAAAAAGTACAATAGCCGAGGCAGGACAGTCATTTTTATACAATATATTCTACCCATCCACGATATTGCATATTTATCCCAATTTTCTAAATCCCTTTTAATTTGGGACAACAAAGGAGCATGATTTACATCAGGATACAAAACCGGTGTCAGGCGCTAGCAGTCTCTTTATTTCAACGCCAGTCAGGGATGTCCAGCACACATATACGTCCTCAGAGATGGAATAATGAAGAGATGGGGAAAAAAACAAAGAAAATCTATTGTGCAGACTGTAATAATCCAATATGGAGAAGTACAAAAGAGGAGATATACTCACACTTTGAGGTGCCAATTCAATCGGTGGATTTGTAAACCAGGGGCACCGATTCCCCTATTAGAAATTCAAGGAGCAGCAGTCACGAAATTTGAAGGCCTTCAAGGAGCAGCAATCCTGAACCTTGGATGCTATATCAGGATACCACGAGCAGATTAAAACATCAGGAGTCAATCGAGATGAAGTAGTCCATCGACGGTTTAATGAATAAAAATATATATAAATATATAAAATAATAATAATTCACATCATACAATTGTCCGGGATCAGTCGATTTAAGTGAATGCCTAGATATTTAATCGAAGTCATGAAACTACTGGAAAATAGGAGCGCATTAAAGAAGTGTCTCCCTCCGCTATGTGAATCGGAATAGCTTCCGACTTGTCCATTTTTATTTTATATCCAGATAACCGAGCAAAATCAGACAATTTCTGCAGAACTTTAGGGAGCGCTGATAGGGGCTGTGAGCAGAGCTGTAGCTAGCTCCTTTTGCACCCGAGGCAAGAACAGAAAATTGTGCCCCCCCCACACACACACAATATTTTTTTACAGAGGTTAATATATATAACAGGACCCTCTATGCATGCGCCCCTTAAACATGACATCTGGTTGGCTGCGAATGCTAACCCCAGATTGTATAATAACTTGCCACTTTGTTATGAATTTTACAGATCTTAAGTTCCAGTTCACACTCACCGTCAGCAGAGCAGCAAAGCAATTGCACACTGTCAGAAGAACGAACTGGAACTGAAGATCTGTAAAATTCATAACAAAGTGCCAAATAATTATTAGGGATGCACCGATACCACTTTTTTAAGACTGAGTACGAGTACCGATACTTTTGTTCAAGTACTCACCGATACCAATTACCGATACTTTTATTTTATGCCATGTGACGCTTTCCAATAAGAACAGACCTCCTATAAAGCCCCCAGGTCTCATAGATATGCCCCCTGCTCATGGATAATTGCCCCCCCAGCTCATGGATAATTGCCCCCCCAGCTCATGGATATGCCCCCCAGCTCATGGATATGCCCCCCAGCTCATGGATATGCCCCATTGCTCATGGATATGCCCCATGCTCATGGATATTGCCCCCTTGCTCATGGATATGCCCCCTTGCTCATGGATATGCCCCCTTGCTCATGGATATGCCCCCTTGCTCATGGATATGCCCCCTTGCTCATGGATATGCCCCCTGCTCATGGATATGCCCCATTGCTCATGGATATGCCCCATTGCTCATGGATATTGCCCCCTTGCTCATGGATATTGCCCCCTTGCTCATGGATATGCCCCCTTGCTCATGGATATGCCCCCTTGCTCATGGATATGCCCCCTTGCTCATGGATATATGCCCCCTTGCTCATGGATATGCCCCCTGCTCATGGATATGCCCCATTGCTCATGGATATGCCCCATTGCTCATGGATATTGCCCCCTTGCTCATGGATATGCCCCCTTGCTCATGGATATGCCCCATTGCTCATGGATATGCCCCATTGCTCATGGATATGCCCCATTGCTCATGGATATGCCCCCTTGCTCATGGATATTGCCCCATTGCTCATGGATATGCCCCATTGCTCATGGATATGCCCCATTGCTCATGGATATTGCCCCATTGCTCATGGATATTGCCCCATTGCTCATGGATATGCCCCATTGCTCATGGATATTGCCCCATTGCTCATGGATATGCCCCATTGCTCATGGATATTGCCCCATTGCTCATGGATATGCCCCATTGCTCATGGATATTGCCCCATTGCTCATGGATATGCCCCATTGCTCATGGATATTGCCCCATTGCTCATGGATATTGCCCCATTGCTCATGGATATGCCCCCCCCCTCCGCTCCGCTCCGCTCATACTCACCTTCCTTCAGCGCCGCCGAGAATGTCTTCGCGCGCGCGCGCTGGTTGGAAGGACCCCAGCCGCGACCACGTGGGACCATGTGATCGCGGCTGGGGTCCTTCCAACCAGCGCACGCGCGGAAACTTTCCCGGCGTCGCTGAAGGAAGGTAAGTATGAGCGGAGAGCAGCTGCAGGGCCTATCGGCATTCGGACAGGCCCTGCAGCTGCTCACTTTGTTTATACTTACCTTCCTTCAGCGACGCCGGGAAAGTTTCCGCGCGTGCGCTGGTTGGAAGGACCCCAGCCGCGATCACATGGTCCCACGTGGTCGCGGCTGGGGTCCTTCCAACCAGCGCGCGCGCGCGAAGACATTCTCGGCGGCGCTGAAGGAAGGTGAGTATCGCAGAGCTCCAGGGGCGGCTGTCCGAATGCCGATAGAGCATTCGGACAGCCGCCGCAGCCCCTCGGATACCGGAAGCCGGCTCAATGCCGGCTTCCGGTATCGGAAAAAAATATCGGGGGTACTGCACGAGTACCAAGTACTCCTGCAGTACCCGGTATCGCACCGATATCGATACTAGTATCGGTATCGGTGCAACCCTAATAATTATCCAAACTGCCAATCACTTTTCAGGTTTATAAAGATACTGTACATTACTGATACACTTGTACAACTGCACATTACAGAGCTCCACAGCAATAAAGCTCACTGTAATGTGCAGTGTGTGTATCAGCGTATCACAGAATCCACAGCAATAAACCTCACAGTAATGTGCGGTGTACAGTATATATTTATGGTGTGTACATAATCATGTGTGTGTGTATATGCACTCACAATAAAAAAGACAGACATCTAAATATAGCGACCGGAGATCCCTGGCTAATGACCCCCCCCCCCCCCTCCATTCACGGCATCCCTGCAAGGAACTGCAGTATGTGAGGGGGGTGAGAGATCTAAAAAAAAAAAAAAACACAGATAAAACAGGGCCCCTGCTGTGAAGGAGAATATCTTCTCCAGTTTTAACCCTTGCAAGGGTAGGGATCTAAGCAACATTCTGGATTTGGCCACCCCTGCTGCACTGAGAAATGACCCAGTGTGATTTATGTAAGTGTGGAAATGACTGGGACCGCTATGGGTAGTAAAATGTCACCACAATACGCCAATCTTTTCATGGCAGATCTAGAACAGAGGTTCCTGAACACTCACCCTCACAAACCACACAAATATCTACGATACATTGATGATATTTTCATCATATGGACAGAAGGAGAGGAACACCTTCTAGACTTTCACAAGGCATTTAATACGTTCCACCCATTGATCAAACTCAAGATGGATTTTTCCAAGCACAGTGTGAGCTTCCTGGACTGTACCATATCAGCTGCCAATGGCACGCTGCACTCATCTGTGTACAGGAACCCACAGACAGGCCCAGCTACCTCCACAACACCAGCTTTCATCCCAACCACACCAAACAAGGCATCATCTATAGCCAGGCCATCAGGTACCACCGAATCTGCTCGGACACTGGGGACAGGGATAAACACCTGAGCAAACTGTCTGCATCATTCCAGCGGAAGGGCTACAAGGAAAGGACAATCTCTGAAAAAATCAAATCTGCCCTGAAAACACCGCGCGAACAGCTGTTGCGCTACAAAGAAAAGAAAAAACCACACGGATCCCTCTAGTTGTTTCCTACAACCCAACTCTAGAGGGAATTCGCAAAATCATCAAAGATCTGCAGCCACTGGTCACAGAGGACGCTACGCTCAAAGAAATATTCCCACAGCCCCCCTTACTGGCATTCAAGCAACCCCCAAACCTGAGGCGAAAACTGGTCCGCAGCAAACTCGCTCAGGAACAGGATGACGTACAGAATGGGACCAAACGCTGTAACAAACCCCGCTGCAAACTGTGCCAACATATATGTGACAGCAGCACTGCGCGGCACAACAACGCCACTCACAACATCAAGGGATCATTCCTATGCACGTCAGAAAATGTTGTGTATATGATCCAGTGCACGGCGTGTGATAAGGGCTGCTATATTGGTGAAACCGCCTTAAACTAAATCTCAGGATGAACCAGCACAGACACTCCATCAGGAACCACCAGGAAAACACATATTGTACCCCAGTGGGACATCACTTCAATCTAGCAGGCCACTCCATCCAAAACCTCAGAATCAAAATCCTCAAAGGACATTTTAAAGATCACCGGGAACGCAAAACATATGAAATGAAAATGATCACACATTTCAACAATATAAAACAAGGACTTAATATAGATTCGGGTTTTTTAACCCACTATAATAACGTCACGTAATATTCATCATTCCTATTTTTGTGTCTTCCCCATACTCACTGTGTTGTGTTTTTTTTTGTGTGTGTTTTGGTTTTTTTTGTTGGGTTTTTTTTTTTTTTTTTTCTTATTTCTTTCGTTCTGTCCTTTCACATTCCCTTTGAAGTGGACATGATTGCATCTTGCCTGAGACAATTAAGGTTTCCCTTTTTTTATTTTTTTTTATTTTTTTTTTTTGATTCCCCCTCTGACCATGCCATTTGGCAATGTACTACATCTAACGCCCCCAACTGTGAGCCCTATGACTATCCCTATGTTTTATTCTATTATTCTGATCAGTTAGCTTCTATACCTGAAGAAGGGAGGAATCCTCTCGAAAGCTTGTACTTTAAATGTAACGTTAGTCCAATAAAAAAGGTATCACTACAGACTGCTATACTCGTGATTTTTATATATATATATATATTAGTTCCACACTTACATAAATCACACTGGGTCATTTCTCAGTGCAGCAGGGGTGGCCAAATCCAGAATGTTGCTTAGATCCCTGCCCTTGCAAGGGTTAAAACTGGAGAAAGCCATGTTTTATCTGTGTTCTTTTTTTAGATCCCTCACCCCCCTCACATACTGCAGTTCCTTGCAGGGACACCGTGAATGGAGGGTTCATTGGCCAGGGATCTCCGGTCAGCTCAGCTGCAGCAGAGAAGCCCTTGCAGAGGAGGGATCCAGGCTGGGGCAGTAACAGGAGGGGGGTCTCACCTCTCCAGTAGTCTAGTGGGATGGGATCTGAGTGGCCACTGATAACAGCTGAGCTCCTCTCTGGCGGCAGCAGCATCACATCATCCTCATGCTGTACTCAGGAGCCTTGCACTGTTCCATCCACTTTCCGCGTCTCTCTGTACCTCCTTCGGAGCCCTGTGTCACGTGACAGATCACAGGGCCCGGAAGCGGAGTGCTGCTGTTCTCTCTGAGGTCTGATTCAAAGGAGCAGCAGAATCAGATGGATCGCTCACCTTCCTCGTCTTGTTATTTTTTTTCTGACGATCCACCCCTCTGTTCTTGAGCAGAGGCCGAGCCAGGCCCACCTAACTACACTCAGCACAGCCCTGCCTCTCGTGCCCTGGAGGCTAGGCGCCGCGTGCTGACGCATGCCAGGGAGGGAGGGTTTAGCTTGCCTTGCAGACAGTCAACTGCTCCGCCCACCAGCAAAGTCCCGTCTCTATGGAGACCCAGTGCTTCCTTCCATCAGCTGCACGCACTGGAGGCATCACGCCTGCCGATGGGAGAAACCTTGGTGTTTCGGGCTGGGTGCTTCACAGCTGTGAAGGGGCGTAGCCATGGCTCGAGTCCTGCTGGAAAGCTGCGGGAACGCAGGTTCCCGCAACCTGCGTTCCCGCAGGACTCGAGCCATGGCTGCGCCCCTTCACAGCTGTGCCCGAGGCACGTGCGCCTCACCCTTTCTACGGCCCTGGCTGTGAGATCGATAATAAGACATCGTCTGCATAAGATGATAATTTATATTCACTTCCCTGGATCAAAATGCCCCGTATGGAAGGGTCAAGTCTAATGTGTTGCAAAAGAGGTTCCAGAAAAAGGGCAAACAAAGCCGGTGATAAGGGGCAGCCCTGGCGAGTACCATTGCCAACATTAAAGGGGATCATGTCTGTACCAGGAATCACCACCTGAGCGGATGGGGATGAGTATAAGGCTTGTACCGCCGCCACGTATGCTGGAGGAAAACCAAGATGTTTGAGAAGAGCGAACAAAAAGGGCCAATCAAATGCTTTCTCCGCATCCAGGGAGATAAATAGGGATGGTATTTTGTGAGTAGAAGCATACCATATGAGATCTGCTGTTTTCCTGGTGTTTTCAAATGCCTGCCTATTTGGTATAAACCCTACCTGATCAGGATGGATCAAATCCCCCAATAACCGATCCAGTCGTAAAGACAGAATTTTAATGAACAGTTTTAAATCCGTGTTTATTAAAGATATAGGGCGATAATTTTCCATTAGCTGAGGGTCCCGACCGGGTTTGGGTATTAACACTATAGAGGCCATTAAAGATTCTGTTGGACCCCCTGTCAACATGTCATTAAAAGTAAGGAGTAACCTAGGGATAAGCTCTGCCGCAAAGGCTTTATAAAAGTGATATGTAAAGCCATCCGGACCTGGGGCCTTATGAGGCTTCATGTATCCCAAGGCTTTACCTATCTCCTCCTCAGTGATCATGTCAACCAGTGTCTCCAATCTAGATTCCGGCAAAAGAGGTAAGGATGCCTGGTTCAAGTATGATTCAATTTCCTGCATCAGTACCTTATTTGTATGGGTGTGGTCAGGGGAATGGTCATATAGGGCCGTATAGTAGTTAGTGAACGCATCTCTGATAGCTCGCGGGGTCGTGTGTGATGGGCCATCCCTGTCCCGTATAACTGATTGGGTGAAATTGTGAGCGACGATTAATTAGCCGGGCCAACGGGGAGTCCATTTTATTGGACCTATCGTAATCGTGCTGCTTAGACCATAGCATAGCTCGTCCTGCATCCTCCACAAACAATTGATTTAAGTCTGACGTAACTCGAGAGAGTGCGGTAAAGGCTTCAGGGCTGGGGGAAGATTTATGTTGGAGTTCATGTTGCCTGAGTTGGGTTTGTAAAGAAGTGATGTCCGCTAATTTTATTTTTTTTATGATATGCTGCCAAGCTTAAAAGTTTGCCCCCGATCACCGGCTTGTACGCCGCCCAGAGAATCTGAGGGGAGATGTCAGGAGTGTCGTTCAATTGAAAGTATTCTGAGGTGGTTTCTTTAATCGTGTCCGACACTCCTGGTTTATTTAATAAAAATGGATCGAGGCGCCACCGTCTTCCGGGAGAGGGGGAGAAAGGGGTCAGTTTCAATGTCAGAGGACAAGACGGTCGGTATGCAGTCAGGGGAGGTCAGGAAACAATCTATGCGGGAATACGAGTCATGAACATGAGAGTAAAAAGTATAGTCTCGAGTCGAAGGGTGTTGAACTCTCCATATGTCTAGGAGTCCCAACTCCTGCACAAAGCTGTGATACTGATTATCCTGGGAGGAAGAGGGATGCGTCAATCTATCTCCCCAGGGATCTGACCTATCCACTGGGGGGCTTAAGGTAGCATTAAAATCTCCCCCCATAATTATCTTACCTCTAGCATGTAAATTAATAAAATCCCTTGTGTCGTCCCAAAGGCTAGCGTCCGGGCAGTTAGGGCCATAAAGCGCTACGAGAGCGTATGGCTGAGAGGATATGCTACCTCGAACTATCACACACCTCCCCATCCCATCTGCATGTACCTCCTCAACCACCATCGGGCATGAATTGCGTAAGAGAATAGCAACACCATTACGTTTAGGGGTAGAGCATGACATCTATATCCTGGAGTATGTCGGGTCTGAGAGGCGAAAAGCGGCTAGTTTAGGTATTCTAGTTTCTTGAAGAAATGCCATTTCTACCGACTTCCGTCGGAGCTCCCTGAATAAAAGTCGTCTCTTACGTGGTGAATTAAGACCTTTTACATTTAATAGAGTATACATTAACCTTAGACATTAATCAGAGAGAAGAGTGCGAAGGAAAGATCCCCCGTCCGGCCACCCCTCCCCCGGAGGGCAAGAGGGGCAGCCGGAGGGAGGATCCCGAGGGAATAAGAGAAGAAGAAGAAAGAATTGAAAAGGAAAGAAGATAAGCGGGAAAATAAGATAGAAAGATCTCGTGATGGGCAGTCACGAGGGAGAAGGGTAGAGGGAATACCAGCCGAACGGGAATACCGAAGGGGGGAGAGGTAGAAGACCATTGGAAAAAAACGACAATCAGTCGGTGTAAGGGTGATACCAAAACCAGCTATCTCCCTCCGCCGCCGGCAACAAACTGTAGAAGAAGGAAAAAACCTCTAATTCCAGACCCAAAAGGGAATGGAGAGAGAAAAAAGAAACCTATACTTAACAATTTGAACCATTATGAAAGTGGGGCATAACCCCCCGCAAATAGAGGAATACGTTACATCGAATTTCCATACACTCGCCTGCCGCGAGGTAAAACGGGCCCATCATGTCAGTGGGCGTTGTAGGTAACCAGACACTTAATGCCATTACGGACCATTGCAATCAAAAAGTGGTCAGTCTCCTGAAGTCTCCCAATCTTGAATGAGCCTCGGCAAAGGTCGTGGAGGGGCAAGGGCAGCAATCGAAGGAGGCACCTGTAAATCCAAGGATCTCAAAAGGTTCTTCGCCTGATGGAGGGATGTATAGGCCGAAGTATGGTTGTTGTGAAATATCAAAATCTTAAATGGAAACCCCCATGCGTATCGGATGTCATTGTTACGTAAAATGGTCGTAATCTCTTTCCACTCTCTCCTCCGAGCAAGAGTGAAGCCAGATAAGTCCTGAAAAAATGATAAGGGAGCGCCTTCATATTCCACATCTTGATTCCGCGTAGCTTTAAGAACCGCATCCTTGGAATTGTAATAATGAAAACGTGCCACCACGTCTTGTGGAGTGGACGAGTTATCACGACGGGGACCCAGCGCTCTATGGATACGGTCCAATATGAGATGAGAATCCGGTATATCAGGGACCAGTCGTTTAAGTCAGAGTTAGCAACTGTTTCTGGTAAGCCACGGAGACCTACATTATTCCTTTTGGACCGATTCGTAAGATCTTCTAAGGATTCTTCTAGGTATTGGAGACGGTGCTCCATGGCCTCAGAGTGTCCCGCCAAATCGTTAGAGAACGTAATGTTTCTTGGCCTGTTCTTCCAGACTGGCAGTGCGTTCTCCAACCGCTTGGATTTCTAAGGATAGGGCCCTGGTGGATTTTTTAAGTTCGTGTGTAATAAAGGCCCGCAGGCCCTGTATATCATCCCTGGTGGCTAGGGCAGGAGCCGCTGCGGGGGCATCATGCTCTGGGAGCTGGAGCGAGTGGGTCTGGGCGCCATCTCGGTCTGCTCCCTCAGAGCTGCTACGGGCGCCATCTTGGGCCTGTTCATCCGCCCGGTGTCTGGCGGCAAAAATGGGTGCATCGCGCTGTTTTTTTTTTGTTTTTTGGTGGCCGGTAGCATGATGGGGGAAGGTTCCTACCCCTTTCTAGCTGGCGTGGCAGGCAAGTGAGGTGCTGTTAGGAGAGGATCGGCGGCGGTAAGGACGGGAGCTCGGCTAACAAACGTCCGCCATCTTCGTCGGCTCGGCTCCCTAATAGAGTATTGTATTGATTTGTACATCAACATACTTTGATTGTATCATTCAATACATGGCCTATCCATCAATACACAAATCCTGTTAATCATTTCAATATCTATTAATTAGCCGTGAAATCAATCAAAACCATGATCCATCAATCTATAAATCCCTGCCTTGACTATATCCATCCCATTCAACACTCTTATGCATAAAAACAATATTGTCACCCTTCTCAATCGACACCTCTTACCATTAATGAATAATAGCTTTTAATCTAAACAATCCTATTAAGGAGTCCTGTCCGCCAGTCTTGGTGATTTAAGATCTAATTTCGCATTCAGTCAATAATCAACCTTAATGGTATATTGTACATAGAATTCACAAGTAAGTAGTATTTATCAATAAGTGCATCAATCCGCTCCATCAAATCATTGAAAAGTCCTATTTTTTTTTCACCGGTCCTATTAATCAATGTATCGATACCATTAAGTTTTACACAACACATGAGCAATTCTTTATATAATTACATCAATTCTGCTTTGTATTCCTTCCCATAAATACATCAATCATAACCATTAATTCTGTCTATCCCTACCTCCGATCTTATTTGTGAATCTATCAACCCTGTCAATCACTGCCTGAATCCTATTCATAAATCAATCAATCCTGTCCATAAGAACAGACGTACTTAGTCCATCAATTCTTTTCCTTTTAATTGGTAAAATTCGTGCAGTAATCAATTAAACTTATCCATCGGTACATCAGGCCTGCTTGATCAACCATACTCCTTACTCAATCAAGCTTTTCCATCACCATATCAAGCTTGCTCCTTAAAATTTCAATCCTACTCCTTTATATTTTACTCAATCCCTCAATCCTATTCATCGCTATTACTCCTCCATCAACCCTGTCCATAACTACATAAACTCTCTACCCAGTCTTATCTAACATTTCACCATTCCAAGTCCTTATTCCATTTAACTGATCAATCCTTTCCAAATCTACATCACTCCTATATACATAACTCTCCTCCATCAGTACCTCCCTCCTATAAATCCCAAACGATCAGTCAATACTACTCAATAAACCTAAAATCATAACTTTGTATAAATCACATTCTACTCAACCTAGCAATCCTGTCCAGGGATGTATCGATACAATTTCACTTTCTCGATCAACCCATATCTGTATCCCCAATCAATATACCAGTTCTACTTTATCCTTCAATTTTATCCATATCTACATTTGTCCATAAATCTTCATCTTCATTTTCAATCTTCAGCCATCCAAACCTCAAAACCTATTACCAGTAAATCAATTCAACTCCTTAATCCCACGAATTCTATAATCACACCAGTCTTTTCTTTAATACATTCTTCCAATCAATCCTGTAGAACTACATTGATCCTACTCCATCTTCGGCTACTATCCAGAAGTGCATCAGTTCTCATTAATTTATCAATACTTTCAACCATCAATACCATCCATAACTACACATCTTATCACCCCATCAATTCTACTCATTAAACCAATAAATCTTCACATCACTTCATCAATTCTACTCAATCTATCCTGTTTTTACATCAATCTTGCTCATTAATTTTTCAATCCGTTTCATTACTAAATGGTTACTATTCATCCTCCAATCCCATCCATCACTGCATAATTTCTAGATGGATCGGGATGATTGATGGAAGAGGAAAATAAATTGTAGTAGAATGGAGAAAACAACTGAATTTATAATCCTGATTTAAATGTACAGATTTGGCTTAATGATATGCAAGATTACTTTTAAAGTTGGGTGGAGCAGCCGGCTAGTGGGGCGTACTAGTACGTCCCATCAGCATTTAAAGACCTCCCGTAGGGCACAACCCGCCTGGCAGTAAAGGGTTAACAATTAGTGCATGAAATAACGCAGAGGGACCGGATAAGGGAGTGAGTTGGTGAAAGGGACAAGACCCGAGTGTGGGAGAGAGTGTTGGAGACTGGACCGGATCAAATGGAGGGATGACTGCACCTGCCTGAAGGAGGTAAGTAGCGTAGGGTTGTGGCACAGAAGTCCTGCTCAAAGTAAGAATAAAAAACTGTCAGTACCCCAGGGTCTGTGCTGTAGTACTGTCACTGTCATAAACTAAATACAAACTGGTTTTGTCTAACCTAACCCTAGAACTAAATCCTAGTGAGTAAAGCAGCCAGCATGTCTTCCTCCAACCAGCTCCAAAGTAGTGTTTGATGTCATTGACTTTTAACTCCTGACTCTAGCCATGGTGCTGTACATAGGCCGATTTTTGATTTAATCCGCAATGAAAATATTTGTCAACTATTCTTTCTCATTGATTTTAGTTCTTTCAGCCCTATAGCAACCTGAACAACGGTTGTACGTCAGCCCTATCCAGCTATCCATCAATTGATCAACTCGTTAGTTAATCACAAAGCAACCCTAATCTGTCACTCCATTAAAGAGACACGCTAGACACCATGACCATTTTATCTATATTTCATGAATCCTAATCGCCAGGACCTCATCCATTAATAAATGCACTGATCTTTCAATCATGTCTTCTAAACCAATCAAAGTAAATCGGGCTAGTTTGCTAAATTAACCTGATCATGCTGAGCACCATTGATCCAGGGAATGCTTAGAGATGAAAATATCCCATCCCAAACTGTCTACTGAACTGCATCGATCAGATCCAAGGCCTAATTTAAATAATCTATGATCATTTTTGCAAAGAAGACCCATGAAGGCCTGATCAGTCGCTGACCGACAGGCTCCTCTTCTCAATGCTGGGAGCATAAAAGCTGGGGCATGCTTTGATAATGGATTACACATATTTCCATTTGTCAGGGCATGACAAATTGAGGGACGTGGTAGCTGTTGGCTTTTCAGAATTCTACCTCTGGATACTAGTTTTTATGGAGAATTCTGTTAATGACCATAAGCATAATGTTTCCTGGCACCTAAAAAATTTCTAGGTATAAATATCGGAGGGGAACCATATGATTTCCACAGAGTAGGAGGCCGCTTGCTCGATCACTGACTATTTAGCGCCGCTTTCCATCTGGATCTGAGTATACCGAATGGTTATTGTCACTTAAAATCTAATCATGCTTCCCAATCTATAATCCGTTTTTTTTTTTTTCCCCTTTGTCATAACTTTGAGATACATAAACGTAAGCGCGCAGCTACACCTCCAATCTAAAGGTTTCTTTGCACAGATCAGAAATGTGCAAACATTGCAATGGAGGTACAAAAAGGATTAGTATACGCATGACCCCCGCCCCTCAATTGTTTGGAAGCATTTCTTTAGGTGGTCTCCCACTGAAGGCTGTAAATCACATGCGTCCTGGGGCCAAGCAAGCACTGAGGACTTTTTTTCTTGGTGGTCTCACACCCCCCCCCCTCTGAAGGCTGTAAAACCGTTGCCCATTGGACATCCGTCCTAAGGTTGGGGAGGCATTGAGGCCATTTTTCCTCATGATCTTGCCTCAACCCTGAGGGTTGTAGATCCATGGCTGCTGGACATTCATACTGGCTCAAGGCGGGCATGGAACTATGTCGGCGCACAATCATCTGCCGACATGGCTTAAGGAGAGGGGTCAGCGGTTGAGCTTCCGGTCGCTGCGTGCCTGGGTGCTGAAGGAAGCAAAAAGAAACTTGTTTTGAAAAAGTTGCCTGAAAGTGTTTTTTGAGAAACAAGGGGGGTGTTTGTGAGGGTCCTGAGAACGAGCAACAGCACAATGGCCTGCTCTACGGTGGGTGCCCGCTCAGGTCTCACAAACAAGGTTTTAGCTTGATTGTGCCATTACAGGGATGAATTTTCCATATGCAAATCAGTCTGCTCTCACCCAGAAAGGGTGGCCAGTGCTGACTGCCAAGGACGTCATCCCTGCACGAGAGGTGCAGCAACCCCCGACGATCGTTTCGGCCTTATTGGGCCTCGTCAGGAGGGTATAGCTGACACCCCTCCCTCTAGGCATATCAAGCAAGGGGTCCACGTCTGGATGACCCTTTACAATTACAGTGAGAAACAAGGGGGGTGTTTGTGAGGGTCCTGAGAACGAACAGGGATGACGTCCTTGGCAGCCCTAAACCTCACTGTGACAAACACAGGGAATACAAGGAGCTCTGGGGTCACTCGCTGCTGTACAAGTATAAGATTCAAAGTTATAGTGACTGAAAATCCCTGTACAGTACAGACGCAATGTGCTATGGTAATTTCCATATACAGGCATTATGCCACATACAGATAGTTATATTCTATTGGTAATTTTTCTGGTATAAAGTGGAGGTTCTGGAGTGGCCATCTCTGTCTCCTGACCTCCATATCATTGAGCCACTCTGGGGAGATCTCAAACGTCCAGTTCATGCAAGACCGCCCAAGAATTTACAGCAACTGGAGGCTTTTTGCCAAGAAGAATGAGCAGCTTTACAAATTGAGAAGATAAAGAGCCGCTTCCACAAATACCACAAAAGACTTCAAGCTGTCATTGATGTTAAAGGGGGCAATACACGCTATGAAGAACTGGGGTATGTGAGCTTTTGATCAGGGTCATTTGGGTAGTTTCTGTTGTCAATATGATTTTAAAAAGAGTAAACACACTTGATAATAAATGGCTTCAGCCAAACACTAACCATGAGCGAAAGATAAATGTGGTATCGTTCATATTCTCTGAATAATGGCCAAGAAATCATAAATTCTGCCAGGGTATGTAAACTTATGAGCTCGCAGAAAAGAAGTTCTGAACAATGAAGTTCAGAGAAGTACCGTAAGGTATGCTGTATAAGGTCCCCAAAAGGGATCTTAATAAACCTTTTAATAGGAAATCGTAATTTCAAACAAACAAACAAAAACATAAGACACAACATTTACCACAGACATACATAATAAAAGACGAGAATGTGTAATGAATTGTAATGGTATAGGATATAATGATATTATGGTGGTCAATGATTCTTCATGCCGATAGAGCATTCTGACAGCGGCCCCAGCCCCATGGATGCCGGCAGGCCAGCTAAATGCTGGCTCCTGATATCGGGGCATCTGCACAAGTACTATATACTTGTACAAATGTCAGTATTGGTATCAGTGCATCCCTACATTCCACCATAGGTAATGTTTAACTCTTATGATTCCCCATATCTTGTTTCCTCCTTTTTTTTTTCTTTCTTTTAAGAGGAGAAACAGGGGCCCCAGCTCCGATGGATGGGTATTGCATAAGAATTGTCCAATACCCACTTGTATCGCCATCACCTCGTGGCCTTTGAGTAACTTGAGGGTCATGTTTATATGGGGATCACATCGCTGTGCTCCAGTTATCCTCCCTGGTGGTTTTCCCGAGTGTGGCTCGGGGTTAAATTTCATTGCTGAAAGCGGTAACACCGAGCCTCACTCGGGCTGGATACATACCTGTTCCCTAGAAGTTCTCCCACAATCGCATTCACCGCCATCCGATCGCGTGCCATGGTTCTTTTCTCGCAAGAAGGGAAGCAGGACGCCGCGATCGGACAGAGGTGACTGTGGGAGGACATCGAGGAACACAGGGACAGGTATGTATCAGCCAGAGTGTGGCTCGGGTTTACCGTTTCCAGTATTGAAATTTGACCCCGAGCCACACTCATGAATACCACCAGGGGGCTGGATTAATGCACCGATTTTGACATAAAATTTTGTTTTAAAATTTCTAGTCTAGAAGTGGTCAATTTTTATAATTTTTTGCCCCACCTAGCGGTATCCAGAGTGTGGCTCGGGGTTAAATTCCTATGCTGGAAGCGGTAATCCCGAGCAACACTCAGGATGCCGCTGGATACATCACCTGTCCCTGTGCTCCCTCGATGTTCCCCGCAGCCTCCTCCGACGATCGCGACCTCATTACTTCCTGGTTCCCTCCTCACGAGAAGAAATCCAGGAAGTAAAACAGTGCGATCGCTGGAGGAGACTGCGGGGATCAGCGAGGGAGCGCACGGAGAGGTGATGTATATAGCCCGAGTGTGTCTCGGGGTTACCGCTCTCAGCAGTGAAATTTAACCCCGAGATACACTCGGGAAAACCGCCAGGGAGGTTAAAGGAGGAGCAGAATCTGTTGCCTAAAACCAAATCGAAGAATGTCATTGTTAACCTTAACAGAAACAAAACTGTTGACTGCACCCTAACACTATCCCTAACCCTAGAAATAGCTTCTGACAATGGCCCATTTCGGAAGCGATTTGAAAAAATTGCTTTTGGACACAATTCTTGGTTTGCTTCTGAACATGACGCTTGGTCGTTTTGGAATTGTCCAAATTGGAGCAAGTGTTGTTCTTGGTTAAATCCAAATTGGAGCGTGCCTTTTTATTTCGTCAACAATTTTAACAAGCTTTTTTTTTTTTTTTTTTTTTTTTTCTTCGCCTGGCATCATTTCTTTAGGATGCCATGGGTCACAATTTCAGGTTGGATTTTATGGACTAGCTTCCACTAAAGACCTTTTTATTCTCTGCATCTGTCTGTACAATAGGAACCTCTGCTTATGGTCATTCTGTGAGCCAAAGTTATTAAATTTTGCATTGATTAAAGCGCCATCTGGATAGTTTTGTAGAGAGTGGGAGTCAATATATATTATTGCGAAGATATCAAAGGGTAAGAATGACAGGCCATCTCATAAAAAATTCATCCCTACGAGCTGTAAAAATGGCAGAATCTACAGAACTGCTTTATTATAGCCATTTTGTACAGCTAAATAATGCTGTTTAGGCATATAGAGGCTTTTAAAACGAGTCGGTTCTTATTTATTATTTTTTCTATTTGCAAGAATCCTGTTACCATGGCAGAAAACACTGTTAAATCGTAATAATGTGCCTTCTCTCCAATACGGTGAAGTAATCCTTAACAATAGTGTCTATATAAGGAAAACTTTAAAAGTTGGAATAAAAGCATACTTGGATGGAAAGAATTTTTTTTATCTTGGAATCTCTGGTCTTGATACATTGCCCGATGCTGGCTGTGGTTTGCAGGGGTCAGTGATGTGCAGAGATCCTCCACTTATCTAGGCCAGCTTCCATGCAATCACATTAATTTCTCTTTATGGCCTGGCTGCAGCAGCCTCTGCCACATATAGAAGCTAAGCAGAACAAAACCTCATTAATTTGGGAAAAGGAAGTAAAATACGATTCCTGGAACAACGCTGAAATAGAGTGCCTGTAGAAATGCTTCACCATTTAATGACCAGGAATATCTACTGGTGGACCGAAGACAAACCACACTCAGGGTTATTCAGAGAGAATCGCGATGTCGCTGCACGTTCGGTGACCTTTCGTTCCCTGCACTTCGGCACGATTTCTAGTTCGCCGACCCTCCAGTGTATTCTGCAAGCACATCAGGGCCCCATGTAGTGCAGGGAATACTCGCCGAACCCGTCCGCGAAAAACCCGACGAGCCGCCGATCCCAGCGCACAGCAGCTGCCGGAAAAACCCGACGAGCTGCTGATCACAGGGCACAGCAGTCGCTGGAAAAACCCGACGAGCCGCTGATCACAGGGCACAGCAGTCGCTGGAAAACCCGACGAGCCGCCGACCACAGCACACAGCAGTCGCTGGAAAAACCCGACGAGCCGCCTACCACAGCGCACAGCAGTCGCTGGAAAAACCCGACGAGCCACAGAGCACAGCAGTCGCTGGAAAAAAATGTACACTTGAAAGTTTTAAAATTTAAACTGTTTGCAAAAAAAACTACTGAACGGAAATGTCTGGAATTTAAATACAGTAATATCCAGTGACTGATAATTAAAAGGTCTGTTACAGAAAAAAGAAAAGCCTATGGGATTCACCTGAATAAACCTGCCGAATGAAACCACCGAACAGCAGGGAATTTCGGCAACTTTTCACAGCTGTTCGGTGTCTCTGAATAGATTAACCATTGCTTCTCTAGGAGCGGGATTTCACTGCCCTCGACCAGGCACCGTATGTGCAGGCAATGCGCCAAAATTTGGCAAACTGCCTGCTCTCTAAATGGCCAAATGTCCCCGTACGCTGAATTTCAGTGTCTGGTTACATTTCGGTGACCTTTCTGATCTCCCTGAATAACCCCTACTGTAATTCGTCCGGGTAAGGGGTCCCTGCTCATATTTCGTGCTTTGGTTATGATTGCGGGGGGGGAGGGGGGTGTCATTTTCACTTGTTTGGATGCTTCTGTTTTTTTTTAGTATTCCATATAGGATGGGGTCAGTGAGTGCCATGTTTTCTCCCACAGAAACCCTATGGGACAGACATTGTTCCCAGAGATCTCTGTATAGCCGTGGTTTACCATGTGTCCCTTTTGGTTTGAAAGGTTGCGTTGAGAATTTGGAGCCAAGACACAAGTCTTTTCATGTGGCTTTAGGATATAAATATAAAATGTTGTCTCCTCATACTTCAGATCAGGGGGTCAGCAACCTTGGTCCTCAAAGATGTTTGGGAGCTACATATCGGACCTCTTATTGAGTGGCAGAGCATCATGGGAGATGGGCCTCCAGATGTTTTGGAACTGCAAGGATGCTGACCTTAAATGTGGGGGAAGTATCAACCAGGAAGGCAGCACTCTTCCTGTACGAAGCATAATGGGCAGGTGCGTCTCAAGACAGACAACAAACCGAGGGGGGAACACTCCATTACACAAAATAGTGCGCTCACATTTGGTTTTATGTAAGTGTATAAACAATTTAGGGGAGCCATGATCCACTTCTTGCTGCAGCGCCAGCATGTACACCGCCGCTGCAAGTGCCAAGTTATCAACTTGGCATTGAACGCTGTGCTGCAGCTCAGCACTCAGCACTGCTAAGGCTGGCGTCAGACGAACGCAGTGATCACGTCTGTGTTGCCACAGGTTAACGTCCATCATAGCATAGAATCATGATCAATAGATCCACACACGAAGAAGTACATGCGCACTGAACTGCGCATGCACAGCGCACGTGGCAAATGGACGCAAGAACATAAAACCGCTAGACGAGTGCGCCGCGTAGCGTTCTGTGAGGAGTGAGATGTCAGACGCAGCGCATTTGCGACGTCCAGCACCTTGACGCACAAAATGGCTTTTCATATCTTTTTCAAATTTTTCAAATTTTTCTTCATTTCCCATAGTTCCCCCCCCCCCTCCCCGTCTGTCAAAAATAAAAACGGGCAGTGTGGTGTCTACCGTATCTCACGTCAGTACGTCTGTCCGTTATGCACGGACGCAGAGTGCGCTCAGCCTAACTTAGCACTTGCAGCCAAGTCGAGAGGTGCTGCAGAGTAGCGGAGTGTGAGGTGGGAAAGATGACCACCTCCACGCAGCAAATAATCCAATAAGGAAATATTCAGTTTGAAGGTTTGGTGGCTCAAAACACCAAATATTTATTGGAACATGGTAACCTAACACTTAAGTGGCAATAAAATGGACAACAGTGGATATTGCAGAAACAGCACCTTTCGTTAAGCCATCCTCTGCCCTTTTGCTTCAATATTCACAGCCAAAGTGTTCAGTGAGACTGCTGCAGCAAACTGTCCCGCTGCAATGGAGCAATTCAGCAGCTGCCGAGGAACTGAACAGGCCTCTGCTAGGTGATTCTGAGCAGCCTTTTTTCAAGGGACACTGCACAGAGCCAGCATGTCTTCATAAAGCATGTCACACGCTGGAGCTGCAGTGTCTTCCAGCATGTTCCTGGCTCTGCAGCAGGTCCAGTCTGAAACTTCAGTGAGGGGGAAACCGTTTTTGTAATTTGGCTAGGCTCTATAAATTCTTTGTGTAATAAAAGTATATGATTTGTATGTTTGCAATATCTATTGTCATGGTTTCCTTTTGAAAAGTGAAACCTGGTAACCCTCTCGTCAACCTGTTCAAAGGCAAATTTCTGTAAATCAAACATGGAGTCATAAATTTCTCCATATCGTACAGAAGAAATCAGAAATCTCAAACTTAAGAGCCACTAAACGCAGCTATACAGGTTTAGGAGCCAGGAACAATCTTCCATGCAGATTTAGGCTGGCGTCAGATGAACGCAGTCATCATGTCTGTTTCGCCGCACAGTTTAACGTCCATCGTAGCATCGTAGCATTGATTTGTGATCAATGGAGACAAACACACGAAGTATGTGCGCAAGCACCACGCAGGTGGCAACGGACGCTATTTAGGTCTCGCTGTAAAAGCGCTACGACAGACACCTAGAGTGCGCCGCGTCCGCGTAGCGGCTTGTTTGCGTGATGACACGACGTCGGACGCAGCGCATTTGTGACGTCCATAACGACGCTCAGATTTTTTTTTGGTCTGGCTGACTGTACCTGTATTTTAATTAATTTTGTTTCCCGTATTTCCTTTTTTTTTTTTTTCTTCTCTACGTCTGTCAAAAAAAACAGACTGTGTGGTGTCTACAGTATCTTCCGTCAGTACGTATGTTCGTTATGCACGCACGCAGTGTGCGCTCAGACTGCGTTCATCTGAACTTAGCATTAATCCAATCATGTAGGAGCCCGATGTGGAGGTGTGTGAGGGGGGGGGGGGTGATTCTTCGGCTCCTGGGCTTGTCATGTGCTGATGTATGTGGCATTAGTCAGGTGACCTACACATCAATAATAAATGAGTCCTACACTGTGTGTGTGCCGGGTTTGACAGATCAAGGGGTAGAGTAGCAATAGGCTCATAGATGTTACCTCATGCTGAAATCTTCTGTGGAAATCAAAGATTTCAATGTATAAAACTCGCCTGGCTTCTAAAAACGTCTGCACCCCGATTTTTCTTTTCTCGGATGAGTGTGGGGTGGGGTGGGGGGGTTGTATTGGTGGGTATAGCTGTAGAGCTATTAAGGCTGGGTGCACACTAGCCTTTTCTTCTGCATACAGTACGTACGTTAAAACGCACTTACCAGCGTTCCGACATCCACTCGATGCCCACCTGCCCCTCCCTCAGCGCTGCAAAGCGCATCGATGGTGATTATCTCTAAGTGCGTGCTCACAAGCATGTGACCGGCCCGGTAAGTGCGTCATAACGCACGCACTCTGCGCAGAGGAAAACACTAGTGTGCACCCGGCCTAAAAATGCGAAAGTGGGAAATGTGCAAGTTGAACTTGCTCAAGTTTCAGTCTCCGGTTTGGAGACACTTTGGGGGGGGGGTGTTACTCACCAAGCAGCCCCCTGGATCTTATTACGTGTATTTTGAGACACGTGGAATCTCCTGGCTCAGGTCCTCACTGGTACAAAAACATCCAGAAATACTCCAGGGCGCCTGGCGTAGCCCACCTGCTGACATCGCCACCTTAATCCCCGCTCTGGGAAAACCTATAAAGCGAAGCTGCAGTAGGCATTGATTGCTTTTTGATGTGACTTGATGTAACTCGCAGTGACCGGGGGGGGGGGGGCGGTGTACTTTTAAAAACTGTTGCTATATGTATTTTCAGATTTTAGCTTTCTCAGTGGAAATGACACAACCTAGGGCTAGATTTAACTCCATCGGCAGATATTTCAGGGGAAAAAAATATCGTCGGCTGATACTTTTTCATAAATCTGCTAATTCTATTGAAACCTTTTTGGCCAGCGGGGTTATTCAAAAAATGAAGCTGGTCCGAAGAAAGGAGGGGGGGGGGGAAGAGAAAGAGAAATGGGCTGGTAAAGCTTCTGAAAAAGCTTATTTTCGGCCAGCAGCATAAAGATTATTGCTTTTAAACCTGGCTATTAGAAAAAAAATGTTCAGAAACGTTCCCCCTCTCCCCACTTCCCCCTGGGAAATATTAGATATCTCTTTTTTTTTTTTTTTTTTCTGAATAGACTGCTCCCCCCCAGCAGCTCCCTCATCCTATAACCTCCGATCCAGGACCAGCACCTTACTTGCAATACCACAATACAAAAAGAAAGTGTCTCGATCCTCATTTTCCTACAGAGCATCGCAACTATGGAATAACCTCCCAGACCTCATCAAATCTTACCCCAGTGTCCGGTGTCAGCAACCTTGGCTCCCTGATGTTTTGGGAACTACATTTCCCATGTGGCTCAGTCACCTATTAAGCTGACTGAGCCACATGGGAAATGTAGTTCCCAAAACATCAGGGAGCCAAGGTTGCTGACACCTGCCCCAATCTAAAGTAATTTAAGAGATCTCTATTGACATACCTCGATACATGTAAACATGTAACATAGTGATTAGTGACTATATTTCCTACATAAACAGATTTACACAGAAAATAAATATTTGTTGTTTTTAATATCTTGCATTTTTTTTTCTTTGAATTTCTTAGTTACAGTAGGTACAGAAATTCAATTTTCTTGAACCCAGGACATACTTGAAAACGAGAGAAATCTCAATGTATCCTTCCTGGTAAAATACTTTTATAAATAATAAATAAATGGATTTTCAGGCAGGGAAATAGAATATTTACCAACATTCGTAATTATTTTTAAAATCGACTTCCTGATAAATTAGAATTGAATCAATATATAACGGAAATGTCCATTAAAAGGTATAGCCATGATGGCTTGTAACGGACTCAAATTATTATCTTGAATGGAATTTATTAAGCGCAACCACATTCCGCAGCGCTGTACAGAGGTATAATGGGTAACAAGACAATTTTACAATACAGCATACAGGAAAATCATTTTTTCACTAACAGATAAAGGAGGACATGAGAGCCCTAGTCCCGTGGGAATTTACAATCTAGGTAGGTGGAGGGGAGAGAAACAGGAGTGGAGGACTGCAATGATGGTAATGTAGAGAGATCAGGGCTGTTATTGGGTCGGTTGGATGTTTATTATGGAACTAAATGGTTGGCTTCCCTAAACAGAAGTGTCTTTTGGGAGCGTTTAAATGAAGTCAGATTGGGGGACAGTCCGATGGTGCGTTTTAAAGTGCATTCCATGGGGTCGGCACCGTGCGAGAAAAGTCCTGCAGTCCATCATGTTTAGGTGGTAATGAGGGAGGATGCCAGAAGCAGACCGGCTGCTGCGGTGGGCTGGAGGAAACCGCTGACCCGCAATGTGTGCCATTGGCTGCAGGGGGAACGGCCTGAGTTCAACTGGTATGCGGGCCTGTCGCGGCCCATAGAAGCCAGCAGGACGTGTAAAGGTTAAACCTGAATTTAAATCTCCCAAACAGAAAAATGGCCAAAATGCATCTGAAAAAGGTGCCGATTCCAACTTTCGAGCTGAATTAAATAGAGCCTTAGTTTCTTCTATATGAAGTCCCTGGACAGGGGAAGAGAAAAGCGTGCTAAGTGTACTCTTAATGCACGTAAAAACACCACACAGTCTGCTTTTTTTATGACGGGCAAAGAAAAAAAGGGAATTATGGGAAACAAAATTGATATCAAAGGATATGAAAAGGCATTTTGTGCGTCAAGGTGCTGGACGACGCAAATGCGCTGTGTCTGACGTCTCCTCATCACGCACACAGAACGCTACGCGGGCGTGGTGGACGTGGCACACTCTGTGTCCGTGTTAGCGGTTTTACGTTCTTGCCTAACTTGCGTCCGTCTGCCGCATGCGCAGTTCGGTGCGGACATACTTCGTGTGTGAGTCTCTATTGATCATGATTCTATGCTACGATGGACGTTAAACTGTGCGGCGACACCGACGTGATCACTGCGTTCGTCTGACACTGACCTTAGGCGCGTGCATGTGTGGCCCCAGCCTAAAAGCTTCTACATCCTCAACTGTAGCACAGAGTGAGTAACCAAAAATGGGAAAGACAACTTTGATAAACTCCAAATCAAAAAAAATGCTCAAAATTAAAATGGAAATCAGATGTGAAAAATCCATGCAACCTCAACCCATCATACCTAGAGGTGGTGCAAAGACTGACATTCACTGACATTGTGGCGGTGCCTCCACTGTAATAATAATTTTCTTTTCAGTGCAGGGTTTGCAGCATACCAGGAATCCCTGCGCTTTCTACAGAGACATTCATTTAGAATTGACAAAAAATACATATTCCTTTTCATAGACCCATTTTCCAGAAAAACCCTATGTATTACATAATTTTTTTTCAATACGCTGCATGGGATGAAACACGTTGTATCCTAGCAATGTTTTGTTCGCTTTTTTTTTAAAATATGTAATCCTTTTTTTTTTACTTTTTTTGAATGCCGGTAGGCGTTGTTCGTGAAAGTTAATGGCTCCCCTACTATTCCAGCTGTGCAGAGCACCGTGCATTACGCTGCTGCCGCCTCTAACCGCTAGCAGAGTGACAGCATGAACAAAAGGTTCGAGGTGTCCTTCCGCTGCTCCTGCATGTTTCCTGATCTCTCACCTCGTGGTGACCAGTACGGTTGTCCCTTGGAGAAGCCTAATTTTGAGTTGGATATCTTCTTTCTCTGTGCAGCATTTGTGATTGGTTTCTGTTAGCAGTGGTCCCATTATTTTCTTTTTATATGCCCCCCCCTTCTCGTGGCCCTGGGAAACAATGGCAATTACGGACAGTTATCCATATTTTGCGTACAACAATCTGCGTTATCCACGACATAATGGGGGGGGGGGGGGAGCCACCCAGGACATATTATTCTATTCAAAATGATCAGACGCCCCTGGCAATGGCTTTATATGTATTTTACTTTTATAAATTTAAGAAATTTGTTGCCTTGATGCTTTTGTTTGTGTAGTATTTTGAAAGTACTGTAGGAGCCAAGAAATTGCCACACAGAGACCGTTTTTAATTGCTCTCTAATCACTTGGCGGCCTTTCATCTGCGGAAGGCTGAATCCGATGTGAGCACCACGCTGGGTTATGAGAACCACATGTCTGACAAGGGGAAGGATTGTAAACATGCTGGGGAAATGGTTAGGAATGCAGCGAATTTACTCTGCTTGTCACGTACCTCTTGACTAGAACACTTTGCGTTGGAGTATGTACAGGAAACACAGGTTGTGATGTCTCCGCGTGTGTAACCTCGATCGCCTGCCATCGGAATAATGAGGCTAAATATCTCCGTTTATGCCACATGGGAGAGGTAGATGTCGGCACACGATGGGAAACACAGAAAAGGAGTTCATATGGCTAAGCCTTTTGGGAGCCATCCTGCCATACGCGTTGTCGCCTCTTTGTGTCAAAGACTCCGGGCCATGGTCTTGTGGATTGCTCCTTGCAATATTGTTGTCCTTTTACAAATCAAGTAGTTAATGGAAGATAAAGCCAAGAAATCCCAAGGAACGTCAGACATGGCCTGCTTTCAAGACACCCAAAAGGAGAACAGGCCTCCCCCCTCAGATCTTTGCGTCTAGCTGTAATGCACACGCTGTTGACCTTTTTATTGGGTTTAGTCACCAAAAGGTGACTAGAGTATAACGTTACGTGATGAGGGTCAAAATGGCAGAATTGTAACAACTTTGCAGTGTTTTTTTGTTTTCTTGCCCAGTCTTCGTGAAGTTGATTTTTAACATTTACTTTCTGTCTGCCTTTCCAGCTCTCTTGCCACCTTTGTTTGTCTTCAACTCCTCCATTGCGAAAGTTGACAATACATGAAGAAATCTAGCACTGAGTAATCACGCTCAAGAAACGGATTAATCTATGCAGGTTTCGGTTCACCAGTCTGACTTGCGTTTGCCAACGTCTTATCGGTTATGGCGCCATCAAGTTAAAATCTTATGCGCCCTTAGTGGAAACTCTCCATAGGACAGGCCACTAGTGCTGCCGCCCGTTCTGTCTCCTAAATCTTGTTTTTGCTCAGGTTTTGTAAACTGTCTTACGCAAGATCTGGGGATGGACAGAATCCCAAGTCTGGTTCACGGCGTGCCATTCTGTATCGGACCAATATGCTCCTCGGCTTTACTGGAAAGCCACCATTGGTGTAAGGTTAGGGACCAGTATGGATCCATCAGGGCTTACCAGAAGCCCATCACAAGGTCTCCTAAATGGCAGTACAAACATGGGGAATTCTAAGAGGAGGTAAAAAGCGAATTTGCCACAAGAAATTTGTGCGCTCTCGGTGTGTCGTTCCATCCCCCCCCCCACTCTGCCTTTCTCCATATTTTAGCCTTTTAGCCTGTCTATACAATCACTATCACTACCCATCACATGTTCTTCTGTTAGGACATCAAGCGAAGCGAGCAGAAATGTAAATTCCCTTTTCAGTGTAAAACCACTGGATTCCAGTGGATCCCAAGGTGGATTTTGTTTGTGGGAGGGCATGAAATAAAGGCCCACCAGTCTACCTCATGACTGAAAAGCAGCGTGAGCAGTGATGGTTCGCTACATAGCAGCCTGTGGTTTCATTTTTTTGGATAGGACTCGCCTTCACTAGAGTTGCCTGGATGTTGGCAGGTGAGCTTACATTCTTAATGGCCATTAAAAGAAACCAAAGCCTCTAATTGTGTTTTATTTTACACGTGTAATAGGAAAAAGCGCAGGTGACGTTTTTCTTCTGTTTTATACATGTTGCTGGGCTCGATACATCTGGTGGTTGCAGCCGCCCCATCGGGGAATAGGCGCGACCCCGCACCTCCTGTACTATAAAACCACATACTTGTCGGGATGTATTTACATTTTTTCCCTCTTGGTTTTAGAGGTTAACCAGATTCCTGAAGTGGTCCTGTTGTGATACAGATGCCCATCTCCCGACGCTGCCAGGCGCATGCATTTGCAACACCTGGTGTTAATAATAAAGGTCCTAGTTCCTGTGAAGGTCTATTGTCTGACCTGGTGACACTGTATTTTCTAGGCTGTGAAAATTTGTCCTGAGGGGTTTTGTTTTAGGAATACTTCTGTACTGTGTTTTGACATAAAGCCTAAAGATATTTTTTTTTCTTCTTCTTACATGTTAGAGTACACATAAAGTGTCTTTCTTACAAATTGATATAGTTCTATCTCCGCTATAGCCCCGCCTCCTCAGCCTGATACATTACAAGGAAAGGGATACTATGCTGTGCCCTTCAGGAGATTATAAAGAATAATAATAATAATAATAAAGCGCCAGCATATTCCGCAGCGCTGTACAATAAGCACAGTAAAGACTGGGTTACAATACATTGAACAACATTTGACAAACAGTACAGGAGGAGATGAGGGCCCTATTCCTGTGGGAACTCACAATCTAGGAGGGTTGGGGTTGGAAACAGGAGGAGAGGACTGTAAGGTGAGAGTGATGGTTGCGTCAGTGAGTTGGGTGGTAGGCTTCCCTAATAGGAACGTTTTAAGGGAGCGTTTAAAGGAAGAGAAGTTAGGGGAAAGTCTGACAGTACGAGGGAGAGCGTTCCAGAGAGTGGGGGCGGTGCGTGAGAAATCCTGCAGTCTATCATGGGAAGAGGTGATGCGGGGAGGAGCTAGTCGCAGGTCACTGTTTGATCTTAGGGAGCGGGCTGGGGTGTATTTGGTGATTAGTGAGGACAGGTAGTGGGGAGCTGAGTTAGTGAGGGTTTTGTAGGTAAGGATAAGGATTTTGAACTTAATTCTGCAGTGGATGGGGAGCCAGTGAAGGGACTCGCAGAGGGGAGATCCCTCAAAACCCATCTCTTCAGACATCTGCTCATCTACTCACACATTATTGAAGCTGCTTCTATGGCCCCACCATTCTCAAACCACTGGCACTAATGATCCTGCTGTCAAGTAAAACTCCCTTCTTCTTGAACCCCAATCCCTCTAGACCAGTGGTTTCCAACCTTGGTCCTCAAGTACCCCTAACAGGCCAGGTTTGCCCGGTCCTATGAGCAGGGACCTCTACACCTCTTGTTTCCATCCTATGTCCGTTTATCTGTATCTTGTCCCCTTTGGTTGTTGCAAAGCGCTGCGGAAACTGTTGTAGTATTACATCATTTATTTAGTGCCAAGTACTTGTACTATCGTGAGAGTATGAAGTTTGGAGGTTTCTGGGAGCTGTCCTTGATCTTTTGGATGTCAAATGAAAAGACTGACCCAAGAAAGTCTGTGTGTTTGGAGGATTGGATAGGCAGCATGGCTGCCATAATGGTTATAATATGGGAAATATAACCATGATATTCGAAAGTGATGAGGAAAATGTTGGTGGTGATCTGAGTCAATCGGAGGGGAAAAAAAATATCTGCCAACTAACCGATTTCGTGAAAATAATTGTTAGGGCAAGACAAATTTTAATATCTGCAACTATGTAAATGATAAGTCTTGTATTGGGGTTGTGTTTTGACCCATTTAGGCCCATGTCAGACGAAAGCAGTGATCACGTTCGTGTTGCCGCAGTTTATCGTCCGTTGTAGCATAGAATCATGAGCAATAGACCCACACACTAAGCACGTCCGCAACGAACTGCGCACGCACAACGCACGTGGCAAACTGACGCAAGTTAGGCAAGAACGTAAAACTGCTAGATGGACGCGCAGAGTGCGCCACATCCGCGTAGCATTCTGTGTGATGAGATGTCAGACGCAGCGCATTTGCGACGTCCAGCACCTTGACGCACACTATGGCTTTTCATATCCTTTTCAAATTTTTATCCTTTATTTCCCATAATTCCTTTTTTTTTTTCCCCCCTTTCCTACGTCCGTCAAGAAAAATGTATTGTGTGGTGTCTATAGTATCTTCCGTCAGTACGTCTGTCCGTTATGCATGCACGCAGACTGCATTCGTCTGACTCTAGCCTTAATCCAATTTCTGACTATTAATAGGCTTTATTCTAGTTTGAAACAAAAATTTCAAAGGACGTGGAGCAACATAAATTCTTACAACCAGAGCGATGTCTCCAGGCTGGTCCTTCCCTGACACAGTGTGACGTTTCAGGGTTCCTGTTCTTCTGGTCCATTTAGCTCCATCCCAGTGACTAAGCAAGCCGGCTGTGCTCAGTTTCAGATAACTGGTATGGGAGTCTCCGGTAACTTATTCCAGATGCAGAGCGGTGGGGAAAAGTACCATAAATCCAGCTTCCCAATTACCCCAGGCAGCCATGTAAATAGCCTCTGGGTTGTATTCTGTCAGATTTAATGCAGATGCCTCTCCTTCTGCTCTGAATAATGTCTTGAGGAAATGTGGAATGCAGACCTTTTTGGGGTTAAATTCCAGATCACTTAGGCTTCCCCATATTGGACCAGTCCCTGTCATTCTGCAATCTAAGAATTTCACTAACCTCTACCTGGAATTTCAAGCTCTTGATTATGTATGTTAAGTTGATACAAAAACCTGGCATTTGCCATCCTCCTCATCATTTATGAAACGTCCACCTAATGAATTCCCAGCGCTTACTTAATCCTCTCTAAATATAATTAATGTTAAAATGACAAACGACTAGAGAAAACAGAAACTAGAGCTGTAATGGGTGCAACAAAGGCGAGCTTACACGCTACAGCAGTGGCTCCAAACCCTGGTCCTCAGGTCACCCTAACAGGCCAGGTTTTAGGCACGGGGTCAGACGAGTGCAGTGTTTACGTCCGTGTTGCCGCACATTTTAACGTCCATGGCAGCATACAATTATGATCAATAGGGACCCACACACGAAATACTGACGCACAGCGGATGCGGGAAACGGACGCAAGTTAGGCAAGAACGTAAAACCACTAGAACTGACGTGTGGGGTGCGCAACTTCCGCAACGCTTTGTGTGTGAATGATGGAACGTAGTCAGACGGACTGCATTTTTGACGTCCAGCATTTCTAACGGACAAAATGTTTTTTCAGATTTTATTTCCCATCTACATCAGTCAAAGTCAGTCACAAAAACTGTATGTGGCCACTACCTTGTCAGTCAGAAAGTATGTCCGTGGTGCACGGACGCACAGTCCGCGCAGAATGCGCTCGTCTGACCCTAGCCTTTAGGTGCCAAGCCAGAACTGTGGAGACTTGGGTACGTTGTTGTAGGGGTCCCTCCTTGTACTCCACATATCTGCAAACTTGGCCTGTTAGGCTGCAGTCACGAGTGCACTGATTGCGCACAGTGCATCTGTTGATACGGATGCACTATAGAACGATGAGATTGCGGTTACATTGTATCAGTTAGTTATGATGAACTTTGAGAAAAGGGGTAAGAAAAAAAAAAAACTGTATGCAGGGGTTTCTCTACGTCGGTTGTAGCTTTTTCACAGCGATGCCATTTTGGCGTCCGTTGCAACATGCGTTGCCGGTGCGTGCAAAAGTGCGCACGTGCTTCGTGTGTTCTCCTATTGACTCCTTTTTGAAAAGCTACGACTGGCGGCAAACAGTGCGGTCAGACGGACGCAAAAAGTGCGCTTGTGGGACCGCAGCCTACCGGTGGACCGGAGTTGGGAACTACTGCAACTGCCGAAGGGGGTCAGTCTGCCAGAGACATGGCAAACGATAAAAGGAGGATCGTGCACATCGGGACCTGTTCAAAACAGGTTTATTTTTACAAATACAAAAAATGGTCAGCGCCCAAATTTGTACCACCACCAGTATCCCAATGCCAAACCAGATCAATAGAGGTTCCCCCAAACCAATGTAACAACAAGCGTAGATATACGTATCTGGTAGCGCGATGATAATCGCTTCTCGGGATTCAGGTGGTTCTCATAAAATCCATGTGGATGATGCAAATTATTAGAACCACCTGAATCCCGAGAAGCGATTATCATTGCGCTACTAGATACGTATATCTAGGTTTATTTTTACGTTTCAAGTGAGCGATGTTTCAGCTCCGCTGTGCCTTTTATTCAAGCCTTCAGTCGAGCTGAAATGTTTGTCTTCTCCTAATAAAACCTAATTTAAGAGGTCCCGATGTGCCTATTCCACCCCGGTTTCCGTTCACAAGTGTGGTAATAACCTCTGTTTTGGGGGGCGCACCATCCCATTCTGTACTAGAGATTGGCAAAAGAGGCAGTATGGCAGTTCACATGGTTTATTTAGTTTTTATTACACGGTTAATCCTGTTTCTCGAGCATCAGGATACCTGGGACGTGTGCTCTGTGTAGTGTGCACAACCAGAAGCAGTTGCGTGAAAGTTTGCCAAGTATTTGTGTGTATTGTGCTGGTGGAGGACAAGAGGAAGACCGAAAGCTCTCCTGCACCCACAAAAGAAGCATTGCTTATACTTATTGATCTAGCTATAAAAGGTTAAAGTGTCATTATTTGTGCATTTCTTTAAGATTTCTAAAAAGCCCTGAAGCAGTGGCCAGAATATCCCTCGCCGATAAAAACCTCCTATCCTTTTTGGGGTGTGACGTTGGGCTTGGTTTCCCCTTGGTGAATTTGACACGACTTGCTGGAAACCCCGGTAATGTGTGTAACGGGCCACCGCAGCCGGTAGGGATTCAGGGCCCAGTGGTAATTTTCTCCCACCTGTTCCCTTGACTAATTCCTCCATCCAGATGTGTCCAGCGTCCCAGCAATGTCTGCATCCTTTATGCTTCACAAATATCAATTTGTCACAGGGAGGCAGGCTGCTGCTGCTGCTGCTTTAGACTTTGATGGGTGGGTGTGCGCGCATGTTTTTGGTAAAATACATTTTGGTATTCTGGAAGCCTGTATATGACACAAATGGAGCCACGGAGAAACTTTTCACTGAGGTATGTGGGTTTTTTTTGGGGATGGACGGGTCTCTGAGGGAATTCCTAGCAGTTTTGAGTTGATCCTTCTGCGTTCTCCTCCCCCCGCTAAGCTTCTGTCACCTGGTTTCCTTTAAGGAATTCATTCCCTGCTCCCTCTGATTTCAGGGAATGTGTTCCCCCCCCCCTCCAAATCGATGAGCGATTCAGTCTTATGAGTAATCGGTGTTTTAGATGAAGTAACGGTGTGCGCGGCGACGCCGTCTGCGTGTTCTGTAGAAGTGGGGGGAACCCTTGCGCGTCTTGAGAAACTGTTGGGTGGAGATGGAGCTTTTTATGCAAACCTGGGCACAATTCAGACGAGATGTTCTTTTTATTTTTTTAATGTCTCTCCATGGACGAGGTAGCGAGATAAACCTTCTCCTTTCTGTCTTTTTTTTTTTTTTTTTGGTCTTTCGTTCTATGCCTGAGACTCGACCAGGGAAGAATAGAGCAAAGCGTCATCTGGAAACGACGAATATCCTGCCGAAGGATAAGCGTCTGTCATGGACACCATACACTGCGGAACAGACACCGTGTCTTCTTGGATACATGATGCTTATGCATCCTGCTAATTTTGCACAATTCTAACCCAAATGCAGGCACTGAAACATATGGTGTTTTTTCTCCCATGTTTTCTTTCAGGCTCCAAAATTCAATATTCACTCGTTGCTTGCAATTATTTATCCATTTCAAGGCTGGACAAATTTATATCTACTTGCGCTTTAATGAAATCCTAGTAGGTCACTACACATTTTGTAGGAGCCAGACAAGTTGGTTTTTTATGTTTTTTGATTATTACTATTATTCTTTTATTTTTTTTTAGCATGTTTGTGTGTAATCATACCCGGAAGACCTGGCTTGACAAATAATCTATGTATCTGCAGGCTCGTAGAAGTATACGTGTGGAATCCTAAATCTCTAAAACTCTGCCCCTTCCCCCACCTCATTTGCTGAACTACAACTCCCACGATTCTTCTATTGGTTGCGATCAAAGAATTATGGGAATTGTTTGGCCGTCAACATCGGGCAGCCAGAGTTTTCCAAGCTCTGCTGTAAATGAACTAGGGTTGCAAGGTCGTCAATGTTTTTTGTACGCTGCAGGTAAGAAATAAAGGAACCCCAGTTGAGTAATACATGTTGCGGGGCAGCACTTTTCCTTGTGCCCCCCTCTGCATGAAATAGTAAATGCTTGTCCAGGAAAACGTGGCCAACCTGGCAACCCTAAAAAGAACAAGAATCCCTGTCACGCATTCAATGCAATTTTTAGGCTTGATTTACCAATCAGATTTTCTTACAAAATAATAGAAAATCACGCAAAGTTTACCATGGTATAACTTCATCTAGGGATGTTCCAAATTGATCTTAAAGATCGGCTGTCGATTAGTGAATTTTTAGGGGTATCACTTATTGGCTTTATTGGGCTGATCCGACCCCCTACCCTGCAGGGCTGCTGGTGCCATACCAGAACTGTGGAGACTTGGGTACGTTGTTGTAGGGGTCCCTTCTTGTGCTCTCACTTGGCAAGGTACCCAGTGTTGGCTGTGGCCTCACGTCTGTACAGCAGATGGCACAGCAGGTGCTGTATCCGAACAGGACTCTGTATTGGCCAATACCGAATAATGTTGATGATAGGCATCAGGGAAACCTTGATTAGGACATCCCTAGCTGCATCAATTTCATTAACCTTTTTTGTCACCACCTCCTGGAGTAGATTGGAACCAAGTGAGGAGGAAAGATCCCGTTTCTCTAGTTTTGTAAAACCACCGTTGGCAAGGTACTCTCCTACACCTTCTATTCTGCTCAATGAAGGGCATTTCTAAAATCGGAACGGTTGGTATCTTCCCATCTCCATTAAAGCTGGGTATACATTGTTCATTTTAATACTTCCTTTTTCTAATTGGACAAGATGATCATTTGTTTCCATTTTTTAGCCTGTGTATGTGTTGTCGTTGGGATGTTTCAGTACTAGTACAATGACTTGCATTCCTGGCCATTGCGAGAGGTGGAGTTATTGGCCACTTCACAATTTGTGATTCATGAATTGCCATCTGCGTTGGGGAGGAAACCTTTCCTTTTTTTTTTGCCATGGGATTGCTTCATAAGGCTAGAAATCCGCAACCCAAAACAATGCATGGTCAATTCTCCGTAGGTTTTGGTCCATGGTATTTCCCTCATCTCGTCAAGGAGGAGCAGGTTCATTGCAAATCCACCCTTGGTCTTTTAATATACATTCAAGACCATAATCCACCAGCAGACTCTGAATAATGGAAAATGTTGTCAGGGCCAGATGGAAAGTCAAGTGTTGTAGAGACTGTACTTGGCCTACATTGGCTGGATTTGGCATTCGGCACCTTTTTGAGCAGCTGTTTACTGTGCCCAGATAAATGAGGAGAAATCCATTTAGTTTCAGACAATTATTCTCTTGCACGGCATTTTTCTTTCTAAATTTAATTCGGCTTTCTTGTGTGGCTTGCGGCAATGTGTAGATGTGACCGTTTTGCTAATTGAGCGCATGGTGTCTAGTGTTCTGACCCGAATCTTCACATTGCTTGGTCCGGGTGCCTCCTATCTGTGAGTGTTTATCTTGTGCTCGCTGCTGTGCTTCCAGTAGAATCGATTTGTGTTCCTTCCGTAAGTATCTTCTATGATTTTTTTTTGTGTGTTTTGATTCTTATCACTTAATTAAAAGTAGGCACTATTTTACTGGACTAGATCAGAGGGTGGTTTGTTCTTCTCGTTCGTGAAGTTGGGTTGTCCTTGGACATGTAGCTGGTGTCTGAATTAAATACACCTGGACTTTTCTGCCAAGCAACAACCTGTCAAGGTGACCGTGGCTATAGTTACTACGAAAGAGTACATTTCTAAAGCATTAGTTCTTCTTTGTATTTTATAAAGTTAAACACATTCGGCTGCGTGACTTGAGAAATTGCCTGGTAACCCGTGAAGGTCTGTTGCTTCCACGTGTTGGCAGATTTATTGAAAGAAATGGATGACAGCATAGTTTTCTATGGAAACATCACTTTTGGAGCCTTGACTTATCTATAATATGGTGGGTTTTTTTCTTCTTTGCTTGATGTTTGTCAAGATACAGTTCTAGAAATGTGTTCTTGTACATGTGTGAGAATACAAAATGTTCCTGTGTAGGAGGTCCACCATGATAATGAATGACTGCATAGACACGACGTCTTGATTTACTTCTAAATCGATGTAACTATTATTTGCATAATCGATTAGTTGCCTTTTTTTTTTTATTTTTTTAACATGCATTTACTTGGGGAAACAAACCCAGCAGCATGTGTTTTAATAAGGTGGTTTTGTTTGTAATGCACATGTAATGGAGTTACGGCTGATGTTAGTGGTGGTGTCCCTTTTAACCATGTTTACCAAATATCAGATTGTTTGAAGAGCGACCTCCTTGCCACCATTTTGATTTTATTTCTACCTCTTTCCTCTTCTCATACAGTATGGCGGCTCTGGTTGTCATGAAATGAGAAGCTATTCTTGGGTTTTCCCAGTTGGTTGGATAGTGTCTATATCCTATTAGAGCACGGGAACCTTCCCAGGTATATTTTAGAAATGTCCTCGGAAAGGAATTTATTTTAATTAGTAGCTTTTTATATAGCCAGAGCTTGTGAGACATGGAACGCCGAATTGCGACGCTTTTGGCTTGATGGATGATCCCTTTCTACAAAGCTCAAGTCCTTTTAATAAACGCTTTAGGCCGGCGTCAGACGAACGCAGTGTTCACGTCCGTGTTGCCGCACAGTTTAACGTCCGTCGTAGCATAGAATCGAGATCAATAGACACCCACACACTAAGTGCGTCCGCACCGAACTGCGCACCCACAACGCACGTGGCAACGGACGTAAGTTGGACAAGAACGTGAAACCGCTAGACGGACGCGCAGAGTGCGCCACATCTACTTAGTGTTCTGTGTGAGTGATGAGATGTCAGACGCAGCGCATTTGCGACGTCCAGCACCTTGATGCACACAATGGCTTTTCATATCCTTTTCAAATTTTTATAATTTTTCATATTAATTTTGTTTCCCATAATTCCCTTTTTTTCCCCCCTACGTCCGTCAAGAAAAACTGACTGTCTACAGTATCTTCCATCAGTACCTCCGTCCATCCGTTGTGAACGCACGCAGAGTGCGCTCAGACCGCGTTGATCTGACATTAGCCTTTATAGATGGCCACGAACCGCTGGCACCGGTAACCTACGTTGTTATTCGGAACCGTGACCTTCGACTCTGCCAACAATAGCTTGCGCTGTCTCTTTTATATAATTTGCTCTGTCGTATGACACACGAGATTGATAATCTTATACACTTATAAATATCCTCCCAATAATCATGGTTTTATAAGGCCATTCTAATCCACTTCAAAAATTATGATCTAGTTCTATCTAACGCATGTTGTAGTCGTGTGGTGGTTGTTGTGGGTTTTGGTTTTTTTTGGGGGGGGTTGTAAAATGCCAGTCCCTCCACCGCAGTGGGCTCTGCAGACCCTCTTCCAGCTCGGTTGTCTTTTTTGCTTTTTGCAACTAAGGCCCGTGTCAGACGAGCGCAGTGTTCATGTCAGTGTTGCCGCACATTTTAACGTCCGTCGTAACATAAAATTATGATCGAGACCCACACACTAAGTGCGTCCGCACAGAACGCAATTTAGGCAAGAACGTCAAACCGCCAGGACGGACAAACAGAGTGCGGCACGTCTGCGTAGCTTTGTGTGTGAGTGATGGAACGTAGTCAGACGGACTGCATTTTTGACTTCCAGCATTTTTGACTGACAAAATGTTTTTTTCATATCGTGTATCAATTTTTTTCATTTTACATATTACTTTTATTTCCCATCTGCATCAGTCAGAAAAACATCAGTCAAAAAAAGGACCGTGTGGTGTCTGCAGTATCATCAGTCAGAAAGTACGTCAGTTGTGCACGGACGCACAGTGTGCTCTGAATGCGTTCGTCTGACATTTGCCTTAAGGTTATTCAAAGAGACAAATTTGGCACCAAATGGCCCGTATGGTGGAAATTCGTGAAATTCCCCATAGAGAAGTAATGGTTAATCTATTTAGAGAATGCGGAACAGCATTGAAATTTGGCGAAATGCCCAGATTTTCAGTGCTTAGACCTGTTTAACCCCTTCACTGCTAGACCGTTTCACCTCCCTGTGCTGAGCTCATTTTTACAGTTTTGTGTTCATCATGTTTAAACGCGATTTGAATTCACGTGTTTTTATACGACCGAGACAAATTATATATACTTTTTTCGACAGATTCATAATCTATCATTATTATATGTATACATCATGCCCTGCCAGAATGCTAAAATAAAAAATGTGAATTTCCAATCGGCTACAGTGTATAAAAATGATTCCGTTTCACATTTTATCCTTCAAGCCTTTGCAGTTATATATTCTAATGGAGTATGCTTGTTTAAAAAAACTAGAACTGGGAACCCGTTAGGTTATTTTTCGGAGAAATTAAGGGCTTTTAGCTAAACCTGAAATAAAAATCGTTAGTGCAGCATCATTGTTTACATTATAATTGAAATGTAAACAATAGTGCTGCGTTTAATAAAAACTTTTTTTTTCCTGTACTTGTAACATGGTAATGTTTGGTATCCTTCAAAAGGCAATTCTCTGGCCTTTCCAATGATTCCAAACATGACTCTCTAGCTGCCACCGAACGGAAGATAGGAGGGGGGGGGGGTCACTGTTTTCATGCGTATGCTCATCCGTGTGTTCAGGGTGATTGTTGGAACTTGACTGTTGTACACCTACCTCTTTTGGGTGGCTTTTTAAATTTACTTGCCACGTGCAAAAAAACGATTTCTCAAGGAAAATCATTGGATGGGTTCCATCCCATGACGCTCACTCCTGGTTGCCATAAGGAGGGTGACAGCCCCAATGTTCAGGGGCCCTGGCCTTTGCCAAACCCTGTGCCATTTAGGACTGTCTCACCAAGATAACATCAAATTTCCAAGTTGACTGTATCATCGGAGGGTGGTAATTGTATTCAGACGCATCACCAGAGGGAACGATTAGTATGGTTTGGTCCGGGTGAGGTTCAGAGTGAACGCTTTCCCACCAGGGAATGCTTTTAATCCCCTTGCTGGACCACCAGGGATTTGGCCCACTCCCTGTTAAAGGAAAGCAGAAAAGGAGGCAAACGTTTTTTATTTTTTTATTTATATAATCTTCCAGTTTGTGAAACAGGGAGCTGAGGGAAGGAGGCCCTTACAAAGTATTTCACAAAGGCCGGTGTCAGACGAGCGCACCTCAGAGTGGAAGGAATGTCCGCGAGAGTGGACGTTCCTTTCACTCTGGTGCTAATGTGGCCACTCCTATGGAGGATCGTTGTTTGCAGCCCCGTCGAATGCGTGACGTAGCATTTCGATGGGGAGGGTTTCGGCACACCCATTGTAGCGTGCGCAACTTGAGTGTGCGCACGCGCTACAGTGTGGCCTGCCCCCTTTGAAATGTCACAACGCTTCGACGGGAAGCACGTCCGTATGAGCACACATTGTGCGCTCGTCTGACACTGTCCTACAAGGCCCAAAGATTTCTGATGGCAGCGCTCTCAAGGCTAGCGTCAGGTCATTGAGCCAGTAGATCCAAACGGCCAGGGGGTGCTTGGATTAGTCGCTGTTGTCATACACTCAGATTTTACGTTACTGGTGTTTCTATGAAAATGAAGACGTTCTTTCACTGTACAGCTCTGCAGTTTTCTTTTAAGTATTTTTGAGTTCTTTGATGTGGAACGGTTCTTTTTGTGCTTTTTATTTATCGGGGGAAATGTTTCCGTATCTAATCTGCATCTTCAGAACACAAGCAGCCGTGTCATAATGTAACGTGTGGGCGGATTTGGACTCTCTGTTTGATCACACATTATTATCTCCTTTTGGCTTTCCAGATCGGAACTAAAGAGCATTTCTTTTTTGTTTGGTTTTTGGCCCTTTTTAATCTGTATTTGCCTTCAGGGCATACACAGTAGTATAGAAAACACTGAAACAACTTTCACAATACAATGTTACAATGGTCTGGAGTGGCCACTGTTTATCTATTCGCGATCCACTTTCTGTGTGCAATCTTTGCGATGTCACGTAGACCTTTTATGTTTGTGCTTTTGTCTTTTAAGGCCCCGTTCACACTGTGCGTTTTTTTTTTTTTTATCGCGAAGTCGCAGCAAAATCTGAGCGACGTCGCGCTGTGTAGCTTCTCCAATGCATTTCAATGGAGCTGTTGACATCTTGTCGCACGTCGCAGTAGCATGTCGCTGGTACATGACCATTTTTTTGCGCTTTGCTATCTCCGATTTTGCGATTTGCATTGGTGGTGCTTTTCAAAAATCGCACAAAACTGCGACGTTGCGCGACATTATCGCGAATATATGAAAATCGTGACTTTCAAATCACACCATGTGAACGGGGCCTGACACAAGCTATAGGTATGTAAATGCAGAGAAGCGCCACATTTGACCGGTCTTGAGTTTTTATACCCAGTTTACCGCTTGCTCTTACATTCACTGTTACCATCTGGCTGAGGATGATGGGTTTTGTAGCAGTGGAGCTGTTTTAGTAGTAGCTTTGCTGCACACCCGCTACTGGTGAAGGAAAACAAGATCTCAATTTGTATAAATTAAATTGCATCGGAAGAATGAGATTGAAATAACAAAAATGTAATGTAGTACCGGCTGGATGGAGTAGAGGTAACATCACTGCTCTATAACCGTGGAGACACAGGTTTGAATCCCAGCTAGAGCACCTCCCCAGTAAGTGTCCTTGGGCAAGACACCTAACAGTACATACTCGCCACCCAGGACATACTTGAAAACAAGAGAAATCTCAATGTATCCTTCCTGGTAAAATCCTTTCTTAAAAAATAATATTTTTAAAAATTTGTAGCGGGGAAGGGGGGGGGAGCGCAACTGCAAAGTGTACAGCACAGGGGTCAGTAATCTTGGCCCTCCAGATGTTTTGGAACTAGATTTCCCATGAGGCTTAACCATTCTGTTAAGTGGTTGAGCATCATGGAAGATGTAGTTCCAAAACCTCTAGAGGGCCAAGGACTTGATCATGCTGACCTTCGGTAAAGCATTTTGTGCGGCGGTTAGACGGTGTATGTTCGTGCAGATTACACAATATTGTAAAATCTGAGCAGACTTCCCTACGCCTTGTCATGGCCGATGTAAGCCCATTATTCATGGTTTTCCTGTGTCTCTAATGCAGCTTCCTACACAAGCTTATCACGCCGCCTCTCATCGCATGCCAGTAGCTTGTATTCTAGTTAAAGGAAACATGCAGCGCATGCGCAGCTTTAAAAAAAAGTAAATCTAATAATGTGACAATGTGCGGTTGTTGAGTACGTCACCTGGAAGCCATGCTAGCCCATGTCCTCAGGGTTGTCCTGTCACAGCTCTGGTGACTTGGATGTAGGAGTAGAAATGAGTTTGCATAAAGGAACTCACACATTCTGACCACTTTATCTTTTTGAAGTAGTCGGGATGCGAGGAATGCCCGCTCCCCCCAGCCCAGCTGAACTTGGTGGAGTTGGCTCCATCCCACCCAGCGTCACCAGCAGCTGGGAAATTTGAGTTTCCTTGCTGTTTGTTACTAGTGATATTGGCACACAGAGCATCAGCAGCTGGGAAATTTGAGTTTCCTTGCTGTTTGTTACTAGTGATATTGGCACACAGAGTATCAGCAGCTGGGAAATTTGAGTTTCCTTGCTGTTTGTTACTAGTGATATTGGCACACAGAGCATGCTGACGTTACGGAGACAGATCACGTAAGTGAGACCGCAATGGATCGGAGCTGCAAATTTGCATTGCCGATCTGCACAGGCGCTACGTAAGTAGTGCAGGGAATGCGAATTGCACAGAAAAGCCTCAGGTATTTCCGGATGCGGGAGTCCCCGAGCCACAGAGGAGGACGTGCGCTCAGCAATGGACAAATGTTGAGTAAAAAAAAATTGGGTAGTTAGCAGCCTCTGCCCAATTACTTAACCCCTCACCACTGGGTGGATTGTGCCTGGCGGAGGGGCGTTAATGCTGTCAGGGCACACTAGTACACCCCACTTGCCGACTGCTGCAGCAGGACTTCCTCCGGCTTGCCTATGCAGCTGACGCACATCACTTGCTGCAGGGAAACTGCCTGAGTTCAGGCTGTCCCAATGACGCAGGCCAACTGGTGGGCGGGCCTACCACGGCCCAAGGATGCCAGCGGGGCATGCTATGCTGCTCTGCGGCATTCAGTGCCACCTGCTGTGGGGACTGCATGGTATGCCCTGTGGCGCTAACAGGTTAAGGGCAAAAATGGACGCTCTAATTTTTCTTATAACCACTGGATTTTTTTTTCTTTTGGGAGTCCTGGAAACGGCAGTTCCTGTTCTGAGGGGGGGGGGGGGGTGGGAAAACCGTTCAGGCAGTATCCAGGCAGGGCTAGCAGACAACCCAGACTAGCACATGCGCGGATTCACTAATCAGGGTTATTCAAAGAGAATCGAAAAGTCACCGCACATTCGCTGACTTCGTTCTCTTCAATTCGGTTCGATTTGGCGATCCCATTTCGGCGACCCTGCGGTGTATTCAGCAAGCACCACAGGGTCCCCCGACTTGCAGGGAAGTCACCACAAACCTGCTGAAAACTCACCGCAAAACCCTGGCGAAAGCACACCGAAAACCCGCTAAAACATCTGGATTAACCCCGCCGGAAAAACCCAAGCAGGAGCCGATCACACGCAGCGAAGCCGCCGGAAAACCCGACACCGCAGACGAATGCAGTAAATAAATTAAAGAAACCGTTTGCTTGAATGTTTGAAAAGTGAAACGCTGTTTGCACAGAAACTACTGAGCGAAAATGTCTGAAATTTACATATAAGATCCAATGAATGAAAATAAAAAGGGTTGTTACAAAAAATAAAGTTAAAAAAAAAACGGCTTTTTTTTTAAAAAAATATCCCGAAACATGCTTAAAAGATCATAAAAAATCTATAGACTTTTTACTGCAGAATATTATAATAAACGGTTTATTAGATATTGGATTAAAACGGGAATATTTTTAACATTTGAAGCCTATGGGATTCGCCTGAATAAACCTGCCGCATGAAGCCACTGAATGGCAGGGCAATTCGGCAACTTTTCACTGCTGGTTTTTGTTCTCTGAATAGACGAAGCTATGGGGATTTCACTGCCCTCGAACAGGCACCGTATGTGCAGGCAATTCGCCAACATTTATTTATAATTTATTTATAAAGGATTTTACCAGGAAGGATACATTGAGATTTCTCTCGTTTTCAAGTATGTCCTGGGTTCAAAAACATTAAATTGTTACAGTTGTTACAGAAATACAAAGTAATACAATGCAAGATATTAACACAAATATACAGATTAACAGAAAACAAATATGTAGGAAATAGTCATTATGTTACATGTTTACAGGTGCATTCTGTATTGAGGTATGTTAGTAAGGAGCTCTTGAGGGACTTTAGACTGGGGGAAGATTTGATGGCGTCTGGGAGGTTATTCCATATTTGTGGTGCTCTGTAGGAAAATGAGGATCGAGCCACTGTCTTTTTGTATTGTGGTATTTGCAAGTAAGGTGCTGGTCCTGGATCGGAGGTTATAGGATGAGGGAGCTGCTGGGGGAAGCAGCCTATTCAGGTAGGGTGGCAGCTTCCCAGAAAAGCTCTTAAACACGAGGCTGGAAAGGTGAAGGGTGCGTTTAGACTCCAGGGATGGCCAGTTTACCTCTTTTAACATGTCACAATGGTGGGTCATGTAGTTACATTGTAGCGCAAAGCGGCAGAATGAGTTATACAATGTAGTAAGTTTCCGAAGGTGTGTTTGTGGGGCTGCTGCATACACTACAGTGGCAAGAAAAAGTATGTGAACCCTTTGGGATTATGTGGAGTTTTGCATGAATTGGTCATAGATGAAGATCAGAGCACATTTTAAGTCACAACAATTAGAAAAACACAGTCTGCTTAAAATAATACAACACAAACATTATATGTTTTCATGTGTTTATTGAACAGAACATGTAAACATTCACAGTGCAGGGTGGAAAAAGTATGTGAACCCCCTAGTCTAATGACTTCTCCAAGAGATAATTGGAGCCAGGAGTGAGCCAACCTGGAGTCCAATCAGTGTGATATTATTGGATGTGTTGCTGAAAGCTGTCCTGCCCTTTAAAAACACACACCAGTTTTGGGTTTATTGTTTTCAAGAAGCACTGCCTGATGTGAACCATGCCTCGCAGAAAAGAGCTCTCAGAAGACCTACGATCAAGAATTGTTGACTTGCATGAAGCTGGAAAGGGTTACAAAAGTATCTCCAAAAGCCTTGATGTTCATGTGTCCACGGTAAGACAGACTGTCTACAAATGGAGAAAGTTCAGCATTGTTGCTACTCTCCCTAGCCGTGGTCGTCCTGTAAAGAGGACTGCAAGATCAGAGCGCAGAATGCTTAATGAGGTAAAGAAGAATCCTAGAGTGTCAGCTAAAGACTTACAGAAATCTCTGGCACATGCTAACATTTTTGTTGAAACCTCTACAATAAGGAAAACCTTAAACAAGAATGGAGTACATGGGAGGACACCACGGAGGAAGCCATTGCTGTCCAAAAAGAATATTGCAGCATGTTTGAAGTTTGCAAAAGAGCACCTGGATGTTCCACAGCACTACTGGCAAAATATTCTGTGGACAGATGAAACCAAAATTGAGTTGTTTGGAAAAAACACACAACAATATGTGTGGAGAAAAAAAGGCACAGTACACCATCAAAACCTCATCCCCACTGTAAAACATGGCAGAGGGAGCATCATGGTTTGGGGCTGCTTTGCTGCCTCGGGGCCTGGACGGATTGTTGTCATTGATGGAAAAATGAATTCCAGAGTTTATCAAGACATTTTGCAGGAAAACGTAAGACCATCTGTCCGCCAACTGAAGCTCCGGAGAGGACGGGTGATGCAACAGGACAATGACCCAAAGCATACAAGTAATTCAACAAAAGAATGGCTTCAACAAAACAAAATACGCCTTCTGGAGTGGCCCAGTCAGAGTCCTGACCTCAACCCGATTGAAATGCTGTGGCATGACCTTAAGAGAGCGATTCACACCAGACATCCCAAGAATATTGCTACACTGAAACAGTTTTGTGAAGAGGAGTGGTCCAAAATTACTCCAGATCGTTGTGCAGGTCTGATCTGCAACTAGAGGAAACGTTTGGTTGAGGTTATTGCCGCCAAAAGAGGGTCAACCAGTTATTAAGTCCAAAGGTTCACATACTTTTTCCACCCTGCACTGTGTGAATGATTACATGTTCTGTTCAATAAAATCATGAAAACATATAATGTTTGTGTTGTATTATTTTAAGCAGACTGTGTTTTTCAAATTGTTGTGATTTAGATGAAGATCCGAGCACATTTTATGACCAATTCATGCAAACCTCCACGTAATCCCAAAGGGTTCACATACTCTTCTTGCCACTGTACATCTCCGTAATCAATAGCTGGCATAAGCATTTGTTGTACAATCTGCTTTCTTACTGTGGGGCTCAGGCAGGATTTGTTTCTGTACAGGGCACCTAGTTTTGGGTGAAGTTTAGATGAGCGTTTTTCGATGTGGGGGCCAAAGGATAGATTTGGGTCCAACCACATACCTAGATATTTGAGAGAAGTGACTGTGGTCAGCGTGCCATTTGATTTTGTCCCAACACATAGATGGGGATTTTGCAATTTGTGTAGTTTAGGTGCTGCTCCAAAGAGCATCGTTACAGTTTTGTCAGTATTTAAAAAAAGTTTTTGTTGTGTTTGATCCACTTTTCTACCTCTGTGAATTGTTCTTGCAGCACGGCCTCCAGCTGTGGGAGATTTGGTTTGCTGGTATAGATTACGGTGTCGTTTGCAGACGTTGGGCAGATCATTTATGAATATTGTGAATAGCAGGGGGCCTAGTATTGAGCCTTGGGGTACACCACAAGTGACAGGGAGGGGGGAGGTGGAGCTGCCAGAAATTGACACATACTGTGATCGGTCGGATACATATGATTTGAAACCAGGTTAGCGTGCAATCACCAATGCCAGAGTTTTTAAGTTTATCTAACAAGATGCCCTGGTCTGTGTCAAAGGCCTTGGCAAAATCAAGAAAGATGGCTCCAGTTAGGTTTCCTTGTTCCATCCCAGCTTGGATATCATTGCAGACTTTTAAAAGGGCGGTGAATTGGTGAATTGCCTGCTCTCTAAATAGCCGAATGACCAAGAAAGGTAACCGAATGCTGATTTTCTGCTTTCGGTTACCTTTCGGCAGCCGTTCGGATCTGTTTGAATAACCCTGAATGTAAAAGGACAGTCGACATGGTAAGAGCACCTTATCTTGTCTGTGGTCACACTGTCCTGAGCTCTCTGAGAGGGGATGTGGAGGCAGATTCAGCCATTCAAACGCATGGGCTTAATCCGGCACAGAAAATCAGCTCAGGTTTCAGGGCATGGAGTCCTTTGGGAACTAGCTGTATCCAACCGTGTCAAAGTCTTCCTGCATTGAGACCCACTGGATTGGCTGGAGCTCTCAGCCTCCCTGTGGCCCCGTGACCTGCTGACCTGGACTTGTGTCTTATTGTGCAGGTCTAAGAGGGAGAACAGCGCTGGATTCAAGTGCATTTTTAAAGGAAATTAAAAGGCTAAAACGGGAGAGGGTAGTGTGGAGGGGCAATGTTTAACCCTATCCTGTTTTTATCCTACCCTTTTAATCTCCGGGGCAGTTATTGACATTTGAGCCTGATGTGCAAATCCTCTTAAACAATGTAGTTATTGAAATTGTTTGGTTTTCACAGGAGGGATGCTATAAAACAAGTTTAATCCTTTTTTTTTTTTTTTTCCCCGTTCTCTTTTGGATGTGGTGTAAAAGTTGCTGTTTAGTTAATAAGCCCCATTATCCTACTACTGATTCATATGCGAGAGGAAAAACTCAAATATTATGCAGGATTATGATTCCAGTACTACCACCTCCACTGGGGGGATCCTTCCTAGCATTAACCACCACTTCATTAGACCTCGTATACTTTTTTTTTTTTTATTTTAAATTCATCTCTTAATAGTAAATTCCAGCTGGAGATCTTTTGAAGAATCATTCAGCAGTCCAAAAGGACAGAAATTAAACATGCTGGTCTATTCACTAACGATGAAACTCAGGATAATTGGCAGAGACCAATCTAGACCAAATAGTCTATTTGGAAAGTGAGATAGATGGGAGAATTTTTCTGATTTGACTATTTTGACCTAGAATTTTCTCTTCTCCAGTCATTCTCCTGAGTTTCAACTTTTAGTGACTAGACCTGATAGTGTCTTGAATATGGATTCAAAATGCAAATTCGGGGATCATACCAAAGCATTGCCCTGGTTTCCTTAGGTTTATTCTTTGATCATCAGGTAGATGTCCTGAAATGACCTTGTATCGGTAAAGCACAGCATTGCATGCTCTCGTCATGATTCACTTGTTCCCGGAGTCACAGCCGAGGCTGGATTAGCTGCCCAATGTCCTAGTCACTATTTATAGCAACGACAGGACTGGATGGGACGATGGATACACGGATGCTGTGCCTGGGTCGCTCCAGATTACTAGCAGCCGTCTATTTGCACTGGATGCCAACATGGCATCAGTTCAGTAGGAAAACCAGATTCCCAAGGGAATCAATGTATACGGAGGATGATTTTGAATGCTGATACATTGATCCAGCTCTGCAGATACTTATGTGTCACCAAAGTGTATAAAAGGAAAAAGTGTCAGTCCAGTGAAATGTGCACTGGTGCTAGTATACACACTTTAAAATGTGCCCTCAGTGTGCTTCCAATGAACACAAAACTTAAAAATGCCCTTGGCCTTCCGGCTGATGCAGCACAAGCCCCAGAGATACTTACACTGTGACTGCATCCCTCCCAACAGTTCAAATGGATAAACAGGGACGCGTGCCTCAGAGGCACCGCGCTCTCCTGGTTCTCTTCCAATCTCTCTCTTCACTCCTTCAGTGTCTCCTTCGTTGGTGCTTCTTCACCCCAAGTTCCTTTCTGTTGGGGTACCTCAAGGCTCTGTTCTGGGCTCCCTACTCTTCACGATCTATGCGGCCTCTCTGGGTTACCTCATTTCTTCCTATGGATTCCAATATCCTTTCGATGCGGACGACACCCAAATCTACCTTTCCTCCCATCGGCTGTCTCTGACCTCTCGAAAACAGAACCTCTCGTCTTCCCTCCCTCCAAAACAAACATTCCTGCACCCAATTCCCTTCAGGTGATTGGTGCCACCATTACTTCTACCTCTCAGGCTTGTTGCATTGTTGTCCTCTTGGACTCAGATCTATCCTTCACTCCTCACTTTCAGTCACTAACCAAATACTTCCACCTAAAAAAACATTGCATGTATCCGCCCCATCTTAATCAGAACTCCGTGTGTGTGCCAGCACTCAACATCACTTTTAATGAAGAAAAATATGGTTGAGTGCAGACCTCAATGTCAGATATTCTATGGATGGTGGCTTCTCTCAAGGGTAGGAAAAAACAAAGTTTATTAAATTTTCTACATTGTGAGCTCCCATGGGAATAGGGCCCTCATCACCTCCTGTACTGTTTGTCAAATGTCGTTCAATGTTTTGTAACCCTGTCTATACTGTGCTTATTGTACAGCGCTGTGGAATATGCTGGCACTTTATAAATAAAGAATAATAATAATTAAATCCTCATCTAAAAATGTAAGATGTATTTCAGCTCACTGAGCTTTTATCAGAAGTCGACCTCTGTTAAGGCTCGGTGAGATTAGAAACAGTCTTACGTTTAGCAAAATGCATTTTTGAATTTTTTAATATTTTTTTTTCTCTCCTACCTTCAAGTGCGTCCACTCAGGTGATTGTGGCGTTAAAGTGAAAAAAATCAAATACATGGCAATATTGTATGGTTTTGTATAATTGTTGTTTGTTTTATGGGAGTGATTCTTTTGGAGAGCTGCAATGTTTCAAAGGCTCCGCATCGTGGATAAGGTCACCGTTGTCCTCTAGTCTCACCGCTATCATTAGAGTCTGTATTTGCTTTGTACACAGGGGAGTGTCTGGGATTTTACAAGATCAGATGAAAAATCTGTCCATGTAAACATTGATATAAAACCAGCTGCACTGATCTATCGCTCGTATGATGGTTTATCTAGTAGTGTGTTGGGCTGACGGATGTTGCGTGAAGCTCTGCCAGGGTCTTTTTAACATGTACCATCAGTGTGTGTATATTCCGTGACCCGCTGGCATTATATCTTTCTACATAAAGTGTGTGTATATATCTCTAATAAATGACACTCCACTTACAAACCATCCATGAAAGCTTCTGCCATGGTGCATAAAGTCCTCTTGTATGTATATATTATGATGGATGCGGATGCACTTAAGGCCTTCATAACACTTTATTTTAAATCCATTAAATCTGTGTTTCGGCTCACCCAACAGGCTTTTTCGAGGTATGAGCCGAAGCGTGCGTGTTTTAATGGATTTGAAATAATTTCTTCATAAAACAAAACGTTAAGTATCCACATCATCATAATATAAGCGTTTTAAAAGTGCCGGCACTCCAGAACAGTACAGCAAAAATTGCCCCAGCTCAGAGTATATATACAGTTGTGTTCAAAATTATTCAACCCCCAATGCTGTAAAGGGTTTTAGGGAATTTAGTGTACATTTGTAATTGTATTCAGAATTAAATCCTACAAGGACTTTTTAAAGAACCATATGCAACTAAAATGACATCAATTGGTTTTGTAATACAGTAGTAAATGTTTATTTTGTGAATTCTTCATTGACACAATTATTCAACCCCTTAAAGACTACCACTCTGAAGAACAGCGGTTCATTCAAGTGTTTTCAGGTATTGAAAACACCTGTGGATGTCACGGAGCAGCAATAAAGCATAATAAGCACAAATTAGGCAGCTTTAAAATGACTGTGATACTCAGCTCCTTCTAGACCTTTACTGGTGTGGTTACAAACATGGTGAAGTCAAGAGAATGGTCCAGGAAGACAAGAGAAGAGGTGATTACTCTTCACAGGAAGGGCAATGGCTATAAGAAGATTGCAAAGATGTTAAACATACCAAGAGAGACCATAGGAAGCATCATTCGCAAATTCAAGGCAAAGGGCACTGTTGAAACGCTATCTGGTCGTGGCAGAAAGAAGATGCTGACTTCGACTGCTGTGCGCTACCTGAAGCGTAGAGTGGAGAAAAGTCCCCATGTGACTGTTGAGGAACTGAGAAAAGATTTGTCAGATGTGGGTACTGAAGTTTCAGCTCAGACAATACGGCGCACACTGCGTAATGAAGGCCTCCATGCCAGAACTCCCAGGCGCACCCGCTTGCTGTCTCCAAAGAATAAGAAGAGTCGACTGCAGTATGCCAAAAGTCATGTGGACAAACCACAGAAGTTTTGGGATCGTGCTCTGTGGACTGATGAAACAAAATTAGAACTGTTTGGGCCCATGGATCAACGCTATGTTTGGAGGAGGAAGAACAAGGCCTATGAAGAAAAGAACACCTTGCCTACTGTGAAGCATGGTGGGGGGTCAATCATGCTTTGGGGCTGTTTTGCTTCTGCAGGTACAGGGAAGCTTCAGCGTGTGCAAAGTACCATGAATTCTCTTCAGTACCAGGAGATATTGGATGACAATGTGATGCAGTCCGTCACAAACCTGAGGCTTGGGAGACGTTGGACCTTTCAACAGGACAATGATCCCAAGCATACCTCCAAGTCCACTAGAGCATGGTTGCAGATTAAAGGCTGGAACATTTTGGAGTGGCCATCGCAGTCACCTGACTTAAATCCGATTGAGAACCTCTGGTGGGACTTAAAGAAAGCAGTTGCAGTGCGCAAGCCTGAGAATGTGACTGAACTGGAGGCTTTTGCCCATGACGAATGGGCGAAGATACCCGTAGATCGCTGCAAGACACTTGTGTCAAGCTATGCTTCACGTTTAAAAGCTGTTATAACTGTAAAAGGATGTTGTACTAAGATTGAATGTCACTTGGGGGTTGAATAAAACTGATAATGATGTGAGCACAGAAAAGACATTTGTGGTTATTTCATTATAAATGTTATATTTGTCTGACCTACACGTGCCTCTTTGATTTAATTGTAAGCAAGATGACTGAATGATCAAAATCAATGTCAAACTGGCCAAAACACTCAATTTCATTTGGGGGTTGAATAATTTTGAACACAACTGTGTGTATGTATATATATATATATATATATATATATATATATATAATATATATATATATACACACACACACACAGTTGTGTTCAATTATTCATCTTCATCAAACCGACGTTTCGGCCCTCACAAGGGGCCTTTATCAACGTCGAAACCGAAACGTCGGTTTGATGCATTTGGGCATCTTTTTAATGCTAATTGAATAAAACATTGCTTTTACCATTTTTCCTGTTTGGTGTATATATATATATCTATTAGGGATGCACCGATACTGATGCTAGTATCGGTATCGGGGCCGATATTGCCGTTTGCACGAGTACTTGTTACTCGTGCAAACGGCCCGATACATCCCGCCGATACCGGAAGCCGGCGCTGGGTCGACTTGCCGGTATCCGCGGGGCTGGGGAAGCTGGCCGCGTGCATGAAGCACGCGGCCAGCGTTCCCCTCCGGCGCGCCAAATACTCACCCTTCCTGAAGTTCCGGTCTCTGGGCAGTGATGCGGTCACGTGGCCGCCAGGCGCATCTGTGACGCTGCCTCCAGCCGAGAGGCCGCGTCACAGGAGCGCCCGGCGGCCACGTGACCGCATCACTGCCCAGAGACCGGAACTTCAGGAAGGGTGAGTATTTGGCGCGCCGGAGGGGAACGTTGGCCGCGTGCTTTACATGCACACGGCCAGCTTCCCCAGCGTTCGAGCTGGGGGTAAATCTATGAGAGCTGCGGGCAAATCCATGAGACCTGGGGGCCATATCAATCAGAGCTGGGGGCAAACCCATGTGAGCTGGGGGCAAACCCATGTGAGCTGGGGGCAAACCCATGTGAGCTGCGGTCAATCTCATATAAATTTTTATATGAGATCTGTTCCTATTGGAAAGCGTCACATGACATTAAATAAAAGTATCGGTACTCGGTATCAGTGAGTACTTTTAAAAAGTATCGGTACTCGTACTCGGTCTTAAAAAAGTGGTATCTGTGCATCCCTAATATCTATATATCTATATCCCAGCTCACACCTCTTCTGCTGCCACTGCCAGGCTCCGCGTATCCGTCAGCGTTCTTCTCCCTACAAGGCGAGTGGCTGCTGGCATGCAGCTTGGCTGCTCGCCGGTAACCACCTGACCAGTGCAGCCGCGTTCTCGCGCGCTGGTGAGGTGGTTCCCAGGCGAGCAGCCAAGCTGCATGCCAGTGTCCGCTCGCCTCATAGGGAGAAGAACGCCGGCATAGGTGATTTTTGAGGGGGGGGGGGCCCTGCCACAGAGACGTAATGGTTGATCTATTCATAGAATGCCGAAGTGTCTGCGAAATGCCTTGATTTTTGGTGGTTCAGTTTGACGGGTTTAAACAGGCGAATCCCATAGCATTCAGTGTAAAAAATTTTTTTTATTATATTTATTTATTTATTTTCATTTTCAGGAAATCTGTCTTTTTATTGACCCTTTTTTGTATTGGGTGAAATTTTTGATTCCAAACTTATAAAAAAAAATGCTTTAATTCTGAAACAGACGTGTTATACATTTTTATTTGATTAAACACCTATTGGAAGCATAGCAGAGGTGTTTCCCCCACCCCCTTGCTTTGCAGTTCGGCGGCTCCACATTCAACGCACTTCAGGGACCCTGCGGTGAATAAACACCACAGGGTCGGCAAAATAGAATTGCCGAAGTGTGTCGAACTAGAAAGCACCGACATTTCAATTCTTTCTGAATAACCCCTTTTAAGACTGGGATTATCACATCCTAGAGCATTCGAGCCACTCCGAGAATTTTACGTCTGGCTCCGAAGGCTGGGGTCAGTCAAGCGTTTTTACGAGCAGACGTTCCTTCCAGTCTGACGCCCCTCTGGCCACCTCGCTGAGCGCAGTTAGTGCACTCAGCGCTGCAAGGCTCGATCCTCCTATGGTGGATCGCGCTTTGCAGCTCCGTCAACGCGCTTCAGGCAGGCTTTCTAAATGGACGCAGCACACCTGCTGTAGCATAGACAATTTGTGCGCGCTACAGCATGTGGCTGGCCCCGTCGCAACGACACTGGGATGCACGTCAGTAAGGGTGCAGATAGTACACTCGTCTGACACCCAGCCTAAAGGTCTGGATTAGATTAAAGAATAGATTGTCTCCCAAGATTTCTTATTGGCTCATGCGTTTTATATAAATTTGTGCTGCCCTGCCTGTACTCTGCTGCGATTCTACCCTCAGACCCCTGGTGTCCCCGCTCTCCAAACACTCACTAAACCTTGAAATTTTAATTCTGGGTATTTTGTTAATGTCTTTTGGCTGATATTCAACATGGTTTACTTTAGTAGATCTTTAATACAGGGCTTCACATATCTGGGAACAGTAGCAGCTGGCTCCTAGAAATGTATCTCTGGCCTGTACTTTATTTATTTTTTATTGCAAAATCCTTATACATTCAGAACGTGTCTTGACGCCGCTGTTCTTTCAATCTCCCATGTTTCCCATACATTGGTCAATGCCGGCTGTAATACGACTGACCCTGGTTTTATAGTAATGGAAATGCTTAAATTGGCCTGGATAAGCCTCCCATGACTAGTTGTAATTTGTGCCCATTAGCTGGTGGGGCTCTATTCAAAGTGTAATGTTTAGGTTTCGTGTAAACTTCCCAGAGCCATTATAGTCTATGGAGTTGTTAAATTTACAACAGCTCTGGTTAAATTAGCACAAAACTTGGATTAGGGCCCTGATGGTGCAGACCAGGCTTGGGAAACATCCCACCTTTTCTTCTGGCCCGGAGGCACCTCAGCTGGAGAAGATTCCTGTCATTTTGCCAGGGAACTCCTTAAATTGTTTCTGCCAAGTGATTGGGACGGGCCGTAAATAGAATATAAAGCGAGCCTCGAACACTGGGTCAAAGAAAAACTGTGTATATATGGAATACAGACTTGTGTGTACTTAACCTATTTTAAAATATATTTATTTATGGCTGATCCTTCTGAAGTGTGTGTGTGTCAACTTGTCCTTCTGTAGTTGACTTCTACAGCTTACATTAAATTTGTCCTGTCCTGGGCTAGAGGTCCTAGATTTATTGGGACTGTGTTGAATATGATTGAAGAGGAGCTGATGCAGATGTTGCTGAAATTGGCAAATTAGATGGGATTATCCTTGATTTGTCCTCCATGTTTCTCTTTGCTCTGAGATATTCCACCTGTCCAGGGAGTTATATACAGTGTATATTTCTTTATGAAGGATACATTGAAATTTCTCGTTTCAAAGTATGTCCTGGGTTCAAGAACATTAAATTGTTACAGAAATACAAAGTAATAAATGCAAGATTATTAAAAACAAAACATAAATATACAGATTAACACAGAAAATAAAAATATAGGAAATCTAGTCACTGTGTTACATGTTTACAGGTGCATTCTGTATATAGTCACTATGTTACATGTTTACAGGTGCATTCTGTATATAGTCACTATGTTACATGTTTACAGGTGCATTCTGTATATAGTCACTGTTACATGTTTACAGGTGCATTCTGTATATAGTCACTGTTACATGTTTACAGGTGCATTATGTATATAGTCACTATGTTACATGGGCATTCTGTATATAGTCACTATGTTACATGTTTACAGGCGCATTCCGTATTGAGGTAAGTTAATAGGGAACTCTTAAGGGACTTTAGACTGGGGGAAGATTTGATGGCGTCTGGGAGGTTATTCCATATTTGCGGTGCTCTGTAGGAAAATGAGGATCGAACCACTTTCTTTTTGTATTGTGGTATTGCAAGTAAGGTGCTGGTCCTGGATCGGAGGTTATAGGATGAGGGAACTGCTGGGGTAGCAGCCTATTCAGGTAGGGTGGCAGCTTCCCAGAAAAAGCTCTTAAACACCAGGTTTGAAAGGTGAAGGGTGCGTTTAGTCTTCAGCGACAGCCAGTTTATATCTATATTCTTGTTTGGGAATTTCATGGGTGACAAGTTCTCCACTAGAATTTTACACACATCCTGTTTGCACATATTCCCCTCTATCAGAAGGCTGTGGGAGCACCGCGTGGCCGAGACCTCTTGGCCATTTCCTGGGGTCGCAGCTGTAAAAACACATCCTAAAACAGATCGCTTGGAGGCCTCGTTGGCACTTTTCACTTTAAGTACGGGTTTCTCTTTTACTTTATAAAAGCTTTGTGGAGAGCGTCTCGCAGCCTCCTTGGTTTCTGTTCCCTGGCTGGGGCTGGACCAGCTGCTGGTGATTGCGGATATCTGCAGCGGCAGGACTCTCAGATTGCAAAGCTCTCTTGGCTGCATGCTAAATAGCTTTCCAGCCTGACGTTTCATATCAACCTTGGCAGGGCAGCCTGGCATTGTTCATGCTCTGGCGCGCTCTTCCAATAAACAGACGTCCAAGGCTTTAAAAACCTCTGGTGATGCCCTGCGTATCCGCATATCTTTAAATACATTGTTATTCCTGTTCCTTTACCTGCTAGATTCCTTGCTGTATGGTGGATTTCCTGTCGGTGGGCTGTCCTCTAGTCATTAAAATTACAATGTTATTCGTGCAAGTGAAGTTACCCCTGTATTTGATAATATTTTCCTGTATGACGTTTGTGCTAAGTTCCACTATATATAAAACGTTAAATGTAACTTTATCAGGGACGTTTATTTATATTACAATGGTTTTCGTTACTGGCTGCTCATGATGTTTTGTATAATATTAAAAGACAAAAAACAAAACCGGCACCTAGGGTCAGACGAACTCATTTTTCAAGTCTATCATCAAAAAGTGCGTCCGAACGCATGGGACGCACTTTTTGACGGAAGACGCAAAGGCGGTCATACAGTGCGCAATTACGTCCGTGATTTTTGACGGAGCTATAAAAAAACAAATGGACGTGATTATCACGTTGGCCGGACATGTGCAGCGTCTAACGTCTCCTAATCACGCACACACGCCGCTATGCCGATGCAGCGCACTCTATGCGTCAGTACTAGCGGTTCCACGTTCTTGCAAATATGCGTTCGTTTGCCGCTTGCGTTGTGCGGCCGCACTTTGTATGTTGGCCGTCATTGGACGTCATTTGCTGCTACCACGGCCGTAATAAAGTGCGGCTAAACGCACATTCACACTGCGTTCGTCTGACCCCAGCCTTAATTGGCAACCTTGGTGGCCCTGCAGATGTCTTTAACCCCTTAACGCCGCAGGACGTTCCATGCCGTCCTGCATTTGGCAAGCTTCAACACCGCAGGATGGTATGGAACGTCCTCGGCGCTAGGAGCCCAGCCGGAGGTTATACTCACCTCCCCGGCGGCTCCCACGCAGATCTGGCTTCGATGAAGCCTGATCGTTTTTTTTTTGGTTATTTTTTTATAGCCTGCCGGCGCAGTGACAACATCGCGCCGGCGTATTGACGTCAGTTTCAGGCGCACCCCCCTGCCGGAGCATGGGGAAGCGCCTGGAGAGGAGGGGAGGGGTGGATCCTTTGGATCCCTCTATCTCCCCATTGCCGGGGGCTAGAAGGCTGTGGCCAGTATCGCTGGAACGGTCACAGCCTGACCTTTCCAGCGATGTATGGGGGTTAACCCCTTAGTTGCCAGGTCGCGACCGGGCACTAATTCGTGCCCGACTGCAGCCTATTTCCGGTGGGGGCTGCTATCTTGGATGGCAGCCCCACCTCTGGGTCCCCCCCCCCCGCGTCAACTGACTCATCGCGCCATGCGCGATGATGTCCGTTAACCGGGGTAGCCCTAGCTGCAAAGGGATTTCCTAAGGAAATCCCATGGAGATGGGGGGTTCTTTGAACCCCTTTATCTCCTGATCGGTGGCAGCTAGGGGGTCATGCCTGATATTGTTGGAAAGGCCTGAGCATGTTAGCCCCTTAACGCCGCAGGGTGTGCCATGCCGTCCTGCATTTGACGGGCTTTAACGCCGCAGGACGGCATGGAACGTCCTTGGCGTTAGGAGCCCAGCCAGCGGTAATACTTACCTTCCCGGCGGCTCCCATGCAGATCTGGCTTCGATGAAGCCTGATCTGCGTCTTTTCTAGCCTCCCGGCGCGATGACGTCAGTTTCAGGCGGCCCCCCCCCGCCGGAGCATGGGGAAGCGCGGGGGGGGGGGCGCCTGAAACTGACGCGCCAGCGCGATGACGTCAGTGCGCCGGGAGGCTAGAAAAGACGCAGATCAGGCTTCATCGCTGGAACGGTCACAGCTGGACCTTTCCAGCGATTGTATGGGGGTTAACCCATGAGTTGCCAGGTCGCGACCGGGCACTAATTTGTGCCCGATGGCGGCCCCCACCGGAAATAGGCCGCGATCTTGGATGGCAGCCTCCACCTCTGGGTCCCCCCCGCGTCAACTGACTCATCGCGCCATGACATCCTAAGGAAATCCCTTGCAGGAGATAGGGGGGTTCTTTGAACCCCTTTATCTCCTTATCGGTGACAGCTAGGGGGTCATGCCTGATATCGATGGAAAGGTCTGAGCATGGCCTTTCCAAAGATATATATATCAAACATGACAATGAAAAAAGTAAAATAAAAGTGTATAAAACTAAAAAACAATTAATTTAAAAAATATATTTCAATATATATTTCAAATATAAATCAATTATAATGTGAGCGATGATGCTTCACCAATGATTTTTTTGGGGGGGTTTAGCTAAAATCACGTAATTTCTCTCCCCCCCCCCCCCCAAAAAAAAAATGGGTTCCCAAGTCTACCCCATAGAATATAACCGCAAAGGATCGGATAATAAAATGTGAACAAAAAACACTTTACACACTGTGGATGATTGAAATTTTATTGAAAATTCACATTTTCTTACATTTTTTGTTATAGCATTCTGGCAGGACATGACGTTTATATATAATTATGATATATTATTAATCTGCCGAGTCTGCCGGAAAGAACGATATATATATATAATTTGTCTGGGTGGTATAATAATACGTGACTTAAAACCGCGTTTAAACATGATGAACAAAAACTTCAGCAAACTTCACTTCCGAAAGAGCGCCAAAGTTGTAAAATTACTCATGTCCTTAAGGGGTTAAACTGCATCTCCCATGATCCACAGCCACTCATTAGGATGGCTGATCATTCATGGGATTTGTAGTTCCAAAACATGTGGAGCAGACAGGTATTTGTCAAGTTACTAATAATCGCTATTGGTCTTTTATTTCCTGATGTTACCTATTAGTGGCCAAGGCCGCTCACTGCAGCTGTGAAACGAGAAGTCCAGCTCGTCGCTAATCCAGGGCTACTCAGACAGCTGAGGCGCGTTCAATAACTCAGCCGCTGCAAGTGCTAAGTTAGCAACTTGCCATTGAACGCCGTTCAGCCACTCAGCGCTCAGCACTGCTAACTTAGCACTTGCAGCGACCCAAGGAAATACTGCGAGTAGCTGAGTGTGACGTATTAAAGATGGCCGCCGCCATGAAGAAAGTAACAATTTCGTACAGCAAGATGGCCGCCGCCACGAAGCAAGTAACAATTCCGTATGGCAATGTTAATTTTGAGGTTTTTGTTCACCAAAACACAAAATATTTATTTATTATTTACCCCTGCACATACATATATTACAGTTCAATTTATATTTTGTTTCAGAAGTAAACATAACATTTATTCATTAAAAACTATCATTTGTGGTGTGTGCATACAAAACGGGATTGTGCTGACTGCTTTTCTTTATTAGGTTTTGTCCGAGTGATACGAAAAACAATCTGCATCTTTCATTAAAAAATCGTCGGCCATTTTGGATTCAAAATTCGCATCCAAAGCGTTCAACACTGCTGCAGAAAACTGAATTGCTGCGCTGCAGCAATTCAGCAGCTGCTGAGGTATTGAACGGGGTCAGGCTGACATCTTGGATGTACTGACAGTATTGTGCATGAGTGTGGTGACAACAGACCAGGGACTTCCCTCCCATCTGGCAGAGAATTCGCCACACAGGAGTCCAAAAGACCTCTGCGTCTTCAGGAGCGCGTGTCCTACTGCAGGAGACAGCAACCATGGCCCACCAGATGTTTTAGAACTACATATCCCATGAGGCTCTAACAACCTAATGAGTGTCCGTTCTAGAACAGGATTTCCATATCGCAGTGCTTTGCTTCAGGCTTTGAAGCTGTACTTGATGATGATCCGCACGTGTGAACGTGGGTTCTGGCCGTGCATCACTTTGGCGCTCAGTGTGCATCTGTCTCTAGTAGTAATGTTATGTAGATGGAAATGGTTTTTTCCCCATAAATAGTTAAGGCGTGTGGGGCTTGAAGCAGCTGCGCTGTCCGTTACAAAGGTAATCAACACCAAGGTTACCTGCGCAACCCAATGATACGTAACTGCAACACGACCAGCAGGTTGAAGGTGTCACAAACCCAGTGTTTTTTTTTTTTTTACGTTTAAGGATCTGGATTTTTAATTGGCGGACTGTATGCCTGAGCACCGGCAGATAGAGTCCGCCATTTACAAAAGCAGATTCATCAGTTTTCGTAACTCTAAAATTGACTTGCGGAGGCAGTAAATGCAGCTCCGGTTCAGTCCTGTTATTTCACCCCCTTTCATTTTAATAAACTCAGAATTTTATTTATAGTTTTATTAAAGGGTAAGGCTGCAGACTGCGCATTCGTTTCCAGCCCATTACTTTTTCTGTAGCGCTTTGGGGCTTCCCCTCTTGCTAATTGATTTGAACTCTAGGGTAAACATTGGGGGGGGGGGTTTGGTTAAAAGTTACACCATTGAGTTCCGTTCCAAATCAAAAGGGTTTACTTTTTAAGAAGTATTGTATGGTGAATTCACTGTTCGATGCAATTTCGGGACAATTCGTCAATTCACAAAGCTGTCACTTTCTCAATTATTTTACCAGGAAGGATACATTGAGATTTCTCTCGTTTTCTAGTATGTCCTGGGTGGCGAGTATGTACGGTTCGGTGTCTTGCCCAAGGACACTTACTGGAGAGGTGCTCTTGCCGGGATCGAACCCGTGTCTCCACGGTTATAAAGCAGTGATGTTACCTCTACTCCATCCAGCCAGTGTGATTCTCCAAATACTGCCATGTTGATGGCAAAATACAGTGCAATTTGGTCTTCGGTGACCATGAAATTGTCGCATAGAGAAGTAATGGTCCGACTATTCACTGACCGCTGAACTGTACCGCAGTGACTATGAAATGCCCTGATTTTCTGTAATTCAGTTTGACAGCTTTAAACACACGCATCCCATAGGATATTCAATGTAAAATAATATTTTCAAATTTCTTTTTCAGCAAAAAGAGCCTTTTTATTTGTTTTCTTTTAGTCAACACAAAGTTGTTCTACAAATAAGGCTTTTTTTTTTTTTTTTTTTTGCTGAAAAAGAAACTTAAAAAAAATTGGGAAACAAGAATCCCAAGGGATATGCTATGTAGAAAAGTAATATTTTCAAGTTTTTGTATCTAACAGGCTTTGTTTTCTTTTTTTTTTGGATCTTTTTTTAATTTTTAATGGTTTAACCCCTTCACTGCTGAGCCATTTCACTCAGCCTGTGTGCTGAGCTCATTTTTGCTTGTTTTGCTGATGTTTAAATGTTATTTGAAGTCATGTATTGCTATCCGACCCAGACAAATCATATCTTTTTTTCTAGGCCGGCTCGGCAGATTTATAATTATTACATGTATACGTCATGTCCTGTCAGAATGCTATAACAAAAAAGTAAAAAGAGTGAACTTCCATTAAAATTTCAATGTACAATGTGTAACGTTGTTTTTTTCACATTTTATTATGCAAGCCTTTGCGGTTATTTATTCTGTAGGGCAGGGCTTGACAAGTTTGCTTTCATTCTAGGAGCCAGCTACAAAAGTTAGGAGCCAACGTTTCGGTGAGGATTCGCTTTTATCAAGGTATACCTTGATAGAGGCGAATCTTCGCAGAAACGTTGGGAACCTGCCTCTGCATCTGGGAGTTGGTTTGTACTGACCCACATTATGATTTTAGCTGCTACTATTTATCACTTTGTTACCTGCTGCTTTTTGCTGTTAGGTATGTTTGGTGCATGTGGTCTTTTGGCTACTTTTTTGAGCCTAGAAGTGTAGAGCGTTGCTTCTATTATCAGTTTGGCCGCTCTGATATAGATATATATATTATATTCTCAATCACACTATTATATTATTTGTTTTGTTTTCTTTGCTCTGTTGTCATTGGACACCCTATTTACCCACTGCAGAAACACACACAACATATATAAATACATACACCAGGGTTGGATATATTTACATTAAATGTAGGAGACAAAAAAAAACATTGAAGCCAACTAGATGTTTTTAGATGCCAAAGACTGCTTTTAGATTGGTGTAAAATAACCTGGAAATTTAGGAGCCAGTGGCTACCAGGCTCCTGGCTTTGTCAAGCCCAGCTATAGGGTACACTTGTTAAAAACGGGAAACTGGTACTGTATTTTTTTTTTCTTCTGAGAAAATACATGATTTTAGCTAAGTGGGGGAAAAAAATTGTCATTAGTGTGGCATCATGTCACATTTATAATTTAAAAGTGAACAATGGTGCTTCATTAATTTAACTAAAAAATTTATTTTTTATTTTTACTCCGATCCTGGTCATGTTTGGGCATTGCTCTGGCCTTTCCAATGATTCCTTCTAATGTAGGTCTCTGTGGATGTTGCAAACCGTTGTTAGGGTAGTGGTGATGGGCGTCCCGTGCTTTAAAGATTGAAATGCTGCCTGAGGTTGTGTTTGTGTATGTTATGGTTGTGCGAGTATGTGCTTTGAATGCTAACAACGCTGAACTCGATGATGAATGTGATTTGAGTGACCCGGGCCAACCTATCCCTTTTGTAATACAAGACATGACTTTTAGCACTCGATTATGTTTATGCTAACTAATGGCAGTCGGTGGGGTTCCCCGAACATCTGCCACCTATCTGCTTAATTAACTCTCTGTGGATGGCTTTCCACAAATTGTCCCATCTGTGCTTACATTACTGCAGTGTCGCTGCATACCAATATTGAAAATGAAACCACCTTCCCATGCGGCCCCTGGATATGCTGCGAAATAAGTTTAGACTAAAGATGTTTCTTATGTTCTGTGCATGTTACTGGGCTGGATGCTTCTGGTGGTTGCAGCTGCCCTGGTGTGGATCGGGCGCGACGTCGTATTTTCTGTATGTATAAAGCTGTTACAGTGTCAAACACCCTTCTGAAAATCAACCTGCAGAAGTGCTATCAATGCTTGCGATTAGGTGGTGTTGATGGGTGGTCTCGGGCTTTGGTGTAGCCAAGAAACTTCACGTAAACCTCAGAACGAAAAATGGAGGCCGGGTGCTCCAGTCTACATGGCATAGTTCTATTATATAAATATTTTTTGAGAAAATATGTCCTATGTTTTTACCAGGAAGGATACATTGAGATTTCTCTCGTTTTCAAGTATGTCCTGGGTGGCGAGTATGACATTGAGCAATATTTCAGCGGGAATTGCTGTTGTAAAGTCGGCTTTGCATAAACTGTAAGAGGGGGTCCAAACAGACAAGATAAGCACCAAAATGAGTGCAACCTAAAAAAGAAAGCAAAAATACACAGGATAGATCTTTCTAGATCTAGTGGCAATATTTCCCTTCACCAGTGGACAAGCATTTATTCCCTCCACATCCTGCTTCCTCTCAGACAAGAGCCAGCAGCTGTTAACAAGAAGCAGGAACTCCAGATATTCATTATTTTGCTATTACTTCATTTGATTTGAATGATACTGATATTTCATTACATACGTCTTCTTCAGGAGGGAAGAAAAACCATATCAAACTGGTAAAACAAAAGCGATGCATACATATAAACTCCCCACCATAACTCCTTATAAACGTCTTTGGTTTCTTGATGTTCATCAAATTCTCTGGCGTGTGGACTTAATGACAATATAATTCTGCGTTACTGCCGCTGGTAGTCTCCTCAACCAACATGGCGCCTCTTTGCTGGTATGGCTAGGAAGTGTGTCCATTTCTTTCTTCTGCCGAGACGCTGGTTCTCAAGCCTGAGGTTTACACCACCTGCTAATTTTTATCTTTATTTTACTTTCCAAGTTTGTTGAGGTGAATCACCAATGTCTTGCTGTGTTATTAATGGCCAGTCGGCAGCCATTCGTCATGTCACGTGCCAATATTACTGGCCAAAGAGGAATCCTGGAATGTCGATTTTTGAAGGTGAGCCCAGGAGACCTGGCTATTCTGGAACTGTTTTTGTAATGGGGCTCAGAAGAACTCCCCCGTCCAGGTCGACTCGGCTTCTCCATGGGCAGCTCCTATTGTGAAGAACAGGGATTCTAGTGCCTTGCTCAGGGGGTCCTAACAAGGACCTAGCAAAAGCTGCTTCCCTAAGGAAAGGTTGCTATCCTGCAAAGAACAGAGTGTGGGTACAACTGTACCCAAAACCAGAGACCGGACACAGTGTATGCAGAATGAAGCATTATACAGTGTGGCTTATTTTCCCACTAAAAACTGTATAAAAGCACTAAGAACACTGCTGGTGTTGCTGTGTCTCCTCCCCACGCTTTCCTGTCTCAAGTGTGCTTTCTCAACATTACATCATCCTTTTCCCACTGCCCTGTAGCTGAAGATGTAACCAAAACAGAACGATGCAACAGAGACCAAACATGCTTACATAACTAGATACAGTATTGAATAAGTAATAACACACTGAACAGTGAAGCTGTGGGCATATCGCCTAAGCAGTTGTTTCCGTTAGTATTGGAATAAAGAAAAAACTGTTTAATATCGAGCAGTAAAATAGAATTCAGTTAGTTCTGGGGAAGCACAACCTATCTGGGCCATATATACAAATGTATGTGCATTATTTACGCACTGTGATTCAGAATGCAATTTATGACCGTGTAGATGAGTGATAGCAAACCCTGGCACACTAGATGTTTTACAACTGCATGATCCCTCTACCAGCGTTAAGGAACACGTAGTTCAGAAACATCTGGGATGCCAAGGCTCACGTTCACTGGCCTAAGTGAATTTTACTGTAGAGCTTCGATTCTGTGGATTGTTTATTGTTTTTTGTATCTGTTACTCACCCAGAACCCCCAAAATATATGGAAGTCTCTAAAAGAGGGGCGTTCAGACGAGCAGAAGGATTTGGTCTCAAACCAGCGACTGTGTCCTATAAGTAAACTCATTGCATGAATTACCCGATTGATATTGTATTGCGCTCCCCCCCCCCCTCTAATTTCCTGCTGTTTTATAGTTTAAGCGTTGGCATTTTTTTAAGTTGTCTGGGATCAGGTTCGGTACAGCTTTGCCAAGTCTTGGTTAGACGTGTAACCACTTGTGGTTGTTAGCGGTGAAGGAGGTTGAGCATCACATGATCTTTAGCGCACTGTCTCGTAATTAATCCTCCCGATTTGTATAATGTGAAGTCTTCACCCCCCCCCCGGCTAGCTCTGAGCTACGTTGGAGAAAGGTCACAGGCTTAAGACAAAAACACACTCTAGGCGTGCTTTGTGCCTTGGGTTTGTTGTGTGTCTGGTGTGCGACTCAGTGCGTTGATGCAAATTGATGTGATCTCCACGCACTTTATTCTAAAACGCCGCTGTAATTAATTTTAACCTGCCTGGTGATCTCGCTCCAGATCTGACCTGGCAGGTTGGGCTCCTACGCGCTTATCTGTCTGGCAGGCTTTTTGGTGTCTCGCATTAGCATATCCTGGAAAGTGTATTTTCGGTATAACTCGAGGCGTGCTGCTGCACGTCCGGCCAAGTCTGCTGAACTGAAAATAGCCTTTACAGACAGCAGTAATAGATTTATTATGCGCATAAAATGTGGCACGAGCTACAATACGTTTGGGAAAGTAAAATTGCTTTAATAATGTTATTGTTAATTCATGTCAAATATAGTGCATTTCAAGCAAAACTCGTGTTTTCTATGTGTGCCATTAAAAGTCTCTCAGAAAACCTTATGCATTCATGGGAATCTGGGTGAACCTCTAGGATAGAAAATTAAATGGTAAAAGTCAAACCCGAAATATCAAATTGTCAATGAGCGGCTTTGTAACTACTGGAAGCACGGACTACACTATCACCTTGTCTTGTTGTGCCACAGGAATATGCTGTGCACTGTGTCAGGGCGATGTGTGGGTGACTGGATTGTGGCATAGTATTGTCAGATCCTCCATGTTTTCCTGGACACTTACAGGGTTATCCAAAGAGCTCCGAATTGCTTGAGAAAGGTAACCGAACGCTGAAAATCAGCGTTCGGTTACCTTTCCTGGCCATTCGGCTATCCAGAGAGCAGGCAATTCGCCAAATCCTGGCGAATTGCCTGCACATACGGTGCCTGTTCGGTGCCTGTTCGAGGGCAGTGAAATCCCCATAGAGAAGCAATGCTTCGGCTATTCAGAGAACACAAACCAGCAGTGAAAGGTTCCCCTAATGCCCTGCCATTCGGTGGTTTAATTCGGCAGGTTTATTCAGGAGAATCCCATAGACTTCAATGTTAAAAATATTCCCGTTTTAATTCAACATCTAATAAACCGTTCATTATAAAATTCTGCAGCAAAAAGTCTCTTTATTTATAGATTTTTTAGGATACTTTAAGCATTTTTCAGATTTTTTTTTTTTTTTTAAAAGTCCGATTTTTTTTTTTTGATTTTTTTTTTCAGTTTACTTATTTTTTTTGTAACAGCCCTTTTTATTATCATTCCCTGGACCTCCTGTGAAAATTTCAGACATTTTCGCTCAGTAGTTTCTTTGCAAACAGCGTTTCATTTTCCCAGATTCATACAAATGGTTTTGCTAATTTATTCACTGCCTCCTCTACGTCACAGCTGCTTCGGCTCTGTGTGATTCGGCTCCTGTTCGGCTCCTGTTCGGCTCCTGTTCGGCTCCTGTTCGGCTCCTGTTCGGCTCCTGTTCGGCTCCTGTTCGGCTCCTGTTCGGCTCCTGCGAAGGTTAATCCAGATGTTTTTGCTTGTTTTCAGCGTGCATTCGGTTAGTTTTCGTCAGGTCTTCGGCAGCTTTTCCCTGCAATTCGGGGACCCTGTGGTGCTTGCTGAATACACCGCAGGGTCACCGAAATGCAATCGGCAAAAGGAACCGAATTGAAGAGAACGAAAAGTCACCGAACGTGCGGTGACTTTTCGAATCTCTTTGGATAACCCTGTATATTTATTCAGACTGATGGACAATTCATGAAAAATGCAACCCCGCAGCATGTATGATCCATACTTCGCAGGTGAGAGATCAAAGGTGACCTGCCTTGATTGCAGCCCTGCAGCATATGAATTATACATACTGCAAGGCAGCACATTTCTCTGTGCTCTACTCAAGATGAAATGGTAATATGTGTGTTCAGGAAAACATGGTCGATCTGGCAACCCTACTGTGGCACAATGTGGGTGTAATGACACAAGGGAGAGAGGAGTTGGTCAATAGGTGTTTAAATAGAACTTCTATCTGAATACTTCTTTTCTAGGAGAGCCTTTTAAAAAAGAAAAAAACAATCCTGTACTTTGGATATTGTATTTTTTTCCCCCCATCAACAATCTGTGAGGTGGGATTTCTCCTCAATGAAGACGTTTCTGGTGACTTCATGACTTGGGAGTTCCATATGCCAGGCCCCTCTGGCTGATGGTGTTCCAGCGAGCAGCCACCGGCTTGTGAAGGTTGAAACTCTGCTTTCCCACCTTCAGATGCCGGCGGCCGCTCGCTGGGATACGGTCAGCTTGAGGGGCCTGGCAGAATGCTGCTAGAGCATTCTGCCAGCTCTCACATACCACCCAGCAAGCCAGCCGAGTGCTGGCTTCCGGTATCATAAGTATCGAGCGCGTTTGCACCGATACTAGTATCGATGCATCAATACTTGCTTCAAATTGTCTGCTGCAAACGGGAACAGCAACTCTGTCTACCAACATTGGCAACGCCCTACATGAGCCTTAAGAAACTTTGTCAATTTTTCAGCAAAATCTGCCACGGTTGGAAGACATACAGGGTTATTCAGTGAAAGGTGAAAACTAGGAGACCTGGCAGGAGAAGAGAACAATCTAAACCAAATAGCCGATTTGGAAAGTGAGGTCAATGGGAGAATTTTTTTGGTTTGGCTATTTTGACCTAGAATTTTCACTTCTCCAGTCATTCTCCCGAGGTTCACCTTTCTTTGAATAACCCTGTATGTGTTGTGGGACTAGATGCACCTGTTTTGTGTCTCGAGCGGTGTACTGGTTCTGCTTCAGTCAAATGATTTGTATCTTTCCAGCATTTACAATGTGCGTTCCTTAGGGAGCAGGGCCCTCTCTTCATCATTCATCTGTCCATCTATGTCTTGCTTTAATTGTAAACCCTGTACTGCACTACAGAATGTGTTGTTGCAATAAAATAATTGTATATATTTTAAGAGAATTGCCCACACTCTTGTATAAGAGGAGGTATTGGTAAAGGGGTGTGTGTATCTATTTGGTTTTTCTACTTTGTGCGTCACCTAGTTGAAGCATACTGCGTCGAGTTCATTATTGCCTTGTAATTTGATGATCTGGTTAGGAGCTCACACACCTTAACTCGGGACTCGACAATTCAGGGATCGAGTAGTAATAGACTCTTTAAAATTGTCTCTTTGCTTCCTAACCCCTCGTACAATCCTAGACAAATATAGCCTCAAAACTTTGAATGTTATTTATTAGCAAAGTATATTACCAGGAAGGATACATTGAAGGATAGCGGGCCGCTAGGTTGTCAGGCTGGCTCCTTTAGTGTTGTCATTGTGTATTTTAAGAATGGATGAACTTATGTCAAGGTTGTCTTTATTTTTAGAATCTTCTAATGGAACTCTTGCAATCTTTCGTTACAGATGCATTAATTATTGGCCACATTCTTCTTACTAAAGGTAAGTCTTTACAGCTCCTTCCATCCTGCAATAATGTCACGCTGTGTAAACTGGTCCCGTCTCATTACCTACTTAATGCTTTCAATTCCATATCTAAAATTTCACCTTTGTTTTCAGTGCCGACAAAAGGCATAATGGTTGAAATGGTTGCCTTTTTAGGTGACACTGCACTTGGGATGAATGAGGGCTGTATGGTCTCCGCATGTTTATTGGCAGATCTTTATTTAAGAGATTCCCCTCACTTAACCTCAAAACACAGTTAATGGGAAGAATTGCATATTATGTGATATCCGCTTGGCGTACATGCTTGCCTTTCGTTGGCTTGAATCCTTTCCAGCTGTGACTCGAAGCAAGATAGACGCAACGCTGTAAAAGTAATCTATACATAAACCATGCATAAAATAGACGTGCAATTTATATCTGTGTCTGCCGGGGCATATTAAAATGTCTCCCCCCAGGCCTTGCATTCGTTTAGTGTCAGATTTAATAAAGAAAGACAGTTAACAAAAGCAATCATCTCCATCTCTGCGCACGCGTTTAATCTCTGGCTGTATGAGTGGACATGTTAACCGTGGTGTCGAACTCCGAGGCCTAGGTCACTCTTTGTTCTTGGTCTGTCCGTCCAGACTGCTGTCCCCATGTTACGTCAAAGCCTGGGTTCTGTGCTTTGGGTCAGTACTAGACTGGGCATGGGATCGGTTTACAGAGATGCAGATGAAAGATGATGATACTTTGGGGAGTCCAAAGAAGTGCTGCAGACAGCAGAATAAGCGGCTTTCCGGTCAGATCCGGTTTCACGGCTGTATGAAGCCCAAGCAGTATGTAACGTGAGATTTCACACACACACATACCCTTAACTTGTGAACCAATTCATAATCGCAGACGTAGATCCTTGTATACATAGGTGACACACTATACCCAAGTTACTACCTCAACAGTGGACCGTCGTACGTCAGGTTACCTAGAGGACTCTCAGATTCAGAAGCCATATTCTATTTTTTGCCTTTCTAGTCTTGTGTGCCACTTTGTGGCCAAGATCTTGTATTGATGATGGGAGAGTCGCAGCGCTGCATAAAGTCTTCTCCAGCACATTATCCCAAAGAATCTCCATGGGGTTAAGGTCTGGACTGTGTGGTGGCTAATTCATGTGTGAAAATGATGTCTCCTGCTCCCTGAACCGCTCTTGCACAAAGTGTTTGTATCTCTAATGCTAGGACCATCATTGATGGGACCAGAACATTCACACAGCCACAAAGGACACCTGCAGGGAGCCGACGTCTGTAAAGACCTTTCCTTGAAACTCTTCTGTCACCCAGGGTTCCTTTTCATCCCTCGTGATTTCCTGAGATGTGATGTTCACACACCACCAAACCGGTGGTCCAGATTCAAAGAGACGCACGTGTTCACACATCAAGACGAATAACGGCACTAAGCCAAATATGCTGAGCTGGCGAACCGGGCTCTGGGCTGGGGAGAGAGCTTGAGGATTTGCAGAAAGGAATGACATTTGCATGAACTTGTTAAAAACAGCGGCGACTAATCAGAATACAATTTAATTAGACTGGGTGGGGGGGGGAGGGTTACAATTTGTATGCATCCCTGTACAGGAAGAGTGTAAAGAATACAATTTGCAAAATTGATATAAATGTTCTCTTATGTCCTATACCTATATACCATTTACCATATACTAAATACATTTTTTGGCCTCCTTGTGTGTTGGGTACTAGTTTTTAATCATCGCAGAGATCGGTGTCGAAGGATAAAAGATGGCAGATATATGTTGTGTTCCAGCCAGTATTTCATGGAGTGACAGGATGATTTAAACGGTTTACTGACCAGTGTTTTGGCATCACGGTGACAAATGGTTCCTATACCCTGTGCACACGAATGGCTTATGCTCAGGCTCAACTGGAGATGTATGACAGCGAAACTCCTAATAGACCTTAAGAAAGCATTGGTCAGCATGACACTGCATGGTTGTGGCTCCTTTTGTTATATTCTTGCTAGGTGCAAAAATAGATTATGAATTTAATATATAATGCCCGGTCGAAGAGTCCCCACCTGGATTTAACTAGGCAAATGTGAGTCTTCCACTGGATAATTACTGCAGTGATTTAATATGTTTCGGCTTCTATAAAATGAGGTCATGTGACTCCCTGAATATACTGAATGAGCAGGTCTTTCCATCAGTGGGTTTTTCTCCCCTAATGGCACAGCGGGCATATTCCAAGATGGCAATGCAAGGATTCACCGGGCTCAAATTGTGCGAGAGTGGTTCAGGGAGCATAAGACATAATTTTCACACATGGATTGGCCACCGCACAGCCCAGACCTTAACCCCATTGAGAATCTTTGGGATAATGTGCTGGAGAAGACTTTATGCAGCGCTGCGACTCTCCCATCACAATAAAAGATCTTGGCCTCAAATTAATGCCACTCCGGATGGAAATAAATGCTGTGACATCGCATGAGCTTATCCAAACGATGCCATAGCGTATGCGTGACATAATCCCCGTAAAAGACTGTCCAATGAAATTGCAGTGTGTAACTTTTTTCGGGAAGGTCGTGTATATTTTGCATTTTAGAGTGGCAGATAAATTCTTCTAGAAATCTAGACGTGTGTCTTTCTAGCTTTTCCCAACCATGACCAAAGACCTCACTTAAGCAAAAAAAAAATTTTTTTTTTATTTTTTTAATGGCTAAAAAATGTTACTTCTAATCAGTTGGCAAATATCTTTTAACAGGATTTCTTAATTTATTCACACATGAAGGTAACTAAAACACATATCAAAGAAGGTCCTCCTAATCGCCAATTCAGATTGAAACCTTTATTAATTGCCTCCGGTGTGAGCAAAGACTAGGTATAAAAGAGAGAGACCTGAGAACCAACAGCTTTAGTGGCGTGGCCTGTCCTACGGCGAGTCCCCACTCAGGACTCCTAAGGTTTTGGCTCGATTGGTGCTGTTACAGAGGAGGCTGAAACATATGCAATTCTGACGGTCACCCAAAAATGGTGTTCAGAACTGAAATGCCAAGGAAGTCTCCTCTGCACGAGTGATTCAGTAACCCCTAATGATCATTTCAGCCTTGTTTAGGCTTTGAGGCCTCTTCAGGAAGGCTTAGCTGCTGCCCATCTAGGCACCGTAAGCAAGGGATCCATGTCTGTATTGCGCCATACATTTAAAGTGGCAGCCACTGACCAATTAACCTGTTACCGCCATGGACGTACTTTGCTATCCGGCTGTGTGACCGCATTACACGCCCTGCTGGCTTCCATGGGTCTCTGTGCTCCAAGCCACCAGTTGACACTTGCTGTTGACTGCTGTGGGACGTCCTGAACTCAGGCGGTCCCCTTGCAGCCAATGGCACGTGCCATGCTTCAGCTGTGTATGTGGGCAGAGGAGGTGCCCGCCGCAGCAGCTGGCCAGTACGCCCCATTGCTGGGCACAACCCACCCCGCAGCAAGTGGTTAGAGATGCTGTCCTGGTGCTTGCAACTTTGTCTAATTTATTTGGACCTCATTTCCTGTATATTCTGTGAGCGAATGCAAAGATTTGGAATAAATCCTATGATCCCTCACACACCGCAACACTTTTTTCCCAAATCATGACTGTATAGGACAGGCAAGCCACCCTAAAACATGTATTTTTAAATGAGCATAATTCTCCCCCACCTGAAGCATTTCTTCCTTCGATTTGACATACAAAATAGGATTTTAATGCTCAGCTCTCGAGTTAATACGATTTGCGGCTTTGCAGCAATATGGTGATTTGCGTTGTGTCGTTCCTCCCATAATCTAATGTATCTCCTCTGCAAACTCCAAACGTAATTAGTTCTAGATTATTCAGTTATTTTCCAGTTTATTAATTTATCTTTTGTGAATCATTCTCCGCAGGGTCTGTTAACATAAGGGCACGGCATCCAGCTGACTGTGCTAATCGCTCGCAGCCGAATGTCACGGTATTAACATGGTTTTATGATGAAGAAATGTAGATTATAAATAACCTAAAGATATAAAAATAATAGTCAAACCAAAACTGATCTCCCTTTTCAAAGCTATTTCATAAATATTGTATCGAATGGGTTTATCCCCGGCTTTATTTAAATAAAAATATATTTTGGAAGAAAAGAAAATGAGTGCAATATCTCTGCCAACAAATAAAGACTTCCCGCTGTGATTTGGCGTGTGAACCTGTGCCCCATGTATTGTGCTTTGGCCAAGGGGCAGATTTATTGCTGCAACAAATTGCATGTCACTACTGTTGCAAGATGCAGTGATGGCTTAATCCGGGACCTCCTGGTACTCTAACCTGCGCAAGGTGCACTTTATGGAGGCACTTTTTAAAATGGTTTAACATTTTGGGCACTATTGAGGAAATGCTGTATGGGTTTTGATAGTATTTCAAGGTGGTAGAATCTAGAACAAACCTGTTCTAGTCCATTCCAGCACGTCAGAGGCCGGTACACCGGCAGCATAGGCTCTCCAGGTTTTTTGGAACTACATCTCCCATGAAGCTCTGCCAACCTCATGACTGGCAGAGCATCATGGGAGATGTAGTTCAAAAACCTCCGGAGGGCCGAGGTTGCTGATCCCTGCCATACATTATGAAGATACGTGATACTGACATTTCTATAGAAGGCGTTCTGTAAGCTCTGCACCCGAGGAGCTTTGCGATGCTTTCCAAAAGCTCTTATTTCACTCCAATAGCAGTTTGGAGCTTATTATCCTTTCTGTAGAGTTTGCAAAAACTGTTATCGGTTGAAGGATTCGAGTCTCGGTGATGTTTCTGAAGGTCAGGTTATTCTGAGAAAGCTTTTTACAAAGACAGGTAGGTGTTACAAGGCTCGCAGCAATGTGCTTTTTTTATATTTGTATGTGTTTTGAGCCATTTTTATTAGTTTTTTTTTTCCTTTTCCCCCTTTTTCTTCCTCGTCGCACACATCTCTTTTTTCCTCGGCTCAGGGACTTCTGAACCAAGAAGTCCCTGCAGCGGTCTAGCACAATTTTTTTTTTCTCCTATGCAATTTGCGTAGCAGAGGAACAGACAATTACGCTCCGCTATAGACTGGATTGGAGCTGCGCGCATGCATCCGTTGCGGCCTCCCCTGTACCGTTTGCTATCGTGTGCGACATTGGCATGTTCTCTGCATGCTGTCGTCACTATAGTGACTGATCTGGGGGACTGTGAATCCCACCTACTGGTGACACTGGACGGGGTGGAGGAAACTCCCCTGCTTACCCAAACATTTTCACCCAAGGGGGGGGGGCGTCCTCACATCCTGACCACTTTACTAATCCTGAGCACTTTGTTTTAGAGTGTTCCTTTAACAATCGCTGTTTGTGACTTTATCAGAGTCACTAAAGTCTACGGAGTTACTAAGTTTACACCGGGGTGTCCTACAACTCGTGGTGCTTGGATACTACTGGTGATTTGAAAAATCATTGGTAACCTTTCATAAGCCGCTGCTCTATGGCTGCCCATTAAAGCAATGAATATATGTAAGCTCATACGATCCCTACTTAAAGAAGTTTTTTTCTTATTTAATGAATCAAAAACTAAATATAAAAACAATAAAATGCAAATTTTTGCAAATTTTTTTCCAGCTTCTTCATTAGCATTACAAATTCGTACATCAAAACTCTGCGTTTATGTCCTAAAGTCTATGTTGAATGATGAACGGTCGTGGCTTTTATTCGATTTGTGTTCCAGGTCTGTGTCTGATTTGTTACATGTTTGAGCGCACAAGCTTATTCCGTATTATAGCATTCACATCTTGGAAGATAACTGCTATATTTCCACTCCAACATTTTGCTTTCGTATCGGAGGCTGGTCCTCTCGTCACTGCACATCTCCCGTATATGAGTGGTTGGTTTCGGGGACACATCCACAAGTAGGGAACCTCTCCTGGGTGACACCGATGTTTTGGCATTTAATGGATCCAAACAAGGTGAAGGAACCTCCTGTCGGCCAGCTATAGCGAGCTCACCAGTCAGACACCGGTGCGGACACACAACGGACGCGGCAGACAGACGCAAGTTAGGCAGGAACCTAAATCTGCTAGAACGGACGCACAGAGTGCGCGGTGTCCGCCATGTCCGCGTAGCTTTGTGTGTGAGTGATGGAACGTAGTCAGACGGACTGCATTTATATGTCCAGCATTTTGACGGACAAAATGGTTTTCATATTAATTTATTTTCCCTTCTACATAAATCAAAATTAAGTCAGTCACAAAAACAGACTGTGTGGCCACTACCTTGTCAGTCATTATTTTGTCCATTGTGCACGGACACAGTCCACACAGAATGCGCTCGTCTGACCCTAGCCTTAGGGCAGCGATGGTGAACCTTGGCACCCCATGTCCCATGATGCGTAATACACATAAGGCTGGCAGAGCATCATGGGACATGCAGTTTAGAAACATCTGGGTTGCCAAGGTTCAGATCACTGGCTTAGTGGATAGTCTGAAAGGCCGGCTAGGTAATCCCACAGGTTTGGGTCTACCTAAAACGACGTTTGGAGGGGTTGGGCAACTTAAAGGAAATCCATTATCCATTTGATACCCCCTGACTAGACCGAAATCAAAGACCTATCGATTTGAGCTGAAGTTAACCGAAGCGTGACCTATCCACTTCAGCAGCCGAAGAAATTGTCGTCATCCCTTGATTATGGATAATTTGACTTTTTTCGGCAATACATTTTAATTGCCCATATTTGACCTTGTCTAAGCAAGACGTGCTCTTATTTTGCACATGTAAGCTCTTCCCTGAAGTAATGGTTATTGACGGATTTATTTAATGCCTGGAGATTAGAGAAGAGGCTGATAAATGGCATTCTGCAGGAATAGTGCTGCCCATGGGGAGTCCTGTATATATGTGACTTAGTCATGCTGCGCTAAACTCTCGCTGGTAAAGGATTTTCTTTTATTTCCACACATCAAAGTGTAACTCTGTCTTTTTATTCCTGATCTAGGAGCTTTTGTGTAACTTTCGTTATGAATGCAGGGTATACATACAGACGTTCATAGATCCATGATCATATCTCCTGTCATCTGAGCACTTCTCGGGCAGAGGCTGCTGGTTTGCTTTGTGTCCTGTATCCAGAGCTCTCCCATGGGAGACTGATGTAGGTCAAGACTCTGTCACTCTGTAGTTTGCAGCTCCTGAATTCCCTTGGTTATATAGTCTTTGCTGCTGTGAAAGTAAAGTCATTTGATCTGTGACATCCTCTGCCTCCATAATACAGATTGTTTTTGTTTTTATGCTCTGTGAATGGGTGGATTTAGATACAAATGTTTCATTATTCCAGGAGACCATAACATGAATTCTATTATGAGGTATATAGGAGATTTCCCAAAGCCGCTGCCTCATTATAAGGTTACCCATGTCCTCCAGTAGGGATGTGCATGGCTGAAAAGTTTTGTTTTGTTTAGTTTCGTTACGTTTTCGGAATTTTGTTACTAATTTCGTTTCGTGTTTCGGATCGATTTTTGAAATTTTGAATTGATTCGAATTTCATATCCATTCGATAGTTAATATCAATTCGAACTTTGGATCACTAGATAAAACCTCAATCAAATTTTGCTGTTTAAAAGAAAAGCTAGGGTTAAATTTTAAGCGGTGTCACAGATTTAGTATTTGAGTCAAATTAAACCGTGAAACTTTATGAATCGAATTAAGTCCTTTGCTGACTATTACTTGTAAGTTAAGATCAATTCAATAGTTTATCAATTATTCAAATTTTTATTTTATTATGACAGTGTAAAACAAATAATTTTTTTTTTTTTATATACCGTTTCGATTCGGATTCGTCTCGTATCGATTCGTTATTTGGAAGTACTTCCGAATATGAATGATCAAATTTCATTGTGAATTTTTCCGAAATGAATGCACCTCTCAATCCTCCAGTACTCTGCACTAGATATTCACTAGGTCATGATACATTTTTGCAGTATCTGTGCAGTTACCCCTGGGTGCCTGTATAAAGCAGTGGTTCCAAACCTTGGTCCTCAGGTCCCCATAACAGACCAGGTTTTGCAGATCACCTTGGGAAAATACAGACTGAATCCTGCAATCACTGAGCAGTAAATCATATCACCTGTGCTGTGCTTCAGATATCCGGCAAACCTGACCTGTTAGGGGGACCTGGGTTGTGAACCACTGTTATAGGTGTTTAGAGCAGAATTTTGGTGTTGGGTGTTGCCTCTTCTCGGAAGGCAGTCGAGGCCAGCATTCCAAGGGTTGGGACCCCATGGATCAAAAATTAAGGGAGGGTCTGCTGGTTGAATGACTGCTTAACCAATTGTGTTATCATACCCAGGACATACTCGAACGATCGAAATCTCAATGTATCCTTCCTGGTAAAATCCTTTATAAATAAACAAGGTGGAAAGCCTGCCCAGAGGGCAGTCTATTGTGGATATACTGCCCCAGCTCATGGATATACTGCCCCAGCTCGTGGATATATTGCCCCAGCTCGTGGATATATTGCCCCAGCTCGTGGATATATTGCCCCAGCTCGTGGATACTGCCCCAGCTCGTGGATACTGCCCCAGCTCGTGGATATTGCCCCAGCTCGTGGATATATTGCCCCAGCTCGTGGATATTGCCCCCCAGCTCGTGGATATTGCCCCCCAGCTCGTGGATATTGCCCCCAGCTCGTGGATATTGCCCCCCAGCTCGTGGATATTGCCCCCAGCTCGTGGATATTGCCCCCCCAAGCTCTCATGGATATTGCCCCCCCAAGCTCTTATGGATATTGCCCCCCCAAGCTCTCATGGATATTGCCCCCCCAAGCTCTCATGGATATGGCCCCCCCAAGCTCTCATGGATATGGCCCCCCCAAGCTCTCATGGATATTGGCCCCCCCAGCTCATGGATATTGGCCCCCCAGCGCTCATGGATATGCCCCAGCTCAGACCCCAGACCAGACATGGGGGGGCTGTTCGAATGCTCTATCGGCATTCGGACAGCCGCCCCATGAGCTCGGCGCCATACTTACCTTTTCGAGCGGCGCCGGGGAAGTGAAAGTGTCCCCACTTCCGGTCTTTGAAGGACCCAAGCCGCGGTCACGTGACCGGGGCTTGGGTCCTTCAAAGAGCGGAAGTGGGGAAACTTTCACTTCCCCGGCGCCGCTCGGATGCGCTCGGCAGCCGGGTAGAGGCTGCGAGCGCAGCCTCTACCCGGCTGCCGCGCGCATCCAAGCCCCGAGCGGCGGAGGGACCTTTCCCTTCGCCGCTCGGGGGTTGGATGCGCGCGGCAGCCGGGTAGAGGCTGCGAGCGCAGCCTCTACCTGGCTGCTGTGTGCATCTTGTAACTGCCGCGGCGAGCCGGCAGCCGGCTCGTGCCGCGGCGGTTGCATGCGCGCGCAACCAACCGCTGCTGGTTGCGCGCGCATGCGCAGAGTAAGGCTTGGCGACGGACACGCCAAGCCTTACTCTTTTATAGTATAGATAAATCTGCATTAAGAGGTATCTAAGGCTGGGGTCAGATGAGCGCACGATGTGCGCCCGTACCGACGTGCCTTCCAGCATCCGTCGCAGTGTTGTGACGCTGTGACGGGGCTGGCCACATGCTGTTGCGCGTGCGCGAATTGCATCCGTGCTGCGTCCGTACAGCAGCCCTCTCAAAGCACTAGGACACGCGTTGACGGAGCTGCAAAGCGCAATCTTCCATAGGAGGATCAAGCCTTGCAACACTCAGCGCACTAACTGCGCTCAGCGAGGTGGCCAGACGGGCGTCGCGTGGAAGGAACGTCCACTCTCACGGGCGTTCCTTCCACTCTTCAAAAACGCTTGTTTGACCCCAGCCTTAGTAGTGACTTCCATGCTAGTAGCGCATGAATCCTGGCATATTCCAAGATGGCAATGCTATCTGTGATGAAAATGATACAATGCTTTGCTCATTCAGGGAGTCGGCTGACCCACCTCCTTTTTTGCAGCTGAAACCTATTAATCACTGCGGTAATTATCCACTGGAAGGCTAACATTTTGTTCTTTCTCCTTGGTGCTTTAAGGCAGATGAAGGAGGTAAATGTTTGTTCTGCTGTGCAACAAGGTTTTATTTTTGTTTTGAATAGACTCTCCACCCCTCTTCATAGTGTGACTGTTGACCGCAATATCATAATGTGGTTAATCTCCTTTGTTTGGACTGTCCTGGACAAGTGTAAACTCAGATCCTGTACGTTTATTCAGGGAGTGTACCAGACCTGTCCTAATCCTATTAGAACAAGCCATGGGATGAGGTCAGCCTGCACAAAACAGACAGTATGTGTCCGAGACACAAGAAGCGCATATAGTGTGTCTGTGACCCAGGGAAAACATAGGGTCGTGTGTGGTTTGGATCAGCCGCGTCCTGTATTCAGTGCACATTTTGTATTCTGTATCAATGATTTGTGGATTTTTCTGCAGTCGACCATCCTGTTATACTGAACAATGGGCTAACGTGTTAAAATTCCTATGTTTGCAGGTACAATCTATTGAGCATCTGGAGAAGCTTTACTACGCTACTACTCCTGTTGGTCTTGACTTCAATTTTGTGAAATGCCAGTGTTTGTCGTCGCTGCAATACTAGTGGTTTTTGGCGATATTTGCAACACTGAGAGACACCGGCGCATAGAAACATAGAAAATGTTGGCAGATAAGAACCTTTCGGCCCATCTAGTCTGCCCAATTACATGGATACTTTACCTGGATTTATCTTTTGTTTAGGATAGCCTTATGCCTATCCCATGCTTGCTTAAATTCAATTACTGTTTTGGCCTCTACCACTTCTACTGGAAGACTGTTCCATGTATCCACCACCCTCTCAGTAAAATAATGCTTCCTGATGTTACTTTTAAACCTTTGCCCCTCTAATCTAAGACTATGTCCTCTTGTTTTGCTACTTTGTTTCCTTTTAAATATACTCCCTTCCTCTACCTTGTGGATTCCCTTTACGTATTTAAATGTTTCTATCATATCTCCTCTGTCTCGTCTTTTTTCCAAGCTGTACATGTTAAGATCATTAAAGGGACACTCTAGGCAACATGACCACCTAAGCTATTTTAGGTGGTCATGATGCCCGGAGTATCCTGCCCTCTGTCCCCCCTCCCTCCGCTCAGCGGTTCAGCTGTAAATGCTGAAAACAGCTGAGAGAGGCCGAGAACTTTACTCCGCCCTCCCAGCTGTCAGTCAGCAGAGCGGGAATCATATTTCCCGCTTCTGCTGACTTTTGCCGAGTAGGAGACGTCATCGTGCTTTCAGCGTGATGACGTCTCCAACTCACAGCAGAAGCTGGCGGCTCCCTCTGAGGGTTAGTGTTGCGCGCATCCTGTTGCGCGCAACACTAATCCTCAGAGGGAGCCGGGAGGAAGCCTGCCGATTGGCTGGCTTATGTGAGAGGCGCGCATGCACGCTTCTCACGTAAACCAGAAGGCAAGACGCAGCAAGAAGGACGGGAGCGGAAGAGGAGGGAGGTGAGTATATATAAAAAAAAAAAACAGCGCTGGAAACAAGAGGATTTTAGGGTAAGTTTTACAGTTACAAGTAAAAAAATTAAAAATAAAGATTTATTAAGGGAATAGGGATAGGTTAGGATAAAAAAACGGGGGGGGTGATTTTTGAGTAGAGTGTTCCTTTAAGCCTTTCCTGCTTTGTGAATAACTCCTTAAAGCAGGTGTCGGTAAACTTGGCTCTCCAGAGCCACATTCAATACCTCAGCCGCTGCAAGTGCTAAGTTAGCAACTTGCCACTGAACGCCGTTCTGCCGCTCAGCGCTCATACCTGCTAACTTAGCACTTGCAGCGACTCTGAGAGATGCTGCGAATAGCTGAGTGTGACGTAGTAAAGATGGCCGCCGCCATGGAGCAAGTTATTATCCAGTATGGCAATGTCAATTTCGAGGTGTTTGTTGACCAAAGCACCAAATATTTATTGGAAAATGGTAACTATTTACATTTAAGTGGTAATATAAAAAGAAATGGAACTGTAATAGTCAAATTTATATCCCCACTGATGTTTTTCTCCTATGCAGAGGCGCTCAGCTCTGCTAAAAATTCATTTGAAGCCAGCAGCACCATATACCCACGTGTGTGAGCTGGGGGCAATTTTTCAATATGAGCTGGGGGGCATCGTCGGCCATTTTTGCTTTGAAATTCGCATCCAAAGCGTTCAATGACCCTGCTGCAGCAAACTGAATTGCTGCGCTGCATCAATTCAGCAGCTGCTGAGGTATTGAACGCGGCTCAGGTGTTTTGAAAGTGGATCTCCAATGAGGCGCAGCCAACCTAAAGAGTGTCGGAGCGTCATGGCAGATGTAGTTCCGAAACATCTGGAGGGCCAGGGTTGCCGACCCCTGCCTTACAGACACAGCGGGAGGTAAATGTTTTGGTGCCTTGATGTGCCCCCCCCTCCATTGCTTCAGTTATTCTTGTTTAATGGGAATATCCCATAATTTCAAGGTTGATACAGTGTATAATATGGACATACACTTGACATCATTTAGGCACCTCTTGTCCATGACCTAAAATAAACATCCTGGAAGGTTATGTTTTGCATGGCATCCCTCCTCATGCCCAGGGGGGTCATCATAAGCAAGATTGGCTTAGTAAGTCAGTTGTGCGGCACAGTTCTTAAAGGGATAGTCTGATTTATTTTGTACCAGCTGTTACATGATTTTTTTTTTCTTCTGTCCAGGCTTGCATAATGACACATTTTGACATAAACGATGCCTTTTAAGCACCCTGCACTCTTAGGTAGAAAAAGGGCAGAAAATTAGCTATCAGGGTTATTCAGAGAAAGATGAAAATCAGGAGAAGAGGACCATCTAGACCAAATAGCCGATTTGGAAAGTGAGGATAAATGGGAGAATTTTTCTGGTTTGGCTATTTTTGACCTAGAATTTTCACTTCTCCAGTCATTCTCCTGGGTTTCACCTCTCTCTGAATAACCCTGTATGTGTATTAGGACATAGAAAATGAAGGGGCAAAATCACAATTTGTAGGAGTAGGGAAAGTAGTTTCCTTAAAGAGCTGTGTAAAATATTCTAGAAACTATAAGAGTTGGTGGCTCCCTAACCCTGGATTTTTTAACATGCTGTGATTGTCCATCTTCTCTACTCCCCCAGCACTGACTGGAGAAGTCCCTTTCCCAGATGTTGGCAACCTTGGCCCTTCAGATTTTTTTGGAACTACATTTCCCATAAGGTTCTGGCAACATGAGTGGCTGAGCATCATGGGCGATGTAGTTCCAAAACAACTGAGGGGCCATGGTTTCTTACCATGCTCTATCACTTTGCTGTAAGCCAGAAAGATGATCACCGTGGAGATCCGTTGAATGCTGACAAAATAGGATTAACCCCTTGCAGACTGAAAAGGGCAATAAGCATTTTAGCAACTGAAATCTTAAGAGTTGCTTCTACACAAATCTGCTATAATGAACGTTTTGGGCTAATGTCAGACGAACGCAGTTATCACGTCCGTGTTGCCACACAGTTTAGGCTGGGGTCAGACTAACACATTTTTAACGTGCGTTTTAGGCGCACTTAATCACGGCCGCAGTAGCAGCAAATGACGGGCAATGACGGCCAATATACTAAGTACGGCCGCACGAAAGTCCGGCCGCGCAACGCAAGTGGAAAATGAATGCATTTGTTCGAGAACGCAGAACCGCTAGTACTGAGGTACACAGTGCGCTGCGTCCGCATAGCGGCATGTATGCGTGATTAGGAGATGTCAGACGCTGCTAATGTCCGGCCTACATATCGTCCAGACGTAGAAAGTGTTTTATTGACGATCCGTAAAAAATCACGCACGAAAATGCCAGTCGTCTGACCGTTTTCACGCATTCCGTGAAAAAATATGTCAATGCGTTCGGACGCACTTTTTGAGGGTCGCTGCAAATAATGCGTTTGTTTGACCCTAGCCTTAATGTCCGTTGTTGCATAGAATCATGATCAGTAGAGACCCACACACCAAGTGCATCCACAACGAACTGCGCATGCACAACGCACGTGGCAAACTGACGCAAGTTAGGCAAGAACATTAAACCACTAACACGGACTTGCAGAGTGCGCCATTTCCGCATAGCGTTCTGTGTGAGTTGTCAGACGCAGGCCATTTGCGACGTCCAACACCTTGACGCACACGATGGCTTTTCATGTCCTTTTCAAATTATAATTTATTTCCCATAGTTCCTTTTTTTTCTACATCTGTCAAAAACACACGTACAGTATCTTTCGTCAGTACGTCTGTCCGTTGTGCACGCACGCAGAGTGCGCTCAGACTGTGTTCATCTGACATTAGCTTTAATGTCCCATGATCCTGATGGTGAAAGCCTGATGATGCAGTTGTAATCTGAAAATTTTGTGTTTTTTAATTCTTTCTTACTTTTTTTTTTTTTTAAAATTATGGGTAACCTTTTTTTTTTTTTTTTGGTTGGGGGGGGGGGGTTCCATTCAACAGCTTGTGTAGATCTCTGCCTGCATTCCCCAGCGAGAGAGAGGGTTCAGGCAGGGAGAGGCAGCTCCCAGCACGACGCATTCCTTCTATTTTATATGACGGATAGAGACAGGTGTGCCAGATCCGCTTGAATCCCGGTTTTATAATGTGGGAAAGCGCTCCAGCTCGATACGTTGTGGATTATTCAAATACAATGTGTAATAAAGCCACTATCGGGCTCTGAGAATGTGTGTTGGTTGTGCAGTTGTAGCATTTCTGTGGTGTAAATTTTGTTGCCGCTAATACCATTCTTAAAGCAATCCTATAGAACATTATGCAAATCTTTATGCGTATTTTTACTTTTGGTGTGATTCTGTTGGAGTAATGGTTGTTTTTTACGTTACCGTTACTATACAGTATAATAAGGTTTCTGCTAGTACAGGACTTTTTTTAAAAACGTGATTAAGGCTGGGGTCAGAAGAGCGCAGCGTTCACGTCCGTGATGGCGCCTAAAAGAATGTCCGTGATGGCATGACAGAAAGCCCATCGGAGCCCGTTACACAAAGTACGTCCGCACTGAACTGCGGACGCACAATGGCCACGGCCCACTGACGCACGGCAGGCAAGAACGTACAACCCATAGAACGGCCGCACAAAGTGCGCTGCGTCCGCAACGTCTGCATAGCTTTGTGTGTGTGTGAGTGATGGAACGTGGTCAGACGGACTGCATTTATACGTCCAGCATTTTTCACGGACAAAATGGTTTTGCTTTTTAATTTATTTTCTCTGCTATATCCGTCAAAATATACGTCAGTGAAAAAAACGGACTGTGTGGCCACAACTGCGTCTTCCGTACTGACGTCCGTCCGTACTGCACAGTCCGTAGAAATCACGTTCGTCTGACACTAGCCTAACTATGCACAGGTTTTTATGTACTTTATGCAAGTTTGACCGATGTGTTGCAATTATATGAAATTCTTTTTTAACCTCTTTATGGGTCATGTTTTGTAAATGTGCAGACTGCGTGGATCTGCAAATGTTTTTGTAATGGATATAGCAATAAAAAAAATTTCAAATGTAAAAAATGGATTATGTATGGTTGGGATTTGTGTTGTAACTATTATTCAGAATCGATTTAGTTGGTCGCTTTTTATTTTTTTATCCGATTAATCGTTTAATTAAACAATCATACTTTTTTTTTACTAAAACACTAAAAGTCAGTCCCTCCCTCTTTTCTCTCCCCTTTTTTATCTAGGCAATGTGCACAGTGTAAATAACGGTCGCACGTACCTTACGCAAATTACATATGTTGTGTAATGCACACAAGGTACGCAAGCGCCTGGTCAGAATGCTAGCTCGATGCTGCATAAGCAGTTCTAGCCCCTGTCTTCTTTCTTCTCGAATGAACACTGCTTCGAGCATTCAGACAGTATGATGTCGGCATGCAAAGCAGGGTGAGAAGGCCAGGGGGACTCCACGCAGGCTGCCTGCTTTATTAAGGTAACATGGTGAGTGGAGTGTCCCTTTTTTAAAATAATTTCATGTACGAATGGAGTGGGGATCGATCGAGGGAGGGAGGGAGTGAGTATGTGAGTTTAGGCAAGGGGCCAAACCAGAATGTTAGAGGGAGATTGGGGGACTGGACCAAACCACAGGGAGGGTGGGGCGTTGACACAGGACTCCAGCTCAAAGTAAGGATAAAAACACCAGTGGTACAGCTCCTCCACCCAAACTGGTTATGTTTGTCCTAACCCTAGAACTAAATCATGGTGAGGAGAGTAGCAGCACGTCTTCTCTAATCAGAGTCTAAGGTTCTTGTTTAACTTGGTCTGGCTCTGTCTAATCGGTCTGTCTACAGCACACATTATTTAATGAAAATAGTTGTCAACTATTCTCTTTAGCGATTAGTTGTTTCAGACCTAGTTGTGATTCAGTATTCTGCGGGAGCTCTTATCTCCCGCCTTGACTACTGTAACCTCCTTTTCTCTGGTTGTTAAGAGATCCCAGTTTCTCTCTCTGCAGTCTTTAATGAACACCTGTGCCAGAGTCATACACCTCACCTCCCTCACCTCTCACACCTCACCCCATTGTCAATCTCTACACTGGCTCATGGTTTCCTTTAGAATTCAAATCACAATACTGGTGCTCACATACAAAGCTCTCCATAACCGCGCCCCTGCCTACATCTCCTCCCTTATTAGCAGGTATATCCCATCCCGACCACTTTTCTCTGCCAATGATCTGATGTTATCAGTTCCTAGTACCCGCAACCCCATCTCTCGCCTTCAGGACTTCTCCCGAGCTGCCCCTTTCTATGGAACCCCCCCGCAAAATTAGACTCCCTGTCTCACCAGTCCTTATGAAAATGCCTTTCTTTAGAGAAGCCCTAGGCTCACTCCATTAACCCCCCCACTGTACATTTCTTGCTCCATCTTCCCCACAGTCCACATGCACCCCACTACTTCACGTATTCGATTTTTACCCTCAACTAGTGTCACCCCTCTCCTCTTAGATTGTAAGCTCTCAAGCAGGGTCTTCTCTCCTACTGTTCTGTGTAATGTGTATGTATATTCGTTATTCGGTCTCTCCCATTGTACAGCGCTACAGAACTTGTTGGCGCTTTATAAATACTTGTAACTGTAGCCAGTCTGTGTTTAAAGGGACACTACTACTTACAAAAGCTTTAACTAGATTACTTGTGCATTACGATCAAAGCCACATTATAAAACAAATGCTATATTTTTTTTCTTTGCAATAATTTCATGTAAAAAGGAAAAATAAATTTAGATTTGTGTCTCCTTTTCCATTTTGTGTATTTTTTTTTTCCTTGATGAAACATTTACCAAAATCTGAGCACAATTTTTACTTTTCAGCTGTAGTATAGCTTCTACAGTACTGAAGAGGCAGTGGGGGGTGCAGGAGGGAATATTTAGATATGGCTGCTGGGAGTCTATTGTGTGGTGTAAGCTACGTGAGCTAGAAGACGGGAAGCTTAAAGACTTCTAAACTATTTCCTAGTGATATCTTTTGAATACATCCCACACAATACAATGATGTGAGTAAAAGATTGACCCATAGACTCCATTCTATTGTCAATGCCAGAGAGTGTGGAGCTTATGATGTAAAGATACGGGGGGGGGGGGCAGTTTATCCACACAAGCTCACACAATTGATGCACCCAGTGACACATATAGAGTAAAATATTTTCTTAACTAAACATTCAAGAGAAAAACAAAGAGCATGTAAGCTATCAGCAATATAAAATACACATTTTTTGGAGGTAGTATCCCTTTAACCACTTCACTGCGGAGGACGCGCTCAGCGCGTCCACCCGCAGTATCGTTCCTTGCGGAGGACGCGCTGAGCGCATCCTCCCTTTGGGGCCAGCGTTCGGCTGGGTTCCAGCCGATCGCTGGCCCCCCCGGTGCGGGCTGAAATCCTCGATGTCAGCCCAGCACCTGGAACCGCCGCCGGAGTAATTAGGTGTCATCGCGGGGGCACGTTGACACCTAATTCAGGCGCCCCCCGCATGTGCGGAGGAGGCGCCTGAAAGGGGGGGGGGAGGTCCTTCGGACCTCTCTCCCTCCCGATCGGCGGCGTGCAGGGGGTTAACCCAGACACCGTTTGGAAGGGCACAGCCTGCCCTTCCAAATGGTACCTAGCATTAACCCCATGGGGGCAGGATCACGAATCGGCGCCGAAAAGCGCCGGTTCGTGATCCTTTCCCGGAGCTGGCCGACATCTTGGATGTCGGCCAAGCTTCCAGTAATGCCCCCTGAGGCCTGGCTGCACGATGACGCCAGTCCTGGAGTTAACCCCGAACTGCCACCAATGGTGGAGATAGGGGGTTCATTGGAACCCCTATCTCCCGATCCGTGGCAGTTAGGGGTTAATGTTTGGTATTGTTGGATCAGCCAGAGCATGGCCGTTCCAACAATACCAAACATGAGTATGAATTTTTTAAAAAAAAATTATAAAATTTTTTTTTATTTTTTCGGTTCGTTAATGCAGCAAAATTGTTCCCATTTCAATTATAATGTGAACAATGATGCTGCACTAACGATTTTTGTACGCGGTGCATTTGTTAAAAATCGCGTAATTTCCCCCAAAAGAAAATGTAACGAAACCCCATCTCTAATTTTTTTTTAACAAGCGCACCCCATACAAAATAAAACCGCAATTGCTCGCATGTTAAAATGTTAAAAAAAAAACACTTTACACGTTGTAAATTATTGAAAATTCATATTTTATTGCATTTTTTGTTATAATATACAGACAGGTCATGACGTATACATATAATAATGATATATTCTGAATCTGCCGAGTCTGACGGAAAGAACGATATATAATATGTCTGGGTCATATACTAAAATAAGCCTTCAAAACACGTTTAAACATGATGAGCAAAATCGGTAAAAATGACCTCCGCACAGAGGCGGGAAATGCCTCAGCAGCGAAAGGGTTAAAAATAACTTTCATAGTAAACTAGGAAAATTACTTAGAATTCCAATCATGAAGAAATGTAGGGGGTAAACGGTACTGTAAAGAAAATCTTTCTGTTCATATTAATACTGTGCTTCCAAAGCCGGATGATATACAGATGAGGGCTGTGTAAGGTACGTTCTTATAGCAATGTTTCGGTCTAAATTACATTAATCATGCCAGATTGGTATAACTTTATTTTGGCTGTGAAAAGGTTGATTCGTTCTCCTTCTCCACTCATCTTGTATTACGGTAAACAAGCTGCAAATCAAGCCTCACTAACAAAAAGCTTAAACTTTGCTGCATTGCAACAGCCAGGGACCAGGAGAGCTCTGGGGACACTCATTAATGTACAGGGATAAGATACAGGTGTGACGGAACAGCCGCTTCAATGTTTGTTTGCGTTGCAATTTTCTGACATTTCATGGCTTTGTGTATAGGGTGTTTTCTGTGTACCTTCTCTCTGTATAGTGTGATCTCTGCATTACTAGCCTGTCTTGTAAAGCATACACCCCCCCCCCACGTAAGTAATGGATTCCTTTGTCTTCACATGCTTCCATCAACCCACAAGTCCTCCCCCAGCAACAGGTTTCACCCAGATGATTATCTGACTCCTAAGCCATTGTTCCAATGCTGGGCGTGTTTCCATTGTTTCTGTAATGTGTGTGTGTGTGTCTGTGTGACCAGTTGCAAAATGTAAATAAACTCTGTCTCCATTTTGGATTTTGAATCTGCAAGGACTCCTCTCAGTTTATGTGTTGTCTACTCTGTGTGGGTAAGAATACCTCCTGGGTTCAGCAGAAAGGGGCGCCCAGGCAGAGGTTCCCGAGCTTGGGGGTACCAGGATCCGTTAGGATTTTCCTTTCCGGCTGCAACGATTCTGCTGTTGGTGGTCAATCTGCAAGGACTCCTCTCACAGTTTGTACCCCAATAGAGTAGACACAATCAGCTCATTGTTCAGCGGAAAGGGGTGACCAGACAGAGGTTCCCGAGCTTGGGGGTACCACGATCCGTAACAGGGGTTATAGTTACAAAAATTCCCTGTACAGTACAGATGAGTTTAATTGGTTAAAGTGGTTGGGGTGCATAGTATCCCTTTTGAATGACTTGGTTTTCCCATTTCATCAAGTGTGTTTGTATGAAACTTGGTGGTCCACTTTGCTCCTGATCACATGCTGGCTGATTGGCTTTACCTGCCACCTGGGTATTGCTGGAAGCAGTAGAAGATCTGTTGGTGTTGGAGAAGGTGTGCATGCTGGGCAGAATAGGCCCGCATCACAAGGCACATCCAGTTTCCCCACACTGGAGGGTTCAGGAAAATAATCAAGGTTCATTTGTTATTGTTTGGCAACCAAAATATTGTAATGCAAATGAGCAAGTAGTGACCAATTATATTCGTATAAATACAATATATTTATGATTCTCTTTTTCTTGCCCCCCCCTCTCATTTCAGTAGAATAACACATTTAAATAAACTGAACAAACACTGAATATTTTAAAGTACAATGCAGAGGTTTGCATTTTGAAGTTTTCTGTCATCGATATAAAGTCATTCCCCATATAGTGGTGATGCTGATAGATGCAGCATGTGCGCAAGGCATTGAATATTTAGTGGTCTTGTGTTCATGCAAATACTTGTCAGCTACAGAAATTGACATTTTTATAATTTTATTTTACATATTCCTGCCTTGCGGGTCTCGGGAGTAATGGACGCATGACTAGTTTCACTGGCAAACTCTGTGCTATTCCTATCCTACCTCACAAGTTGTTCTAGGATGTAGGGAGAGCAAGCTGTATGTGACACCGGTGGACACTTTGTGCGCAATAATCGAGTGGCTCATACATATTTCATTTGTGCTGCATAAATCTATATAGTATGGCTGGACAGATTTACAGCACACATAGTCGCGGTTAATAAAACCATAACCCAGGAGCCAGATATTGTAACTTTGCGCATAGTTTTTCGGAGAACAATACAGAAATTGAATTGCCTGTTCCTACTTTGCAACATTTTTGTTCAAATCGTGAGCGAGAAAGGTATACAATTTGAACCAAAAGTTGTCGCGTCAATAAAACAGCTTTTTTTTTTATTATTTTTTAATCCAAAGTGGTGTATTCTCCTAAAAATGTGTAGGTAATAATGAAAGTTGTGACTATAAGGTAAGCGCCACAAAACACGTTCCTCCACCAATCCCCCAAATGCTAAGTCAGAAACATTGTAAAAATGTCGTATACATCTCTGATCAGCGCAAAATGAATTGCTATCAGGGTCTTGATGACTCTCATCAATCAGTGAACCATATATAGGTGTACATGGAAGAGAATATATAAAAATATACAATAGTGAAGTATATCGCAATGTTGAACGTTTATATATTCTTTATTTATAAAGCGCCAGCATATTCCACAGCGCTGTACAATAGGCACAGTATAGACAGGGTTACAATACATTGAACAACATTTGACAAACAGTACAGGAGGAGATGAGGGCCCTATTCCCGTAGGAACTCACAATCTAGAAGGGTTGGAAAGAGGAAAGGACTGCAAGGTGAGAGTGATTGATGGTTGCGTCAGTGTGTTGGGTGGTAGGCTTCTCTAAATAGGAACGTTTTAAGGGAGCGTTTGAAGGAAGAGAAATTAGGGGAAAGTCTGACCGTACGAGGAAGAGCGTTCCAGAGGATGGGGGGGTGCGTGAGAAATCCTGCAGTCTATCATGGGAAGAGGTGATGCAGGGAGACGCTAGGCGTAGGTCACTGTTTGACCTTAAGGAGCGGGCTGGGGTGTATTTGGTGATTAGTGAGGACAGGTAGTGGGGAGCTGAGTTAGTGAGGGTTTTGTAGGTAAGGATTTTGAACTTAATTCTGCAGTGGATGGGGAGCCAGTGAAGGGACTCGCAGAGGGGAGCGGCAGAGACAGAGCGGCGGGTGAGGTGAATTAGCCTGGCGGAGGCGTTCAGGATGGATTGTAGGGGGGAGAGGCGATAGAGGGGGAGGCCGGATAAGAGATTATTGCAATAGTCAAATCGGGAGATTACCAGGGCATGGATTAGTTGTTTTGTGGTGACAGCAGTAGGAAATGGTCAAATTCTGGAAATGTTACGTAGTTGGTATCGGCAGGAGGAGGAAAGAGACTGGATGTCTGGAATGGAGGTAAGAGAGTCAAGTGTAACTCCGAGACAGCTTACCTGGTTTGATGGGGAGATAGTGATACTCTCCACCGTGATGGAAAAGTCAGGAGGTGGAGAGGCATTAGAAGGAGGAATTGGTAGGAGCTCCGTTTTAAACCTGTTGATCTTTAGGTGGTGGGAGGCCATCCAGGAGGAGATGCCAGATAAACCATCGCTGACTTTGGAAAGGACAGGGGGAGAGAGATCAGGGGTAGAGAGGTTGATCTGAGTGTCATCAGCATAGAGGTGGTAATTAAAGCCAAAGCTATTTATTATTGTTCCCAGGGAGGAGGTGTAGATGGAAAAGAGCAGAGGACCAAGGACAGAGCCTTGAGGTACACCAACAGAGGCAATGAAGAGAAGGAGTTACCAGCAAAGGACACAGAGAAGGACCTGTTGGATAAATAGGAGTCAACCCAAGCGAGTGCAGTGTCACAGAGACCAAGTGAGCTGAGGGTCTGCAGAAGGAGGGGGTGGTCAACAGTGTCAAAAGCAGCCGAGAGGTCAAGCAGGATGAGAATAGAATAGTGGCCGTGTTTTTTAGCAGTTAGGAGGTTGTTGGTGACTTTGGTGAGGGCAGTTTCAGTTGAGTGTAGGGGACGGAAGCCAGATTGCAGGGGGTCAAGTAGGGAATTGGAGGACAGGAAGAGGGAGAGGCAGTTGAAGACTAGTTTTTCTAAGCGCTTAGATGTGATGGGAAGCCAGGATACAGGACGGTAGTTGGATGGAGAGTTGGGATCGAGGGATGGTTTCTTTTAGTAAAGGGGTAACTAGCGCGTGTTTAAAGGCGGATGGGAAGATGCCAGTGGAGAGAGATAGGATGAAGATGTGTGTGAGAGCAGGGGTGAGGGAGGAGGAGAGGGGAGGAATTAGATGTGAGGGAATGGGGTCAAGCGGGCAAGTGGCGAGATGTGAGGAGGACAATAAGGAAGTGACTTCTTCCTCAGTGGCTGGAAGGAAGCGGCAGAGGGTAGCAGAGGGGGCTTCTGGGAGTGGAGGTGGCAGATAACTATCTTGTGTTGGGATGTTGCTTCTGATAGTTTTATTGAGGAAGAAATCTGCCAGGTCTTGAGCGCTGAAGGCAGCTGAGGGGGGAGGTGCAGGTGGGTAGAGGAGGGTGTTGAAGGTGGATCAGAGTCGTTTAGGGTTGGAGGACAGCGTAGATATGAGAAGAGCAGGATTGTTTGGCCAAGTGGAGGGCAGAGGTGTATGACCGGAGAATAAACTTGAAGTGAACAAAAATCAGCTTCAGAGCGGGATTTCCTCCAGGCACGCTCTGCAGTGCGGGAGCATCTTTGCAGGTAGCGTGTCTGGAGGGTGTGCCAGGGCTGAAGCTGGCGGCGTGGGGCCTTAGAGTCGAAGAGGAGCAATCGTGTCTAAAGCAGAGATAAGTGTGGTGTTAGTCGTCAGTGGCAGCATCAGGGCAGGTGAAGGATGAGGTGAGGGAGGTGGTGAAGTAGATTGGAGAATTGATAGGGATCCACAGCCTGTAGATTTCTGCGAGTGTGTGTGCGGGGTGGGGGAGCAGGGTGTTTAGGAAGTCCAGATAGGTTGAAAGAGAGAAGGTGGTGGTCAGAGATGGGGAAAGGGCGACAGATGAACACCGAAACGGAGCAGAGGTTGGAAAAAACAAGGTCAGTAGAGTGACCATTGCGGTGGGTAGGGAGGAGGGAGGATTGCGTGAGTCCAAGGGAGGACGTGAGTGAAAGAAGTTTGTAGGCAGCCGGGGCAGAAGGATCATTAATGGGAATGTTGAAGTCCCCGAGAATTAGGCATGGAAGATTAGAAGACAGGAAGTGAGGAAAGCCAGGTAGCAGGTATGTATCTATACAGTACAGTATGTAACTCACAAATATAGAGCCCCATCATTGGCTCAAAGTGGATCTGCATGACGGGGTTGTTTCTTACAGTTTTCACAGGTCACCCACACCTTATCGGAGTACCTTTCTTCATGTCTCAGAATTTCATGAAAGACCAGAAACACAACGCAACTCTCCTTGTGTAAAATCTGGGTAAAACCACTTATACAGGATGCTTCGCCAATTCAAAACTCCCTCTTGTTGGAGCTACTGTAGCTCTAAGGTCAGCGCATGTGGATTTTTTTCATATCGGGCAAAATCCATAAAACCACCATAGGGACACGTGAAGAATCTTTAAAAAGATTTAATAAAATAAAATAAAATGCAATATAAAACAGGTCTCCAGGACGCGTTTCGTCACACAAGGCGACTTCCTCAGCTGGTATCCTGGCTTCTGGCCAGATATCCAACATACACGGTGTCACGGTATATGGAGCCGATCATACCACTCAGACCATCAGTGTTGACTATTTTCTATCGCGCTACTTCTCGCGCCCAAGGGAACCTCAACCAACAGCGCTCTGGTCTGGTGTCCCCGTGCGCAAGCGCAATACTTTGCCTCAATTTATTCTTTTGGTGCACCTGGTAGTTTGTAGTATTGTAGGATCTCCCCCTTTTTTTCTTTTTTGTCGGTTATGTGGCTGACAATTTTAAAACCTCTATCAACCAACAAAACAGTCTATATCTCTCCAGTCCTTCAAGAAGTCTCTGAAAACACAGCGCACTCCCTAATCCCCCCCTGTTCACTGATTACTGCATCTTCCCACGTGCACTCCGCTATTTCACATTCTCCATTAACCCTCACATAGTGTGCCACCCCTATCCTTCTAGATCGTAAGCTCTTGAGCAGGGTCCTCTCACCTACTGTTCTGTGTGTTGAACCTGTATGTATATTTGTTGTTCTGCCTCCCATTATACAGCGCTATGGAACTTGTTAGCGCTTTATAAAAACTTGTAACTAACTGATATCGGAGAATAAAATTTCATCCGTTACCTGAAAATAGGTTGGTATGAAGTAGATGAGCTCCTCGGCGCTGCATTTATTATTTTTGTCACTCTTATTTTCATGCTATTTTTCCTCATCCCGTGTTTTTATGCTTCCAGGACGCTAAGGTTTTTAGACGCCCCAGGCTTATGTTTGGTAACCGAACCCCTCGGCATGCCTGATTTGTTGCAGCTTGGCGTAAAATTGTATCCATGTCTTCCTGAGAAAAAAATGGCTAGGCTTATAAAGCCCGACTTCTTCTGTTTTCGTTCCTATATATTTTTCCTGATATGCTAGATACAATTTTCAGATTTTTTTTTCCCCCCGGATATTTCATGGAAAGCTGCTTTGTCATAGGGCTTTTATCAATCAGGAAAACATCGCTGACCTCCCTAGGTCAAACTGAACCCATCCCAGGCCTGTCCTGTCACATGAATGAATGAAACGTCTGCTTTATTTCTGACCTCGCCAGCACCACCCTGGCTGTGAATGCCCTCTGTTCTAGTAAGTGTTCAAGCCTCTGCGCTCTGTCCTCGACACTTTACACTGCGGCAAGCCTCTGCGCTCTGTCCTCGACACTTTACTCTGCGGCAAGCCTCTGCGCTCTGTCCTCGACACTTTACACTGCGGCAAGCCTCTGCGCTCTGTCCTCGACACTTTACACTGCGGCAAGCCTCTGCGCTCTGTCCTCGACACTTTACACTGCGGCAAGCCTCTGCGCTCTGTCCTCGACACTTTACACTGCGGCAAGCCTCTGCGCTCTGTCCTCGACACTTTACACTGCGGCAAGCCTCTGCGCTCTGTCCTCGACACTTTACTCTGCGGCAAGCCTCTGCGCTCTGTCCTCGACACTTTACACTGCGGCAAGCCTCTGCTCTCTGTCCTCGACACTTTACACTGCGGCAAGCCTCTGCGCTCTGTCCTCGACACTTTACACTGCGGCAAGCCTCTGCGCTCTGTCCTCGACACTTTACACTGCGGCAAGCCTCTGCGCTCTGTCCTCGACACTTTACACTGCGGCAAGCCTGTGTGTTTTGTTTTGCATGTCATGCTTTAGTCTCCTCCTTGCTGATCAATGTCCCTGGAAGCTAGCTTTGAATTTAGGACCATGTTCCAGTAATTACGGAAGCCCAGGAAGGCCATGCATTTTTAATTTTTTTTTTTTGGTTTGTTTCATTAACTTTTTTTTTCTTTTTTTTTTTTCATACACTGGGGAAAAAAAGTCAGGAAAACAAAATTGTTTTCATTTGTTTTCCTGACTTCTTTTTTTTTTATACACGGTTAGTAAGGAAGCCCAGAGAGGCCATTTTCAGTTGGGAAGTGTCATAGAGAGGAAGCACACCCCGAGAGCAGCTACTTTGATCCTGATGGCCATACACACTCACATACAATGACCCCACACTCCTATATGGACAATGACCCCCTCACACACACTGATCATACACTTACAATGATCCTCTTCCCTCATTTGGATGTCTGGCAGACTTGGGTCCAGTAGCAGGGCCCAGGTGCTGTTGGGTAGTGTCAGGTGGGTATGCCTATCTGCTGTCGTGGGGCAGCTCCAGTTCAGCACATTTGTGTGTGACCTCAGGGGCATCGCTGGTCGCACTGAGCGACCTATGTAGGTGGTGCAGCCTCCAGTGCAGCGGCAGTGCAGCGTGACACCTTCAAACCTCTCAGGTTCCTGTGGCTCCGTCTTATTAAACAAAGCCACAGGGCTTGTGGCTGCTGGGCATTCAACTCGCCTCACTATCTCCCTGCTGGAGGTGGCTACAAACCAAGCTGTGGGACCCCAGGCCCCCCAAACAGTGCATGAAAAAAAAAATCGGCAAAACAAAGGAAAACTGACTTACTTTTTTTTCTTTCATTGTATGAAAAAAAAGGTTAATGAAACAAACCAAAAAAAAAAATTAAAAATGCATGGCCTTTCTGGGCTTCCGTAAAGTAATAAAGCTTTCATTGAAATTTTTGGGACCCTGGATGTGAACCGCACGTCTTGGATTTTTTTTCTATTCAGAGTAACCTGCCTTAGTAAATTTACTTAATTTGTCCAGTGAGAATGTAACAATCCCTTGTCATGTGGGAGGAAGGTGCTGGTCCATGTTCAGAGATGTCATAGTACTAGATGCCACAAAATACATGGCATGTCACGGTATGTACAGATAGAGGATGGATGGCCAGCTGAAATCTTTATCCTGATTTTTGCATGATTAGAATTGGAGACAATACTATGTCCCCGACTTGATAAATCCAAGAGCCTGATATCCATGGTCTCCTAGGCCAGCGATGTCAAATATTGACATCCCAGAGATTTGCGCACTACACGTTCCATGACCAGCTTTAAATGTGTCTAAGCATCATGGGATATGTAGTTCAGCAATATCTGGGGTGCAAACTGCAAAGACTTGCCAGCACTTGCCTAAATTCTTAACTTTGGCCTCTTAATCTTAAAGAGTTGACAATGCAGACAAAATGTTATTGTCACTTGATAGGTTAATATAGACTTTTATAGACTCGCAAGTGTGTTCGCATGGATATTTCTCTCTATCTGCATTTCGCACCAGAATATTTAATATAAAGAAGTCCTGGGGGAGAAAGAGTGCAGGCGTAGCATTCTAAATACACACATCATGGCGATGAGGCCATCTCTCCTTACATACATTGATCAGAGAATCCAATATGAGGCTTCAAAAAAACTTGTAGTTAATACCTAGGATAACTCACAGGTCTCTACGTTAAATGTAGGTTTGTCAGACACAGATTTAAACAAATCCTTTCCAATGAAATGCCTATGCATTTGCAGCATGTCTTCATGCGCTTTGCCCATGCTGTATTAAAATGTCAATGGCTATTCATCCCCCTAGACCAGGAGACTGCAACTCTGGTAGTCCAGATGATTTGGGACAGCGATGAGTGGCAAGCATTATGGGAGATGTAGTTCCAAAACATCTGGAGGGCTGAGGTTGCTGACCCCTGCTCTATATAAGTGTGTGTGTCCGTCAATTGCCCTAAAATAAAGCCATGCTATTTTCTAGCGTCCATCTAAAATACATTGCAGAACCCTGTTGGATGTTCCCTGCATTGCATCGTTGTGTCTGCTGCCAGCATCATGCTCTTTTGTGTCTGACAGCATCACACACATATCTTACACCTGGACCAAACCTTCACTCATCTCGTTGACAAGTGTCATCTTTGGCAGCTCTCTCTTTCCATCTGCCGACAAAGGGCCATATTACATACTTGGTGTTAACTTAACCAGAGCTGTTGTAAACTTCCCAGAGCCATTATAGCCTATGGAGGTTTTAAGTTTACAACAGCTCTGGTTAAGGTAGCACCAGCTTTGTAATCTAGCCCTATGTGTTTTAGGAATGGTTGCTTGGGTTGAACTTACTGTGGTTGCTTTAGTTTATTCTTGTTCCTGTCTTGTTCCTGCTACCCCTATCGCCCACAAATTAAATTTGTTAAAGGGCCGCTACCACCACCACCACCAAAAAAAAAATCCTTATTGTGTTTATTTTATGTCGCTGATATCTTGCATTTCCTTTATTTTTCTCTTGCATGTTGTCCCTGGGTGCATCCATTGGGTGATCTTTTGTGTTGTAAACACCCCCCCCCCCCGGTTCTTTACCTCACTTGCTTCTCACTCTGTGTTAATGGCCACAGAATGGAGTCTATGGGTCAATCACTGACTCAAATCATTTGATTGTGTGAGCTGTATTCAAAGTCTCTTAAGTTCCCTGTCATATCTCATTCAAATACTATCGCTTTTTTTTCTTTTTAAGTAGCAGAGACAGGCAATAGCCCCCTGTAGCCTTATCTAAACATTCTCTCCTCCGTCTCATTAACTGTTAAATACTGTATGAGATAAAGCACAGCCACACAGTAAGATTTTGCCATAAGATTTTGGTAAATGTTGCATCATGGGAAAAAATGCACAAAATGGAATCGGGAGAATAAACGCCTGAATTTTATTTTTTATACATGCACTTACCTATAGAAATAGGAAACGGCAGCATGTGCTTTTATAAGGTGCTTTTGTTTGTAATACACAAGTAATCTAGTTACAGCTTATGTGAGTGATAATGTCCCTTTCATCCCAGGAATATTTCTGTAAAGTATATAAAAGTTCAAAAGAAGGAAATTCCATTATTTTAACCTTTCCACTGTCTCTGTATAGCAATCCATGCAAATTATCATCCTTTATATAGCGCCACATATTCCGCAGCGCTTTACAAGATCAGTGTACAAGGGTTTGATATGTTAGGATATCACACATGATATGACAGGAGTCAGGGAGACCCTGATCCTATGTGAATTTACAATCTATGACGGGTCAGCAACCGTTTCTCCCTGATGTTTTGGGAACTACATTTACCATGTGGCTCAGTCAGCCAGTCAATAATTGACAAATCCAACCCCCCCCCCCTGTACGCTCCTCAAACTTCACACCTGACGCACCATTTTTTTCATGTTTTATACAATTCCCCCTTCACCCCCGAACCTGCCATAAGCTCCATTATGCGAGCTGTGGTTATTTTACTGGTGGGCTTGCAGAGGGGAAAAGCAAGGTTGTGTGTGGATAATTTTATACGTAGATTTCGAAAATAATATATATATATATATTTTTCTCCCCTTCTTCCGTACGATGTAAATACTCATCGGTCACATGAGGAAGCTATGGTTTGGCCATAAGGTGACAGAAAAGATATTTGAACAGTCTGTTCCGATGGACCCAGAAATAACCTGTGTTCTTGTTTCAGGTCTCTCACGCCCGCTGTTTGGCGCGTCTTGATTGTAATTGCTTTATTTCTGGAGTGACCCTGAGGGACGTGTTTTTTATATAGTGGCACATAGATGGACATCAAACTGTTTTAAGTGTCTATTTCATCTTAATCACAATGTAGAATGATTTTCATTTATATCACGTCTAGTATATTGCTGCTTGATGTTTTATCCCGGCTTGTGTTTTTATGAATAGCAAGATGGTGCAAGAGTAGAACTCCTAACCCTTTATCTGCAAAATATCCATTCCTTTCAAATGAAAATATTCCTGCAAACCTTTTCGGTTTTTCTGTGAAGCCATACAATTTACGTTAAATTATTTTGTGAATATACAGATATTTTTAGACTTATGAGTAATTGTTCAAATAAGTGTCTAAAAATTAATAAAATTAAAAAAATGAAAGGGGGGGGGACTAATTAAAAAAAACACATGGTATCATTTTTGTAGGTACCTAAGAGAAAAACTTCTTAAATTGACCAAATACAGCTCTCGGCTAAGGATGTTCAGCTCAGCACTGAAGGGGTTACACTTTATAATGTATAAACCATTGAATTAGGTGGCCCACTTCATACTTTGCATTGTTTGGGGTGTGTTGTTGGGGGCCCCCCCCTCATATATTTGAGCCATTGCTGCAGTCCCCCCCCCCCACCCCATACTGGCAATGCATTGTCTCCGTGCTACCTGTTAAATAAATTCCTTTTTGTAATTTCTCCCACAAGGCATTATTGTGACTTTTAGTTAAGCAGGCGCTTCAAGTCCTAAACACGGCTTTTGCAACCAGCTGGTCTTGATGAATATAGTCTCCACAACTCCCTTGAACTGGTTAAATTGTAGCATTAATTACTCAATCAGCAACCTTGGCCCTCCGGTTATTTTGGAACTATATCTCCCTTGAGGGTGAGAGATCATAATGAGGTGCTGAGCATCATGGGAGATGTAGTTCCAAGACAACTGTGGGCCACGGTTGCTGACCCTTGCTCTAACTTTCTTCTCTTTTCTCCTTCGTCCCATAATCTGATCTCTTAATGCTCCTCTCAATCTCTGTACAGACCACTCTGCTTGTTCCTATCAACACCTCCTCTAATGTCCCCCTACTGAATATTTTTATTCTTTTTTGCCAATGGTTCTATTTCGTTGTTTTTTCGCACTGTTCTCAGATCTGTTTGTTCTTACTTTCTCACTTTTTCCCCTCTTCTCTTTTTTTATTTTTCCTCTTGGATTTTCTTTATCCATCTCCTCCCTCCCTCCTCTCCCTCCTCCATTCCCTGGAGTATGAATAGTTTTTCAATGACAGGAGACCTCCACTGAGGTAATGTAACAATAACTCTGGCTGTATTGTTACAGAGAGTCCCACAGCGCGGTGCTGGCGTGTCATGACAGGAGAGCTCCATCAAGTGTGTGTTTAGCGCATGGATCCAATTGTATCTGTGTTTTAAAACTACGATCAAGTCTGTGTATCTGTACACAAGTATACATTAATGCTAGCCTTGAAAAGTTTTTTTTTTTTTTATGCATGGATCTGCAAAGAATAAACCAGAATCTTAAGCCTGGTTTAAGGTTCTAGAGTCTACGTGGTTTGTCAAGACCTTTATTACATGCGGATTATTTTATTCTTTGAATAACTGCATCATGGTTTTCCTTTTCTATACATGGTTTGGGTAGCTCAATCTTAGATGTTTCTGTGGTGTAAGAAGTTGATTTGCCTTTTTCTAACCGGATGGTTGATAAAAATCTAATATATGCATGTGGGCGTTTCCTTTACCAAGAATAAAATGTATTTTTATTTTTTTTAATAGGTCCTGTCAAACCTTCGTCACAATGGTTGCCCTATCATTGAAGATATGCATCCGGCAATGCAATGTAGTAAAGACCATGCAGTTTGAACCATCCACCGCTGTGTATGATGCCTGCCGGATCATCCGAGAGAGAGTTCCTGAAGCCCAAACAGGACAAGGTATTCACACCTTTTACCCCACTGTGTGTAATCCATTGTCTACAATGTGTTTTTTAATATAATTGAACCTCCCAGTGATGGCGAACATCGGAACTCCCAGTTCTTTCTGAACTACATGTCCCAAAATGCTCAGTCAGCCTTAAAGCTGTCGGAGCATCATAGGACATGTAGTTCAGAAACCTCTGGGGTACCGAGATATGCCATCGCTATCCTAGAAGAAGATAATGCTCTACATAAACAGATGAAAGGTGACCTACAGAGATCTACTAGGTAACATAATGTTGAAAATTCTTAAAATCACCCACAACCAAGCACAGCATCACAATATAAAACAAGAGAAAAAATATTTAAAGGGATACTCGCAAAGCGCCACTGATGAAAATGTCAGGTATTACGGTGTGTCACAAAAGTAGGATCCAAACCGTAGAAACTTCACAGTGCAGCCTCTCGTCTCTCTTTGGATTTTACTTTTGCGAAATGCCGTTGTATGTCAGAGCTGCAGCACCCTCCGTTTTCGTCAGTGTTTGCAGCGCTGGCACTGTGTGAATGATCACTCGCATGTTGGGGAGCCCTTTTATAGAAGTGTCTCAAAGATCAATTGATTCCTCTCTTGTTTCAGGGATTCACTTTAGCAAGTCAATATTTCAAATAAGCGCACAGAAAATGAAACCTCATGCCACAAACATGCTTGAATAAACCAGAAGTTGAGACACTGCTCACTGTGCAGAGCCGTAATGAAATCCGATTTGTATAATGCAGCTATTGGTTTATAAGGGCACCCATCAGATCCACTTTATGACTCTTGGACATGTAGTCTTCAATATTATAATCATTTTAATGATATTGCCATCTTGGCCATTAATAATAATAACAATAATAATAAAAAATTTGGCCCCACCCAGTGTAAGGTTTGTCCGGCATGCGCTGTTTGATGGCATAAATTCCCATCAATCTGTGGGTGACCACAATGGGTTTCTGTGGCCATGAGAGTCCCTATACAAAAGCCATTTTCAAACTCAGCTTTCAAATATAATCCCCCATATCTCTAGAGCATCTTGCCATACTCCGGTACCCTAACCTGCGTCACGTGCAGTGCGGGTAGTAACATGCCGCAACCTTTTCAATTCTACTTGTTCCTTATAGAATGTATCACAAAGAACCTTTATTACGCAATGGAAACCTCCTGTGATACACTGTGCCAGCACGCTCTGCTTTTGTGTTTATCACCACTCGCCCTCCCTTTTACACTGCATTGTATATTTAGATTTCCCAAAATATTCATTGTTATATATTACAGTCGTGCAGTGTAGTATACAGCTTCTCCGTTCCATCTCACGTAATGTGGAATATTGTATAGCAAAATACTGTTCATTACAATAAATTTGGATTAGAGGTATATGCGCTGAAGAAGATGCTGAATTATTTTTGCCGCTGTCTATAGATGTTCTAATGTATTCCAAGAGGGCTATAACAAGAGGTATACATGTTCCTGTCCTAATAAGGTCTTGGTTCGTGCAGACCATGCTATTGTGGCTGCCCCTAGGTGAAATATTCCAAAACCATAATGGTATTTTCACGTTATGTGTGTTTTATACAGTAGGGATTGCTGTAGGAATTCACACACTTTACTGAACGCTTTAAAAATCAAAATGCTCTTCGAGGTTGAGGGCTTTTATAAGACTTTAATTGGCAGCGTGCTCTTATTCCAGCACTAATGGGTTTATATGGCAGCATCACTGTCACACAGTCCTGCGGGGACAATGGCTGCTCTGTGCTTGGTGTAACAGTGCTGTTTTGTAGTGCGCTCTTCAGCTGGACGCAAATCTACAGCTTAACCATGACCTTGACCTCTTCCTTCTGCCCACAGCATTCGACTTTGGCCTGTTCTTATCTGATGAAGACCCCAGGAAAGGAATTTGGCTGGAGGCTGGCAGGACCCTGGATTATTACATGCTGAGGAATGGGGTACGGAGTATTGTATGGCAGTATATTGCTAGATATACCAAATTAATATTCAAGTGTTTCAAACCGTGGGAGAGTATTTCACAAAACATTATACCTATACAATGGTTGCTTAAAGAGTACCGGCTGTATACGCCATGCAGAAGCCACAGAATCCCCGTCTTCCCCCTTTTTGTGATGGTTTAAGCAATGACACTTTGCTCTGACGAAGGTGCACAGACAAAACACAGATTGAAGCATAGGTAGTAAAAATGCTGTAACATCACTGGCTGGATACATTCCCTGTGACTTTCATTACACCATAAACATGGATCTGCATGGGACTATAATGAGGGATATGCGCTTAAAAATGGAGCCCCCCCCCTTTATTTTCTTTTATATGACCTTACATTATCGGTCTGATGGCAAATATATATAAATAATATACTGTATTTTCTGGAGTATAAGACGACCGGGTGTATAAGATGACCCCCTAATTTTCCAGTTAAAAAATAGGTTTTGGCCTATACTCGTCGTATATCCCGCGTATAATATGACCCCCAATTTTTGGGGGATATTTTTAAGTATAAAAAGTAGTCTTCTACACCAGAAAATACTGTGTATATTTTGTGATTTTACTCGCCTTTTGTCCCTCCTCACGCAAAGCTCCTCTTCGGCTCAGGGGGTTTCGAATCCGGAATTTCTTGCCGCTTTGCTATGCGATTTGCTAGGCTCCACAAATTGTGTAATGTAGAAACTGCAAATTTGTGCACCGCTCTGGACCTGCACACTTTACTGTTGTGTTCAAAATTATTCAACCCCCAATGCTGTAAAGGGTTTTAGGGAATTTAGTGTACACTTGTAATTGTATTCAGAATTAAATCCTACAAGGACTTTTTAAAGAACCATATGCAACTAAAATGACATCAATTGGTTTTGTAATACAGTAGTAAATGTTTCTTTTCTGAATTCTTCATTGACACAATTATTCAACCCCTTAAAGACTACCACTCTGAAGAACAGAGGTTCATTCAAGTGTTTTCAATCAGGTATTGAAAACACCTGTGGATGTCACGGAGCAGCAATAAAGCATAATAAGCACCAATTAGGCAGCTTTAAAATGACTGTGATACTCAGCTCCTTCTAGACATTTACTGGTGTGGTTACAAACCTGGTGAAGTCAAGAGAATGGTCCAGGAAGACAAGAGAAGAGGTGATTACTCTTCACAGGAAGGGCAATGGCTATAAGAAGATTGCAAAGATGTTAAACATACAAAGAGACACCCTAGGAAGCATCATTCGCAAATTCAAGGCACAGGGCACTGTTGAAACGTTACCTGGTCGTGGCAGAAAGAAGATGCTGACTTCGACTGCTGTGCGCTACCTGAAGCGTAGAGTGGAGAAAAGTCCCCGTGTGACTGCTGAGGAACTGAGAAAAGATTTGTCAGATGTGGGTACTGAAGTTTCAGCTCAGACAATACGGCGCACACTGCGTAATGAAGGCCTCCATGCCAGAACTCCCAGGCGCACCCCCTTGCTGTCTCCAAAGAATAAGAAGAGTCGACTGCAGTATGCCAAAAGTCATGTGGACAAACCACAGAAGTTTTGGGATAGTGTCTGTGGACTGATGAAACAAAATTAGAACTGTTTGGGCCCATGGATCAACGCTATGTTTGGAGGAGGAAGAACAAGGCCTATGAAGAAAAGAACACCTTGCCTACTGTGAAGCATGGCGAGGGGTCAATCATGCTTTGGGGCTGTTTTGCTTCTGCAGGTACAGGGAAGCTTCAGCGTGTGCAAGGTACCATGAATTCTCTTCAGTACCAGGAGATATTGGATGACAATGTGATGCAGTCCGTCACAAACCTGAGGCTTGGGAGACGTTGGACCTTTCAACAGGACAATGATCCCAAGCATACCTCCAAGTCCACTAGAGCATGGTTGCAGATTAAAGGCTGGAACATTTTGGAGTGGCCATCGCAGTCACCTGACTTAAATCCGATTGAGAACCTCTGGTGGGACTTAAAGAAAGCAGTTGCAGTGCGCAAGCCTAAGAATGTGACTGAACTGGAGGCTTTTGCCCATGACGAATGGGTGAAGATACCCGTAGATTGCTGCAAGACACTTGTGTCAAGCTATGCTTCACGTTTAAAAGCTGTTAGTACAACATCCTTTTACAGTTATAAGTACTAAGATTGAATGTCACTTGGGGGTTGAATAAAACTGATAATGATGTGAGCACAGAAAAGACATTTGTGGTTATTTCATTATAAATGTTATGTTATATTTGTCTGACCTACACGTGCCTCTTTGATTTAATTGTAAGCAAGATGACTGAATGATCAAAATCAATGTCAAACTGGCCAAAACACTCAATTTCAGTGGGGGTTGAATAATTTTGAACACCACTGTACATAAGAATGCTCCATAGTGCCTGCACAGCACAATGGATTGGAGCTGCACACGTGCTCAGACATGCTCTTTGAGAATCCTCGCTATCGTGGGTGGTCTCCGAGATGGTGACGTCAGCACGCTTTCTGCATGCCGTGTCGCTATTGACCGATCTGTTAACGGTCAGCCGGGAAATTCAAAAATCCTGGGTGTGGTGGAGGAAACTCCTTCACTTCACCCAGCATGTTAGCCAGATTGGGGCAGCTGGGAGGTGAGCACTCCTCACATCCTGACCACTTTTTAAAACCTAAAGTGGACAGGTAGGATGAGTGTGCCTTGTGTTGCTAGATGAGATAGTTTTTGTTGCTGCGGTGTATTTTATTTTTTTGGCCACACACGGACTCCTCACTCATCAGGTCACCTGCAATACCCTCTGCGAGTCACTTCACTGGCTCCCCATCCTCTGCAGAATTAAATTCAAAATCCTTACGCTGACCTACAAAAGCTCTCACTAACTCAGCTCCCCACTACCTGTCCTCACTAATCACCAAATACACCCCAGCCCGCTCCCTAAGGTCAAACAGTGACCTGCGCCTAGCTTCTCCCCGCATCACCTCTTCCCATGATAGACTGCAGTATTTCTTGCGCGCAGCCCCCCATCCTCTGGAATGCTCTCCCTCGTACTGTTAGACTTTCACCTAGTTTCCCTTCCTTCAAACGCTCCCTTTAAGACATTCCTATTTAGGGAAGCCTACTACCCGACTCACTGACGCAACCAGTCCATCACTATTGCCTTGCGGCCCATGACTCTTGCCTTGCGGCCCATGACTCTTGCCTTGCGGCCCATGACTCTTGCCTTGCGGCCCATGACTCTTGCCATGCGGCCCATGACTCTTGCCATGCGGCCCATGACTCTTGCCATGCGGCCCATGACTCTTGCCATGCGGCCCATGACTCGCGCCTTGCAGCCCTCTCCTCCTGTTTCCACCTCCATCCCTTCTAGATTGTAAGTTCCATTGGGAATAGGGTCCTCGTTACCTCTTGTACTGGTTTATCAAATGTTGTTCAGTTTCAATGTATTGTAACCCTGTCCATTGTTCAGCACTGTGGAATATACTGGTGCTATATAAATAAAGCATAATCATGTAGATTATCCACTCGATCTGCTACACAATCTTGTTACAAATGAATGTAGATTTCCTTTTACTTTGAAATCATTTGAGGTTTGTAGGCTTTGCTCTTTCAAAAACTGGTACCGTAGGAAAAAGATTGTGCACACAATCCCTATTCCCTTACAGCAGACCGTGCATACATTATTGCCCATTGCTTATTTGTTACGTAGTGTGAAAGCATGCACTTTCCTGCTCTAAATCTTGGCCAGATGCTGAGTGAGCATTTCTCTGGGTTCACCTTCCATCGCTCAGCGTAAATCCCCTGTAAGTACAGTTGTTCACATACTTTCAGTTTTGTCAGGTCTTGAATTTTGCCTTTTAAATATTTAATGTTTTCAAACTTGTTTACACACGATGCATACACATAAATACTTGTAAACATATAGTAATGCATATTTATATGGTCAAAAAGGTGAGATTAACACCGTACTGCCCCAGGATGTTCTATGCCGTCTCAGCGACGGAGGGGGCTTTGAAGACGCAGGGCATACGGTTACACCCCGCTGTCTTCAATGGGCCCCTCCCCACAGCCTGCGCACGGTGCTCATCATTGGGCCGCCCCCCTGCAGTCAATGCCACGCTTCGGCTGCGGGGCAGGTCGCAATCTGCGACCGCACCTGTTGTCGAGGCATACCCATACACCTCACCGGCGTTAAGCCTTTACCCGACAGGCTATGCCCATCTGTCGTTAAGGGGTTAAAAGCCTACAAACGACAAATAATAAAGTTTATTATTGCAGAAGACGTTTACACCTTCCAGTAATTCCGAGAACTCCTTCAGAGCCCACGTGCTACATACCCCATATGCAGCAAGGAACTCTGGGTAGAACGTGCACATAGTCTCCAATTTCCCACTTCTATGCATCCTGGGTCTGTTTCAACCCTTTTACCAGTGCCACGCCAGATTAGATGGCTGTTATATTATTTTATTTTAGCAATAACAAGTGCGTGTATGTGAGTGTGTGTATAATTATATTATAAATGGGGGGGTATGCCAGGCTCAGCCTGGGTGCGTGTCCCTGTCGGAGTGTTTGTCATTGTGCGTCTCTGACAGGAGGACAAGCAAACGCTACTGACAGTGTTTAGATGTCCCTATTGGTGTCACCATCTGTCAAGTGTTCCTGTGTACGTCCTTCTTTAGTGCTTGAGAAAGGTCTTTGTAAACCAAAATGTTGCGTGGGCTTTTCCCATAAAGCTGCTTGAATTGCAGGGGGGGCCTGGTATCCACTTTTTTTTTTATTTATTTATTAAACTTTCTATGTTGGTATTCGTGTCATTCTGGGTTTCCTTGCCAGTGTTCAGTACATGTGTCAATTTTTCTGCCTGTGTCTTTGTGTCCATCTTATACGTACAGATGTGGCAGAAAGTATTGGTCCCCTTCACTTTTTTTTAGGAAAGCAAGAAAAATTCCCTGAACTATTTGGCATCCACTATTATGCTTTATCCCAACTGTTAATAGAACAGAAACTTCACTTTTGATTTATACCTTCACTTATTACTTTAAACTGTAAAACAAATGTGTGGCACGGGGTAAAAATATCCTTAACCTACTAATATGTCATAGCACAAGTTTAAAAGGAAATAACTGCAATCAAGCGCTCCATGTACCTCCGGAATTAAACATATACACTTGTCAGCTTGGATTTTGGCCCATTCCCTTCTTTAGAGCAAACTGTGCCAGCGCATTCATGATCGATGGTGTCTTTACCCGACGGAGAGTGTCAGCTCTTTCCACAGAGGTTACCTGGGATTCAGATCTGGACATCTAAAAAGTCCACTTCAAACAGTCCAATTTTTTCTTCTCCTCTGTTCTTGGGTGCTGTATAAGATATGTTTGGGGTAATTCTCCTTCTGGAAGGCCCAAGACGTGCAACTGAGACACCTCTTTCTGACATGGGCCGCTACATTTGTCTCCAGAATGCCTTGATGGTCTTCTGGTTCTCTCATGCTCTGCACAGATTCCAGGCCTCTAGTGCTAAAGGCGGCAAAGCAACCCCCGAAACTTCACTGAGCCTTCTCCTTTTTTCATGGTTTGGATGGTTTTCTTTGCAAGCTTCTTTTTTACTTCCGTCAATATGGAGTGGTTGGGATTTGCCAAAAAAACCTCTTGTCTCGTTTGGTTGCCAAAAGGATCTTCTCCCAGAAGTACAGCGGCTTGTCAACATGCATTTCAGCGAATCCCGTCAGTTTGTTTCTTTCCTTGGAGGAAATGGTGCATTATTAGAGTAAAATGCAGGCGAACCAACACACTGTGCCACATTAATGCATTTACACCCACTCGCTGAATATCACACAATTCCATCACCGAGAACTGTAATATGTGCAATCACAGCAAAGAAAACTAAACAAAATACAAATCTGAGTGTTTCAGCTCGAATGTGGCGGATTGAATATCAGACATTATTCCTGTGAATCGTAATCGTTTAATTCTGAAGCGCCGGGTTCACCCGTCTGCCCCATTACTAAGCGTACGCCTACACTGGATGTATCGCGCGCAGCACTGTGCTCACAGCGGCTTATAGCTTTTATTCAGCGACTATAGAAGAGGAGTTTAGGTAATTGTACCGCCGGATATGGAGAGTTAATCAAAGCCAGCTTTCAGGTTTAATTGCTAAAAGCGTACATCCATTGAGAAGCTCTTTGTATGTGTGTGTATATGCCATTATCCAGCCTCAGAGGCCCGCAGTGCGCACTTAATGGATGCATCCCTGTATTAGCAGTCCATGTTGAATGCATATTACTCAAGCAACGCTGTTTATTAACCTAGTTACACTATTACTTGTGGGATCATGGGTATACCAGTTCTTAACCCACCCTTACCTATAGCTCCATTAAAGTGCGAGGCCAAACCGACGCAATAGCGAGATGTATTGCATATTAACATCTTAAAAGGGTTTTTTTTTCCGGAGATACTGGTGGTGGACCTCATGATTACCACATTTTATTCCGCAAAGATAAAATTCTGGTAAACAATTGTCTTGCAAAGTCAGGCCATGGGTCAGTAACCTTGGCCCTCCAGGTGTTTTATAACTACGTTTCCCATCCAACTGAGTGGCTGAGCAACATGGGAGATGTATTTGCAAAACATCTGGAGTGCCAACTCTAGTGTAAGGGATGTCAAACCCTGGCAACCCAGATGTTGCCGAACTACGGCTCCCAGGAGTCTCTGGCCATCGATTTCATGCACGGATTTCTGTAAATTGTGGGGGCTTTAGTCCGACACCCCGGGCCTAAGAGCTGTACTGAAAGACATGCATTTCTCCCCTATTATTGTCGTGGAGTAGTAAGTTACTGAGCTAACCCCAGACAGGCTACCGTAAAATAAAATGTATCCCATCTAATGCTTACTCAATCACTTCTCTTAATTTTCATAGGATGTTTTGGAATATAAAAAGAAGCAACGACCCCAGAAGATTCGCATGCTGGATGGAGCAGCCAAAATGATCATGGTGGATGACTCAAAGACTGTGGGGGAACTGCTGGTCACCATCTGCAGCAGAATAGGTCAGAACGCCTGGTTTTATAATCTAGTTGTATATGTAAAATTTGAGTTTTGGTCTCCTGTATAATGTAAGACATGGTATATGACAGGGTGCTCCATGGTCACAGTGCCCGGGAAATAAAAGCACATGCTAAACGCAGATCATCCTGTACATTATGATCTGGATGCTATAGAATGTTTAATACAGTGTGGATATACAGTAATGTCAATAATAAAAAATATATTTTTATAATCTTTTTGCATTTATAGATTCTTCATACTGAATGCTTTTCATTCCACTCCTGGAACTAAGGAAGTTTTCCCAAAGTTAGGAAATTGGTCTTTATATTAGAAGTTTTCATCAACACTGACACGGCTCTAAAAGTATAATGTTTAAAGTACTAGTCAATAAAGACGCTTGAAATGTGGCTCCGATTCATCCCTTTCCTCTGGATCGTCTTTGAGACGCTTCTTTACCGTGACTGGATCTACCGGTGTTAAACTCGATTGGACATGATTTTGGGTGGCAATAGAGCGCCTGATGCGCTGAAAGCGACCAGAGGCTGACTATATATCCGCTTTAGGGTGTAGGCTCATTTGTTAAAATTTTTCACGTGCACAGTATACGTCCGAAAAAGTCTATGTAAAAAGAAACCGTAATGCTTGTATAGGGCACTTGTTACATATATAACAAAAGAAAAAGAACACGGCACAATTTAACAGACGCTGTATATGCTAGAGTCCGGATCTCATTATTAAGCGTTTTATTTACTCTGTTTTTAACAGCTACAATGTTGTTGTCCCCCCCCCCCCCCAACGTTAGAGATTGCCTTTACGTGGCATAAAGGCAAATGTGTGTTGTAATTGTGTGGTTGTCCGCCAGCTTACTGTGCTGCCCAGGAGTAATTGGATTGGCCAGGTTATTTTCTTTGTTGCAAGACAAGATGTCTTAAAGATCCGGCATCCTTAAACTCTGGTTCAGAACCTGTACTGAAGTTCTTTTCTACCTCAGGTATTACAAATTATGAGGAATATTCCTTGATCCGAGAGACCATGGAGGAGAAGAAAGAAGAGAACACGGGAACACTAAAGAAAGACCGAACTCTGCTCAGAGATGAAAAGAAAATGGAAAAACTTAAAGCTAAGCTTCACACGGAGGACGAGTGTGAGTTCTCTTTTTGAAGAGTTCTATGACCTATTGTAGACAAGTGTTCAAATTTGGGATAAAGTGTTTTTTTGTTTTCGTTTTGTTTTTTATATACACGCTGTTGTTGACTGTGTAGAAATCAAACCTGATTTATATCTAGTTTAGAGCCCCATCGTTGATTATGCATCTTCTGTGAAGTCTGGCGTGTCCATTGCTGATCTACAAAAACCTCTATTCAAGAAGGGTTTTACCAAAGACTTTTAATGGCTTTATTCTTAATCTTCCAGTGAACTGGCTGGATCACAGCCGCACATTCCGGGAACAAGGTGTGGATGAGAACGAAACTCTACTCCTGCGCAGGAAGTTCTTTTATTCGGATCAGAACGTGGATTCCAGGGATCCCGTGCAGCTGAACCTACTCTATGTCCAGGTGACTGCAAATACTGAAGGGGTAGATTCATTCATGAAAGAAACTCGCAATGACAACAGTACACACAGTCATCATTTCACCGGAACATGTTTTTTTGCAGTCTGACAGTCTTTACTATTCAATATCCGTACTTGCTGGTGACGCGCACATTGCTTCAGATAAGCCTAGTCTTGTAAAGGTCAGATGTATATTCTGTTTCCCGCAGGCTCGCGATGACATTTTGAATGGCTCGCACCCAGTGTCTTTTGACAAGGCCTGTGAGTTCGGTGGCATCCAGACTCAGATTCAGTTTGGACCCCATGTGGAAGTGAAACACAAACCTGGATTCTTAGAGTAAGTTGCATGCAGAGGTTGCATGCGGAGCATACCCGTTTAAACAGGGTCTTTGCGTCCTCTCACCGATGCAAATTGTGGATGTGCAAGGAACGGAATCCTCTGCCAGCACGTCAACTGCTTGTGTTTATGATTTGCAGCCTGAAGGAGTTTCTTCCCAAAGAATACATCAAGCAGAGAGGATCAGAGAAGAGGTTATTTCAGGTAATATTCCCGTGGCATCTGCTTGATGTCTTCGTGTTGGTTTATAGTTTCTGGTGGGTGGAGGATTTGGGATTGAATTGTGGAGGGTTGACGATGAAATTGCTTAAGCAAAATTCTTGCATCGTAAAATCTCCAGCTCCTTCGTCACAGCCTGATTCTCAGATTTGCAAATGACGTAACTAACTGAATCGCTTATCATAATTTGCCATTTTTTTTTTTTGGAAATACACCTGACCATTGATCTTTCCTTTGTAACAGGAGCACAAAAATTGTGGTGAAATGACGGAAATTGAAGCCAAGGTGAAATATGTGAAATTAGCCCGTTCTCTACGCACCTACGGAGTCTCGTTCTTCTTGGTTAAGGTATGAACTTGTTCGCTGTCCTCCCCCGGACCCAAAAAGCTTGCATGTAATATTCTTAATTTTTGGTAGTGTTTAGTTTTGGTGAGGAATCTTAAACTATTTATCAATACAGAGGCAGCAAGTCAGTAGATTTGCTGTTAGGTTTGTCTTTTTTAAACCTGAAGCAATACAATGTAACCTTCATCTAAATGTATTTACAAGCAAATCAGTGTACATGTACGAACAACCAATTTAAACCTCTAAAGAGTTAGCTATGTAATCATGCAACTGCTACGAAGTCTTCTATGTACTGTACCATGCTGTGTGCGTATCGGTGCTTCCGGTGCTGTTTTGGCCCCACCGTACGCAGGGACGGCTTGCCTGGCGAGGAGCGGTGATTGTATTACCTTGTCCTCACAAGAACCTAGTCAAAACAGCTTCTCTAAGGCAAGGTAGCCGTCCCGCAAGGAACAGAGAGTACGGTTATTGTTATACCCAAAGACAATTATATTTATCAAAATGTCAGTGTGCCTTTTAAATCTCTGGAATTGAAAAATGGCTGAATTGTGGCGAACAAAGTTGTTGATTGTAATGATCGGGCGGAATTAATCCAAGCCCCTAGTTAACGACTTTATGTCAAAGCTTGAATGCAGCATTGTATGCGTATTACATAGAAAAAGAATAATACATAAAAAGTATTACATAGAAAACATAGAAATGGAAAATCTATCCATTTGATATATTTGGAAATGTATAGATTTCCTTGAAGTATGTCCTGGGGAATATTAAACAATAAAAGCAATACAATGCTGGTCTCCGTTCCTCGGTCAATTATTTTGTGTGTATCTTTTTTTCTTAAGTAAAGGGGCAATCTGACATTTAAAGAAGGTTGCATTGCAGAAGGTAAAGCTTGGGGGGGATGCAAAGTGTAAAGATGATATAGATACTGTATTCCAGGACTACATGATGCCCTGCAGCGCAGAGTTGGTTGTTCAAGAAATAAAACTTGAGCAATCTAGAGCTTTCTAATCTAGTCGCATGGAGGTGTGCTTTCTGACAGGTGGAATTTACAGTTGATGGAACGCAAGTTGATCTTGGCCTCAAGGTGCAAAGGAACTGCATTTTGAAAGGGTTAACACAAAATCCTTGGCCATAATTATTATGTTTGAGTCTGAGCCCTTTTATAACATGTAATTGGCTAATTAGGAATGTGCACAGTATTCGTCATGAACCATACTTGTCCCAGACAACGAAGAACTTGGTTTGGGTGGCTCAGCTTTTGATGTTTTTGCGGCGAAAAACTTTATTTGCCTTTTAATAATTGGCCGGACACTAAAAGGGTAAAATATCCACGAGGGTGCTTTTTCTTAAAGATGAGATATATATATTTCATATATATTTCATATACTTGAAGTGCCTGGTTGTAGATGGAGGGGGGGCTAGTTATGCAGAGGATAGAATGAGTCACAGCCAGCTAGAAGCATGCCGATAGAAATCTGGAACGGTTTATCGAAATGATCCTGATGAACTCATCGCACGCGGTGTATACTATATGGAGACAGAGGTTGATGAAGAGCAGCTGTGAGAATGCAGTAACAGTGTTTTAACTCCAGGTACATAGCCATGTAACTAAATGAAGACCACTTATGCCTGGAGCCAGTAGCCTTCCAGATGTTTTGAAACTACATCTCCCATGATGCTCATGTACTCATTAGTTGGGCTGAGCCTCATGGAAAATGTAGTTGTGAAACATCGGGGGGGGGAGACATAGTTACTGACCCCTGGTTTATGCTATTGCTGCATTCCTTCTCAAATGTTGGGCAGATATGCAGTTGTCGCAGTCCTTCACATTCTGTGTCGGGAAGACTAGCTCATGCATGCACCCTCTATATTGTTCCTTTGGATCCTCCCTTCCTCCTGCACTTGATTTGTTAACTCGGGTCTTGTGTATTTATTGTTGTCCTGTCCACATGTGATGCTCGTGCCTTTTTGCAGTGCTGTGAAGATGTTGCCTCGTGGGGATCATTTTACCAAATACAACCTCCTTGTATCTCCATGTTCAACTTGTGTGTACTTATTAAAGGACCATTCCACTGAGAAGTAGTGTCTCTTTTTTGCCCTTAACCCCTTCACTACCAAACGATTTTATATTTTTTTTGTTATAACCTTTAAATGTAGGGTAAAATAGAAGCTGAAATAATTTGGTCATATAAAAATTTCCATGTATTTATCCTTTACAGAAATATTGTTGAAATCTAGGATTCTGAGCTCCTAGATGGTGTCCTTTATCTTACACAATTTCAACGGGTCTGCATTATCCTCATACAGGCAGAAAAGACCTTTTGTGCTAGATACAGTAATCATTATAATGTTCAGATCTCCTGCTTATGGGGATTTGTAGTGATAATGAAATTGTTAGCAGTGCAGCTTCCAAAAAATACCAGAATATAAAATTATATCTGTCGGCTGTAATACATTTGAACTTTTTTGTTACCGTGAGGTTTAGGGCTGCTATTTGCAGATGGTTTTATGCCTCTCCAGGGTGCTTGGAGAGTCCTAAAACAAAGGATTTAATTTCTAAACAGGCACACTAATCTTGCTTTAAAAAAGGTGTGAAAATGGTCTGAGTGATTTCCTTTTTTTCCTTTTTCCTTTTTTTTTCCTTCCTTCTTGGTTTTGGATGTGAGGGGGTTATATAATTGCAGACTCTCGAACCTGGAAGGCCCTGAGGCTTTTTTTAGTGCTACTTGCGTAGTGTAGGAAACGCAAGTTCCATAGTCCATGCACCGAATGATGGATGCATGCACAGCTCCGATCCATTTCGAATGGTCGCAGAGATGGTGATAGTGCGTGCCGACATCACTAGTGACCAATTAGTAACCCATATCCGGGAAATTCAAAATCCCCGGCTGCTGGTGATGCTGTGTAGAGGAGGAGCAAACTCCTTCACTTCACCCAGCGTGTTAACAAAAATGGGGGGCATTCCTCTCACTCTGACCACTTTATAAATGTAAAGTGGTCAGGGTGAGTAGAGTGTTCCTTTCAAGTGCGTGTGCCATGGGCAACATGACTTTTACCCACTTGACAGGGCACCTCTCCCTTTTATATTAAGCAGTGTTTTTCACTGACCTTAATAATGTGTGGGGGGTTGTTTTGAAGCCCCCCCCCCCCGAGCCGGCGCCATGTTGCCGGGAGGGCTGGCTCAGCCGTGCAGGGAGTCATCCTACAAGACGGTCCCCTGCACAGTCAGTGTGCTGCGCTGCCTGTCATGCAGATCGTGACAGGCAGACATCGCAACACTCACAGCGAGCAGAGGGAGGGACCTGTAGGAGGTCTCTGCTCAGACATCCTCCTACCTGCGGCATGCCACAGTCTCGTGTGGGACGGGGGGCTTCAAGAGAGGATTTGTTATGTTTACATTATAGAGGTTGGCCAAAAAACACTGATAAATATAAATGGAAGCATGCCCTGTCCAATGGGTAAAAGTGATTTTGAACTTGAAAAACTTTTAATAAAACCGGATATTTTTTTAAAAAATAATGATTTTGCCCAGGACAGTGGCACTTTAACGTTTTTTTTTATGTCAAAACTTTCCTATGGCAAGTGCATGATGTAATATCCAAGAACTAGTGATCTTGCATAATCTATATCAATGATTCGTATGTCTTTACTTATGACTGGATGAATTATTATACTTGAAATCGCAACCCTGGCCATTATCCAGACTAATCCATTATCATCAAAACAGCACTTTTGACGTACGGAATGGAAATAATGTGAGGAGGACGTTTAAATTCTGCTTTTTTCCTTTTTTCTTCCCTTAAATGCTAGCGTAAGGCAGATGTTGCACTTTAAAATCTAAATATGAAATGAAATCTTGCCAGAAACTGGGCTTTGTGCTGAGATTTGACAGTGGGGTGAACACTTCGGTATGAAAAGAATGGCACGCAGTGTCTAGCTAACCATCCTCTCCCCCTGCAAACCCCCTAAGGGCATAGAGCGATTGTGTATGTGATTTATACAACCCAGACAATTAGCTGCTAAACACGATTAAAGACTGGCTCCCGCTCCACTTCGGCCGTTATGTTTTGTCCTGGAAAAAGGATTACTGATGCCGAGATGGATTTTCAGATTCTAAGATCACATGTAGCTGTTTTAGCAACAACAAACAGCTCTGTCTACAAGACTGAAAGCAGAAAACTGAAGAGCATGATCTATGAAGTCTTGGACTGGAATAGATCTTGTGCCATGTCCGTTGCACCTCCATGACTTGAACCCCGCTGAATATGGGGAATAGTCATTGATGGTACAGAGGGAGATGGTGGAGACTTCTTTGTTTTACCACATAAGTCAGCCATCAATGCACTAGGAAGAGCTATGTACACTATCAGGTCTATTCAAAGAAAGGTGAAACTCAGGAGAATGACTGGAAAAGTGAAAATTCTAGGTCAAAATAGCCAAACCAGAAAAATTCTCCCATTTATCTCACTTTCCAAATCGGCTATTTGCTCTAGATTGTTCTCTTCTCCTGCCAGTTCTCCTGAGTTTCACCTTTCTCTGAATAGCCCTGAAACTCTTTCAAATATACATGTCTCATGGTCTGAAGGACCCATTATTCTGAAAGATCTGGGATTCCTAGGTAAAAATCTTTAATACATCTATAACGGATAAAGTTCAAAATCTGGATAAATTGAAGATTACCCAGGGTGCTTTGGGTAAAGCCTGAAATGATATCATACACCTAGCTTTACCCAGGTAATCACCAGACTAACCAACCCCCCCCCCCCTTGGATGAAAGCGATTTTGTAGGGTTGGCCATGAATATGGATAATCCTAGGTTTTTGGGTCAACTGTAAACGACTTAAAAGTCACAGCACATTAACCAGTGACATTTGTGTAGATCTGGCTTCACCCAGGTAAAGCTCAATGTAAATCCAGATAAACCTAGGATTACCCAGGTTAAAGCCCAGTGTTTGATTTCCTGCTGAAAGCTGCCTAGGTAACGTCTGTTTTACCCGGGTAATCCTAGGTTTATCCAGATTTTGGACTTTGATTTTGTCCATTATCCCATTGATTAGCGCTGTCACGTTGAATGGTGAAGGAGCAGGGCCTGCAGACTGCATATAACAAAGGCACAATGGGATGGATTATTCAATAGAACAATGGGGTAAAACGGCACTATAGTGGTAAGAGGCATACGGAACAATGAGGGACAAGGACGGTGCAGCAGCACTTAGGATAACGCAGTGAAATCTTCCTCGTCGTGCCCGTTACGCCCTTTCTGTCTCTGGAATGGGAGGTATTGTCTCTCCATTATGGGTAACTACCATTATTTGTATTCTGTCATACTGTTCTAGGTTTGTCTGTTGCAGTGTTTCCCAAATCGTTCCTCAGGTCCCCCTAACAGACCAGATATGTGAAGCACAGCAGAGCTGATATGATTTGCCGCAGGATTCAGTCTTGCATTTCCCCAAGGTGATCTGTTAAACCTGGCCTGTTGGGGGGATTTGAGGACCAGGTTGAGGAGCCAATGGCCTGTTGGATTTGCCTGGGTAGCTGTGAAATAAAACGGTTAACTTTGTTACAAAGGAGTACTGATTATTTACAAAAGCCAATACATTTTGCCTTCAGAAGAATGTCTCGGTGAGAAGTGGAGTTAAAGCTGCATTATGAGAATAGTGATGGCTGGGGGGGGGGGGTTTAACGGGGGTGTAGGCTGAGATCATCTCGTGCTCACAGATTCCGGATGGATTAAAATGAGAAGAATTGAGGGGCAGGGCTGCAAACTGGGAGAATCCCCTTATTGTATCATTCCTGGCATTCCTGCATACTTAACAAGTTTGTTCCACACCAGAATTAAAATGCGCGTCAAGCCCATTACACCAGCCATTCATGCTCGCAAACCTCCCTTTAAATTCCCCACTTCTCATCACAGAAAAAAACATGTTTTGTAGTTTTTTGGTCTGTATTTCTCTCTACCCATCTAGTTTTCAGTAATACTCTTTAGGCCTGAATCGACTAATCGAAAAATGGAATTAGCTGTCATTTATTCTCATTACCGGTCAGTCGGCCTGTGTACAGCACACACTGTTTATAATCACACTGAGTTAAATGGTAACCTCAGATGCTACTTCAGAGCCAATTTGAGAAGACGTGCCGCTGCTTTAAGCCAGGGACAGACGAGCGTACTTGAGAGTGGAAGGAACGTCTGTGAGAGTGGACGTTCCTTCCACTCTGATGCCCAAGTGGCCACATCGTTGAGCGCAGTTAGTGCACTCAGCGCTACAATGCATGATCCTCCGATGGAGGATCATGCTTGGTAGCCCCGTCCTACATCCGTCGTAGCGTTTTGACGGAGGCCTTCAACACGTCTGGTAGTGTGCACGCTGCACTGTGTGGACCCTCCCCTCTGAGCTGTCACAAAGTGGGGACACAGGGAGGAGCGGTCACACGGACGCACTCGGTGCGCTCATGTGAACGCAGCCTTAGGCTGGCAGCACACGAGCTAACATTTTGCTTCCGTCTGACCCCACTGTTTGCCGTTTTGTCGTAGCTTTATAAAGGCGTCAAACACACCACATGAAGCACCTGTACACTTGTTCACGGATGGGCAACACCTATAGCAACGGACGCAAAAATTACATCAACGTGAAAAAGCTAAACAGACGCAGAAACAGTGTTGCCATGTATTATCCTAGGGTGTGGAGACATCAGGCGTTACGCACTTTATGCAGTACTCACATTATCTTCCGTCAAAGTGCGTCCGTAAAAAAGGCAGTACAGTATGCTCGTGTGCCGCCTCTCTTAATCAGTGTGATTTAGCTCTTGGGTTATAGAAACATAGAATAATGTCAGCAGATAAGAACCTTTCGGCCCATCTAGTCTGCCCAATTACGTGGATACTTTACCTGGATTTATCTTTTTGTTTAGGATAGCCTTATGCCTATCCCATGCCTGCTTAAATTCAATCACTGTTTTGGCCTCTACAACTTCTACTGGAAGACTGTTCCATGTATCCACCACCCTCTCAGTAAAATAATGCTTCCTGATGTTACTTTTAAACCTTTGCCCCTCTAATCTAAGACTATGTCCTCTTGTTTTGCTACTTTGTTTCCTCTTAAATATACTCCCTTCCTCTACCTTGTGGATTCCCTTTACGTATTTAAATGTTTCTATCATATCTCCTCTGTCTCGTCTTTTTTCCAAGCTGTACATGTTAAGATCATTAAGCCTTTCCTGGTAACTTTTCTCCTTCAAGCCGTACACCATTTTAGTAGCCCTTCTCTGAACTCTCTCTAAGATGTCTATATCCTTCTGGAGATACGGTCTCCAGTACTGCACACAGTACTCCAAGTGAGGTCTCACCAGTGCTCTGTACAGTGGCATGAGCACTTCCCTTTTCCTACTGCTAATACCTCTCCCTACACAACCAAGCATTCTGCTAGCATTTCCTGCTGCTCTATTACATTGACTACTTACCTTTAGATCCTCTGAAATAATAACCCCTAAATCTCTTTCCTCAGATGTTGAGGTTAGGACTGTATCAAATATTCTATATTCAGCCCTTGGGTTTTTACGTCCCAGGTGCATTATCTTGCACTTATCCACATTAAAACTCAATTGCCACAGCTCCTACCATTTTTTTTAGTTTACCTAAATCATTTGTCATTTGGCTGATCCCTCCAGGAACGTCAACCCTGTTGCAAATCTTTGTGTCATCAGCAAAAAGACATACTTTACCATTAATACCTTCTGCAATATCACTAATAAAAATATTAAAGAGAATGGGTCCAAGTACTGACCCCTGAGGTACCCCACTGGTAACAAGACCTTGCGCCGAATAAACTCCATTTACCACAACCCTCTGTTGTCTGTCACTCAGCCACTGCCTAATCCATTCAACAATATTGGAATCCAAGCTCAAAGATTGCAATTTATTGATAAGCCTTCTATGCGTAACCGTATCAAAAGCCTTACTGAAATCTAAATAAGCAATGTCTACTGCACCACCTGTGTCTATTATTTTTGTTACCCAATCGAATAAATCAATAATTATATCTGACATAAGCAGTTTATTTAGTTTGCAACGGTAGCAGATCTATAGCAAAGACCCTGGGGTGCTGCCACTGGGTGGAGGAGCAGTACTGCCAGTGGTTTACCCTTAGAGCTAGAGTCCTGTGCCACCACCCACCCTCCCTCTCTCCGGTCCAGTACTGCAATTTGCATATGTACGCAGTGGTGTATTTAGGTTTTGTGCTGCCCTAGGCCTGACTAAACTTGTGCACCCCCTAATTTAAATTTGAGGCACCCCGTCCTGTCAAGGGCACACCTCTTCCTGGTTAATCCCCACCCTTCCTCTTTAAGCTCCGCCTTTTCCTCTCTTTATATTAAAAGTGGATACCAAGTGCCTACTTGTATATTTTGTATACCATTTCAAATGTATCTATTGAGATAAATAAAATTATGAATATTTTAAATTCAAGCATTTTTACAAAGAACAGCCACGCATGTCAAGTATACTGGATCACAGCCGCTCTAATTGGTTGAACAATAAAATCCACAGAAACGTGCACTGCATATGAGGGTATCACAGAGCTGCACAGCAATAAAACTCAGTAATGTGCAGTGTGTAATGAGCATATCCCAGAGCTCCAGGGCAATAAAACTCACAGTAATATGCAGTGTGTATCACTTAAACCACAGTAATAAGACTCCCAGCAATGCAATGTGCAGTGTGTATCAGAATTCGCAGCAATAAAACTCCCAGCAATGCAATGTGCGGTGTGTATGAGTGCATCAGATTTTTATTCTATTTGATTTTAGTCCGTATGCAAATGCCCTGCTCCGCTGCTCGTTGTTTGAGAACACAGCTCAAAACTGCTAGTGACAGTGGCACCTCCTAGTACACCCTAATGACACCCCAATAATCACTGGTACCTGGGGCGGCCCGCCCTCCGCCACTCCCCTAAGTACACCACTGCTCTGTGATATGCTCACACACAAGTTTGGCGAACTGCCAGCAAGTACGGTGCTGATGAAGGCAGTGCAAATCCCCATAGAGGTAATGGTTAATCTATTCAGAGAACACCAAACAGCAGAGCTGTGTTCTCAAACAACGAGCAGCGGAGCAAGGCATTTGCATACGGACTAAAATCGAATAGAATAAAAATCTGATGCACTCATACACACCGCACATTGCATTGCTGGGAGTTTTATTGCTGCGAATTCTGATACACATTCAGAGAAATGGCAGTGAAATGCCCTGATGTTCGGTGGTTTCAATCAGCAGGTTTATTCAGGCGAACCCCATAGGTTTCAATGTTAAAAATATTCCCCTTTTTATGCAATATCTAATAAACCATTTATTATTTTAATCTGCAGTAAAAAGTCTTTATTGATTTTAGTACCTTTTTTAGTAATTTTTCAGCAAAATTCCCCCCCCCTTTTTTATTTTTTTTTTATTTTTTTTATAGCGGTTTTTCTTTTTTCTGTAACAGCCCTTTTTATTATCAATCATAGGATCTTATATGTAAATTCCAGACATTTTCGTTCAGTAGTTCTTTTGAAAACAGCAGGCCACGGGTTTCCTGTGGCAGCATTCAGCGGCTGACTCCATGCACTTTGGGGACCCTGTGGTGAATGGTGAATTTTAATGGGAAATTTTATTCCCCGAAGTGCAGGGAACTACAGAACACCAAAATGTTGGCGTCATTTCGTTGCTCTGTGAGTAACCCATTTAGTGGTGAGGTTTTTTGCTGCCCCCTGGAAAGTGAAAGCCTAGGCCTTGCCTACCCAGGACATGCTTGAAAATTAGTGAAATCTCTATGTATCCTTCCTGGCAAAATACTTTGCAAAAGTAAAAAAAAAATATATATATATATATTTTATTATTTTTTTTATTTATAATTATATATATTATTATTTATTATATTATTATTATGATGGGGCCTCCAGTGCGGGCCGCCGCCCTAGGCCTTGTTGGCCTAGGCCAAAATACACCACTGTATGTACGTACGAAAGTTCCGTACACTAAGCAAATTGCATAAGAAAAAAGGGAGGGGCAAACTTTTTTTTTTTTTTTTTTTTTTTTCCATGTTCCTTTAAGCTTTCTGGACATCCTGGAGAGCGATTTGGGTGAATTTAAGGGTCAGTAGACCTGCTATGTGTTTGTGTGTCCTTAGTGAGGGAATTGTACTGATTTTTTTTATTTATTTTTTTGTTTTCTGCACAATTGTATTTGATTTTTCAGGTTTTTCTAGGTTTTCTAGATTTGTTTTTCTAGGTTTAAACAGAATTTTTTTTCTTTTTATCCGATGAATCAATTTTATGAAAATAATACTCTTCTTAATTTCCTATTATGAAATATTTTTTGGCCTTTCCCCTTGGTCATTATTATACGTATAATTAATCATATCTTTTACTTTGGTTTAAAACCTTTTTTAGTTATTTTCTCATAGATATTCTTTCCTCTCAATCACCACTATAAACTTCTTAAGTGTATGTGTGTGTGTATATATATATATATATCAAGAACCAGCACTTTCCTTTAAAACTGCTTCGATGCAAAAAATCCTTATGAAAAAAAAGGAAGAGTTATGGAGGTATATGGGTATTTATCTAATGTAAACTTTTTTTTAAAAAAAACCATGGAATAATATCTGACATGTCCCCTCCCTTGATTAAGGCTCTTCGGCAGCTTTTCTAACATAGAATAATAGAAGTAGAAGAAATAGTGCATCCATACAACTTTATATTCAGAATACGCATGGAGGGAATCACTCAAAACGTTTACTCAACATAACGGGCAGGTGCTTCTCCTGACGAATAGACCCAACAAACTAGTTGTGCATTGCTTTCAGAGATTTAACGAGTTTTATTTATTTTGGTTATATTGTGAAAAAACGTATAAAGGGGGGAAAAATGCAGAATCTTGTTAAATCTTTGAAAAACTTGACGGTCTTCAAATTTTATGAACTTTGTGATGGAGTAGTTTGTGTATTGGAGTGCTCTCCCCTTGGTTTGTTGTGGGTATAATTTACACACACTCCTATTGCTTCACTACAAAGTTATTTTCCATAAAGTCACTGCCAGGACCCGGTGGATTTGTGTGAAAACAAATATACATTAGGCATGCAACGAAACTGCTTCAAAACTATACATTGAAAGACAGCACCATCTGCTGGCCAAATATGGCTACTACATATCCATAGTACAGCTTTGGATCACTGCTGTTCAAAATGTTTTGGCACCTTGGGTATGCCCATGGTGCTAAAACCTTGGACGGTTTCTGGGGCCTGGATGCAAAAATTTTAAATCCTTTGCTCCAGAATTACCCACATCGAGAATACTCTGTATCGGGGCTTTGCAGATCACGTATACTCTATCTTGGTACTGAAGGAGTTAAGCAAATGGTGCTTTAATATACGATTAGTGTTGCCAGCTGGGGCCAAACTTTTTTGTTTGTATTGTAGAAAATAGTGTACAGTGTGGAAAAATATGGAAAAAAAATATGTATGTATGTATGTATGTATGTAGCGCTCACTCCCGGAGGAGCCGCTGAAATTGAACCTCGGGTCAGTCTCCCCGCACTAGGGAATAAATATACTCGAAACGCGCAGCGGAAAAGAAATACAAGGTTTCGTAATTCGAGAAACGCGCAGCGGAAAATTATCTTTAACCCCTTTTTGATTGGGGAGTGAGTCCCGCACAGGTTGTGTCCCGGTGTGTGTGTGTGTGTTATGGTACCCGGGTACACTATTCAACTGGCCAGTGAATTTCTTAAGAGGTATCTTCGGCTAGTCAAGTTTGGGCCCTGTGGGTTTTGGAAACAAACAGCAGTGTGCTTTCTTGGTTTTACAACGGCCTAGAAGGCCTCTCACCCATCCGCCAGATACTTGAGGCTCCGCTTGACCCAGGACGTCTCTCCGCTCGATACTGACTGGGGTTCTCTCGGCTTTCTGCTCCTGCCGTGACTTGTCCAGCTTACCGCCTGCTCTCCCAGTCCGATAAACCTGCGGTACTCCTAACTCGGGGTCCTCTGGCTTCCTCAATAGCAGCTTGGGTAATCTTGTGGATCACTGGGTCTCCCTTTGGTAAGGCTGAGTAACCCGATCTGTAACTCCGTTAGGCCGCACCTGCGCTCCGGCCTGGACACTGTTACGTTCTGCAGCACTGTGTCTTGTCTCTCTCACTCCCTGGCGCTCTGCCAGCTCTCCCCACGAGGCTCAGGATGTAAGTCTCGGTGTCCCACCCACTTCCTGTGTCCGTTCCCAAAGCATGCCGGGAAATGGAGTCCCAATGTATTATTCAGTGTCTCACATTGCGCTTGTCTCCCTCCGGTGGCCAAAAATAGGTACTGCCACAATAAGGAATTAAACACAGCGCTACATATATATAATTTTCAAGGTTCCGTAATCCGATAAACAGAAATTGCGCCTGCGATGCGGTGTCTTGTTTTTTCATTGCATCTGGCGCTTTCTCGTCTAATTACAGTCTTCGTTACGGTTAGATTCTTTGACCCCCTCCCCTCCTACCACCCCACGTTCTCTGATCTGCTAGCCTGGTGCGGTTTATCTATCCACGAAAACCTGTGTCTCTGCATTGTAAAGCAGATCAATATTTGATTATCGCAGCATTTTCTCCATCTACATTCGCAGCATAAGGGGATTTCTTTTTCCTTAGGTTTTTAATTGGAGAGGGCTTTTTTTATTATCTGATTTTAAATAAAAGTTCTTGGAAATTGAACAGAAATTTGGAAATCTTGGCCAGGTAATACCTGGAGAATTATTTAAAATCCGTGGCTCCCCACTTGCTGATATTCAGTTTATTGCTTTGCAATTTAACTCCCTTCAGCAATTCCATCTTGCTGAAAATTCAGTGAATTCACGATTTATTGAACGATCACCGAATTTTGACGGAATTGGACTTTGGCCAAAAATCGAAGAATTGTGGCAAATTGGCATCAGCGAATTCCATCGAACGGGGGTGGGGGATCCTTCTATTCTCCAAATAGGAGCTCAAGTCTGCAAAAAAAGTGTCCAAATAATAAAAAATATTCTATAAAAATAATAAAAGCTTTCTTAAATATGTCTTTAAATATATAAAAAATGGTTTGTTTTGTTTTTTGTTTTTTTTAAAAAAAATTGTTTTTTTTTGCAAAATTTGGAAAGAATGATCTTTAAATATAATTTAAAGTTATTCATTTTTATTACATTGAAACCTGAAGAGAATAATCGTCTCCAATTGTCCGTCCTTTAACCCCTAAGACCCTGTCTTAGGCACACCTTGAGTTAACTCTCCTTCTGCGCAGGGAGAGAGAAAAAAAATCCTTCAAAGAAGACACACGAGGCATGTTTTTTTGTCTGGCAATTTTCTCTCTGCCTTTCAACGTTTCTTGACACATATTTATACCTGTGTCAAGGCGTTGTCTCTTTATTTCATTGGTTAACATTTCAAAACATAACATAGTTCATTGGCCAGTTTCAATACAGGTCTGGTGACACATGTCTGGACAGTCCCGTGGCCCGAGACATGTGATTTCTTGAGACATGCTAGCCATCAGCATTTCTTCATTCCAGAGACATTTACAAACATATTGGGAAGTGAAACTTGATCCTATAATACTGCTGATTATCAATTTATCTTAAAACTATTTCTTATATTTAAACCTTAATTTATCTATTAATATTATAATTCATGGGGTGTTATTTAACTACTTATAGGGTCCTTCTTGTAGGTTAGCAGATGGTGGTCTGAGGATTCCTTTTCCTTCAAAACCTATTAGATTTGCCTTTTTTAAACCTGTCGCATTGAAACACCGAAAATCTGGTAATTTTGCTGAAATTTTGGTGCAGTTTGGCGTTCTGTGAATAGATGAATCGATAGTATCCAATGGGACACTCTTGGTTCTGGTGAATTGCCCCATATTTCATTGTCAATTCGCCTGTAGCTGGTGAATAGACAAATTGGACCTACAGTTCGGTGCAATTCGGTGGCAATTTCGGTGGTTGGTGAATAAATAGCCTCCATAGTGTCTTCTTGTACTGTTTGATTATATTGAGCCGGTTCATTTTCTGGAGCTTTGATTTCTTCTTGAGTTTAGCACCTTGGTTATCTTACACGGTTTGTTTTGTAGACCCACTCGGTGAGTGATTGAGTTTCTTAGTGTTTTACCCACGGCTGGGTGTCTGTATTCATAGACCTTGTGTACAGCTCCTGGGAAAACCTGGCCCGTGGCGAGTGCTGACTAAGCGGCTACACTGAAACTCACATGAGTGATGGTTTTGTACGGCAAACCTTTCGATGCTGCAAAGAATATGTTAGAGCCCTGATCTCTTGTCTTTATTCCCGCAGGAGAAAATGAAAGGCAAGAACAAACTGGTGCCGCGTCTGCTGGGGATCACCAAGGAATCGGTAATGCGAGTCGATGAGAAAACCAAAGATGTGCTACAGGAATGGCCTCTGACAACGGTCAAACGCTGGGCTGCATCTCCTAAAAGCTTCACACTGGTAGTGTGTGTGTGTGTGTGTGTGCTTGCATGTCAATACTAATTTATTTTTGTATATAATCAAAATACTCTTAAATTTAACCCGCTACTCTTTCTAAATTAATTAACCCCATGTAACCCATTCCTTTCAAGGGCTTCACAACTCCAGTAAAGTATGAGGAGGACCCAGACTTTTTCTCTGGTTCTGAAATTTCTTAATTATTCTGTGCAAATCTATAAAAACCTTTGACTCCTAACATCGGGCCAACGACACATTTTACCTAGACCTTTGCTACAACCCACTCCTCTTACTCCGTTTTGAGTCGCCCCCCCCCCATATAAAGGAATACATCGGGGTACTCTGATAACATTGTAGTAAATTTATTTCCTATATAAAACGCGTCGGCACATTAGTACTTCATGTATGTTTGCAATATCTATTTCTAAAGTGTTCCCCACTAGTTCCTCTCCACCTGATGATTCCATACTGTTATACACAATCTACAATCCCTATGCCTGAGGGTTGGTTAACTTTTTATTTATCAAGTCCCGTCCTATTTATTGCATCTCCCCTAACTTTCTGCATCTTCTCAGGATTTTGGAGAGTACCAGGAAAGTTACTACTCTGTGCAAACCACTGAAGGAGAGCAAATATCTCAGCTCATCGCCGGGTACATTGATATTATTCTCAAGAAGGTATGGCCATGTTTATTTCATTGTTTTTTATTGTATTTTACAAGCAGAAATGTGGCAAGTGAAATACTGGCATAAATTCGAGCATTCTGGGCTTACTGGAACTTGATATTTTTATTTTTTATTTTTTTTTGTGCGGTTTGTTAGCTAAAAATGGAGCAGAATGTAAGGGTTAGGGTTAACGAGCACAATGGTGACCTAACCCTTAGCTGTAAGCCTATATTGTAACCCTTGCTCTAACTGCCTAATTCAGACTATTTTGGAACCTTTTCAAAGTCGCAACTTTTTTAGTGTCTTTCTTCAAGTAAACCGTTTCGGCTTGGTGCTGGCCTAGGTGCTCTAAAGTTTGCTGTTTTCCCCCGCTGTCAAATAAATTTGAATATAGCCTTGAAATTAAGACACATTTACGATTTATTTTTTCAGCAAGAGAATTCTGACATTTATTACAGATTACAGTAGGGCTGAAACAACTAATCGATTAATGAGAATTGTTGACAACTTTGTCATGAACAAGTAATAGGTTTGTGGATTTAATCAGCCTTTGTACAGCACACACTGTTTAGTCAGTTAAATGTTAATAACCTCAGATGCTAACTCGGAGCTGATTGGTAAAGTGCTGATGCTTTAATCGCCAAAATTTCGCTGTAGGGTTATGTCAGACATAACTAATTTGTCTTTTAGTTTGCAACAGTAGCAGAACTATAGCTCAGACCCAACGGCACTGCCACTGGGTGGAGGAGCTGTACCGCCGGTTTTATTCTGACTTGGAGATGGAGTCCTGTGCCACAACTCACCTCCCTGCCTCTTCTCCGGTCCAGAGCTGGCATTCCTCCTTTTGGTCTGGTTCCTTGCTCCAAACTTCCTCTAAAACGCAGGATTCAGTCTCTTTCCCAAACGCACTCCCTTTCACTCCCTCCCATTTCCGGTCCCCCTCTGTTCGTTCATGAAATTATTTTACAAGCACAGTCTACACACCCTGACTACTTTAGCTTATTAAAGTCATAAAGCTGTGTGACGTCCCCCCCCCCCCCCCCCCCGTTTCTCACTCCACTTTGTGTTCGGACTTCATTATGTCTATCCAAGCTCTCGTAGCAGTGTTCGTTTGGGGAGAAAGCAGACATGGGCATGACCTGTGCACGCAGCATCAATCAATCACTCTGACCTTGTGTCGTGTACCTTTATGCTCAAAACATAGAGATGCACAATATTTGCAAATGTATGTACGAAAGCTACATGCACTGAGCACACTGCGTAATAAAAAAGAGGGGGGGTGACAGATGGGTTAATTTTTTTTTTAAAAAAAATAAATAATTATACATGGAGTGTTTCCGTTTTAAGTTTAAGCTTTCCGGATGTCCTTGAGAGATCTTTGGGCGATTTTATATATTTTTTTTTTATTTTTTTTTGTCGTTAGGACAGAAATATGCGCATATCAGTGTCTATGTAAGTGTGTTTTACTGATCCTGTCTTGACATTTTGTATGGGCTGCACTATTATTTGTTTTTCAAGCAGGTCTATTACATAACTTTTTTTATTTAAAGTATAAAAAAAATATAGGTTTTATCTAATGAATCGATTCAATAGAAAATATAATCTGCCAATGAATCGATTATGAGAATACAGTCATGGCTGAAATTGTTGGCACCCCAGACATTTGTTCCAGAAAAGAAAGTATTTCTCACAGAAAAGTATTGCAGTAACACATGTTTTGCTATACACACGTTTATTCCCTTTTGTGTGTATTGGAACAAAACAAAAAAAGGGAGGAAAAAAGGCAAGTTGGTCATAATGTCACACAAAACTCCAAAAATGGGCTAGACAAAATTCTTGGCACCCTTTCAAAATTGTGGAGAAATAAGATTGTTTCAAGCATGTGATGCTCCTGTAAACTCACCTGGGGCAAGTAACTGGTGTGGGCAATATGAAAATCACACCTGAAAGCCGATCAAAAGGAGAGAGGTTCACTTAGTCTTTGCATTGTGTGTCTGTGTGTGCCACACTAAGCATGGACAACAGAAAGAGAAGAGAACGGTCTGAGGACTTGAGAACCAAAATTGTGGATAAATATCAACAATATCAAGGTTACAAGTCCATCTCCAGAGATCTAGATTTGCCTTTGTCCACAGTGCGCAACATTATCAAGAAGTTTGCAACCCATGGCACTGTAGCTAATCTCTCTGTGGGTGGACGGAAGAGAAAAATTGATGAAAGGTTGCAACGCAGGATAGTCCGGATGGTGGATAAGCAGCCCCAAACAAGTTCCAAAGAAATTCAAGTTGTCCTGCAGGCTCAGGAAGCATCAGTGTCAGCGCGAACTATCCTTTGACATTTAATGAAATGAAACGCTATGGCAGGAGACCCATGAGGACCTCACTGCTAACACGGAGACCTAAAAAAGCAAGACTACAGTTTGCCAAAATGTACTTGAGTAAGCCAAAATCCTTCTGGGAAAATGTCTTGTGGACAGATGAGACCAAGATGGAGCTTTTTCGTAAAGCACATCATTCTACTGTTTACCGAAAACGGAATGAGGCCTACAAAGAAAAGAACACAGTACCTACAGTGAAATATGGTGGAGGTTCAATTATGTTTTGCTGCCTCTGGCACTGGGTGCCTTAAATGTGTGCAAGGTATCATGAAATCTGAGGATTACCAAAGGATTTTGGGTCGCACTGTGGAGCCCAGTGTCAGAAAGCTGGGTTTGCGTCTGAGATCTTGGGTCTTCCAGCAGGACAATGACCCCCAAACACACGTCAAAAAGCACCCAGAAATGGATGGCCACAAAGTGTTGGAGAGTTCTGAAGTGGCCAGCAATGAGTCCAGATCTAAATCCCATTGAACACCTGTGGAGAGATCTTAAAATTGCTGTTGGGAAAAGGCGCCCTTCCAGTAAGAGACCTGGTGCAGTTTGCAAAGGAAGAGTGGTCCAAAATTCCAGGTGAGAGGTGTAAGAAGCTTATTGATGGTTATAGGAAGCGACTGATTTCAGTTATTTTTTCCAAAGGGTGTGCAACCAAATATTAAGTTAAGGGTGCCAAGAATTTTGTCCAGACCATTTTTGTGAGTTTTGTGACATTATGTCCAATTTTCTTTTTTCCCTCCCTTTTTTTGTTTTATTCCAATACACACAAAGGGAATAAACATGTGTATAGGAATACATGTCTTACTGCAATACTTTTCTGTGTGAAATACTTGATTTTCTGGAAAAATGTCTGGGGTGCCAACAATTTCGGTCATGACTGTAATTGTAGTCTCAGCCCTTGATTACAGCAGTGTTAATTTTGACAACACCTTTTGATTTAGTTTTTTAATCTTTTTTGACTAAAATATCATTTAATTTTAGTCATCTGAATTGTTTTAGTCGACTAAAATCTAATGCATTAAAGTGTAATGAATGCATTCTTTCAGCATTTCTCGTTCTATACTCTTGGAGTAAACCTCTATTAACCTGTTATTAAGGTCTGAACATGCAATACAGGTGCAGATAGAACTATTTAGTTGACTAAAACTAGACTAAAATCTTTAGTCGACCTCTACACTGGATTACAGACTCATTGCTTGAAATTTTATTGCCGTGCAGCTCCGTTACTCACCCACAGATCCCCAAATATATTAGACCTCTAAAAGCAAGGATGTGGGGGTTGGATGCTGCCCACTACACCTGTTCAGATGTGTTATAATGCCCTGTTTGTATGCTCAGGTGTTGACTTGCTGCATTCTGTGTGTGGCCCAGATTCACTCTTGTGTAATTTCCTTTCTGGACTGATTTTATTCCCCCCCCCCTTCCCCTGTTTCTTCAGAAACAAAGCAAAGATAGATTTGGACTGGATGGAGATGAGGAGTCAACAATGCTGGAGGAGTCTGTTTCACCAAAAAAGTGAGTTGTGGGTCTCTTGGGATGTGAGAATCTCCTAGTTTGTCTACTTCAACCTCTGATATCTTGAAATTGTTGCAGCTTATTGATGCGGGTGAAAACAAACTAAACAATACCCAGTTGTCCCAAGAATTTGATGATGGCAGTCACATTTCAAATTGTATCAATAAACCTCTATTGCGTGTTTCCTAGTAAATTCATTTTATCCCCCCCCCCTCCCTCAAACTGCATCCTCCCCAAAAGGTAAGGTCTGGGAACTCCTCAATCTTTCTTTTCCCAAATTTAAGCGTCGCCATCTTGCACATGACCCCTCATCTCCCTCTCAAATTGATATACCCGTATAGACAAGTGAGCTGGGTTTAAGATGACCATTTCTTGTGACTTGGTAAAGCAAACTCATGAATTATCATGTTGGCAAATGTTTGTGTTCATTTCATATCATCTCAGGTCCACCATTCTTCAGCAGCAGCAGGTCACCCGTCCTGGGAAGCCCGAACACGGCACCATTGCACTCCCTGCCATAATACGCTCCGGATCTAGCGGACCAGAAACCTTTAACATGGGAAGCATGCCATCTGCACAGCAACAGCTCACCACGGGACAGATTTACAGAGGGCACATGCCACCACTGGTGAGAAAATGGTTGGCCGGGCAACTAAAACGAGTAACACGAGGATGGCCTTTGTGGCGCTGTAGCAGGTGTTTCCAGAGGCATTGAACATGTGGCTGAAGGGAGCTTTTTGCATCTTTTGTAACAGCTGGGACACATGTCGGCTTCCCTTGGCCAGCAGCAAACTTGGCTATGCACTTGGGAATTTGTTCCAGTAGAAAAGTAGAATGCAGATGTTGTGAAGGGTGCTCGTGGGTTCCTGAATAGCCAAACCCCCTCCATTACACCCAGTCACTTTTTTATTTTATTCTTTTAGATTTGTTGCAATGCAATCCTTTGTGTTCATTATAATTTCTCCAGCATGCTCCTGTCTCATTCGCAGGCGAAAACTGTGAATTGTTGCTTATTTTCTCCTTTTCAATCCAGCTGTCTTTGAGATGCTTTGCCGTGCTAATTCTCCCAATGAATCAGAGCTTTGAGAAGGCCGGGGCTGTATGTCACTGCTAATTAGTATAATAAATTGCCTCCTAACCTAGTTTCCTGACTGTCTTAGGGAAGGGAAAAAAAATCTACTTTTTGTTCACAAAACCACAGAACAAGCCTGTGCAGTTTTCTGTATTCAGGAGTTTAATGCAAGTATACCGCGCGCTGTCTGCCTTCCTTGCTGGCTGGTATCTTGACGGTGTTGAAATGATGCTTTAAGTGTTTTTATTTAGGGGTAAAAACATGTGAAGGGTTTTGAAATCACAGCTTTAACCAGTTCTTTGGTCAGTTGGGTGCTCCATGGAGTGGCCAGACAAAACTCCAAAATCACAGTGCCCCAATCTGTAAAAAGACCAGAGATTGAGCGAGGCTGCTGTGACAGCCGAAAACCTGCTGCTGGCCCAATAACAGATTGGAGACCTGGGTTCCTTCAGCTATTATTTAGGATTATAAACAGAATTATAGCATGTATATCAAGGTTGTGTAGTGTATGCAAATAAACAGAGATGGTGAAACAGGAAAGGGAGAAAAAGTGGTTTTGTGATAGCAAAGAAAAGATGGCGGATAATACAACATGACCCATCTTCTCCATTTAATGTACGCTGGCGGCCAAAATTGTGGATACACCTTACATTTTTACAAACTTTTACCGTTTTTAAAGTACTTTTTATATAAAAATCTCTCAACTATGTCATCGCACAAGTAAAATCTAATATAGTAAATGAATGCCTTAACAACAAAAAAATTTTAAGTTCAATTTTGGCTGGAAATGTCCCATAATGCATCTTGGCTATTATATATCATAAAAATGATCGTATCAAATTTGTCACAATGTTTTTTCAATAACGTGTTGGATAGCCTTTGGCTTTAACTCCTGCCTGACACCTTCTAGGCATTGACTCTACAAGTCTTTTGACATCCTCTTCTGTGATCAAATGATGCCAGGAATTGATTATAGCCTCAATGAGTCCTTGCTTGTTGCTTGGATTCTTGCTCGAGACCATGCGTTTCAATCTCGACCACAGATTTTCGATGGGATTCAAGTCAGGGCTATTTCCAGGCCAGGGAAGCAGAGGAATTTTCTTGTCAACCAAAACTGACAAAATCAGAAGGTGTATCCAAAGTTTTGGCCACTAGTGGAGTCTGTAGTGAAAGATCACACAGACTGTTTGTCATTGACCAAACTCATCTGTAGGTTCCTCACTCCACGTCGCCGTAGAAATAATTTGGTCTCCATGGCTTTGCAATGCACATTCTTTAAAAATGGTGCAGCAGCCCGCAGGGGAACCCGACAACGTTTCAACTCGATGGGTTTTGTCAAGACGTGACAGAAATCCTGAATAGAGAAAATTGGTGCAAGAAAGTTACAGTATCATGAAGGGAGAACCTAAATATCGCTCAACACCAAAACAATGTAATGTACCCCTCTATCAAATATACAAAAACAATTAACGGTATACAGGAGTCCAAGGCGGAGCGCTACTATTCGCAGTCTTTGAATTGTCTCGGAGTTGTCTTTAAAATCTTCTCAATCCATAGCCCCTCAAAAGGAAGCAACAATATATAGTGCCAAAAAGTATGACAAGTAGAAAAAACTGATAACGGTGTTTCTAATTGGCCCCACTCGTGTGATTCAGAGCCTATTCAAACCAGGCTCAGGATGTATGACCTATCGTTCAGTATGCGATTTCCCCCTTCTTTAGACGTGCACTCTTGATGGAGCACATATTGTACATTTGTTTCATTGTTGCTCTTTGAAAAAAATGTACATAGAGATTAGTAGTTTTAATAAACCTACAAATATGTAGCTTTATAAAGGTAGTGCTAGCTGCAAATTAGGTCTGCAATAAGATTTATTAGGAGGTGTGAATCTGAAGACTACTGCAAAGAAATTGGGGCGTGTACAACTTTATGTATTTGAAATGGGGTGTAAGCGGGCGATCGTATACTTGAATGAGCTGTTTGGAGTGCTCGAGCATGGTCTTTTTATTACATTGCAGTCTTCTGCCCAACAAGCTTTGATGGGGACCATAAACACAAGCATGCACGCAGTACAGCAAGCACATGAAGACCTCAGCCAGGTGGACAACTTGCCCCCTCTTGGACATGACATGGTAGGTCACACCTGCACGATGATCAAATTTATGCTGATTTTTCAATACATTTAGCCTTTTCCTTTATTCTTTTTTTTTATTATTTTAGGCATCCAGAGTTTGGATCCAGAACAAGGTGGACGAGTCGAAACATGAGATCCACTCGCAGGTTGATGCCATCACTGCAGGAACAGCATCTGTGGTCAACCTAACTGCAGGTATGCTTTGGGGTATGAACAGAGAATTGGTCGGAGTGAGATTCACTAATTAAACTGATAAAAGCCCATATTTTTTGTTTAATGTTTATTTATTTTAATATTGCACCCTGTTCTGATTGACTTTGTGGGCAAGGATTCTGTGATTATCATAAAGGCCTCTAATAATAATATTTTGGGAGTGGATTTGCTAGAGGGCTGAAACAACTAATCGATAATGAGAATAGTTGACAACTATTTTCATTATCGATTAATCGGATAATCGATTTTAATCTGTGTATAGCACACCATGTCTAGAGCTAGTCTGCGTTGATCATTAATAACATCAGACGCTACTTTGGAGCTGATAACAGAAGACATGCCGCTGCTTTACTCTGTATGGTTAAGGTTGGCTTCTGTCGAGCGCGCTATGTGCGCCCATACTGACGTGCTTACCGGCATCTGTCGCAGCGTTGTGATGCTGCAACGGGGCCGGTTATGCTTGTGTGCACGCACAACAAGCGTCTGTTATCCAAGCCACCTGTCGATGCGCTACGACGCGTGTTGACGGGGCTGCAAAGCGTGATCCTCCAGGAGGATCACACTTTGCAGCGCTGAGCGCACTCGGTGAGGTGGCCAGACTGGCGTCGAGTGGAAGGAACGTCCATTCTCATGTACGTTCCTTCCGCTCCCCAAAGACGCTCGTCTGGCTCTAGCCTTAGTGGTGGTATGGTTGAACCTAACCAGTTTGTTTTTATTAGTTCTGCTACTGTTGTAAACCTATCGCATTTACCCAGGGGAGCTGCCACTGGATGGAGCAGCTCTACCTTGTGTGCGACAAGTATGCATACATATGTACAAAATTGTGTAAGGAAAATATGAGGGAGGGGTTGATTTTGATTATAGTGTTTTAAGTAATCCATTTTTTTATATATTTTTAAATTCGATTTAATCGAAAAAATAACTGACCAACTAATCAATTTATGAAACGGTTTGTTGCAGCCCTAGTTTGCTATTCAACACATGAGTAGGAATTACTTTGCTTATGCGATAACTTAGGACAGCAATGGTGAACCTAGGCACCACAGATTTCTGAAAATGTCCCATGATGCTCAGTCAGCCTTTAAAGCTGGTGGAACATCATGGAGCATGTAATTCAGAAACATCTGCCAAGGTTCGCCATCACTACTCTCAGATCTATAGAGCTGATTGTGGAGGACACCGTTGTATTTTGGCTTTTTCCTGTGGAGTCATGTATTAATCTTTGTGCAATTTTAACAATGGAGACACTAGTTACTTCTCCCAGGTCTGCCTAGCCTGTACAGTCAGTATATTGGGCCCTAGCATGTGTCCATGCTGCTCCAAGAAACCATCAATAGCAGACGTCGAAGGAACACCATCGTACATGTATGAAGTAAAATAGAGCTATCTGGATTTTACATTGTAATGCATTGAAAAGCACTCACTAGTATATCAAAAGACTATTTTCACACCTTTTTTAAAGCCATATTGCTCTGTCCCCTGTAGAGAAAGGAAATCCTTTGTTTTTAGGTCTCTCCAAGCACCCCGGAGAGACCTAACACCAGCAGCAAATAGAAGCCCCAGCCTTCACTGTAACAAAAAGTTAAAATAGATTACTGCTGCATTACAGCAGCCAGGGAGAGCTCTCAGGTCAGTCACTGCTGTACCGGGATAAGATTCAGGGTTTAGGAGTTAAAATCCCAGTACAAACACATGGTGTTACTGTAATCTCCATATACAGGCATTCTGTCGCCGACATTATTTTTCTATTCTATTGGTATTTTGTGGAAGCTGCATTGCTAATAATCATATTATGATCACTACAAATCCCCATAAACAGGAGATCTCACTATTGTGTGACTTTTATTTATCACCGTTACGGTTTCTAACAGGCCATTTCTGCCTGTATGATCATAAAGACCAGTTTGAAATTGTGTAAGATAAGGGACACCATCTAGAGCTCAGAATCTCACATTTCAACAATATTTCTGTAAAGGATAAGCAAATACATTAAAGATAAAATAATGTTAATTTGTTCATTTTTAAACTCTTAGAAATTTTGCACAAAGATGGTTATTCTGTTTCACCCTATATTTAATTAACTTCACATCCCATGCTTTAAATGTTATGATAAAAAAAATTCAACAAAAATGCATTGGTAGTGAAGAGGTTAACAGAATGGAGAGAAGTGAACTTGTGTTCAACATGATATGTATTATGAAAGAAAGCCTTTACTTTTTTCTTAATTATCCATATCTGCTTCTATGCCTCGTTGTAAAGGGGGCACCCCAAAAATGTTCAGGTGGAGCACATGTGACAAGAAGACCTTGTAACACTGGGATCTGTTCAGTTTTTGTAGACGGAGCTTGAAAAGCCTCATCAAACGGTTACCGTACACATTTGACCGAACTTCACTTTTGAAGACTTTGCTCTTTTTAAGTGGTTGTTTTTTTGTTTTTTAATAGGTGATCCAGCAGAGACAGACTACACTGCCGTAGGTTGTGCCATTACCACAATATCATCCAATTTAACGGAAATGTCAAAGGGTGTGAAGTTGCTGGCCGCCCTGATGGAAGACGAGGTTGGAAGTGGAGAGAAGTTGTTGGGGGCAGCGAGGACCCTGGCCGGCGCAGTCTCTGACCTTCTCACTGCAGTGCAGCCTTCTTCTGAAGAGGTCCGCTTCCTCGATTGTGGTGATCTAAGTGGGACTCGTCTGACAACCAGCCGATTAACAATTATCTGTATTTGTCAGAAATGTATCGGTGTTGGCAGTTAAAGCCGCTCCTGTTTTTCTGAATCTGAATTGGAGCTTCTGTGTTAAAGACGCAACTGCCAACACTGATACATTTAAAACTGATCCAGATTATTCATTAAATTGTTAATGTGGCTGATCTGCTAAACTGCCTATCCCTAATCTTAATTTGCTTGAATTTGCTGGAAAATGTTTAATGAAACCTCGCATGTCCTCTTTTCTGTTGCAAAGAAAGCAGTTTAAAAATGGGCGACTAAACCGATCGCTATTACACCAGCAAGACACAAAACACTGACCTAATGTAGTTAATGAAAACCTTTTTGGTGATTTGAGCTGCAGAGCTTTGCACCCTTAACATGAATGCACGGTAAGTGCTGTCCAATCCAGTCTAATAGGCTCACCAAAATTCCCGTGGGAAATTTTGCTGGATTTTTATAAAGCTTATTTTACCATTTCAATAAATCTGTGTTTGAAGGGTAAAACTGCAATATTCAGTGATGCTGTGATTATAGTCAACATCTCGCAACTTCAACGCTTGTCTTTCTATAAATGAAATCCAGTATATGAATGTGGAATAAATAGAATCCAGAACTAGCCTCCCAGGATAGTGTAAATCTGTAGCTGTCGCTCTACTCATCGCATAAGGTTAACTCCTTCAGAAACTATGTTTTTTTATTAACATTATTGCGTTTTGACCACCAGGTGCCTATGCTGGTATTCAGTGTCTTATGAAGATCTGTTTCGGTCTGGAGCTGAAGGTTTTGGTTGGACTGTGACATGAAAATGTTTTTATCGAATAGGGCAGATGCATGTATCACCAAGCAGATACGTGTATTCATAACACAAAAGATCTATATATATCTGCTTGGTGAAACATGTATCTGCCCTATTATATAAAAACATTTTCATGTCACAGTCCCAAAAACAGACCCACCAAAATCTTCAGCTCCAGGCCCAAACAGATCTTCATAAAACACTGAATACCATATATCTCTAAATCCTTCTCACTGCAATATTTGGATTGCATGTCCTATCTAAATCTGGGGGCTTGAAACCTGAGCTTCAATAGCCTCTAGGTCAGGGGTCAGCAACCTTGACTCTCTGGTGTTTTGGGAACTACATTTCCCATGTGACTCTGTCACCCATTAGGCTGACAGCCACATGGGAAATGTAGTTCCCAAAACATCAGGGAGCCAAGGTTGCTGACCCCTGCTCTAGGTTAATGTGGACTTTCTGAAATGTTTCTGGGGCTACAATGTATCACTAATGCAGTTATACATGTATGTAAATGATGGTGAGAAAAGTAGAGGCGCTAATGGACTACGAATTTCTAAGATGAAAATTATGGGTTTAATTTACAACCGCTGCAGTGCCTCAAGGGATCGTACCTGATATCCAAACAGGTACAAAAAAATGTACACTCTAGAAAAGGAACCCTTAGACGCAACTATGGAATATATGGACCCCTTATTAGAGGGGTATTATATATCCAAGTGATAAACAGCATAAAAAGCATTAATACATAATAATAAAATTTGGATATTTATAGAGAAGTACACTTCATAAACCATATTGTATCTGCATCTTTCTAATGCACAAGATAGCTAGAAATGATGTGGCATGTAGGCTTCATTCATGCGTCGTATATCCCACGGTGTTAGAAATTTTTGGAGGGGAAATAAAAGCCAGAGAAGGACACAATGGTGCCGTACTCGGCGGTACTTGCTCCTGCCTATCCCCAGTGGGGTACTTGCAATACTCAGAGCCTCTTCACTCGGCTCTGAGGATGAATCGCTCTTGAGGTCCTCAAGGTGGCCTCTAACCCCGTTTGACTGCGTGTAGTTCCCAGGATCCAGTGGAAATGGTAAAAGGGAATCGGAAAAACCCTGGACCGGGCACTTGTAAAATATCTAAATTTATTATGATATAAAGCGGTTTAAACAATAATTAAAATTCAGTCCGAATTTAAAAATGTCCTGAGACGCGTTTCGCCAGGTAACCTGGCTTCATTAATTGTATTATTGTGTATTAATGCTTTTCATGCTGTTTATCACTTGGATATATAATAGCCCTCGAATAAGGGGTCCATATGTTCCATAGCTGCGCCTAAGGGTTCCTTTTCTATATAATGCAGTTATACATGTCTGTCGCTATGGACAGGGTGGGACAATTTTACATTTTTATAAGTTGGATTGTTTAGATGGGCTGAATTTCAAGGACATGGTGATGGATTTGATCCAGCAGAGCTCTTGGATCTTATTGTGACAAGATGTGTCTGGAATAGTGGGAAATTTGTACATGTAAATGGCGTGCTCTTGCGCTGATGTGTATTTATAAATAAATTGTTATAGCTTAGCTTTAACTGTTCATAAGTTTACATTCTATAGCGATCGCACGTGCATAAATGTGTTTGGTAATTTTGTGCTTTTATGGAGGGATTATGTAATGCACAAAACATCAACATTTCTGTAACTTGTTTTTCAGCCACGTCAGACCGTGCTCACTGCAGCTGGCAGCATTGGCCAGGCCAGCGGGGATCTGTTACGGCAAATTGGGGAGAATGAAGCAGACGAGAGATTCCAGGTAATGCAGGATGACACTGATGTGCAATGCGTGCTGGGGTGTATTCCTGTACAGGCCAAATAGGCAGGTTGAAATGGGGAGAAGCACTTTTTTAATACATGCCGAGTGAGAAGTAGTGTCGGAGGAAGTAATAAATTCTCCGTCTCTCCCCTTTTCCCCCCAATTTCTACTTTTTTGTTCTGCAGAGGTCAAATCTGTTTCACGTGTAGAGGTGTTCCTGGCTCTATATCATGGCTGTTAGATATCACTCTTTGTAAATAGGATATTGGTCTGGTTGCAAATCCCATTTTTATGTATATAGATCTCCCGGTAGGTTGTTTAATTGCACTTTGACGCAATGATTTGATGGGGAAGTTCAGCAGAATTCAGAGTGCCTGACGTAGCTTAAAAGCTTAAATATGGCCCTGACACTATGTAGTCAGCATTCAAGCTCTGCCATCTTTCTTTTTCTTTCCCAACAGGATGTACTGATGAGTCTGGCAAAGGCGGTGGCCAACGCAGCCGCCATGCTGGTCTTGAAGGCCAAGAATGTGGCGCAAGTGACAGAGGATACCGTTCTGCAGAACAGAGTGATTGCGGCTGCCACCCAGTGTGCGCTCTCAACTTCGCAGCTGGTGGCCTGCGCCAAGGTACTCTCCCTGTATTTTAGTGCTATTAGCATTCTGAGGACTGAAAGGCCAAGTTATGTGGGCAAAGTCCTACAAGTAAGAATTTCATGCAAGAGGATAGAATGATCATGCTGGATAAAGCTGGGCTTAATTCTAAGCGATGCCCATGTTTTATATATGTGATACTTGTTTCTTTGCCATACTGTTACCATATTTTTGCAGGACTGTTACAAAATTAAAGGTAAAAATGTTATGGATTAAATACATCCCTGTACGTTTTTTGCTACTCCGCAGGTGGTGAGTCCTACAATCAGTTCACCGGTGTGCCAGGAGCAGTTAATAGAGGCTGGCAAATTGGTCGACCGTTCAGTGGAAAACTGCGTACGAGCTTGTCAGGCGGCTACAGAAGATATGGAGCTACTGAAGCAGGTCGGGGCAGCAGCCACCGTGGTCAGCCAAGCCCTCAATGACCTCCTACAGCATGTGCGCCAGTTTGCAAGCCGCGGAGAGCCCATTGGACGCTACGACCAGGCCACAGACACAATAATGTCGGTCACTGAAAGTATCTTCAGCTCCATGGGAGATGCCGGTTAGTTAACGCATACACTTTTTTCCCCCTGATTTCTTATTTTGGTAGGTTTGGTCGTCTTGCATTGTTTACTGATTTGTTTGCAGGACATACAATAAGCACTGATTTAATATTGGGCTTCAGAATACTTAAGGTTCTGTTCACAAAGCACCAAAACTGAACGCAATTTTGGTGCTTTGCGTTTCGGCTCACTTCGGCAATTCCATTTTGCCGAAAATATTGGTTAATTCATGATTTAGCGAAATGGTCATTGTATTTTGCCGAAATTCGAGTTGACAAAGCAGTTATTAAACGTCGGCAAAAAAACGCCGAATTGCGTTTGACTAATTCCACTGAACTGGGGGAAAAAATAGGAAGTCTCCTAATAGGAGTTGCAACCAGTAAAAATGTGTCCAGATAATAAAAAGTCCTTTTTAAAAAAAAAAAAATAATAATAATGAAAGTCTGTTACAAAATAAGGGCTAGTTTACGTATTTCACGCTAAAACCGGGACGCTAACTGGGAAAACCTGCACCTTGCCCCGGAACCATGCACTACCCTCGGTGTTACTCATGGTAGCGCTTCCGGGATACTCCACCTGGACACTTTGGCAAAGTTCTTTAGAGAGACCATACCGGTTTCATTTTAGTGCTGGGGTACAGTATCTAGAATGCAGGACAGAACTCAGGATAGTGGATACAGATCATGCACAAAAGTGAGCGGCCAGGAGTCTAGTACTAAAAAAAATATAAAGGGTCGTATTCCGACCCACCCATTGTAAACTTAACTCTTTACTGTCTTAACTCTGGGAAGTTTACTCCAAGGTTTCTGCTCTCGAATTCCTTATTGACATGTCAAACCTAACCCACCAGCCCTCGCTCAGTTTTAATATTAATGCTTAAATATAATGATAAGCTGGTTTTAAGGATTCGCTGAGGATGAGAAACCTAATCCATATCATATATTTCTGGTGACTTAATAAGGAAACACATGATCGAAACCTAATAAAAGCTTGACAGTGTGTGGACCAAAAGGGAACACCATTCCTCCTGACAAAATAGTGGAGGAACTGCTTTCCCAAGCGTTCCTGTGAGCTGTGCACCAAAGATCGGCTTATTCCAGCACAACACTGTGATGGTTAAGGTGACATTGGACTGGTTTAGTTATTTCGGTTAACAAAGGTGTGCATGTATTCCCTTCTCCTGTGTTGCAGGTGAGATGGTGCGACAGGCACGGGTCCTGGCCCAAGCTACATCCGATCTAGTAAACGCCATGAGGTCGGATGCTGAAGCAGAGATTGACATGGACAATTCCAAAAAACTTCTGGCGGCTGCCAAACTGCTGGCTGATTCCACCGCTCGTATGGTGGAGGCTGCAAAGGTTAGATGACTTAGGGGAGGAGTGGGAGCAATGTCAGGGACGTGATGTCCAGATCGGTCGTAGTGTGATGCAGTGATCTTTGTTTTTTCACAGGGAGCTGCTGCGAATCCAGAGAACGAGGATCAGCAGCAACGGCTTAGGGAGGCCGCAGAGGGACTGCGAGTTGCCACCAATGCTGCCGCCCAGAATGCAATCAAAAAGAAAATTGTAAACAGACTTGAAGTAAGTAAAAACACACAAACAAACCTGGCATATGTTTCCGGTGTTATTTGACTTTATCCCAACCCATATTTATTGCCGAACATTCTAGCTCTGATTTGGAGCCCTATGTTTTTGGTTTTTAAACGTTTCTTAATCTATTTGCAGTTCTGATATTTGCTCTTCCAGTTCTTCCATCATTACCATCCTCTTTGTTTTCTCAGGCCGCAGCTAAGCAGGCTGCAGCAGCTGCAACCCAGACGATCGCAGCCTCCCAGAATGCCTCAGTCTCTAATAAGAACATGGCAGCTCATCAGCAGCTGGTCCAGAGTTGCAAGGTAAAGGAAAAAAAAACGAAGAAAATCTACAGAAGTCTGACAAGCTTAAGTAACTGCGTGGATGGTGGTATATGCATTGAGATACCTTGGAGCGTTTAAGCTGTTGTATTCTGCTGTTTATATGCACTAAGCCATCATATCATAATTTCTGAGATGGAAGAGGTGAAGTAACTGAAGGCTATATATTTTTCTGTACCTGATCTAATAAATGCAATCTGGTGCCCTACTTTATAGCTGGGATCTTAAACTCTGCCCCCTAGATGTTTCTGAACTACACCTCCAATGATTCTCTGGCCATATATTAAATTCAAAGAATTCTGGGAATTGTAGCCATATACATCTGGGGGGTCCAGAGTTTGTCTCTCCATTAGAATAGCTGGTTACTATAGGGATTTCCATGTGGTTTAGACAAGGTATGGATACACAGATATGGTATTGACTGAAGGGGAAGTCATTAACAGGGGGACATGTAATTCTGGGACGATGACCGTTCCTTATTAACGAATTGTGGGATGAGTTGTAAAATAGTGACAGAACCGCTTTTCTGTTCTACATTTAGATCTCAAGAACTGCCGATCTGCACAGCACTGCATAACTAGTCCCTTTTTATGCAAGGCAGGGGTCGGCAACCTTTCCCACAATGCTCAGCCAATCTAACGAAAAGCTGAGCATCATGCGAGATGATGTTCCTTCACATCTCAGGGCCAAGGCTGCTGACCCTTGGTGTAGAGGGTCAGTCATTCCTTAACGAAGAGAACACCCAGAGAAATCTAATACACGTTGCAATTTGAGAGATCACTGAGCTCTCTCTCAGAGCTTTAAAAAAAAAAGCAGCAAAATTATGACCTGTATAAACTGGTTTTAATTGGCTGTTGAGGGTTTTGGCAAATCAGGAAATATGGGGCTTAGAGAATCCGATTTAGGAGCAGAAGTATAAAAGGTTTACAGGTCTATTCAAAGAAAGGTGAAACTCTGTAGAATTGACTGGAGAAGTGGAAATTCTAGGTCAAAATAGCCAAACCAGAAAAATTCTCCCATTTATCTCCCTTTCCAAATTAGCTATTTGGTCTAGATTGTTCTCTTCTCCTGCCAGTTCTCCTAGTTTTCACCTTTCCTTGAATAGCCCTGATAGTCTTTAGCATGAGGTTTAAATGTAAGCTTAGGAAGCCAGTAATGAGGCATCGGAGCCGGGGATAATTTTGCATAGTGATTTGTGCAGAATAACATTTATGAGCCAGAGGTAAAATTTATCGGACGCCTGGATTTGTCAAGTTCATAGATTCATACGATAAATCCAAAAATAGAATTAAAATTGGAGTGCTGGCATTGTTTTGCTGCTTTGACAGCTCTGCTGCTGGATCCAGCTGTTAGTGACCGGTTGCTCCATGCGAATAGTTTTGTTGGCTTCATAAAATGCATTTTATCATCAGATTATGACGTGCCACTAGTAAAGCCTTGTTTTTTGTTGTTTTTATTTATTTTTTTAATATCCCAGATGGTATATTTTAAGACCTTCTTTCATCTACTAATAGAAGTAACCTCTCCCCGCTAGTAGCATGCTGGTGTATTAATACGCGGGTACACATCAGACACTTCAACATATCCTGAATTGACTTCATGTAACCAGTTTCTAGAAGCTATACTGACCCTTGGCCTACATGAGTACCTGTAATAGGTTTTGCATTGTAGTGTCATGCGCAGCCTCAAAAATGTGAATAAACAATCACTCATGTTAGTGGTCTACATACATGCAGACCTGACCATCTGTGGTTTATACTGGTTAAACGACAAAGGGTAAGCCTATAGTTTACGAAGAATTATAGTTCCAATTCTGACATGAACTGTGCAACATGTATCTCAGTAATGGGTCCTTCTCCAACCTCTCTAACAGGCAGTTGCAGATCATATTCCCCAACTGGTGCAAGGAGTACGAGGCAGCCAGGCTGGGGCGGAGGACCTGAGTGCACAGCTTGCTCTCATCGTATCCAGCCAGAACTTTCTGCAGGTGAGGACACGGTCAGTCTGATTTCTGTCCCTCCATATTGCCTTATTGTACGTAGCTTTTCTTACTCCTCCCCATTTGTGTTTGGAGCAGCCTGGAAGTAAGATGGTGGCTTCTGCCAAGGCCGCTGTGCCCACGGTGACCGATCAAGCAGCTGCTATGCAGTTGGGTCAATGCGCCAAAAACCTTGCTACCAGCTTGGCGGAACTTCGTACTGCAACGCAAAAGGTAGGCAATTTTGAAAATCCATTGGCTGCACAAATCCGACGTATGCTTTGGAAAATCTGAGCAACTTCCTTCACCTCCTCTGTGAGGTTACTGTTAATTTTATATGTATTCTACTTTTTTGGCATTTTGCAAAGCTTTCCTGGATCTCCACACGTACACAAATCATAGTTGCCAACTGTCCTGGTTCTCCACGGTCTGTCCCTGGTTAGTGCTTGGTGTCTTGGAACGTTAAACGCATCTCATCCACTGCAAGGCTCAAATCTCGGGGCAGTGTCCTGTGATAATTAATACCTGGGACACCAAGCACGAGCCCAGGACTGTCCCTGGAAAATAAAGATGTTGGCAATTATGACCAACCCTTTCAGAGCCGTCTGACCAACAGCACATTAGGGGCCCTATTACATTCTTCATGCAAAAACGCCGGAATTTTTGCGCGAAGCGTTAAACAGCATTTTTTCATCCGTCGAGCAATAATGCGTGTTAAACGGACGCACACAAATGTACGCGCAGTAATCAGTGTGTGGACTGTTTTTTCACGCGATTCAGCCAGTCAGAATTAAGAGCCACAATTGTCTCACGTTAAGTTTTTGCAGTGCTTTTTTTCTGGAACAATAGTTTCTCACGCCCGGGGAAAAACTGATTATTATGACTATTTTCATGTCCTCATAAACAATAGTTGTAGTTCACTTAAAGGAAGGCACTATAAAAGCGAACCATATTTTTTAATACTGTGTTCCTTTAAATGAACTACATCTATTGTTGTAACCCTATGGGGGTTATCCACGAAGTGCCTCTGTTGGAAGAAAAATCTGTATTGCAGGGCAGTAGCTGGTTTTTCTTTTTTGGTTTATTTTTTGCAACGATGGCACGGAGTAGATAATCCCTTAGCATTTGTGAGCACCACAGCAATGAAACAGTTTTTCTGAGTATGCATGAACTCCGCAGCAATGAATCTCACAGTAATGCGCAGTGTGTATGAGCTCCACAGCAATGAAACTCACAGCAATGCACAGTGTGTATGCGCTCCACAGCAATAAAACTCACTTCCGCCTTACAGTGCCAGCTCCTCTGATCACACCGCTTGTCTAACAATCCGCAGTTCTGGCAGATGTGTGTGAACGTGCTGCAGCCCCCTCCCCATGCTGTTCAAAGTTTCAGCGGCTGCAGAGAGGGGGCAGCCCTCTCTTGTCACTTACTGGGGGAGGGGGTTATCAGTCCCTACATACACTGCTGACAATCAGAAGCGTTCAGGAGCATTCCGATTCTCTGCCTGCCACTGCAGGAGGAGGGAGGAGCATCATGCTCTCTCCTGTTAGTACCGACACCTCACCACCAGCCAGAACTGAGTGGTGAGGTGCCGGTACTGCGTACCTCCTGGAAAAAAAGCCCTGAGTTTTTGCGCCTGTCAAAGTCCATCTGAATTTGCCTTTAACACCAGCTTTCAGGAGTTGCTAAAATTATGCGCGCAAAGGCTGTCCGTTACAAACTGCGCATAGATTGTGCGCTGGTACGCGGACGGTATTACAAACACATTTGCGCTCACAATGTTAAGTATAGGACGCGCGCAGTACAGTACGCTCGAAAAAGGGTTTGCGCATGTTCACCTGCGGTAGACGTTAATGCGCGTTTGTTGCGCACACTATGTAATACGACGTTCAGCGGATAGGGTTTTGCCCCTTGCGTTAATGCATTTTTGCGCAGGCGCTGTTGTTTGCGTGAAAATTGTAATAGGGCCCTATGTCATTTATATACTACAGGCTGCACCTCCTCCATCCAAGACCACTTAAGACCATGAGAATATCTTAGGCCTGTACTGAATGAAATGCTATCAATAGTATTATGTTTTTTTTTAATATATGAGCAGTAGGTTTTTTTTGTGTTAGGGCTTTTTTAAAAAATAAAAAAAAAAAAAATTTGACTTCCCACTAGTTCTTGTTAAATAAACAGCAAAACAGATGACCATGTCCATGCAAATACAGCCCCATATCTCTCATTTATAGCAAAGTGAGCAACAACCCAAGAGGGTAGAGGGAGTAAACAATGTCAAAAAACAGGGCGAAAAGACGAAAAAGAGCATCCCTGCATCACTTGCAATATCGCTTTCAATATTTCCAGGGGTCAAAGATCAGGAGAAGTATTTTGTGACAATCAGTGATCAGCTTCCCGGATCCGAAGTAAAATCTTTGACATAGCGTAAATCAGTGGTCCCCAACCATGGTCCTTGGGACCCTCTAACAGGCCAGATTTTGCAGATCACCTTGGGGAAATGCAGACTGAATCCTGCGATCACTGAGCAGCAAATCATATCACCTGTGCTGTGCTTCAGATATCTGGCAAACCTGGCCTGTTAGGGGCAACCTGTGGACCAAGTTTGGGAAACACTGTCGTAAAGGATGGTGCAGCCAAAGCCAATTTAGGGAGTAACCTATTCTCCGGCACTGGTTAAGGATTCCAGACATTCTATGGCACGACTGAAGGAACACCGTCTCCATTAACCCTTGAGAAGTTACCCGGAACTGTGATATCGGGACAGTACCACCACATATGTATGAAATCTCCTGTCTGCCCACATGTCTGCAATGATTTTATACTCTCCCTTTAGGCACATGAAGCCTGTGGCCCAATGGAAATTGATTCGGCGTTGAGTGCCGTCCAAACATTGAAGAGTGAACTACAGGATGCCAAACTGGCCGCTTCCGACCGGCAACTGAAACCACTCCCTGGTGAGACGGTAAGTGGGCATTTTTGAATGTCTAGCCCGTCCCTCTTTATTGTTCATACTCTATGGCCCAATCCAATGTTTTCTGTTAAAAATACCAGACTTGAAAATGTTGTGCTTTACATGATCTGGAGGTGAGGGACGTACTGTGTCAAGGAGATGAGCTTGTATGAATAAAGATGTAAAGACGTGGCTTCACTAAGGAGGCCCTTGGCTTGAAATGCAGAGTCTGGAAAAAAGGATTCACTAAAAACTTAAATTCTGCAATACCTGATTCACCGGTTTCGGTTTCCGAGATTGCCTGAATAGTGTAGAATTTATTTGGCGTTCATTACCTAGAAGATGCAGGTTGCCTTCAGATTCAAACTGCAGGAGTAAAACAATGGTGACCATGTCCATTGGGACGGTTAATATTGGAGGTGTCGCTGGTTTAGATCTTGATTTGGAAGTTCTCATTGTTGATGTATCCAGGTGTATTGCTCAAGAAGGTTCATATTGTTTTCACCCTGTAGATTTGGAGGTGGGATAGAAATACATGAAACCGTCCAAAAAAGATGATGGTTGTGTGTTTTTATTTATTTTGTTCTAAACCTGTCCTTGGTTTGAAAGGTTATGGGTGTTTGTGGAGGGTACAGTTGCTTCAGGGTTTGGCTGTAGTGATGTTTTCTGTGCATATTTTGCTGTACCCGGTGTTCCATGTTAAAGGTTTGCCTTCTCGCTTCTAGAAGTCTTCAACCATTATTTATTTGTACTGGATTAATGACTGACCACTATCCAATAAACTCTGCAGAAAGCCCTACTGATCGACCTCTGTGGGCTAAAGGTTCTTTTATTGCGATTTGTAAGTATGTTGGTGATGAGTTTGATTTCTGTATCTCTGCAGCTTGAGAAGTGCTCTCAGGATCTTGGCAGCACCTCCAAAACAGTGGGGTCATCCATGGCACAGCTTCTGACATGTGCTGCCCAGGGGAATGAGCATTACACAGGTATGGCCTCACTTTTTTTTTTTTTTTGCTTTGCAAGGATAAAATGTGAGGGGGGGGGGGTTTCGGTTATTGACGGTTTGACCCCCACATGGTTATCTCCCCTTTGGGCTAAATAACTGATTGGAAACCTAATTAAGAATAATTTCCCCAGCACTCAAACACTGATTGGGAAGCCGGATAGATGATACTAGTCAAACCCACTGTATGTCGTGAGCAAACCCTGTCCTCCTCCTAATCCGAATGTATAATAAAATAAATTTGTAATGGCTATCAAGGTGTAATGTCACTTGCCAACACAAAGACGGACCTTTTGGATGAGCCATACACTAATGTTCTGCTTTGGCTGCCTTCATCTCTTGGTACATGGGGATTTCGGTGGTATTAAAGAGACACTACAACTTACATAAACTGTAACTAGATTACTTGTGCATTACGAATGAAACCACCTTATAAAACACATGCTGCTGTTTTGTTTTTTTTCTTTGAAGTAATTGCATGTAAAAAGGAAAAATAAAATTAGATATTTTTTCTGGATTTTTTCCCATGATGCAACATTTACCAAAAACTGTGCTTTGTGGCTCTTATTTAATCTACAGTTTTTAATAGTCAATGAGGTAGAGAATGAAATGTTTCTATTGTTCTCTAGGCTACCGGAGATAAGAGCTGGCAGCTGAGTGAGATAAAATAGACAGTTAAAGATACTTCTAACCTACCCCCTGGGGATGTCCTTTTGAATACATCCCACACAATACACTGTTGTGAGTCGCTGACTGACCTATAGACTCCATTCTATGGCAGTTGCCACAAAGTGATATAAAGTTTACAACACAAAAGATCACACAATGGATGCACCCAGTGACACATATAGAGTAAAATATTTTCTTATCTAAACAAACAAACAAGAGAAAAACAAAGCACATGTAAGATATCGGCAACATAAAATAAACACAATGACATTTCATTTTTTGGTTGTAGTGGCCCTTTACACCATATAAATTTACTCTAGACACCATGATGGGATGTAGCACAGTGATCAGGCTGTTAAATAAAAAAAATAGGATTAAAAGAAATAAGAAAACCATTCCGCTCAGAATAACCTCAAAAATGATAGTTGCGTTAAATACATTCAATGTTGCTAAATGTCATTATGGGAAGCTACTTAATTGAAAAAGGGCTGTGGAATAGAGAACAATGGAGAGATCTGAAAGTATTATAATGTGGCCACTGTTCTGGGAACTTGAACATTGAGTATATGGTTACAGAGATCCAGGAGGTCATCGTAGACATTGTGTCTCTTCCAATTAGCAATAAAGTGCACGCAGTGCCTCGTCTGGATCCGCTGGTACCATATAATGATATTAAATTTTGAAATCATTATGAGAAGTTTCCCTGCATGTGTTGAATGCTCGCATTGCCTGAAAACCTGCATTCGTTTTCACGGTGATATGAAAGCCGCAGCAGAGTGGAATCTTTTGATGTAGAGAACCGAGGGATACTGTGCCTTTTGGGGCCATGACTAATTCCGACTGATCCCCTGGCTCAATTATGCAGTTAAATTACCTGCTTGCGTAACAGCAGCCAGACAGGCACTCTGCCCAGAAGACACATCCACAGACAGAAAGCCTCAACCGTTTCCTCGAAAGACAATCCTCCTTTGGAACCTGGGGCGGAACGGGCGATCTCTGTATAGTCAGGGCAGGGAATAAGAATGTATCACGGTGTCAGCAGAAAAACACCTTCTTTCCCCTCTTCCCAGAGGAGTCAAAGTTCTCAAGGATGCTTTGCCCTCTTCAAGAAGTTATTCAGAGTTTCTGAAGGAGAATGAGCGGGAATTTTAGAGTTTTAATTGAGTTTTAATGTGGATAAGTGCAAGATAATGCACCTGGGACGTAAAAACCCAAGGGCTGAATATAGAATATTTGATACATCTGAGGGTTGGGATTTAGGGGTTATTATTGCAGAGGATCTAAGGGTAAGTAGTCAATGTAATAGAGCAGCAGGAAATGCTAGCAGAATGCTTGGTTGTGTAGGGAGAGGTATTAGCAGTAGGAAAAGGGAAGTGCTCATGCCACTGTACAGAGCACTGGTGAGACCTCACTTGGAGTACTGTGTGCAGTACTGGAGACCGTATCTCCAGAAGGATATAGACATCTTAGAGAGAGTTCAGAGAAGGGCTACTAAAATGGTGTACGGCTTGAAGGAGAAAAGTTACCAGGAAAGGCTTAATGATCTTAACATGTACAGCTTGGAAAAAAGATGAGACAGAGGAGATATGATAGAAACATTTAAATACGTAAAGGGAATCCACAAGGTAGAGGAAGGGAGTATATTTAAACGGAAACAAAGTAGCAAAACAAGAGGACATAGTCATAGATTAGAGGGGCAAAGGTTTAAAAGTAACATCAGAAAGCATTATTTTACTGAGCGGGTGGTGGATACATGGAACAGCCTTCCAGTTGAAGTGGTAGAGGCTAAAACAGTAATTGAATTTAAGCAGGCATGGGATAGGCATAAGGCTATCCTAAACAAAAGATAGATCCAGCTAAAGTATCCATGTAATTGGGCAGACTAGATGGGCCGAAAGGTTCTTATCGCCGACATTTTCTATGTTTCCATGGAAAGCATTAAGAAAAAACCTCTGATTTTGCACTTTTTTTTTTTTTTACTTGAATATTTCATTGCCTCTATCAGTTTGTCCTTTAAAAATTCCCTTTCTTTACATATTCACTGCTTCTTTAACCCCTTCACTACTGGAAGAAGCTAGGTGCAGGTCGCTGTTTCACCTTATGGAGCGAACTGGGGTGTATTTGGTGATTAATGAGGGCAGGTAGTGGGAAGTGGAGTTGGTGAGGATTTTGAATTCAATTCTGCTGTGGCTGGGGAGCCAGTGAATGTCTATTGTCTGGTCCATGTGTACCTTGTTATCTTGCGGAGAGGATTAGATGCCCAGGCATGTGTTATCTGTTTATATTTGAATGTTTTGTAAATCTGCTGTCTGTAATCTTACCCAATTTATCATTTTCCTGCCTCATTTAGAAATGTTATGTAATGTTTAATTTGTCTGTCCCTAATCTAATTGTTTCACATTTCAAGAAGCAGAAGTAACAGACAGGAGAACATTTCCGAGGGGAGGTTTTCTGTATGTAAATGACCCAGGTGTATCTGTATAAATATACAGTGAGTACACCCCTCACATTTTTGCAAATAAAATTGTATTATCTGATCATGTGACAACACTGAAGAAATTACACTTTGCTACAATGTAAAGTAGTGAGTGCACAGCTTGTATAACAGTGTAAATTTACTGTCCCTCAAAATAACTCCACACACAGCCATTAATGTCTAAACCGCTGCCAACAACAGTGAGTACACCCCTAAGTGAAAATGTCCAAATTAGGCCCAATTGGCCATTTTCCCTCCCTGGTGTCATGTGACGCGTTAGTGTTACAAGGTCTCAGGTGTGAATGGGGAGCAGGTGTATTAAATTTGGTGTTATCGCTCTCACTCTCTCATACTGGTCACTCGAAGTTCAACATGGCACCTCATGGCAAAGAACTCTCTGAGGATCTGAAAAAAAGAATTGTTGCTGTACATAAAGATGGCCGAGGCTTTAAGAAGATTTCCAAGACCCTGAAACTGAGCTGCAGCACGGTGGCCAAGACCATACAGCAATTTAGACTGGGGCCAGATGAACGCGCGTGCAGCCGCACTTTATCACGGCCATAGTAGCAGCCAATGACAGGCAATATACGAAGTACTGCCGTACGAAAGTTCGGCCGGGCAACGCAAGCGGCAAACAAATGCATTTTTTTCAAGAACGTGAAACCGCTAGTACTGACGTACAGAGTGCGCTGAGTCCGCTAGCGGCGTGATTAGGAGATGTCAGACGCTGCTAATGTCCAGCCTACATAACGTCCAGACGCAAAAAGTGTTTTATTGATGATCCGTACGGACGAAATCACGGACGAAAATGCGCATCGTATGACCGCTATCGCATATTCCATGAAAAAATACGTCCATTCGTTCGAACGCACTTTTTCACAGACGGCGCAAAAAATGCATCATCTGACCCTAGCCTTAACATGACAGGTTCCACTCAGAACAGGCCTCCCCATGGTCGATCAAAGAAGTTGAGCACATATGCTCAGTGTCCTATCCAGAGATTGTCTATGGGAAATAGATGTATGAGTGCCGCCAGCATTGCTGCAGAGGTTGACGGGGTGGGGGGTCAGCTTGTCAGTGCTCTGACCATACACCGCACACTGCATCAAATTGGTCTGCATGGCTGTCGTCCCAGAAGGAAGCGTCTTCTAAAGGTGGTGCACAAGAAAGCCCGCAAAACAGTTTGCTGATGACCAGCAGACTAAGGACATGGCTTACTGGAACCATGTCCTGTGATCTGATGAGACCAAGATCAACTTATTTGGTTCAGATGGTGTACAAGAGCGTGTGTGGCATGAGGTGTACAAAGACAAGTGTCTTGCCTACAGTCAAGCATGGTGGTGGGAGTGTCATGGTCAGGGGCTATGACTGCTGCCAGTACTGGGGAGCTACACTTCATTGAGGGAACCATGAATGCCAACATGTACTGTGACATACTGAAGCAGAGCATAATCCCCTCCCTTCGGAGACTGGGCCGCAGGGCAGTATTCCAACCTAACGACCCCCAAACACACCTCCAAGACGTCCACTGCCTTGCTGAAGAAGCTGAGGGCAAAGGTGATGGCCTGGCCAAGCATGTCTTAAGACCTAAACCCTATTGATCATCTGTGGGGTATCCTCAAACAGAAGGTGGAGCAGCGCAGGGTCTCTAACCTCAACAACATTGATGTCGTCATGGAGGACTGGAAGAGGACTCCAGTGGCAACCTGTGAAGCTCTGGTGAACTCGATGCCCAAGAGGGTTAAGGCAGTGCTGGATAATAATGGTGGCCACACAAAATATTGACACTTTGGGCCCAATTTGGACATTTTCATTAGGAGTGTAGTCACTTTTGTTGGCAGCGGTTTAGACCTTAATGGCTGTGTGTGTTGAGTTATTTTGAGGGGACAGCAAATTTACACTGTTATACAAGCTGTACACTCGCTACTTTACATTGTAGCAAAGTGTCATTTCTTCAGTGTTGTCACATGAAAAGATACAATAAAAAAATTACAAAAATGTGAGGGGTGTACTCACTTCCGTGAGATACTGTATGTGTGTCTGTCTCTGATTAAAGAGCATTCCATTCTGACCCTAAATGTAGTCACGACTCCTGATGTGAGTGTCACGTTTCCACATATCAGCCAGGCTCCCTGGTGGTATAAGCGATCCGGGCCAGCTCTTGTGGTGTTCTGGGCTAGCCAGTCCAAGCTCTCCGCCCCTGGAGTTTCCTGTGGCTGATTTGGCCTGAGATCACAAGGCCTTGCCTTGGTTCCCATTAATATGGCTAGCTGTGCATTCGCTCTCTGCTCCTGCATGGGTCATTTTATCCTGAGTTTCTGCTACTGGTTTCTATGTGTGATTCTGTGTATGATATTGGCTTGGTTTGACTATTCTCTTGTCTGCTCACTGTACCCTGTATATTGATTCCTGTGTACCGACCTCTGCTTGTTTTGACCTACTCTCCTGGCTCTTGATCCCTGGCATACAGCTGACACTCTACCCTGGTATTTAGACAGTCTTACATTCCCCGACTACTCTCTTAATTATCCCGGTTTATATTCTGTGTCCTTTATATCCTTGTGTCCTGTTCTCTTTGTGTATTTACCCAGCAGCAGATTATCAGTCAGTGTTAGGCTAGGGTCAGATGAGCGCATTTTGTACGGACTGTACGTCCGTGCAGTACGGACGTACTTTCTGACTGACGACAAGGTAGTGGCCACACAGTCCGTTTTTTTCACTGACGTATTTTTTGACTGATGTAGCAGGGAAAATAAATTACAATGAAAAAACATTCTGTCTGTCAAAAATGCTGGATGTATAAATGCAGTCCGTCTGACCACGCTCCATCACTCACACACAAAGCTATGCGGACGTTGTGGCGCACTCCGCACATCCGTTCTAGCAGTATTATGTTCTTGCCTAACCTGCGTCCGTTTGCAGCGTCCGTCAACCTCCGCACTTCTGTGCGGACGTACTTCGTGTGTGGGGCTCCATTTAACACAATTGTATGCTATCACGGACGTACTTATGTGCGGCAACACGGACGTTAACACTGCTTTCGTCTGACCCCAGCCTTAGAGGCCAGCATAAGGACCTCCTCCTAGTTCAGGGTTCTGTGTTGCTGGTGGGCATATTGTCTTGTTGTCTCTTGTTTAACCCCTTTTGTTGTTGTTGTTTATTCCTTGCCCTGTATCCTCTATAGAATTAGGAGGCCAGTATAAGGACCTTGCCCCAGAACAGGGTTTCATTGTGTTGGTGTCTGTGTGGTATACTAGTTCTGTCATCCTGGTCCAGGATCTGTGTTGTTCTGTGTCCTGTATCCATGCAGTCAGCAGCAAACCTGCCTAAAGTGCTTAACACCCAGAATAAAGGGCCCACCTTGGCTCCAGCCAGGTGCCCCCGTGACAGTGGGTAGCTCCAGATCTACAGACACTTCTTATTTCTGGGGGATGCTAGCAAGGCCCTCTACGTGTACCTGTCTTTAAGCTGCGGCCAAGGTACTGGAGGAAGGCACGAGAATCACTGAGAACACTGGTGTCCAGCAAGGAAGTAGCATTGGCAGATGTGACCCTGTCGGGATACTGAGATCTGTTACAGTCACTTACTGTTTGATGAATCATATTTATTGTGACTTTACATAGAAATAAAAGATTGAACACCTGATTAAATGCATTTGGAGGAGCATTGGAACTCGGTTCCCTCTGCAAAAATTGTGGAGGAACTGCGTTTTTGCATGGTCCCCCTCGATGTTTAAATCAATGGTTCCCAGGATTTTAGCACCTGGAGTGTAATGGCCCAGGTATTTAAACTTTTGGGTCACATCCTGGAGCCCAAATACAAACAAAATAAATTTCCAACAACTGATTTCATTTGCAATGATACAATAGAACCCCAGATTGTGTTAATAAAATTTCATCTCTGCGTCTACTGCTGATTGTGTAAACCTGATCACAGGAGTGAAAGGGTTAATAACCCCCGAGTCTCACTGTGGAAGTACTCGTGTATCATGGAAAATGAATATCATCTGATACTTTATTCATAAATTCTCCTTTTTTCTTTTGCCGTGGATCCATTTCATTCCTTGGAGCAGTATACATACTTTGTCTAGAGTTGTGATAGCTCTTTTTGTTATGCTCACCTAAAACCCATGATTTTTTTATCTTGCGGGCATCTACTGTATCGTTAATTCAATAATACATTCTGTTGCTGATTGGTGGTTAGTCTTTTGAAGTACAGCTTCCCATGGCTCTCACCTTGAACACATCCTTTGATGTACAGGTTCCTCTACCGCTCGTACTGGAGATGTTTGTGGGGTGTGTTTTGGGACATAATTCATACAAACTTGAAGAATAAACCATTTGATTCTCGCTGTCGCTGAGATTCAGATTAAATGTACAGTAAAATCAAAAGATGTCTGAGTAAATGTCATTCTTGCTCCTCTCTTCTGTAATAATGCCTGGCTTCAAAGTGCTATGGAGTACAGCGTTGCATGCGGTTTCAGAGTTCATTTTCTATGTAACATATGTTGACGAGGTTCTTCATGGCAGATATCTAGCTTGCTGTGCCACAGGGTCTTGTACTTCATTTTTGAAGCACTCTTATCAATTCTGACACCCATAGACATGCGCAGCCCATATTTTAGGGCATGCATACATGCTACTTACTTACAACCCGCAAGCAATCAAGTGGTTAATTTTCATGTTTCTTTTATTATCGACAAAGTAAGAAAATTCCAAAAAGTGTAGAATGGAACCTAAAAAGGTTGAAAGCAAGAGCAGTTAACCGATCAGACACTCAGTTCTTGTGTTCCTACTCTGACACTTTGTATCATCATATATTTGTTCAATCCTCATAAGATGGTGTTGAGCAGTGTACATGCTTTTTGCTTACAGTGGCAAGAAAACGTATGTGAACACTTTGGGATTACGTGGAGTTATTATTATTATTATTCTTTAAAAATATCTAAATGTAGTGGGTCAAAGATTAACACTTCAAAGAACATTTAGGGTGTGCCTGGGCACACCAGGCACAACTTGTGCGCACACCAATGGTATTGTGCTTTCTGCCACTCAGACCTCAGCATGGACCTCTATATCGAAAACCTTTCATGAGGAGTTGGGATGTATATATTTTTATTTTTGCCACTTGGACCTCATTGTGGACCTCCTATAATCTAAAACCTTTCAGAAGGAGGTGAGAGATTCTATTTTTGCCACTCGAACCTCAGCATGGACCTTTATATCCAAAACCTTTCAGGAAGAGATGAGATGTTGGTATTTTTGCCACTTGAACCTCAGTGTGGACCTCTATAACCAAATTGGCCAAGAGATGGTGGGCTGTTTTACTTGTATTTTTGCTACTCAAACTTCCGCATGGACCTTTGTAACCAAAACATTTCAGAAAGAGGTGGGACGTTTTGATTGTGCATAGATTTTCTGACTTGTAGGAAGCCGCAAATGGCATTTCAAATGACGTCTTGGTCCTCGCTTCCTGGCAGATGATCCGCATTCGACTTTGACACGTGTAGTATGTCCTGGCGAGAAATGCACAAATTCCCATAAAGTCTAAGCGTTGCCTTTTTTGAAGTAATTTTCGTGAAATGCTCCTGCTTTCTGGATTCATTACGGCATCCTGATACGATGGAGACGTTCGGTCTCTGTGGGGTATCTCGTCTGGTTACAGACAAACGGACCCGAACCTTTTATCTCTGGTTTTTCCAGCTGTGAACATGGCTGAGCATTTAATAATGGATTATCTGGCAGGAATTTGTTCTGATCTGCATCCAAAAACTAGGACTCGTGCCTGCCAGGAGGCTCTGCGGTAATGTATGCAGCGTACTTTTATGTATGTAATTTTATTAGGTGCCAGTGAACAGTAACTCTCAATATTGCGTGTATTTGTGTATGAGGCAATAAAATATCTACACAACATGAAATCCAATATAGAGTATCCCTTTTCTGATCTGCTTTGGACCGGAAGTACTTAGATTTTTTTTTCCTTGAATTTTTGGAGTATTTGATTTTATGAGACTTCTTGGGGACCAGAGTCTAAACACCAGACTCCTTTGTTTCACATACATCTTCTATACACACATCCTGAAGGGCATTTTATACAATATTTTCTATGCTTTTGCCTCTCATCACATGAGGTCAGGTGTGGAATTCTCTACATTTGGTGTCATGCAGCATGTTTGGGGTTTTGAGCAGAAGTGCAGGGCTTCTTACTCTATATGTGACTTGGATAGACAGCGGGTAACATGGTAACTGTGATACAATATAGTCTGTGATGAGGGAAGGTATATTGGAATCTTGAGAAATCGAAGCACGGCAGCTCTGAAAATAACAGGAAAAGCGAACAAGCTGTTCACTCCACAGCTCCAAAAAAGCTGATCTTTTTGAGTACGGTGCAACTTTTTGGTCCCCACTGGGACATTTTGTCATGCATTTTTTTTTCTTAACAAAGGTCTTGGTGAGGGCCGAAACATTGCACAGTACTTCATAAAATCAACTCCTTTTTGGAACCACGAAGTGACCAGCTTGTTGTTTTTTTTCCCCTCTTTTTGTTGCTACTGCAGGCCCGGCTTCCCAAAAAGACTAGAACCCATGGGTTAACCCCTTTTGTGGGTTTGTATAAGGGGGGGGGGTGCTTTATTTCACAGCTCTAAAGATGATACCCATGTGCATTTGGTAGGAGGTTCCTGCAAGCAACAGATATTTCTGGATAGATGATGTGATGGTTACTAATAAATACTGCAGACAATATGTGAACAATTCCCCAGTTCCCAGGAACCCAGAACTTGTCGGGCAGGCTAGTTCTGAAGAATGGCCTAACCGGTTTAATGTTTACTACCTTGACCTTTTTAGGTGTAGCAGCAAGGGAGACGGCGCAGGCTTTGAAGACACTGGCACAGGCGGCTCGAGGAGTGGCCGCATCCACCAGTGATCCGCTGGCCGCCAGTGACATGCTGGATTCTGCTCGAGATGTAATGGATGGTTCAGCCAATCTCATCCAGGAAGCCAAGCAAGCTCTGGTGGCTCCTGGGGACGCAGAGATACAGCAGAGGTTAGCCCAGGTAAGATGTAGAACCTCATTTACTGATTATTGTAAACAATATATAGATGACTATACACAAAAGTTGAAAAGGTGTATTGTGTTTGTATACATGTATTTTCTTCATTATTTTTGCCCCTTCCCAATATTAACCTATATTGTTAGTGATTTCCTAAGGCCGTGGTTCCCAACCGCTGTCCTCAGGTCCCCCTAACAGATCAGGTTTTCCAGATATGTGAAACACAGCACAGGTGATATGATTTGCTGCTCAGTGATTGCAGGATTCAGTCTGCATTTCCCCAAGGTGATCCTTAAAACCTGGCCTGTTGGGGGGACCTGAGGACCAGGGTTTGGAACCACTGTCCTAAGGGATTGAGACCTCTTCTGTTTCCAGAAACCATTTCCATATTGACTGTAGCAGAAATGTGTGTGTGTTGCAGCACGTCCCGACCCACGACCCGTTTATCCTCCTTGGGAGAATAAAAGTGTAGATGCTAGCATCCAATTTCCAGTTCATTTGGATTTGTTGTTCTTTTTTGGGATTAACCTCCCTGACGGTATTCCCGAGTGTGGCTCGGGGTTAACTTTTTGTACCGAAAGCGGTATCCCTGAGCTACACTCGGGATGTATACTTACATGTCCTGCGCTCCCTCGCTGATCCCCCTCCAGTTTCCTCCAGCCGCTCGCGACGTCACACTGCCTGGTTCTCCTCTCGTGAGAAGTGAACCAGGAAGTGTGACATCGCGATTGGCTGCAGTGTGACTGCGGGGACAGCGAGGGAACGCAGGACATGTAAGTATCGGCCCGAGTGTGGCTCGGGGATACCGCTTTCAGTATTGAAAGTTAACCCCCGAGCCACACATATACCGCTAGGTGGCCAAAATAAATAGGACCGATTCTGACATATAAAATATGTCAGAATCGGACCGCCAGGAAGGTTAAGAAACCATCTTTGTCTAGGTTCACTATTGGTGCTTTCATTTCTATGGTGTAACAGTGTACTCTTATCATGCTGTTGTTTCACTGTCCCACAATGTCTGATTCTTACAGAACTACAATTTAAATTTTTTGGAACTGGCACTTGTTTTTTTTTTAAAATCGAAAGTTCTTAAATAATGGGGTATGTCCTCCCCGGCTCTCCCTGTAAAGGAATGCTGTTAGTATGGAGTAGAGGTACCATCAATGCTCTATAACTGTGGAGACCCAGGTTTGAATCCCGGCCAGAGCACCTCTCCAGTAAGTGTCCTTAGGTAAGACACCTAACGGTACATACGTGCCTGCCACACGATATCGGCTGTGGAGTCCAGTGGTAACATCTCTACCCTTCGACCGTGGAGAAGAGCGTCAAAATCTCATTCAGCACATCCCTCCAATACAACTGGGGAGAAGCAAGTCTCGACTTTATGGGAAGTGGGTTTAACCTAACCACCAGGTCGCTGATCTGTAATCATTGAAGGACGACTCAATCCCACTCAGAAGAAGACACCAGCGAATGTCGTTGGGCAAGACGCCTAGAGATATGGATGCGCCTACCTCACAAAATACTTGTACATATCATAGGTTGTAAATTCCCTTGGGCACAGGGTCCCCCTGAATCAGGCCGTATCATACAATGTGTGATATTCTAATCTATCAAACCCTTGTACACCGATCTTGTAAAGCGCTGCAGAATATGTGGCGCTATATAAAGGATGATGATGATAAATAATAAGTCTGAAAGTACAGAATAGTTACTTCGGTGGTGGTGAAAGCTTCTCACACCAGCAGACAAGGCTCAAGGTGAACAAGGGTAAGCATAAAACACATTCCTCCGCCTTTACAGTGTTCATACATTGGGATCTTCCTGACATCATCCATGGGCACTTATTGGTGCATAAAAATATAGTATTCACTCTCTTGCTTCCCTTCCACAATTTTCCATGGACATTTACGCACTCAATGCCGCACCACGTGTGTCGCGTTCATTTCCACAGTGTAACCTGCCTGGGTCCGGGCAGCCGGGGGAAGACCCTAGTAGATTTACTGTGGAAAGGTTTACAAAAAATGGAAAGATGTACAAAAAAAAAGGTGTTGCATGGAGTTAGACCAAAGTGTAGGTCGGGGGTCAGCAAACTTGCTCAGCCACTCTCTAGTTTGGCCAAGTCTCATGTGACTTGTAGTTCCAAAACATCTGGAGGGCCAAGGCTGCTGACATATGGTTTGTTGAGTTGTGACATTTTTACTTTAAGCAAGTAATTGTATATCTACATCACAACTTCATAGATCATTCTATAATGTGTGTCTGTGAAGATACCTGCTCAAGTAAAACATGAAAAGACTTGCGTGAGGAGCTGGAGACAGAGTAGCCCATCCTATTTCTCTGCAATCTATGACCCTTGTTACCCAATTCTGTACTTTTTTGTGCCCTTTTTAACTAACTACTCCAAAAGGACGCAGATCTTGTATTAAACTGTAATGACGCGCATTTAAGCCTTGATTTGAAGCTACAGTTTCATTTTAAATTGTCCTAAATGTTGCTATGTGAAGGTTTTATCTGTTTGACTTTGTACATGGGAGTCTGTTTACATCAAGCATCGGAGCAAGCGTATGGGTTTCCATATGTTCCAGGTCTGTGTTTCTGATCGCTCTCTCCTTTTATCAAGGTGGCCAAAGCAGTCTCTCATTCACTGAACAACTGCGTGAATTGCCTGCCAGGACAGAAGGACGTGGACATCGCGTTGAAAAGCATCGGAGAATCCAGCAAGAAGCTTCTGGTGGATAAGGTACGGTCTCCTCTTGTCAGGGTTTTTGTCACTCTGGGCAGTAGGGAGTGTATGAGTCTGGCGGCATCAAGAACATGGTACAAGCTGCTTATGCAGTGCCATGTGATTCTTTTTAACCCTTTCACTACAAAGGGATTTTTAAAAAAAATCCCTTTCAGCAACGTCCTTTTTTTTTTGGTTTGGTTTTGCCTTCATTTGATCATCGTTCATTTTTAATTAAACTTTGGGAATATTCCTAAACATTTCTAAATGTATTCCTTATTATAATAACCTATATGGTAAGAAGCTGTCACCCTCTGTTGGCCAAAAGGACCGAGTTCTCGTCTCTATGCAGGATCAGCTGGGGACACATTCCCAGCTGGTTCTAAAAAGTGTTAGCACCTCTGGCATAATGTCCAAGGTGCTAAAACGTTGGACGCTTTCTGGAGCTCAAACGCAAATGTAATTCATTGACAACAACAAATTTTATTTGCAATGACACAGCATAGTCCCAGTTCGTGTTAGCACAAACTCGGGCTGCTGTGTCTGCTACTGCTGATCATGTATACACGATCTCCGTAGTGAAGGGGTTAATGAGAACCTTTTTAAACATTGTAAGTTCCCTTTTATTATCTGTATGATGGATATATCTGCGACCACAGCCGTGTAATGCTACATCATTATAGATGCATCACAGGAGCGTAAATATAAAGTATAGCCATGTTCTGTCTGAAAAGCTGTTTGCAAACACTTCTTCATACAAACCCGGAACTCAATGGTTTAATCCAGGTCTACAGTCCTCGTCCATTAATTTACACATATGAAGGATTTTTTTTGTGTATGTGTTTTTTTTCTTTTTTTTCATTTTCTGAATATGCTGGATTATATATATATATTTTAGGGTTATTTGTATCTATATCTACAGAATTAAAATAGCACTTGGTTTAAATGATGCGGAGGTTTTAAGAGTTTGTGATTACATTTGCAGTATTCTAGTTATCACTTGAAGTCTAGAATACAATGGAAAGAAAGTCTGAAAGAATGAGGGGATGGTGCGGGTGCACGTGCAAACCCTCTTCTTCATCCTACTGTGATTTCTGACGGAGGGAAAGAGGACATAAAGCAGGTTGAGTGCATAATGTTGTAAGGTGGCCTTTGCTTTTCCTTGAAGATTCCCCCAAGCACAAAGACCTTCCAGGAGGCTCAGAGCGGCTTGAATCAGGCGGCCGAGGATCTGAACCAGTCGGCGGGAGAGGTGGTCCACGCATCACGAGGCCAGAGCGGAGAGCTGGCGGACGCGTCCGGCAAGTTCAGTGACGATTTTGATGAGTTCCTGGATGCTGGTATTGAGATGGCGGGCCAGACTCAGGTCTGTTTTTAGGACATACTGTTCCCTTTGCCAACAATCTCTTACGGACAGGGCATAAAACTCTGCAGTCGAGAATTGAATCGGGGACATCAAAGTATTACCTTGCTAGAACTATTCTTATGGTGTGACCAGACCACAAAAATTCCCTTAGAATGCCAGTAGCCTAAGGGTCAGCAATCTTGGAATCCAAATGGTCTGGAACTACATCTCCCTTAATGCTCAGCTACTCGTTAAGTTGACAATGCCTCATGGGAAGTGTAGTTCCAAAATATCCCTATTTCAAGGTTGGCATTAACTTAACCAGAGCCATTACAGTCTATGGAGTTAAGTTTACACCAATTTTGGAATAGGGCTCCTTGATTGTCAGGTTTGTTGACCCCTGCTGTAGCCTATTGGATCCCCCCTACTTAAAACCTCTGGCCATTAATTCAGAACACATTCACTCACATTAGGCACTGCTGCGCTATGTAAAAGCTCCATATGAAAACTCATTGCAAGCCGTCTGTGTGCTCTTTGTATGGATTACTGCTAAATTCATTAAGTATATTTATTGTCTCATTAAATCAGCGCTTGCTAATATAATTTTTACTTTGCTGATGCCTATTGACTGACGTCCTCCTTCCTGGTTGTGGTGATCTAGGCTGGTAACAAGTTTGGCCTTGCGCTCTAGTGTCCGAAGTAATCGGAGAGGCCCTGGGTGCTGAATAATACATGCATCGCTGGCAAAGAGATCGCGGACATGGTTTACAGGACAACTTGATATGAAGATCTATTTAAATGTGACCTCCTTTACCTCCTGCACTTTCGGAACAAGTGTAACCATGACGTCTCTCAGAATAAAGTCCATATCCCCAGCAATGGTCCTCTTCCTCCAAAAGTGAGTAAATGTTAGCAACGTTTATATTACTTTATTTTCTGTTACAGAATAAGGACGACCAAATGCAAGTGATAGGCAATCTGAAAACCATCTCCATGGCTAGCAGCAAGCTTCTCCTGGCTGCGAAGTCTCTGTCGGTGGATTCCGGTGCTCCAAGTGCCAAGAACCTGCTTGCGGCAGCAGCGAGGTGAGCGACATGTGGCACGCAAGATAATTTCCTTCTACATTATCTCATTGCCTTTCTTTTTTTTTAAATTGTAAAATACTTGAGATCTTTAGCTCATGCTAACAGGCAGACTATGGGCGGTATACCTGCATGCACTTCCTAATCCTGTGCGTCTACTCTTGTTTGTTTCCAGAGCCGTGACGGAAAGCATAAACCAGCTGATTAGCCTGTGCACGCAGCAAGCCCCGGGGCAGAAGGAATGTGACAATGCGCTGCGAGAACTTGAGGTCTGTACTCAAATATAATTATACATTGCATTAAGTGAGAGCACTACTTAGGCCGTTGTCAGACGAATGTTTGAATGGACATTCCTTCCACTCTGACGCCCGTCTGGCCACCTCGCTGAGGGCAGTTAGTGCGCTCAGCGCTGCAAAGGCTCTATCCTCTATGGAGGATCCTTCTTTGCAGCCCCGTCGAACACACTACAGCATGTGGCCAGCCCCGTCGAAACGTCAACGCTGCAATGGGCATCAGAAGGCACACCAGTACGGGCGCAAGTAGTGCACTCGTCTGACACTGGCCTTAACGGGCAATTGTGCACAGATGGCATATTTCTGTTCATGGACCGTGGAAGCTCTTGGTTTGAGATCTGACGTATCGGTGCTCATAGAGTAGAAAACCTGTTTGATGTTACTATAGATATCCTGCGTAAGTTTGAATGTTCTACCCCATCACCCACACATACCAGCTAGTACTTTCTTTATAATAGCTGTACTTTTCTCTTTGGTTTTTGGAAATGCAATATTTTACGTTTCACATAGACAAGTTGTCTTTTTTTTTTATCTGTTTTGTTATTCTATTTGTGACTTGTCAGCGTGGAAGTTGATATGTGAAGGCTGTGTACATTCTATAGCAAGCCAGCTGTGTAAAATTTATATTTAACAAACAATATGATTATTTTTCAATTTACCATAACCAGTTCCTCGTAATATCATGCTCGTTACCAAATCTCCCATGAAACCACCTCCTGTCCATGTTGGTAGTTTAGTCTTCTTTGTGACCTTTACTTCCCCTATATCCTGCTTCTCCTGCCAATTCTACCCCCTTTTCACCTGACTGGTTTATCATCCTAATTTGACCCGCTTTTAAACACCATATTGATCAGCCGGGATTCGTGTGACCTTTGCTTGTCTTCAGAAGCCAATGTGATGATCTAAAGAACATTTTTCAGTTGGACTCTATTTAATTCTATACTACATTTTGGATGCAACACATTTATGTAGTGCATCGATAATGCATCCCAAATTGTACAAAAAGTGAAGGATACCGCTCTTTAACCACTTCACTACCAAGATCGAGTGTACTTTATCTTCAAAGAACCTGCCGCTACCCAAATATACACAGTATACTTGGTTTCTGGAGCAATGCAAATTAATTTTGTTTGCAAATGGGCTCCAGAATGTGCCCCAAAGGTTTGTTGAAAACAGAGCCCCTAGCTGCAGTAACGCTTTTTGGCCAGCAGATGGTGGCATTCGCCTGTCAAATAGAGCTACTACAGTAACAAAAATTAATATTTCAAATAAAAAAATAAAAAAAATTCTGCGTTTATGAAAAAGTGATATATATTTTTTATTTTTACATAAAAAACGTTCCGTGCAGTTTCTTAATGGAAAATCACTTGGTAGTGAATGTGGTTAAGTTTTAGATTTAGGAACCTCTTGTTCGTGTTTTGTGAAGATTAAGCAGGTTGTTTGATCACTGCACGATGTGCAAGGGTTAAAATCTTACATTTGCCTATCCTCGCGGAGACTGCTCTGGGATCATCTCTGATACGAGGCCGTCCAATCTGAACTTGTGGAATGACCTACCTCGCACAATCAGGCTCTCCACTAAGCTCTGATCCTGCAAGAAATCCCTCCAAACCCATGTTTCAGATTCGTGTAGAACATACCTGACTAATCGCTCTCCTCCACTTCCCACATCATTATAGGTTTCATAACTTAAGTTTCTAATATGCCATCACCATTCTGATATAAAACCTAGTACTAGTGATCCTGACATCTAATAAGATGGTTACTTTTCGTGTTCCCCTCCAACCCCAACGCAACTAGATTGTAAGCTCCTGTGAGCAGGGCCCTTTACACCTATTGTCTCTGTCTACGAGCATAAAGTTGTTCAATTTCCTTTTTGTATTTATTATTTATTGTAAAGCACGGCGGAATCTATTGGTGCTAAATAAATGGTGATGATGATGATGATGAAAGCTTTTTAAAAATAAAGGAAAAACAAAGTATCTATGGTGACAAATGTATCTTGCCTGAATGAAATCCATCTGATTGGGTGTAGGAGTTAACTGTATTATTTCCCCCTTTCCAGACAGTGAAGAGTATGCTAGAAAACCCGAACGAGCCGGTCAGCGACTTGTCTTACTTTGACTGCATCGAAAGTGTGATGGAAAACTCCAAGGTAATGTGTCTGTTATTACCCCCGCAGAGGGATGTATCATTGATCATTCAGTAACCTTTGGTAGATTGTACTGTTCTATTGTCTCCCCGTCAGGTCCTTGGAGAATCCATGGCCGGCATCTCTCAAAATGCCAAAACAGGGGACCTGCCAGTATTCGGGGAATGCGTTGGTGTAGCTTCCAAAGCTTTGTGCGGCCTTACAGAGGCTGCTGCCCAGGTGAGACCCCCAAGGTCCTTAAGAAGAATCAATTTCTGCTTATTTTAAGTGTCACCTATACGTTTTGCTCACTGCATTATTTGGAGTGAGGATTGTTTTATCACCGCTTATTTTACCTGTCTGACCTCTATTTGGAGGGATGTGAAAATACATTAAATGGTTTGTGATATACATATTTATCCACTTTTTTTTCCCTCTTCCACCATGCCCGTTGTGTTTCTGACGCCGCCTTATGCAGCTCATTCTCCTGTATTCCCAGAGCTATGTTAAATTTAACTATACTGATTTGCATGGCTACGTCTGCAAATCAATAAATCTATTACAAAAAAAAGGGTATATAAAGACTACCACCAAATCTCCCCCCCGTAGGCTTCCTACCTGGTTGGTATTTCAGATCCCAACAGCCAAGCTGGTCAGCAAGGTTTAGTGGATCCTATCCAGTTTGCAAGAGCCAATCAAGCCATCCAGATGGCATGCCAGAACCTTGTAGATCCAGCGAGCAGCCCATCCCAGGTAATTATGACACTGCGTGCATGTATACCGTAATAAGATTGTTCGTGGAACGGAATGAAGCATGAACTGGCATAAAAACTAGATATTAATACGGTTTCATGGTTCCTCTGTTTTAACCTTGTGGGTTTTCCGTGAGTTTACCCCAGACGAGTCTCTGCTATCCCTGGCACATCCACATAACATGGCATGCTTTTATTGCTCAAAGGCACTTAAATAATTTATTAAGTAGTAATGCTGTGCAAATATTTACTCATTAGTGTCTATTATTTTATTTATTTTATTTTTAAAAAAAAGTATATTACCATAGAATATTACTCCAGCAATCCTACATAGAACTAAAATATTCAGGGCTGGGGAGCGGGTTTAGCGGCCTTTTATTCATGTTTTAATACTATCTCGCTTGTATCTGTAACATTGGCACTCCACGTGTGCAGGCTTTTCAGAAAGTATGCTCTTCGTTTTTATTTTGCAGCATTTTGCTGAGATGGTTTTAATTATTATTTTTAACATCAATCTATGCAAAGCTTGTCACATCATACCCAAAAAGAGTTATGGGTCTATTCACTAAAGGGTGAAGCCAGGAGAATTGCCAGGAGAAAAGAACAAATAGCCGATTTGGAAAGTGAAATAAATGGGAGAATCTTTCTGATTTGGTTGTTTTGACCTAGAATTTTCACTTCTCCAGTCATTCTCCGGAGTTTCACCTTTTAGTGAACAGACTTGTTAAGGTTATAAAATGTGTTTCTGGGAAGTACGGAGTTAAGGGTCTGAATATTTAAGTCAATGTGATAGATCAGCGTTGTTGTTATTTTATTCAATAAATTTGCAGCGTTGTTATACAATCTGCTTTTTTGCTTTGCCGTTCGGCGGTATGGAGTATGTAGATAGTTGTGGGGGGGGGGAGATAAATGAAACAGTTTTGGCATAAGGCTGCAACATAAAGTAACAGGGTAAGGGGTCTGAATAATTTCAGAACGCCCTGTAGATGTTTCACACCCTCTGCCTGAATAGTGTCTGTGCATTGTGGCAGGTCCCAAAGTTGTAGACGTGCTGATTTTCTGAGGCAACTCAGAACCAAAGTGCCTTTTGTGTCAAAAAGTGGGTATAAGTTAGAAACGGGGATAAACTATGGGGAGCGCCATATGTATAATTACTCACTTAATAAAGGTTTGTTAAAGTCTGAGGTGTTTCAAGTAACAAGAATGCTTTAATATTGTTACCTTGTTCGCAAAATGAAGTCCGTGGTGTGTATTTTGTTTCTGTTTTGCTGCATGTTGCCCGATCTGTGCCCACCTGTTTGCTTGTTCTGTAGGTCCTCTCAGCCGCCACCATAGTAGCCAAACATACCTCAGCCCTGTGCAATGCCTGCCGCATTGCGTCATCCAAGACCGCCAACCCCGTGGCTAAGAGACATTTTGTCCAGTCTGCCAAAGAGGTGGCAAACAGTACGGCCAACCTTGTGAAAACCATCAAGGTAAATCCCACCATGTGATGCGAGGCCAAACGTCTGTAACGCTTTAATGCTTGTTAACGGCAATGTCAGCGGCACAATGTGAGAACCGTGATATAACAGAGATCAAATGGACAATACAAACGATCTCACCATGCTTCTTTTTTTTTTTTTTCCTTTTAAAATACATTTAAACAACAAATACTACAATAAGGGACACCTTCAAATACCACTTTTATCATTTTGAAGTCTTTTTATTTTTCTGTTTTTTTTTTCCTTGACCTTTCTGACTTTCTTACACACTAATGGGTCCATATGGGCCATGTTTAAAGAGACGCATATAATTTATTCATGGTGATGGGCAGTGCATGAAGAATGTGACTGCACAGCATGCAGAATCTATATGCTGCAGGTAAGAAGTCAAAGAGGAATCCCAGGTGACCTGAGAGTCAGAAAGGTCAAGGTAAAAAAAAAAACTCCTTCCTGCAGCATTTGAATTACACATGTTGCAGGGCAGCACTTTTCACTGCGCTCCCCTCTGTATGAAATGGCAATATGTGTCCCTTTAAACATGGCCGATATGGTCACACTATTACGCACATGTTCCATAGACCTGAAGACAATACAGAGAAGCACACACCACTATACTTCACCCAGACTGGGCGCACCAGGTCTAGCTGCAGCCAGCCCCCCAGATACACATATCCCAAAGAAAGGAACCGCTCACTGCATAGAGGGTATGGCAGAAGAAGCAGCAGAGTTTTATGGGGGGGGGGGACGTTTTGGTGCTATTCAAGGACCTTTATCAAGCTTGAGAAGTCCATGTATAGGACCAAAATGTTGCAATCCCCCCCCCCCCCAATAAAACCCTGCTCCTATTTTTGGCATGCCCTTTCTGATGCGACTAGTTCCTTTCTTTGGTGTATGTTATTTTATAGACCTGCCTGTTAATTGTTTTAAATGTCTATTTTTGACTTGCATGTAGGCTAGTGTTTATGCTCAGTGTGCTCTATATAGCGACGCTGACGCCAGCACAGAATTTGTATGTTTTGGGGTGTTTTTTCCTGCTTCTTGGCCACTGATACGTGTCACACTCTTGGATGTCTACCTTTCTGTGCATTTCTGGTTTAATTTCCCGAGTGTGGTGTATGCCAATCTAGACTTGAATGAAGAGGGAGGTTTGCAGTGGATGCTTCACCCTTATACTAAATATGTAGCGCTCAGCCGTTGCTTTACCTGTGCGTTTTTGTAATGTCATAGTACATCACTCCTAATGAGCTCGTTGTATCGCAGATCGTAGCATGTGGACTCGGTACCGCACCGAACGCGACTGCAAATGGTTTTGAATACTTCTAGTCACCTGTTGGTCTTGATTTTCTTTCCCACAGACCTTAGATGGAGACTTCTCAGACGACAATCGTGAGAAATGCAGCACTGCGACAGCCCCCCTCATCTCTGCAGTAGAAAACCTGACCGCGTTTGCCTCCAATCCTGAATTTGCCAGCATCCCGGCCCAGATCAGTGCTGAAGTGAGACCAGGACGTAATACTTTTGTAGCACAGTCAACGCGCCGCGTTGTCTCTCCGTGCACTCGACCTCGATCGCCGCCTTTCCAAAGTTGGAATGTTCTCATTATGTTATTAGTCTGTATTCCGTTCTGTGTATGTGATACAACAAGGATTTATAAGGGTTATTCAAAGAGTCAAATTTGCCGCCGAATTCCACCGAATGCTGAATTTCGTGACAATTCGGCTATTCAGGAAGCTGACAATTCGCCAGATATTGGCGAATTGCCCCATAGAAAGGTAATGGTTAATCTATTCAGAGAACGCTGAACAATGTTGGGAAAATGCCCTGATTTTCAGTGCTTTTGTTCAACAGGTTTAAACGGGTGAATCCCATTGATTTCAATGTAAAAATAATTCCCCTTTTTTACTCCTCAGTTTATTCTTTTAATGTTCAGAAAAACGTCCATTTTTTTAGAATTTTTTTTAGGCATTTTCCTGGATTATTTGTTTTTCTTTTTTCATCTTATTTTGGATTCCAGTTTTGTTTGATTTTTTTTTTTTGGGATTTTTTTATTTGTAACAGACCTTTTCATTGTTTTTCATAGGACCCTATTTATTATATTCATGCATTTTTTTTGTTTTAAACTCCTTTTAAAAATTGCGGTTTGCCGAATGACCGCTCTTTGAATAACCCCTATAGTATTGAGCAGGGTTCAGCAATACTGACCCCTTTAGATGTTTTGGAACTAGATCCATGATGCTCATTCACTCATTAGGCTGGGGGAGACCCACGGTAAATGTAATTCCTAAACATTTGGAGGGCCATGGTTTGCCGGCCCCTGATATAGAGGGTCTCCCATAATTGCCAGTGTGAATTTGGGTGAAGTACTGAACATGTCTTTACCAACTTGTTTTTAACAATGTGCTTGCCGTCTACTTCTGAGCATGGGAAGAAAGAACACAGAGAAAATATTCGATAATGATCACGAAGAAGTCCTCGCTCTTAATATGGACACACTTAATTCTTTAACTGGTTGCCGTCTTTTAGTATAAAAAAACCTGCCAGTTCAAAAAATACATGAGATTATAGGCATTGCGATAAAACCTTATCGGTCTTGTAGTGTAAGGCTAGCGTCAGGCGAACGCTGTCATCACGTCTGTGTCGCCGCACAGTTTAACGTTGTAGCGTTGATTTGTGATCAATAGAGACAAACACACAGGTGGCAACGGACGCCATTTAGGCCTCAATGTAAAAGCGCTACGACGGACGCCCAGAGTGCTCTGCGTCCGCGTAGCGGCCTGTGTGCGTGATGGCGCGACGTCCATCACGTTGACGCTCAGAAGTTTTTTTTTGGTCTGGCTGTCTGTACCTGTTTCCCATATTTCCCTTTTTTTTTTCTACATCCGTCAAAAAAATGGACCGTGTGGTTTCTACATTATCTGTCAGTACGTCCGTCCGTTATGCACGCAGAGTGTGCTCAAAGACCACCTTTTTGACTTTGCTGTTAATAATGCATTAAGGGTATAGAACTCAGATCTACTGCTGGCAGGTGCACAGCGCTCATCAGAAAAGGGAGGGAAATGAGAAATAGTCTATTTTACTCATCTTGTATAAAGTTGAGACGCAATATATTTTTGAGCTTCATTGTGTGGGATTTAGACTGCTTTTCTCTAGAGTCATTGCTATTGGCAGGAATCGGCCAGGAAATGTAAAGCATTTCTCCAAAATAGGTGAATTGGGATCATTCCCCATCCTGGCTCTTGTTCCTTCTTGGCTGCTTTAATCAAAACTATGAAGTTGCATTGAGAAATTCCAGCAGATCCGCTTGTAATGTTTGTACACATGTTGTCTGGAGCGCCTACATGCTCCATGTGTCGTTTTGCCTAAATAAGCACTTAATCTCCTGTGTTCCACGTTTTCTTTCATTAGGGGTCTCGTGCTCAAGAACCCATTTTGGTGTCTGCGGTCACTATGCTCGAGAGCTCATCTTCACTCATCAAGACGGCACGGTCACTGGCCATCAACCCCAAGGATCCCCCTACTTGGTCCAGCCTTGCTGCTCACTCTCGCACCGTCTCAGATTCCATCAAGAGCCTAATTACTTCCATCAGGTAAGGAAAGGACAGTTGGATGTAACGTTGAAATAATAGAAGAACTGGACATTATTATCCTTTTATCTAGCTCTACAAATTCAGCAGCGCTTTACAAGATCAGTACGCAAGGAGTTGATACATTAGAATACCACACATGCATGATGACCTGATTCAGGGGGTCCCTGTTCCCATGTACAAGTATTTTGTGAGGTAGGCGCATCCATATCATTAGGTGTCTTGCCCAAGGACACTCGCTGATGGAGTCTTCTGAGTGGGATCGGGTTGTCTTTCCATGACTGTAGATCAGCGACCTGGTGGTTAAGTTGAACTCGCTTCTCGTAAATTTGAGGCTTGCTTCTCCATAGTTGTATTGGAGGCATGTGCTGAACAGGATTTTGATTGGCTTCTCGACGGTCGAAGGGTAGAGACGTTACCACTGGACTCCAATCGATATTGTGCGGTCGGCACGTATGCACAGTTAGGTGACTTGCCCAAGGACAATTAACTGGAGTGGTGCTCTGGCCGGGATACGAACCTGGGACTCCACGGTTACAGAGCAGTGATGTTACCTCTACTCCATCCAACCGATACATTCAACCTGGAACTATTTGCACAAAGTGCAGCAAGAGTACCGGAATAACGGTTAACTTTTATTAAACACAACAATAACGCAAGACAATCAAAAAGTGAAAAAATTGAATAAAGGAAATTGGTCAGTAATGAATCCAGATAGCAATGCTGGGCTTAATCTAGAGCTGAATTTCCCATCTCACTCCTTCCTGGTACGTCATAAGTCACATATTTTTTTTATGGTTTATGTAGGTTTTTGGTTCACGTGTATTTATTACAGACAGCGTTCAGTCTTGGTTTGGCGTATCATTAAACATTTATTCGACTCTATAGTCCGTCGACGCATTGACCCCATTGGTCACAACCTTGCCACGTGAGCGCCGTTGTATTGGTTACTAGTCTTGGCGTCTTTGCAATTGGTTGCCATAGACACAGTGAGTGTGATCCTTTGGCTCTCAGCTCATTGGTCTCTCTCATCATGTGACTTATGATGTACCAGGAAGGATTTCCCTGGTTACTCGTACATTGGACCTGTACGGACGACTGCTAGTTGCCGGCTGCACGCAATTAATCCATGATTTTGTTTCCAATTTATATTGGGGTGAGTGAGATGGGCAATTCAGCTCTAGATTAAGCACGGGCGAAACGCGTCGAGCTATGTCCTTGTATTGTTTTTAACAGGCACCCTCTATTTGGTTGATTTATTGGTCTCCTGTATGGCGTATTATGCTTGGGTCTCCCCTCAGTTTTTTTTCCCCTTTATTATTGGGTATGTAGGTGGCTTGAACCACCGAGGTATAGTCAGTGACTACCCTTTACTTGTGTATGCCCAGTTAGGCCAGCTGATATGTTTGGGGTGTTACCCATTACTATCTGGATTCATTACTGACCAATTTCCTTTATTCAATTTTTCACTTTTTAGTTGTCTTGTGTTATTGTGTTTAATAAAAGTTAACCGTTATTCCGGTAGTCTTGTTGCACTTTGTGCAAATAGTTCCTTTTTGTATTCCTTGGGTTATGCCCTGCAGAGTGCCTCATTCGCACCGTTGTGTTTCGTTTGTTCTTGTGATACATTCAACCTTCAAGATGACAGGAATTCAGCTGAAAGGTTGCCGTGTCATCAATAAAACTGTCTGAAAAGGAGGTTGAGTGCCTGGTCCAGTTCTTCTTTTGTATTTTGAATATCTTTTGAGGTGGTCGCTCCATACGTTGTGGTGGCCGGTGCCTGGCCTTGTATGATGTAAATGCCGCTTTATATTGCAAACTTGTATGTACAACTTTGAAGGTTTGACCTAGAAGGATATAGTTCAGTTTTTTGGGCCAGACTCCTATTAATCTGCTCTCCAAGCTGATGTTGCCAATTTACTGTAATATTATGCTCTGATATAAGGGCAGCAGAAGCTTATTTGGTTATATCTGGGTTATCTCAAGAATTGTACACTGCTTTCTGTTTCCCATTGCAGAGATAAAGCGCCAGGACAAAGAGAATGTGATCACTCCATTGACAGCATCAACCGCTGTATAAGAGACATCGAACACGCATCTCTTGCGAATGTCAGCCAGAACCTGGCCACGCGGGATGACATATCGTTAGAGGTATCATTCGCAATCCTGCTTTTTCTTCTATTGAGAAGTTCTCCGTGACCCAAAGGGCCAGGAGAATTGAACAGATCTCAGATTGAACAAAATAAATCTCCAAACATATAGTTGCAATGATTGCACTCCTCCTATAGAAGCAACACTGGTGGGTGCTTCTAAGACAAGTTAAGATAATGTATAGGAAAGAGCACTCCATATCAAAGACCTCTACATTTTAATGATATATATATATATTGCATTTGTCTTGAAGCACTACTGGCAGGTGGTTTTTAGAAGAGGAGTGCGTCCTTTCAACCACAGGCTCCCATTTAACCCTTGGAATATACAAAGGACAGTGGAAGCACATGTCTAGATATCAGTCACCATGGGTACTGCTATTGGTCCACCAAATGTTGGTAATCAAGAAAAAGATTGCCGGTCACACTGTAGGGTGTTATAAGACTGCTTTAAAGGAACAATAACATACAGTAACCTGTAATTAGATAACTTGTGCATTACAAACCCACATTAAAAAACACATGCTGCTGTTTTTTTCTATGGTTTTGAAGTAATTGCATGAAAAAAGAAAATTAGGTTGTTTCCATTTTGTGGATTTTGCCCATGATGCAACATTTACCAAAATCTGTAGCTTCTACAGTATTTAACGGGCAATGTTTAGATGAGGCTGCAGGAGGTCTACTGTGATCCGGGCTACCTGAGATAAGAGATGGCAGCTAAATGATATACAATTTGAGCTTTTAAGAGACGTCTAATCTACCCCCTGTTGATGCCCTTTGAATACATCCCACTCAATACAATGATGTGAGTTGGCTGCCTGGCTCATAGACGCAATTTAATGGTCAATGCCACAAGATGAGGAGCAAGTGATGTAAAGATACTTTGGGGGACAGTTTACAACACAAAAGATGAACAATGGATGAACCCAGTGACACATATTGAGAAAAATATTTTCTTCACTAAACATACTCGAAAAACACGAAGTACATGTGAGATATCAGCAACATAAAATAAGCAAAACAAAATTATTTCCTTTTTTTTTTTGATGGTTGTGTCCCCTTAAATCTTGAACATGGACTCCTCGTTAAAATGTAGATATCTTTGATCTGGAGTGCTGTTTTCTGTCGTGTGTGTGTATTTAATATTAGTATATTACTAATGTAAGAAACCTTAACCGGTTGGCGCTAGCTGCAGCTTTCTTACGGGCGTTATTCACGTGCAAATTATAATAAAACCCATAGTTTATGGGCTAAATGTTGGATTTCTGGGTTTATAATTGACATGAAACCTTGCAAAGTCTTTCAGCATGCAGTTTTCTGGGTTCTCTCCAGGCTCTGCAGGATCAGCTGACATCTGTTGTTCAGGAGATCGGTCACCTCATTGATCCTATAACTACGGCAGCGAGAGGAGAAGCTGCTCAGCTGGGACACAAGGTATGAATCGCTTTTTTTGTAGCTAGGGGGAAAGGTAACAGGTTTTCAGTTTTAGGTCACGGGTGCTCAACTTTAGCTTATCTATATGTTTTGAACTACATTTCTCATAAGGCTCTGTTAGCCTAATCCGTGCCTGAGTATCATGGGAGATGTAGTGTCGTAAACACATAGGGGGCAAGGTTGATCACCCCTAATTTAAGATCTGGTGCTTTATTACGATGCATGGTGTCTTTTGGATATGTTTGCACACGCCCATTCATCTTAAACATATGTCAAATCTTCAGCTTTTACCTGTGCATGATAACAGCGCACTTCAACTTGTTCTGTGCATAGGTTTATTATATTTATTTATTTCTTTAGAAAAAAGGCTTTCTTGATTTACCCTAAATGTATCATAGAAAATAAAAAAATTGATAGATAGATATAGATATATATATCAAAATTCTTAGAGTAAATCGTATCATTGCACATCTTGAAAAAAAACTAAATGGGATGAAACGCAGATTATCTACAATGAACCTCCCCGAACATCAGGGATCTCACGGCCCCCCAGCTATTTATTGCCTACAATTCCCCGAATTCTTTGAATGCAATAGATGCCCAGTGAATCATGGGAGTTGTAGTTTGGAAACGTCTGGATTGGGCCAGAGTTTGAGATCCCTGGCTTGAACTGGGAAAATCTACAATTGGTGCATCCTGGCGGATAGGTTCTTACCTACCGACACATTCTCTGTTTCTGTTTTTATTCCACAGAGGTTGGACTATTTATATACTTGTGTTTCAGTAAAAACCATGTTTTTCATGAATCCCTGTAAGTTTTTCTTTTTTTTTTTCTTCCACTCCCCTCCAGGTCACACAACTTGCCCGGTACTTTGAGCCTCTGACCTTGTCGGCCGTTGGTGTGGTCTCAAAGATCCTCGATCATCAGCAGCAATTAACGGTGTTGGACCAAACAAAGACATTGGCAGAGTCCGCCCTGCAGATGTTGTATGCCGCAAAGGAGGGCGGAGGGAACCCAAAGGTATTTCCGATGGGCTCTGACAAGCGCAAGGCAATCATAAAAAGAAATTCAGCCTGGGCACCATCTGTGGTCAGCAATTGGAAGAGGGTCCTGGTTCCACGTCCCTAAAATAGCAATATCGATAAGAATTTCCAGTAGACCAGAGTATTAAATCAAGTGGATTTATTCCATCACCAGCAACAAAAAATAAGACACACACTGCAAGGTCTAGAAGTGGTGGTTATTGGAATCCACTTCGAATTTCAACATTCTAAAGAAACAGGATTTTCCACCTGTGACGGACAAACCTGCTCCATCATGGTGTAGTTTGGAGAGTGCCAAGCTGACCGTAAAGGCATCATGAGAAGACAGTGGTGTGTTACGGCATTCGTGGGAACCAAATGTAACTTAGAGAAAAATGCACAACACTGACTGGGAAACGGAATAACCGTGAATGGTGTAAAATATAAAGTTCTTGCCAAAGAAGTGGCCAGCTCCGCAGGTCTGCAGCACTGGTGATTGTGATGGATTTACTATTTATCTGCAGTGCGGGGGTCGGCAACCCTTGGCCCTCCAGATGGTTTGGAACTACATCTCAGTCATGCGTTAGTTTGGCTGAGCCTCATGGGAAATGTAGCACCCAAACATCTGGACATCCAAGGTTGCTGACCTTTGATCTAGTCTCCTCTAGTAGTTATTTTAATAAACATGCATTTTTCTGTTTCACGTGTAAATTAACATGCTTATTGTTCCTCCTTTTCCCCGGTGTTTCCTGCAGGCCGCTCACACTCACGATGCCATCGCGGAGGCTACTCTGCTAATGAAGGAGGCTGTGGACGATCTAATGATTACGCTGAACGAGGCCGCCAGTGAAGTCGGCATGGTTGGCGGTATGGTGGATTCCATTGCTGAAGCAATGAGCAAGGTGAGCACACCCCATGCATGAAGTTAAGTAATGATATATGTGGTGTGTCTGCCTCTTGCAGCCAAGGGAAATCTTGCCACTCTTCAGACATTATTGAACCCATCAAGCCTTGTGTATATGAATTTATTATGCGAGGACCCCAGCATCTCATACGAATCACAAATCAAGATCCAGTTAATCTATCATTTTTGACCTTGAATTGCTTTCACTCTCCACAGCTTGATGAAGGGACGCCCCCCGAACCCACAGGAACCTTTGTAGACTACCAGACTACGAGTGTGAAATACTCCAAAGCTATCGCAGTGACCGCCCAGGAAATGGTAAGCATAATCCTGCAGAACAGAAATGTCATTATCCATAGGATAAACTGTCATCCGTGAGTACAAAGCACTGGTGAGACCTCACTTGGAGTACTGTGTGCAGTACTGGAGACTGTATCTCCAGAAGGATATAGACATCTTAGAGAGAGTTCAGAGAAGGGCTACTAAAATGGTGTACGGCTTGAAGGAGAAAAGTTACCAGGAAAGGCTTAATGATCTTAACATGTACAGCTTGGAAAAAAGACGAGACAGAGGAGATATGATAGAAACATTTAAATACGTAAAGGGAATCCACAAGGTAGAGGAAGGGAGTATATTTAAAAGGAAACAAAGTAGCAAAACAAGAGGACATAGTCTTAGATTAGAGGGGCAAAGGTTTAAAAGTAACATCAGGAAGCATTATTTTACTGAGAGGGTGGTGGATACATGGAACAGCCTTCCAGTTGAAGTGGTAGAGGCCAAAAGAGTAATTGAATTTAATCAGGCATGGGTTAGGCATAAGGCTATCCTAAACAAAAGATAAATCCAGGTAAAGTATCCATGTAATTGGCCCGAAAAGTTCTTATCTGCCGACATATTCTAACATCAGTCTTTCATTTAAGTCTCTAAATCAGGGGTCAGCACTCTGGGCCCTCCAGATGTTTGGAACTAAATCTCCCATGATTTACTCATTTGGTTCGACACCTATAGGAAATCCCAAAACATCTGGAGGGCCAAGGTTGCTGATCCCTTATTCTTAAAACACACTGGCCTGTGATGTTTATTGTACCCACTAGGGCAGGGCTGTCAGACTCACAGCTCCCCAGATGTTGATGCCTACAATTCCCAGAATTCCTTCAATGCAATAGATGGTTCTGGAATCAGAAAGCTGTTTTATGTGTAGATCATATATCCCTTAAGGCAGGGGTCAGCAACTTTGGCCTTCCAGTTGTTTTGGAATGACATCCCTCATGATGCTCATAAACTCAGCTTGGTTGAGCATTGTGGGAAATATAGTTACAGAACATGTGGAGAGCCAAGGTTGCCGACGCCTGACTTAAGGTATTACTGTGACTTCTCAGGCAGGGTCTTGGAGAGGTCCAGCGGAAGCACATCCAGTTGTTATTTTTTAAGGTAATTCTAGCATTTATTGGTGATTATAGTGTTATATCCAGTGTTTTAATTCGGAGGGGACCCTGGGGGAAACAGGATCCGGGACCTCTTGGTTTTTGACAGTCTGTGTTCCGGTACCTCACGTGCTATAAACCAAAAAATAAAAATTAAGATGTGGGAATTTGAATACATAGCATGTTGCTTTTAGAACCATGTTCTGTATGCGGGACCTGTGCCCACTTCCTCACCCCCTCCGCTCTCATACGCACTTTGTGTCCCGGCACCTTCTCATTTACAAATTAAGCACTTGTTAGATCCGTGAATTAGTGAGATAATAAAGTCAAGAAGAACCGGTCTTTCGATCTTGCTTTACGTCTTAATAGTTGTTATATTTTTAAATTAATTGAATTGGCTTTTATAAATTGTAACGTAAAAGTGGTTTGAGATGGTGGAAGAAGTTTGTGCTTTTTAAATCTTTTTGTTCCTGATAAACCCATTGCAGGGCTTGTAAAATGACGATGTATTAAACTCTGGGCTTTTCGTAGACCATGCAAGATACAAGTAAAGGAACAGCAGCCCCTGCACTTTGATTGTAGATACAGATCGTTTCTTTTTAAGCGGTAGTAAAGTAAAGGATGTTTAGGGAAAGGCTGCTCCACCCTGCTTCCTCTCATTAACAAGAAACCGGGAATACATGCTTGATATAAAAGCGTCTTGGAAATCCGGATCATTTAAATCCCTTTTTGGCAGCAAAGTGTTTTTATTAAATGTGTTTATGGACACGTATCCTACAGTGCCAAAATTCAGCCACGTGGCATTAGCATTCAATGTTACCTTTTTAACGGGATTGGTAAGGGATACTCAAGCAGGGGCGGATCAGACACAGGTTTCGGGGGGGGCGCTCTACAAGTTTTGGCTAAGAGCTGGTGTTGGGTTTGCAGTGACGGGCAGTGTCGAGCCAAATCGCAGGCTGTGCTCAACGTTGTGTGGGGTCTGTCCTCATGTGGCTCAGGTGACACAGGATAGACACTGCACAGCAATGCTCTGCACTCTTGCACATGCTCTGCCTGTCACTGGGAATCCAGCACCACCGGCAGTACCACGCCGCAGGGCCATACACCCTCTGCCACCCATACATAGCCATATAACTCAGAGATACAAACACACACATAGTTATACACCCACTGATACCATGCGCCATACAAATCTGAGATACAAATACATACATAGCTAAACACCCACTGATGCCCATACACAGCCATATAACTCTGAGATACAAACAAATAGCTATACATACATACCCAGCCATATAACTCCGAGATACAAACACCTACATAGCTATACACACACCATTTAGGGACGCCGCTGAAGTCAGGCTCAGAAACGCTGCTGTTCCCAGACTTTATAGGCGGCATCACAAACTTTTGGGCCATATATGCCAATAAAAATGTTATCTAAAATCAAAGCAAAGTATCTTATTTACATTTATTATAGTTTAGACTCGTTGCTGGGAGTTAAATTGCTGTGCAGCTCTGTTATACACCTGCACTCCAGGACTATATTGGTGTTCCTAAAAGGAGGAACATTAGAAAAAAAGAGGAAAAGGGGATTTGGGCCCAAAATAAGGACTGTCCCTCAAAAATGGGGACATTTGGGAGATATGCACCCAGGTACACACTCGTACACAGCTGTATGCAGACACACTCAAAACACAAATACGTATATAGCTATATACACATCCATATATACACCTTATACATACAGTATACACACTATAGAGGCTTATATATTTTGAGTATATCCAGGAATTGGCCTTGCATGTGAACTCTTGAAGTTTGATACATAGAAGTAACCCCTTTGCTTCTGAGCCATTTCACTTCCGATCCTGCATTTTTCTAAAGAAATGCACAATTTTAAACCTATTGAGAAAAAAATACACTCCTTTCATTGCTCGTGTGTTTTATCTTTACATTGTACATGGTCCATGTTTAGCATCACTGGAAAGGTCAGAATCCGGCCTTTCCAGTGACACCTCTATTGTCTATTTAGGATGTTAAGAACCGGAGATACAGGATTTCTACCGTCCAAAAGTCCCCTGTATCACCTACAATGGGACTGCAGCTCGGGGAGGGGGGGTGGCAAATGCCCCTTGTGGCCCCTCTCTGGATCCACCTGTGTAATCAAGTGGAAAATAATAAGGCTTGTCCTTTTATCCCAAATGGCCCACAATAACTGCTGTTGTCCAGTTGTCTCGCACCGTATGTACCCACATTACGCTTCCTCTGCTCTTTCCCTTTAACATGTCATGCCCTTCTGGTGTTCCATGCTCTGTTACAGTAGTCCATCAGTTTGGTGGGAGACGCAGCGTGAGAAATTGCTGCCTTGACTCGATTTAAACTATGGAGAATTTTGCACATGTTGTTTGGCAAAATTTAGATCATTCAGCACGAATCCCCTTTTTTGCCATTTTGACACTTTTCTTGTACATATTACATGACTAAAACTTTTTAAACCTAGCATAGTAAAAACGTGTGGTTAGAACCGGTTACAGCAGAGGTTGGAAAACCCTTGGCCCGTGTGGAACTACATTTCCCATGAGGCTCGGCCAATCCAGTGAACATTGTGTGAGATGTAATAATCTAAACATCGGGAGGGCCCTGCTTTACACTGTGATGGTTTTCATGCCCGATAACAAGTTTTCTGTAACTTTGTCACCCAAGCCACACATTTCTCAAGATTTTCAGTTGTGGTTCTGTTACCCACTGATTGTTACCTCTGAATTGTCTGTGTCCTCAGATGACAAAGTCAGTGACAAATCCCGACGAGCTGGGAGGTTTAGCTTCGCAAGTGACCAATGATTACAGTAACCTGGCGGTTCAAGGTCGCATGGCAGCCGCTACTGCAGAACCCCAAGAGGTAGGTGGGCGAGCACGGTGCGGCTTTTACAGTGCATCATGCGGGATCAAAGAATATTTGTTTAAATACTTGATACATTTGTGCATCTGTTGCCCCTCTTTTCCAAATGATGCGCTGGCAGTAACGACTCGTTAACGTAGTGTTCCAACAATGCTTTTCCGCCCATGTGATTTGGTCCCCTTCCCATGCGCTGGTCGCCTGCCGATTATTTCTGCATTTTTATTTGCAGGTGGGATTTCAGCTCAAAACACGTATTCAGGATTTGGGACACGGCTGCATCTTTTTGGTGCAGAAAGCTGGAGCTCTGCAAATATGCCCCTCTGACAGCTACACGAAGCGGGAATTGATTGAGTGCGCTCGAGCCGTCACTGAGAAGGTAAGTAGCAGCATCCGGTGCTTTGTAAATCCATAGACGGACAGCATTTCTCTGCATGCCGTGCATTGAACACCTGATCGCAAAATACGTTCCCTGAAGTCCTTGAACAGAATGATTGCTGGTCAGAGGGAACATTGTTACATAATAAAAATGTTATATAATTTTGTAGTGCTTGGCAGCCTATTCCACAGAACTGTCCAGCGCAAATATTAAGATGGGGTAAAATTAAAAATTGGAACAAATTTCTCCACGGAGCTTGTTACAGATAAAGCATTTATTACACCTCCATAACTCGGAATCTCTTGAATATCCCCCTGTGCAGGTATCCTTGGTACTGTCAGCCCTGCAGGCCGGTAATAAGGGAACCCAGGCCTGTATTACTGCTGCCAGTGCTGTGTCCGGCATCATTGCCGATCTTGACACCACCATCATGTTTGCCACGGCTGGCACCCTCAACTCCGAGAACAAGGAATCCTTTGCAGACCACAGGTATGTGGCGGCGGAAAAGGCTGTTGCCACGTTAAGAGTGTTAAAGCTGAAATTATTCAACGCTTCTCTCAATGTTAGAGATGGATTTCAATACTTTCTTCCAATCTGGAGCCCATTTGCAAATAATGAAATTCCTTTAAATTGCGGCAGAATATGACCAGGTCGACTGCAGGAGGTTTTCAAAGATCAAGTGAAGTCAATCTTGGTAGTGAAGGGGTTACGTTTCAGCTCCTTTTTAATTTCCCATTGTCCCTTTTTTATTACACAGGGAGAATATCCTTAAAACTGCCAAGGCCCTTGTGGAGGACACAAAGCTACTGGTATCGGGTGCAGCGTCCAGCCAAGACAAGCTGGCACAGGCAGCCCAGTCATCGGCCAACACAATCACACAGCTGGCAGAAGTGGTGAAGCTGGGGGCGGCGAGCTTGGGCTCCGATGACCCAGAGACACAGGTGAACAGTCGCTTGCTTAGGTGGAGCAGTGAGCAAAGGGATCGCTCTTCCCAAGAGGTCCTGAAATACAGTATGACGGCCTCTTACTTTCACTCTCCTTTGTACGTCCTCCAGCTTTATATCTATCTGCAAGTAAGACGGCCTGGCCTGGAAACAGTATTCCAAATGAACACGGAGCAATGTGGGGTACAGTCGCCTAACACGCTTGGCCCGAGTGTTCTGTATCTCCCTATCCCTTCCTCCTATTGCTTTATTTAAGAAAAAGACAAAATACTTTTCTGTTTCAGAATGTACTCAAACACCCTCTGGAACAGAATAAATTTGATTTAAATGGATTAGGTTTGTTTTTTCCACAAGTAGAATCTCTTAACGGTTTTACCTGTTTGCTGCTAACTTCACTTTGACACTTGTGAATCTGACCCTTTATCCTGCCAATCTCATCACTCTAATCCTCCACCTTCACTCCTTTTTCTTGGCGTGAAACCCAGAGATCTTCCCATATATCTGTGAGGTCACGTTACGCTGCTGACAAGAAAAAGCAGATCTTGCTACAAAATGTAAACATTCTACTATATGCCCCCCCCTCAACACAAATCTGTTGGTCAGCTTTAGGCAGAAATAAACCGTTTGTAAATTGATACAAGGGTCATGATCTCCGTTCCGGCCGCTTCCTGTACACGTGTGCCGAGGGTTTTTATGAAACTGAATAACTGCTGCACTAATCATTCTCCACGTCTGTGTCGGGGTCTCCTGTTTTTGCAGCTTGGCTCCTCTGTTAGATTTGTTTCCTGGGCTTTGTGTCGCCAAATGCTTCTAGTCGCTAGGTTTGTTTGTTGCTCTGCTTCAACGGTGATATTTGGAAAAGTAGCTTGGGGAAAACTGGATTTGTTTATTAAACAGATTTGTTCCTTATTTAACTTGGACTAGATCCAGGGCATCCGCAACCGTGGCCCTCAATATGTTTTGGAACGACATATCCCATGATGCTTAGCCACTCTATAGGTTCACTGAGCATCATGCGAAATGTAGTTCCAAAAGATCTGGTGGACCATGTTTGCTGATCCCTGAACTAGACCATCGCAGACAAGCTACATCATTGGGAAATAAATTGTACCAAAATTCAGCTCCTATCAATGTGTTAGTATCTTCAGGAATGTAAAGCTCAGTGTCAGTAGGCCAAATTATGCTCACTCTGACTGTTCTGTCGTGGCAATGTAGTATAGGACCTATAGTGAAGCATTTCATTTAAAGGGACACTACCACTTACATAAGCTGTAACTAGATTACTTGTGCGTTAGAAACAAAACACATTATAAAACACCTTATAAAAGACATGCTGCTAGTTTTTTTTTTCTTTTTATTTGAAGTATTTGCAGGTAAAAAGGAAAAGTTTTTCAGTTTCTGATTCAATTTTGTGTATTTTTCCCATGAGGCAACATTTAAAAAAATCTTTGCAGAAGTTTTATTGCAGTGGTTTATCTTCTACAGTATTTAACAGACAATGCGGTGGAGGAGGAAAGGATTAGATAAAGTGGCAGGAAGCTATTGTTCTCCAGGCTCACTGAGAGAAGCAATGGCAGCTGAATGATGTAAAGCAGTGAGTTTAGATTTCTAATCTACCTCCTGGTGATGTCCTTTGATTACATCCCACACAATACAATGAGATTTGAGTTGGTGATCGACCCATAGACTCCATTCTATGGCCAAAGCCACACAGTGAGGAGCAAGTGATGGAAAGATACAGTGGGGGGGGGGGGCAGTTTACAACACAAAAGATCACACAATGGATGCACCCAGTGACACATATAGAGCAAAAGATTTTCTTAACTAAACAAACAGGAGTAAAACAGATCACATGTAAGATATCAGCAACATGAAATAAACACAATAAGGACATTTCTTTTTCTGGTTGTAGGAAGTCTTTAAAAGGGTCTGTGTCTTGAGCACAAAGTACCACTACTTACAGCATAAATATCTCCTATGCAGTGACAGGATTGGTGAAGCTTTCCAGTAGTGGTTTCTTAATGATTCCCATTGCCTTGTGTAGGTGGTGCTAATCAACGCCATCAAGGATGTGGCTAAAGCACTAGGGGACCTGATTGGAGCCACAAAAGGTGCAGCGGGAAAGGCGGCAGATGACCCCTCCATGTACCAGCTGAAGAATGCGGCCAAGGTAATACGCTAAGAGCTGTAAGTGATGCTGATTGAAGCATTTCCTATATCCCATTCAATACCTACAGATATTTACCCTTTAACAAGATACGTTTGCCACGTGTGCACCTCCAACCAAAGCTAGGACCCCTCTGCTACTGCTGCGTCTCTGTTGCTGAACTCCCCGAATCTCCCAATCATGATCTAGAACAGGCATCTCAAGCTCTGGCCCCCAGATGTTGCTGAACTACAACTCCCATGATCCTCTGGCAATCTATTACTTGCAGACCATTCTGGGAATTGCAGTTTATCGATTTTTGGGGGTAGGCTGAAGTTTGAGATCCCTAATCTACACTTTAAGTCCTCCTCGCCTCTCCTGCTAGACATTTGTCCCTCCACTAATGCTTTAACACTCTACATTTCCATGAGTTTGTATCCAATCCCCTCTCAATTCCCTTCAGTTTGTACTTTATCCAGACCCTATCTGAATCCTGATTCCAGGTCCACTTTGTGTTCTAGCTAGCAGGATCAGAGATTGGTCCAATTCGATTGAATTGGATGACGATAGGTAGGCAATAATTGCAATATTTATGTCTCCTTCGCTGATTGCCTGAATGTGCCCATACCTCAAAAAAGCCAGACTGTTATCACCTTTTTTAATTTTTTTTAAACCCTTCTATATTTATTCAGTAGAGAGAACCAGGCCGCGTGATCTGTGCAATGTCAGTCCGCTCGTTATACCATACGGCATGGGTCCGCAACCTTGGCCCGCCAAATGTTTTGGAACTAAATCTCCCGTGATGCTAACTCATTAGGTTGATCGAGCATCATGGGAAATGTAGTTCCAAAACAACTGCAGGGCCAAGGTTGCCGACCCCTGCTGGAAGATTTGATGAACAACAAGTTTAAACAGAGGTTTGGGGCACAGAAGCCCCTTCCTCAGCAAACAGTGCCCTTTCTGATGAGCTATTTTCCAGACTTCCAATATTGACCCTTATTTGATTCATAGGCTCATATAACTTCAATACAACCTGTTCAACCAGATCCGTGTAGAGGATGTGTTTATACGAGTAGATTTTGACGCCGGAGGTGGGTGCATTAACGTCTGTGCTGTGCTTCAGGTGATGGTCACAAATGTCACTTCATTGCTGAAGACTGTGAAAGCTGTGGAGGATGAAGCCACGCGTGGCACGAGGGCTTTGGAAGCAACAATCGAGCACATCAAGCAGGAGCTAACGGTGAGCATGATCTAAACAAAAGTGCGGCATAATGATTAAATAAAGCGCAGACCCAAACTGTATAGGCCTACGGACATGATCGTTTTATAATAAGTTTAAGCTTCCATTCTTTTAAATGTTGATCCTGTGTTGGCTGGAAAGGTTTGTGGCAGGGCACTGAAATCTGAGCAGATCCCAAAAACATCCAAACACCTTGGCATGCTAAACTGTGAAGAAAAAGACGCACAATGCTCTTTTTATCTACCACAATTATCTCCTCTGCCTACACTTATCAGAATTTTTGAAAAAAACATGTTCCTTTTCCTCTAGAGCAGTGTTTCCCAAAACTGTCCCTCTAGCAGGCCAGATCTTGCAGATCACCTTGGGGAAACGCAGACTGAATCCTGCAATCACTGAGCAGCAAATCATATCACCTGTGCTGTGCTTCACATATCTGCAAACCTGGCCTGTTAGGGGCGACCTGAGGACCAGGTTGGGAAACACTGCTCTAGGGGGAAAATAATGTATCAGTTACTAGGGAGGATCTTCCCAGGCTGCCACTATGGATAAGCATTCACTGCGTGTGTCTCTTTAGGTCTTCCAATCGAAGGAGCCTCCAGAAAAGACTTCAACCCCTGAAGAATCAATCCGCATGACCAAAGGAATCACTACAGCAACAGCCAAGGCGGTGGCAGCTGGAAACTCGTGCAGACAGGACGATGTCATTGCTACTGCCAACCTTAGCCGCAAGGCAGTAGCAGAAATGCTGACTGCGTGTAAGGTGAGGAGTCCTGAAGAAGGTATCACAGGGAGGTAGACTTTATATGATAGAGTTGCATCTATGTTACAGAATATGTTAAGTATGGAGATTTGCTTTCATATGGACACCTCTGTGCCCTCGAGTGCATCTTATGGCAGAGTGTTTGTAAACTGTTCTATTATGACTTGTAATGGCTCGGTTTCAATGGTGTATTGGTCACGGTTGTGTGAGATATGTAGACTAGTGTTTTAAATGGGCCGTGTTACTGCTTTTCTTTTTTTTCGATAGCAAGCTGTGTATCATAACGATGTCAATGCTGACACCAGGGAGCGGGCACTACTGTACGGGACAGAATGCACCCTGGGTTACCTGGATATGCTGGAACACGTTTTATTGGTGGGTAGCACAAGGCTTAAAGACCTCAGTATAGATGTTTATCTGATGTATTATTTAGGTGAGAAATTACATCTGCTTTCTACTGTAGTCCTTTTATGATATTTCATTTATGTAACCCCCCCCCCCCCGTACTGTTAATGACTACAATGTAAATGTACAGCTAGAACTCATCAAAATGCATTTTTTACTCGCATATGCCATTGTGTCGTGTAGGGGTATATTTTGTGTGTGTGTGTGTTTGTGTGTAGACTAACTCATAGTTAACCAGAATAGCAGAAACAGAAACAACCAGCTGTAAACAGGGGTGTGAAAATTTTAAAAAAAAATCTACTTCTCCAATGGACTAAAGTGGAAGCCCGGTCTACTTATCCCTCATGACACTCTACTTGTCCTCCTAAGAAATATAACTTCAACAGAAGAGCATTAGGTCTTTATTTTTAACCACATCAACACATTAATATGATCAACAAACACACAGGTGTTTAGTTTAAATGGAACACTTCTTATTGCATTGCAGTTTACTCACACTCATACAGATCACTATAATGTGTGTGTGTGTGTATCACAGGGCTCCACAGCAATAAAACTCACAGTAATGTGCAATGTGTGCTTTTTATTTATATGCTCTTTTAATTTAATATATCAAATGAAGTATCTTAAAGTTATATATAAAAACGTATAATATTTATATTTCAACAAAATATTTTAAATATACAAATTCGTGCAGCAGCATTGTTAAGGGGGGGGGGGGTTCCGTTGTGTTTATAAACCAAAAGAAAAAATATATAATTTTTTGATATTTCCATGTTATGTGGTCTCTGGTCTTTCCAACGATACCTAAATTGTCCTTGTAGGACATATGGATCCAGAGATACAGGGGTCTCTTGTAGGATTCCCCTGTCAGTCGGGGGAATTCCCATTTGTGATGTCATAGTGCGATGACTCCTGTGGCCTGGGAGGGCAGTCACACAGAGTGGGCTGGGCTGACATGTCAGCCCTCAGCCCACTAATGGCTGAAGCCCCTGCTTTGAGCAGTGACCCAACAGGACAGGCGCAGAGCATCCTCCGTGATACGGAGAGAATCACCAGGACGCTCTCCGCACGTCCACACAGTGCTGAGGCTGTCAGGGAGGATACTGGAAGCACTTTGTGATCACCTGCCAAAACTCTGGTATCCGCGCAAACCCTGCTTCTTACCGGCAGCAGGGCTAAATGGGGGCGAAAACCACCTGCCCGGCCCCTGGAACTGCCAGTCCTGGGAGTCAGGCGGTAGGATTTGCTCATCCCTGTATAAATTCAATTTACAAATTGCATTTAAAGTTTATATTTAAAAAAAAAAAAAAAACCATCCAACCAGTGAAGTCCGAATGGTCATAAAGAAGACACTAATAATGCAACTTTGTTGATATGGCGGTGATACTGCCGGTGGGTCTAGCTCACTGACTCCTAAACATAGGTGTACTTTAAAATACGAATTGAGAGCGTTTATTTTCCCTTTGTGATCGCCGCCGCTTCTCGATACCATGTTTAATGATCTAAAACGCCACATTCCGTTTCTTTAGGTTCTGCAAAAGCCAAGTCCAGAAGCAAAGCACCAGCTCTCTGTATTCTCGAAACGTATTGCAGCGGCTGTGACTGAACTCATCCAGACCACAGAAACCATGAAAGGTGGGGGTGTCAGTGTCACTGCTAATATATATATATATATATTTGTGGGATTAGTATGTCTGCGCGATGCACATCGAGTGTAAGCATATGGGGGAGAGTATTGCTCAAATGAGCTTGAAATATTGAGTATTTTGGTTGCTTGCGCCGTGTGGAGTCCTGTCCTGTCTCGCCTCACAATCCTCTTGTGATTTTCAGGCAATGAGTGGGTAGACCCAGAGGACCCGACTGTAATAGCCGAAACAGAGCTCCTTGGGGCCGCGGCGTCTATTGAGGCGGCAGCGAAAAAACTGGAACAACTTAGACCCAGAGCCAAGCCCAGAGTAAGTCTGACTTGATTCTCTTACTGTTTAATGGGACTACAAGGATGAAAAATGTTTGTGTGTAAACTGTGTTATTTATATTAAAGGAGATCTATCTACACGGCATGTAAATCAGAGCAGCCGGCGTTTAATCATTTGCTTGCATGTTTTATCCCCTGGTTTTAGAATATGTTGCCACCTTACAAATATGGCAGCAACTCCTTTTCATCTTCCCATTGCTGGTTGGGTTTTTTTTTTCCTTTTTTTTCACCCAGAAGTAAACAAATTGTTAAAATGTCTAAAATTATAATCTAACACTGTAATGTTTTGGTAATGGTTGACCTACAGAACATATTTGGTTTTGGCTGAACCCTGTGGGGCAGGAGGTTGTGGAGCATCTGACATGCCAACATTTGCCTCCGCTAGAATGACTCTTTTAATTGATTGCTCTTATGTACATATTGTGTACAGCCAACATTGTTTTGTGGGGGTTTGTTAAATACCAATTGGCCTCCAAACAAACCACTCCTATGACTGAGTTTGGGGATATTGAAATTCCTTAAATTACCCTTTTCTTGAAGAGTTAAAATGGGCACCTCCGCACACTATCTCAGACTGGGTATACAGACTCTGTGCAGAATGGTATAATGCTGGAGGTTGAATCTGCCCGTCACAGACATAGGGTTCCCTCTGCTGGTGAATCCCCTCTCCTGCACTGAACCTCCTGCCTTTCAGTCTACGTGGCTTTCTAAACAAACGTGGGGACGCTAACGGGTAAAATCTGTGCCTACAGGTTTCCCCGTAGCGTCCCCATTTTAGTGTGAGATTCTGGGGCAGGCGCTACCTTTGCCCTGGGACCATGAGCTATCCTCGGGTACTTTCAAGTAGCGCTTCCGCGCCACTGTGAGTATCACCTTCTGGACTCCATGGAGTGTTGTGCTTCGCGGTGAACGATCTCACGGCCTAGTTGTTCCCTGTTTCACTCTGCTCCCAGCGAAAAGAAGTAGCAGATCGGACCACCGTTCTCGCCACGGTAATGATAGGTGAGTATCAGAATTATTGTGGGGGTTTTAGGGGGTGCTACATGATTTTGCAAGGTGTTCTCTTTTGGCTGTCCACATCCCTGCAGTAGTTAGTGCTAGCACTTTGTAATTCCTTACTTATCGAAACACTCAGGGTTATTCAAAGAGATTCGAAGTCACCGCACGTTCATTGACTTTTCGTTCTCTTCAATTTGATTCGTTTTGCCGATCCCGTTTCGGCGACCCTGCGGTGTATTCAGCAAGCACCACAGGGTCCCCGAATTGCAGGGAAAACCCACCGCAACCCGACGAAAACTAACCACAAAACCGGCGAATGCACGCCGTAAACCCGCAAAAACATCTGGAGTAATCTGCCGAAAAGATCCGAGCAGGAGCCAATCACACGCAGCGAAGCCACCGGAAAAAGCAGAGACCGAAAAAGCAGAGACCGCAGAAGAGGCAGTGAATAAATTAGGAAAACCGTTTGCTTGAATGTTTGAAAAGTGAAAAGCTGTTTGCAAAGAAACTACTGAGCGAAAATGTCTGAAATTTACATATGAGGTCCAATGAATGATAATAAAGAGGGCTGTTACAAAATAAGTAAACTTTAAAAAAAATTTGATTTTTTTAAAAAAAAAATCAAAAAAATCAAGAAAAATGCTTAAAATATCCTAATAAATCTATAAAGAGACTCTTTACTGCAGAATTTTATAATGAACGGTTTATTAAATATTGAATTGAAACGGGAATATTTTTAACATTGAAGCCTATGGGATTCGCCTGAATAAACCTGCCGAATTAAACCACCGAACGGCAGGGCATTTCGGGAACGTTTCACTGCTGGTTTGTGTTCTCTGAATAGCCGAAGCATTACTTCTCTATGGGGATTCACTGCCCTCGAACAGGCACCGTATGTGCAGGCAATTCGCCAGGATTTGTCGAATTGCCTGCTCTCTGCATAGCCTAATGGCCAAGAAAGGTAACCGAACGCTGATTTTCAGCTTTTGGTTACCTTTCTCCAGCCATTCGGATCTCTTTGGATAACACTGAGAAATGCTTTTGCGCTTCCTATACTTAACATTGGAAGCGCAAACATACAAAGTACAGGAAGCTAGTAAAAAAAATCGGCGCTAACAGTTAGTGTCAGGAATGTAATATGGATGGCCAGCGTTCAACACCCTTATCCTGGCGCTAACACTTACATATCGATGCGCCAACTAGGGCATAGAGCCCAGAGTTTGGGCGCGGCAGCATTTCAGCTGACACTCCTGCTGATATTCTATGAGCTTAAAGTGTCTTAACCCTTTCGCTGCGGAGGACGCGCTCAGCGCGTCCACCCGCAGGTACGTTCCTTGCGGTGGACGCGCTGAGCGCGTTCGGCCGGGTTCCGGCCGATCGCTGGCCCCCCCCGGTGCGGGCTGACATCCTCGATGTCAGCCCAGCACCCGGAACCGCCGTCGGAGTAATTAGGTGTCATCGCGGGGGCGCGATGACACCTAATTCAGGCGCCCCCCCCCCCCGCATGTGCGGAGGAGGCGCCTGAAAGGGAGGGGGGGGAGGTCCTTCGGACCTCTCTCCCTCCCGATCGGCAGCGTGCAGGGGGTTAACCCAGGCACCGTTTGGAAGGGCACAGCCTGCCCTTCCAAATGGTACCTGGCATTAACCCAATGGGGGCCGGATCACGAATCGGCGCCGAAAAGCGCCGGTTTGTGATCCTTTCCCGGAGCTGGCCGACATCTTGGATGTCGGCCAAGCTTCCGGGAATGCCCCCTGAGGACTGGCGTCATCCCCTAACTGCCACCAATGGTGGAGATAGGGGGTTCCAATGAACCCCCTATCTCCCGATCCGTGGCAGTTAGGGGTTCATGTTTGGTATTGTTGGATCGGCCAGAGCATGGCCGTTCCAACAATACCAAACTTGACTATGAAAAAAGTTTAAAAAATAATATATATATATATATATATGTGTTTTTTTCTTTTTTTTGGTTCGTTAATGCAGCAATATTGTTCCCATTTCAATTATAATGTGAACAATGATGCTGCACTAACGATTTTTGTATGCGGTGCGTTTGTTAAAAGTCGCGTAATTTCCCCCAAAAAAAAATGTAGCGAGACCCCATCTCTAATTTTTTTAACAAGCGCACCCCATACAAAATATAACCGCAATTGCTCGCATGTTAAAATGTGAAAAAAATACACTTTACATGTTGTAAATTATTGAAAATTCATATTTTATTGCATTTTTTGTTATAATATACAGACAGGTCATGACGTATACATATAATAATGACATATTATGAATCTGCCGAGTCTGACGGAAAGAACGATATATAATATGTCTGGGTCATATACTAAAATAAGCCTTCAAAACACATTTAAACATGATGAGCAAAACCGGTAAAAATGACCTCAGCACAGAGGCGTGAAACGCCTCAGCAGCGAAAGGGTTAAGGTAGTGAATTAAATTTTCTATAAACACTTGCGGAAATGCTTTACATTCATCTTTCATGTATTGACCCCCTTGGGGAGCCTCTCCAAAACTAAACCCCTTCACTCCTGTAATAGTGTAAACAGTTTGCTGTTCCTTTTTAATGAGAGATCCGTTTATTTTGATTCCTGAGCCTGCTTAATCCATTCTTTAGCTGCCAATACCCCATAGGTTTCACCCCCCCCCCCCCCCCCACACGCGCACATAACCTCTTGACGAAGGAACAAATGGTTTTCAGTATTCTGATTTAAAAGAATGTGTGTACTGGGCGATCTTACTGTGCCCAGCCCCAACAAAATCTCATTCACAAAAGCCCAAAATATTCCTATGTCTAAAACCACGTGTACGCAAACATGGGCTCTGCTTGCTCCGTGTCAGAAGGGTTTCTCTGGAGCCCTATTACTGCACATTTTTCTAGCCGCGTTTCCCTTCTGCCCCTCGTACACCCGCAGCAATCTTTTGCATCAGCGTTTCATTCAGTGCCTGGTTATTTCTGCATTAAATGATAAAATTTCACATTTACCTCAAACCTGGGCCGGTATCGCGCAGAAATACAGTGCTTTGTCTTCGTCCCCCATTGTTGCAGTTGGTGTTTACTGTGGTACAATGCCGAGCTGCGTGCGTACGAGTCCTGTACCGTACCCTGGGCTTCCTTCTTGGAAGTGAACCTGCAGCAACATATGATGCCATATAGATCCCCGCACAGTATGTCAGGTGCGATGCGGCAGCCCCGTGTCCCGGCGCAGCAAGCGGAGCCCCGTGTCCCGGCGCAGCAAGCGGAGCCCCGTGTCCCGGCGCAGCAAGCGGAGCCCCGTGTCCCGGCGCAGCAAGCGGAGCCCTGTCTGGTGCTCCAGCTCAGAATATATAGGCTTTACTGGCGAGGAATAGAAGAGGGAGATTTGTATGGACTTTACTTTTAATTTGGGTTTTGCTGCCATATAGTAATCTGCTCCATACTCCCTGCATTGGGTGAAGGTTAGTTTTTCCTGTCACTTTTATTAATGAAGGCGACGTTTCTGACTTACTATTCTTTTTGTTTTATCTATTTACAGTTGCAAGCATTTATAAAGCGTCAACAAGTTCTGTAGCGCTGTATAATGGGAGAGCACTGACATTTCTCACGGTGCCTTACACTATACAATGGGGAAGATATGGCAAAAGTGACAATATTTAACATGCCAGAAACACATGGTGTAGATCAGAGGAGCTTCCAATCTACAAGATTTTTCTTTGCACAAGAAAGTGTGCGCGTGTCTGTGTGTGTCTGTGTGCGTGTCTGTGTGTCCATTTTGAAAAGATCAACGAATGCAAAGCCTCATTATTATAATAAAAAAATACATTTATTGGTTTTGGCTCTAAAGTGTTCTGGAATGTAGGGTTAGTGAGTGGGGGGGTGACACGTTCCCTCATCTCGCAGCCGCAGTTTTAGGGATAACTGCAATTCGCCCTGTGTAAACAGGTGGCCCTTGGCTCTTCTACAATGCTTATGGGCTGCAAGTCATGAATGTGGATTGCAAGCTCATGTGTCACATTCAGTAAGCGTGCCCCGGGGCATAGTGTGACTTCTGGCTATGGGAACAAAGAATACAATTACATCTGCCTCATCCTGAAACGGTATTAAACGGCAGCCCCAGAGGCTTTGCAAAGGTTGTGTGGATAAACTGAAAGCGATTAGTGCAATAAATTACTCCAAAGTCTTGGACGTTAGAAAATAAAGAGCATGGCGCGCTGTGCCGGCGACGTGGGAATGCTACTGATGAGCTTAAAAAGCAGCAGGTTACACAGCACGCTCTGTGCAGAGCTTCTATAGGTAGTAAACATTTTATTGATTAGCATAATGAATACAAATATTAATGAGAAGTGTGTCTCTCAGAGCAACAAATGGCGGGATACAAATAAAAATTAAGAGGCGAACGCCATTTTCCAAGAACATCCATGCTTTTTTTAATGTTCTGGAAGGAGTGATCCAATACTAGGTATTAATGGTGATTTATAACAAGAAAATGTGAGGAACAGACACTAGAGCAAAAGTGGAAAATATAACCCCGTTGCCCAAAGCACCAAAAGTGCGGTCCCAACCCGCACTAACCAACAAGAAAAAAGAAAAATCGGTGATCGGCGTGTCCGCGTACGCGGTCTAGGGGAAATATCTAATAATACAATGAGATATCAATTAATACAAAAAGGTACCATACAATATTGATGACTGTATAGGCTGATTGAAAGTTCATGAAAAAGTTCCTAGAACAAAGGAAAAATATGATAGTGAAGTCCAGTCATAACGAAATAGGGGAATGAAGGGGGGGGGAGATGGATCCACTCACACTCTCCAGAGCCTCGTTAGGCTCGATCGCTTCGCCTGTGGGTGTTTACGTGGCTCACCCGATAGCTCTCAGGGATAGACTCGTCTTACGGCCTTGATATCCTTTCAGGATCCTGGATCGTCCTTAGGTTCTCCAATATTTGGATGCCAGTAATCTTCAATAACTGACTTCCCTCAGGTCTTGATATTCCTTTAGGGTCCGGTGCCGCAGGTCCGACTGCACACAGGTGAGGAAGGGAGTCAGGTGGATGCCCTACATCCGCCGTCCAACGACACTGCAGTGTCCACCGCCGTGATGGGCAGGATGAGACGTGGGCTTCTTAACGTCTTTCTCCACATACAGGGCCCTGTTCCCGCCCTGTATGTGGAGAAAGAGGTTAAGAAGCCCACGTCTCATCCTGCCCATCACGGCGGTGGACACTGCAGTGTCGTTGGACGGCGGATGTAGGGCATCCACCTGACTCCCTTCCTCACCTGTGTGCAGTCGGACCTGCGGCACCAGACCCTAAAGGAATATCAAGACCTGAGGGAAGTCAGTTATTGAAGATTACTGGCATCCAAATATTGGAGAACCTAAGGACGATCCAGGATCCTGAAAGGATATCAAGGCCGTAAGACGAGTCTATCCCTGAGAGCTATCGGGTGAGCCACGTAAACACCCACAGGCGAAGCGATCGAGCCTAACGAGGCTCTGGAGAGTGTGAGTGGATCCATCTCCCCCCCCTTCATTCCCCTATTTCGTTATGACTGGACTTCACTATCATATTTTTCCTTTGTTCTAGGAACTTTTTCATGAACTTTCAATCAGCCTATACAGTCATCAATATTGTATGGTACCTTTTTGTATTCATTGATATCTCATTGTATTATTAGATATTTCCCCTAGACCGCGTACGCGGACACGCCGATCACCGATTTTTCTTTTTTCTTATTAATGGTGATTTGTTGATGAACGTAAAGGGTTTAACACCCATAGAATATGTTCGGCGACTAATAACAGTAGTATGATTTCCCCAGAGGGATCAACAAGACCCTGAAGGATTATTTTTTTGTTCTCCAAATTCCTGTTCCGCCCGGTCAGAATCTCGCGTATATGTATTCACTCTCCTCCTCTCTTGGCTTGTGTTTTAGCAGGCGGACGAGACACTGGACTTTGAGGAGCAGATCCTAGAAGCTGCAAAATCTATCGCAGCCGCCACAAGTGCCCTGGTGAAGTCCGCTTCCGCGGCGCAGAGAGAGCTGGTTGCACAAGGCAAGGTGAGTGTGTTTTCGGAAGCAGAGAGAGCTGCTGGGCTCCTCCAGTGAGTGCCTCGAGAGGACTGTAATTATATATATATATATATCTCCCATTTGCTAGGATTTTCTTTATATTTCCCTATCCTGAGAGTAGCAATTTGGGCCAAGGAGAGCTGGTTGCACAAGACACATGCAACCAGCTCTCTCTGGACATAACCCGCTCAATTCAGACTCCAGACCATGTTGTGACGGGGGGGGGGGGGGGCAGAACCGGTACCGGCGCATCCTGATCGGTGTTACTGCTTTCTGACTTATAAGTTATGTAAATTTGCAGAGCAGATTCCAGTTCACGCTTCTAATGTTTCCACCTCTGTCGTCCAAGCGACGTATGTGTGGGGATCCTTGATTGATGTTTGCGTCGCCGCGGTGGCAATACGAAATAGTCAGCGACGTGACAATGTGCGATTTGATAAGGTGCAGAAATGGTCGCCAACTGACCTTGTCATTACTACCATGCGGGGAGATCTAGGTTAATCCCCTTTTAGTATTTGGTAACCCACCGCTTTATCCCACTCTGGATCCTATCCAGTGAATACTCACAAGGCCAGTCCATCCCGAATACCAAGGAAATCCCCAGCTGGCAGCCGCTCCACATGCCAGATACTAAATAGACACACAGTGCGCAGCTCTGTCATGTAAAGCAAAATAAGGATGGGGGGAGCTTTTATTTTTTTTTCTAATGCACTATAAGAGTTCAGAATGTTTGTTTATACAGATTGAGGATCCCTAAACTTACACTGAAATCCAAAATACGCAAATCCACGACGCCAACTGTGGAAATTTCCACATCTGACCTCATGTTACGGGGACAAAAAATGACTTTCAGGCTGTGGGTATATGAAGCATAAATTAATTTTGACTTGGGTCTCATCCCTGCAATATCTCATAATATGCAAATACACGTCTGTTCCATTTCGGATATGGCGCTATCACCTTTTTTGGAATGTCTGTGAGCTAGTAGAACATCTAAATCTGGGGTCAGCAGACTTGGCTCTCCAAATGTTTTGAACTACTTCTCCCATGATGCTAAACTAGTCACTTGAGTGGCCTCGTGGAACTCGTTCTTCCAAGACATTTGGAGGCTCAAAGTTGCTGACCCTTGATCTAGACCCTGGTGTATATGAAATTTCAAGCACACAAAGTGTTTGTTGGATATCCAGTCAAATGATGGAGAATCGCAGGAAAATTGCACGTTTCGGCCAAAGTGGTTAGAAGCCTGAAATATTCTCAAATACTTGTTTTAGCCTAAAATGTACAATTCACTACTTGGTGAAGAACTCTTGAGGTAAATGCACTAATCCTGTAACGCTTCAGCAATTACGACATAAAATATGGAATTTCCCACTTAGTGATTGTCCCCCGAGCTAAAACCTCTATAGATGAAAGGCTTTGCCCACCCCAAGGCTGGTTAGAAACATCAAGGAAAGTGTTGTGCTACGTCAGTGTCCAGCGTTCTGTGTTTGCCAGGCGCATCCTTTTCTATACTCTGAACCCCCTATACAGAAATTATGGGGTTTAGTCCCTGATTGCTGCTTGTTCACGGTTTTTGCAGCCATGGTGACCTCCTTATCCAGGTCCAGGAGAAAATCAAAGTACTGCTGTGGAAGCTTTGTTGATGAAACTTGGCTTGCCATTGCTTGGATTTTCCTAATCTGGATCGCTGACGTTCAGTAGTTACAGCGTCGATGTGCCCTAGGTGTCATTTTTCTAAACTCTACGTGTGCTTCTCCCTCACATTCTTGATTTCATTGTGGCTGCTGTTAGTTCAAAGGGAATTTAGTCCATCTTTTGAATACATCTCTCGTTCCTGCCTGCAGGCCTCCTGAAGAATTAATTTCAGTGGGGCTGCTTGGCTTGCTGTCGTCTCATGGATGTTGTTGTTGCAGGTTGGTGCCATAGCTGCTAATGCAGCGGACGACGGCCAGTGGTCACAAGGGCTCATTTCCGCTGTAAGTATCGCTCCCCATCTGTACTGTCCCCGTCATATGCATCCTCTAGTATACTCTGTACCCCTGTATTTTGTGTATGCATGTACTGTATAACACTATCTAAACCGTGTTAGATTGTTTGCACATTCTTTTAACCAATCCCTACTGACTCTCTTCTCGATGCTCGAGTTCTGCTTATGACTGTCTTCTTCCTGTCCTGATTGCTCTATCACCAAAGACCGTTTCCCCTTCACTGTTCCCCGCCTCGGATACTCCTCTCACTCTACATACACCAGTCACCTTCCTATTCCCTGCACAATCCTATAAACCCACCTCTTGAGTTCTGCATTTGTAAAGCCTGGAATGCGTACCGCTTACCCGATGGACCTGCCAACCTTCAAGGTCAGATACTGACGCCCATTGTACTTATGATCAAGGTCAGCCAATGCCACCCATTTTTTTTTTCTTTTACTTGCCGCCATCAACTCACATACTGCATTTACCCAAGACCATTTATTACGTTTCATCCCTGTTGGGCTCCGTTACTCACCCACTGCTCCTTCCAACCATCAAGGTCAAGTGCAGCTGATGGCGCTGATACTCACACAGCATCTCGCATATTTTGAAGTCCCATTTAGATTGTAAGCTTTGGAACATTTCCTATTGGTGCCAAAACCAAGACTGGTCAATAGAATGGAATAAGTAGCCCTATAAATGGTTTTAAAAAAAATCTGAATATCAACCCTGGCAGATGGCATTGGCTATACATCCTGTTTTGTATGACTAGGAGCGATCTCTACTTCTATCGTTTTGAGAAACCACTGTTTCTGGTCGTTTTGAGAAGGAGAAAAATGGCCGCTCTGACTTTTTCTAGGCCAGGATGGTGGCTGCAGCGACCAGCAACCTGTGTGAATCGGCCAACGCCTCAGTGCAGGGCCACGCCAGCGAGGAGAAACTCATCTCCTCTGCCAAGCAAGTAGCAGCCTCCACCGCCCAGCTCCTGGTAGCCTGCAAGGTGAAAGCTGACCAAGACTCTGAAGCCATGAGGAGACTCCAGGTAGCGTGCTCAAAAACTACATGGGGGATAAGCCAGAGGTTCTAGCTATACACGTATGACGTGGTGCGTGGCCTTTGTGCCTGTAGTTACATTACTTTAAGAAGTGACAAAGCTCACAATAGATTTGGGATACCGCCCACATGCTCCCATAACGTTAATTTCAATTTAAAATCCATTCCTAGAGTTTTTGGTATTTATTTTACCTGTGAGTCGCCAACATTCATACCATAATTATCTCCATCCTCCCACTCATGCCGCTTTCCTCTCCTCCAATCACCCTCCTCTTTTGTCTACCCTTTCTTTTACTTTCCTCTCCTCTTTCCATGCTTCGCCTTCCCCTGTCCAGGCCGCTGGTAATGCCGTAAAACGTGCGTCCGATAACCTGGTGAGGGCGGCGCAGAAAGCAGCTTTCAGCAAAGCGGAGGACGACGACGTGGTGGTGAAGACCAAGTTTGTAGGCGGAATTGCACAGGTCTGTATAACATGTTCATTAAGTCTTTCATGGCCCTCTGTAACAAAACCCTTTTGTCAACGTATACGCCCAAGTGACGTTTGTATCCTAAAGCCCTCAGGGTGAATTTCGGAGTTTCTTCTTCCGTTGCCCGATTGTTTGGCCACTCTATTTTATTTTTTCTTCATGCTTTATGAAAAGCTTCTGTAGTGCATGCTCATCTGCATTTCAACGTCAAAAATCCAAGGTGTCAGGTAATCTTGCTGCCATTGTTCAGATTACTAATAGATAAGCAACTGATGACGGAGCAACACGATGTTTACCAGAAAGTGTTTCGAGGTGGACGTCGAGGCTGACCTCAACAGAACCTAGTGGTTTAGGAAGCTGCACACGAGGGTCAGGCTTTAGTTGGGCATCTTTTAAAAATATATATTTTTGAAGGATAAATATCTGTAGTCATGTAATATTTTTTTCAATATGAACGTATTTCTGAGGCTGGTTCTCAGGATTTCCCCTTCACATTGACACAATAATTCTAAAGGCGGAATGATGTGCAATGATAACCTGTTGAAGATAGATACTGTAATAATAAAGCAATATTAAGGGTTATAATATTCAACATGTGGGTAAAAGCTGCTTGATCCAGGGAGAAATCTGACGCCATTCTGGGGTCAAGAGGGATTTTTCCCCAGTGTGTTGCAGATCGGCGAGCGCTTCAGACTGGGGTTTTTGCCTTCTTTTGTATCCACAGCAGTAGGTGATGTGTGAAAGACTGAACCCGATGGACATACGTCACTTTTCAGCCTATGTAACTATGTTTTCATTGCATAAAACAAGCCCTCAGGAGGCAATCAAAAACGGAAATTAAAACCACAGCACACAGGTTGATATAGTTACATAGTTATATAGGCTGAAAAAAGACATGCGTCCATCGGGTTCAGCCTCTCCCACATAACCTACTGCTGTTGATCCAAAAGAAGGCAAAAAACCCAGTCTGAAATGCTTGCCAATATGCAACATACTGGGAAAAAATTCCTTCTTGACCCCAGAATGGCGTCAGAGTTCTCCTTGGATCAAGAAGCTTTTACCCACATTTTAAATATTATAACCCTTAATATTCTGTGTCTGCATGAAGTCATCCAGTCGTTTTTTAAAAGTCTGTACAGACTCTGACCCAACCACCTCAACAGGCAGAGAATTCCACAGCTTTATTGTTCTCACCGTAAAATAACCCTTCCTATGCTTTAAGCTAAATTTTCTTTCTTCCAGTCTAAATGGATGACCTCTTGTCCTGTGTATAGTCCTGTTAATGAATAGGTTATCAGGTTATTTTATTTATCTTTACTCGTGGGGCTCGCCTTGAAGGCGTTGCTTCCGTGAGGTGTAGAGACGAAGCTATAAAATACAGGACTCCTACCAAAACATAAAACTCTTTTTGTCTTTCTCACTTAGAATCTCTCTGCTATATTAAATTTTAAGTGAGGTTTTCTGACGGAAATCCAGATTCCTGAATATGATCCATGCCTGTATGAGGTATCCCCTAATGCAGGGGTCAGCGACCTTTTCCCTCCAGATGTTTTGGAACCGTATCTCCCTCAAGTACTCAGAAGCCTGAGCTTCATAGACGATGTAGCTCCAAAATATCTGGAGGGTCAAGGTTGCTGACCCCTGCCTTGATGCCGGTTTATATTGCTGTGTGTTGTTTTACTCTTTTTACCAATTAGTACTTCTTTTATACCTCTTAAGATGTAATCTTGTCAGTATGTTCATCATTACTGTGATCGTTACCCTTCTGATAGAGTATCACAGCATCCCTCTTCTCTCCCTGCGCAGATCATCGCCGCTCAGGAGGAGATGCTGAAAAAGGAGCGAGAACTGGAGGAGGCGCGGAAAAAGCTCGCCCAGATTCGCCAACAGCAATACAAGTTCCTGCCATCAGCCCTGAGGGAAGAGGAGAGCTAGAGACTAAGCCGACATATGGACTTTGTACTGACTTTCCAGAAAAGTAAAAGCGGCTGCAAAGCCGAGGAAGGAGATCTAAAAATAATAATAGCTGGGAGCTTTGCCAAACGATAACCTACTGGATGCCCGCAAAGACGCGGGGAACTAGGGAGTTTGGCTGATTACACTACCAAGACTAGCAGTATTACTTCCCAAGGTGGACGTCCACAAGTATATACTTAAAAAGAATATATAAATATATATAAAAGTAAATACACACACACCTGCGGCAGCCCACGAGAGTGTCGGATGGGGAACAGCTCCTCCTGGAAATAACCAGTGGTGGCTTTAAAGGTTATCGCCCCTTGATGTGACCTCTTCCCTGCTGCAGGGTCCTGCATCTCGGAGCAGAGAAGGGGTTAAACTACCTGTTTTTGTTTTTCTAGTATGTTTTACAATATGAATTGGTCACTGGAATAGCTCTTTATCCTGCATCGATGTACACAAAGCCACTTGGGAATAAAAGACACTTGTAATGAATCGTAGCTACGTGGTCCTGGTTATTCTGAGGGGTTGGCGTTTATTCTGTATAGTCACTGGTAAGGTCCATGTTATTAACCCCCAGGGGGGCTTTGTTTTTGTTTTTACTTTTGCCAAAATGCTATAATAATGCCGAGATATACACCGTGCGGACCATCACATATTGCATGAGCATAATCTCACAACAAGTTTCTCTTGCAATTATTAGCTTTTTATCGTTTTACAGCACCGGAATAAATCGAATAATGATAAACAAATTTGCAAAGGCAGAAAAGCTGTGCCTAGCGCTCTGCTCAGGGGAGTCTGTTCAGACTGTAAGTTATCACTGATACACTGACGACAGGGGCGACGCAACCAGCTGTCGGTGGGAATCCACGTGATGACGCGAAGACACTGCAAGGGCAGGGGCGCTGTAACCCCAAATACAAGCATGCAGGTAAAAGAGCAGGTCCTCAAGCGGATAAGCGTGTCAGAAATACCTTTTATTCAGGGGGGATAGCAAACCCCACGGATCAGAACATGTGACGTTTCGGCCTAGTGGCCTTAATCCTAGATTATGTATGATTAAGGCCACTAGGCCGAAATGTCACATGTTCTGATCTGTGGAGATTGCTATCCCCCCTGAATAAAGGTATTTCTGACACTCTTATCCGTTTGAGGACCTGCTCTTTTTACCTGCATCACAGATACACTGTCATGCCATAAACCCTGTAGCCTGGATTGGGCATACTACATAACCTCCTACAGGCTGGACAAGCCAGAATCCCCCCCCCCCTAGCATGCATGGATGGTGCATGCCATGAGCCCCCATAGTCAGGAGAGGGCATGCCTAGAAGCCCCCCCCCCCCGCTTGTGGGAAGGCAAATTATCTGTTTAGTTTTGTAATAGAGTAGTTTGTATAATTTTTCTTGTCTGCACTTGCACAGATTGCCCACACAGGGGCGCTGTGATACAGAGTAAAGAGAGCGAAGGTTACTCTTGTTTAAATAAACTTAAAATGACTCCAACCCAGATAGTTTATCTCAAAAGCAAAGCTGCTTCACATCCCCCCACTCTCTCCATTCCTTTTGTGAGGCTGAATTTGCAGCATCGCGCTGTGCTTCGTAATGTCAGGCCTCATAAGTGAATAAGCATTTTACCCTTATTTCTCTTCCACCATTACCTTTCTCTTAAATTACCTTTACTTCCCTTCAACCAGGAGGCTATCTGTGTTTGGCCGCACAAACCACCACACAGACCCCCAGATCCTCCCCCTCTATCGCCTCTCCACGTGCCAGGGCCGCATATTTCACCGCTATAGATCCAGCCAGATAACACTGGCAAACGCAATGAACCACCAGCATTGCCCAGAAATAGCGGCCGGCCCCACGTCGCTGAGCTAGCGCGACCACACGCTGCTCTCTTTATAGCAGATAGCAGGCCCGGGAGGATCTTCAAACCAGGAGGCTACCGGTGTTTGGTCGCACAAACCACCACACAGACCCCCAGATCCTCCCCCTCTATCGCCTCTCCACGTGCCAGGGCCGCATATTTCACCATTTGAAGTAACTGTCCATGTAATCCCATCAACTTTGGCCGCCCAAACCACCAGCTGGCTTTGTGTAACGTGGTGAAATGATCTGACTGCACCTCAACTAACCATGTCTTTACTGAAAAAACAATCCCCCAGCTTTGGCCGCACAAACCACCAGCTGGCTTCATGTAACATGGTGAAATTACCTGACTGCACCTCAACTAACCATGCCCATATCTAAAGCAATCCACTGGCTTTGGCCGCACAAACCACCAACCGGCTTCCTGCGACATGGTATGACTCCATATGGGAACCCACGGGCGGTCTTGAAATGACTGGCGGAATCACCACTTCATTAGCCCCTATCCGTGGTCAATGCTGCTCTCTGACGACGTGACCTTTTCGACTCGGTAAACAGGCAGTAACCTAAAAACAGGGTGGGTAGGGTGGGAAAAAGACAAAGGTTAGACTGATTTCATCTGTCCTTTGCTTACCCTTTTCTATTAACCCTGGCCCTCCCCTTTCTGTTATCTGCCCCCGAGACCCAATCCCAGCGATAATCCTGAAACAAAAGGGGAACCATTGTAACTCCTCCCAGCTTTCTACGCTTTTCTTTAAACCGGGAACATGCTTAAGCCTCTTCGTTCTCAGTCGCTCATCAGTACAACTCCTTGAGACATCTCTCAATGGAAGAGGGGAGAATCCTCGAGCAGTGCTAGCGAAGGGTGAACAGAATGCACACGTGTGAACTGAACAATCACAATGTAACACTGCTAAGCAAACAAAGACTTGCAACATGTCTTCATTTTTAGAAAATGATTCCCTGTTATCTGTTCTTCTGAAGACGAGCATCAATAAGACGTCGAGTCTTGGGAAAACTCCGTTGTATGGTCAGTATAGGTTGCCATCCTCGCCCGATGAACGCTTTGCCATCCTCACAAACCGTAAAATTGGAGATTTAATCGGCTAAACAATGTAGAGCAATGATGGTGAACCTTGGCACCCCAAGATGTTTCTCAACTACCTGTCCCATGATGCTCAACCATCCTTATGTGTGACTGACAGGGTTATACAAAGAGATCCGAAAGGTAACCGAACGCTGAAATTCAGCGTACGCTTACTTTTCCTGGCCTTTCGGCTATTCAGAGAGCAAATGTTGGTGAGTTGCCGGCACATAAGGTGCCTGTTCGGTGTCTGTTCGAAGGCATTGAAATCACCCATAGAGAAGCACTGCTTTGTCTATTCAGAGAACACGAAACAGCAGAGAAAAGTTGCCAAAATGCCCTGCCAATGGGTGGCTTCATTTGACAGGTTTATTCAGGCGAATCCCATAGGCTTCAATGTTAAAAATATTCCCGTTTTAATTCCACATCTAATAAACCGTTTATTTTATTCTGCGTAAAAAGGCTCTTTATTTTTAGAATTTTTTTATTTATTTATTTTTTTAAATCATTTTTTCTTTCTTCTGTAACAGCCTTTTTATTATCATTCATTGAATCTTATATGTAAATTTCAGACATTTTCGTTTTGTAGTTTCTTTGCAAACAGCGTTTCACTTTTCATACATTCAAGCGTACTTTTTTTTGTTCACTCCATTCGTCTGCGGTGTCGGGTTTTTCCGGCGGCTGCTCTGTGCTGTTATCGGCTCCTGCTCGGGTTTCTCCGTCGTGTTCGGCGGGTTAATCCAGATGTTTTTGCGGGTTTCGGTGTGCATTCGCTGGGTTTTGCGGTGAGTGTTCGGTGTGTTTGCGGCGGCCCTGTGGTGCTTGCTGAATACATCGCAGGCTCGCCAAAATGGGATCGCCAAATCGCACCGAATTGAAGAGAACGAAAAGTCACCGAATGTGCAGTGACTTTTCGATTCTCTTTGAATAACCCTGTAAGTATCATGGTACATGTAGTTCCGAAACTTCTGGGGTGCCAATGTTTGCCATAAACGTTCTATGTTTTATTAAGGGAAAATGTGTGTATATATATATATATATATTTTGACATATATTGACGTTTGGGGGCCCACAGAGCACGTGCACAATGTCTTTCACAAACAAAACAGTTTTATTCACCCTTTCAGGGCAGTCAAAAAGGCAACATAATAAGTACACGCTTTGGTTCAGCGAAATTAAAGCAAAGTCCTGATCTTCAGCACAAATAAACAGATAAATAATAGTGGCTCACCAACGCTTTAACCAGTCCCAAACCTAGGGAATCCTTTCCCCAGTATGTAGAAGCCTCTCCAGCAAGGCACAGCACGTCTCCTGCTTTTGGAACACAAACACACAGCTTCCACTGATTACTTTCCTTTTCCTGAACTCCCACAATCCTATCTGGGAGTTGCTGGCTTTAAAACTCTTCCTGTACAGGAAGATTAACCCTGTGGTTGCCCTTAAAGGGTCCACAACCCAAATAGGGGTGAAACATATTGTCCATCCAGGACCCAGCCCTGCCGACCTCTACAATATATATATATCATTATGCCCACCATTAATGCGTTCATTATGCCCACCATTAGACTCGTCCTTTTTTCAGGGTTTTCTCACCAAGCCAGTTAGGGGTTGAAAAGTTCTCAGCCCTCTTGGTGCTCCCATGGCTGGATGTGCAAGCTCTGGGCACGTGCCGGGGGGGGGGGTGTCGTTATGATTTGTGGCTCAGCTGTCTGCTTTTTATTTAAAGCTGCACTGCGTGGCAAAGCTGGCACGACGTACTGTCACACTGTTAGCACTGTATCTCCCACTCATCTGGCGTCATTCATCATCTATGTTTTAACAACCTATGGCTGCCTGGATTATCGTGGTTCTGGGGAATGTTGTTGGTTCCGCACCGAGCATTAAAGAAACTCCATTTTGTCACGGTGCAGAGTTCTTGTGTCGCCTGCTTTTATAGAGTATTGTCTGGCACCTGCGGCATATCAAAGGGCACATGTTGGTATTTTTAATTGTCCCCCCTCACTTAAAGGCCAGCAGTCAATGCATATGTGAGGATCCAGAGTATAATATCGAGTATCTAGTGCCTCATCCATATTTTCATTAGCAACATCATGGCCTGCATTACTGCAGGAGAACCCTTTCCGTTCAATTACAGATGTACAGGGGGATTCATATAGACGGTCTCAAAGTTTTGTTTTTAGATCATGAATGAATAGAAATTAACGCGAGTTTCAGGAAACGTACCTCCTCTTATGTTACGCACATTCCATCACCGCAAAGGCTGGAAGTGGCCAGAGGGTGGCAGCTTCCTCTTTCTGTATCCCTCTACTTTATTATACAGTGTTTGGAAAAGGATCAAATAAATCTCCTCTTTTTCGAACAACTCGGGTTGAATCAAGTGTTTTCCCCAATTCCAGACATTATGGATTTCCTTCCTTTTAGCACGTTATTCCCTTGTAAGAGTCTGCAGACTTCTCCCTGCTGCCCTAAGTGCACACTCTTCATTTGCCACCTGTGTCACTACAAGTCGCACAGCAGCGCATGGCAGTTTAATGAATCGTTTTTTGGTCAGAGAGATGTGTCCAGACTCCTAAATAGGAATAATTTGCTAAAGAAAAATCCCATAAGAGTTTGTATTCTAATGGAACACTGACACGAGCGGAGAACAGTGAGGTACCATGGCATGGCTCAATGCTTGTCCTCTGGTCTGTTCAAGGCTCCTTTACAAAGTATTCTCCCCGCATCACCTCTTCCCACGATAGACCGCGGGATTTCTTACACGCAGCCCCCATCCTCTGGAACGCTCTCTCTCTACGGTCAGACTTTCCCCTAGTTTCACTTCCTTCAAACGCTCCTTTAAGACATTCCTGTTTATGAAAGTCTAACACCCGACTCACTGATCCCTCACTGCCCCAACCAGTCTATTATCCTCACCTTGCGGTCCATCGCTCTCGCCTTGCGGTCCATCGCTCTCGCCTTGCGGCCCATCGCTCTCGCCTTGCAGTCCTCTCCTCCGGTTTCCAACCCCTCTAGATTGTGAGTTCCCACGGGAATAGGGTCCTCGTTTTCCTCATGTTGTTCAGTCTCAGTGTATTGTAACCGTGTCTATATTGTGCCCATTGTTCAGCACTGCGGAATATGCTGGCGCTATATAAATAAAATATAATAATATATAGGGGCGACTGATCCACAGTAAGGAGCTGTGAATGCTGAGCAAAATCCTGTTGCACAATAGGAATAGTGGCTTGATCTGTTATACTCAAGTTTAATTTAGAGAGCCTTATTCGGCGCAAGGTCTTGTTACCAGTGGGGTACCTCAGGGGTCAGTACTTGGACCCATTCTCTTTAATATTTTTATTAGTGATATTGCAGAAGGTATTAATGGAAAAGTATGTCTTTTTGCTGATGACACAAAGATTTGCAACACGGTTGACGTTCCTGGAGGGATCAGCCAAATGACAAATGATTTAGGTAAACTAAAAAAATGGTCGGAGCTGTGGCAATTGAGTTTTAACGTGGATAAGTGCAAGATAATGCACCTGGGACGTAAAAACCCAAGGGCTGAATATAGAATATTTGATACAGTCCTAACCTCAACATCTGAGGGTTGGGATTCAGGGGTTATTATTGCAGAGGATCTAAGGGTAAGTAGTCAATGTAATAGAGCAGCAGGAAATGCTAGCAGAATGCTTGGTTGTGTAGGGAGAGGTATTAGCAGTAGGAAAAGGGAAGTGCTCATGCCACTGTACAGAGCACTGGTGAGACCTCACTTGGAGTACTGTGTGCAGTACTGGAGACCGTATCTCCAGAAGGATATAGACATCTTAGAGAGAGTTCAGAGAAGGGCTACTAAAATAGTGTACGGCTTGAAGGGGAAAAGTTACCAGGAAAGGCTTAATGATCTTAACATGTACAGCTTGGAAAAAAGACGAGACAGAGGAGATATGATAGAAACATTTAAATACGTAAAGGGAATCCACAAGGTAGAGGAAGGGAGTATATTTAAAAGGAAACAAAATAGCAAAACAAGAGGACATAGTCTTAGATTAGAGGGGCAAAGGTTTAAAAGTAACATCAGGAAGCATTATTTTACTGAGAGGGTGGTGGATACATGGAACAGTCTTCCAGTAGAAGTGGTAGAGGCTAAAACAGTAATTGAATTTAAGCAAGCATGGGATAGGCATAAGGGTATCCTAAACAAAAGATAAATCCAGCTAAAGTATCCATGTAATTGGGCAGACTAGATGGGCCGAAAGGTTCTTATCTGCCGACATTTTTCTATGTTGTCGGCTCACGTGATTATGCCCCATGCACCCCAAGACTTGTCATACTGTGAGATTTACCCTCCACTCTGTGTGTCACCCCACTCCTCTTAGATTGTAAGCTCACGGAATTGGGGTCGTCTTGTCCTATTGGCCTCCGTGCGTCAAACTCGTTTGTTACTATTGTTTTGTCCCATCCGTTGTACAGCGCTGCAGAATATGTTTTAGGAGTTGTTGGAATTGGGCCTCACATACAAAATTCAGTGTTGCTAATCGAGCGCTGATAAGGGGAGTTATCCAAGAGCTTGTAAATCGGTGTTGGTTTCCTGGATATACTGTATTTCACAGAATCGTTTATTTGGGCTTCTCTGACATTAAAGGGACGTCTCTTACAGACTATGATCGGGCAATATTAAAATAGATGCATTTTTTTGGGGGGTACCATTTGACTTGCTATGGCTGGCCCTGGCTGTCGGTTTAGTGGCCGCTTGCTGTTCCTCTCCACGTTTCGGTGTGTCTGCAGACAGAAAGATGTGAGAAGTGAGTTGTATTTCTAAGGTTCCCATCAGGATTGAAGAGGCGCATTCTTTATCCAACACATCACGGTCTGGCTGAGAATGGCCTTACTGCTGTGAGCAGAGACTTAACCCTCGCACTCCCATGTGGCTAATAAAATGGTTATGGCAGCGCAGGATGTATGGGCACATAACCAAGGCATTTTCCTTTTAAAATATTTTGTGTAATTGCTGCATGTCATTGTATTCTAATATTGTTAAGGAATGACGGTCAATTTTAAGGGTTAAATCCGTGGTAGCGTTAAGCACGACACCCTAGAGAACAGAGATGATAAAAGATCCTTCGGAGTGCTGGTGTGTAAGCCGGACCATATTTGGCTGTGTTTATTCAAAGTCTTTGTTACAGAAGGATGTTACTTTAATCCTCAAATAGGAGTTTCTTAGCAAGAGAGCAGACATTCAGCACCTCACCCTATAAATACACGTGGAGGAGCTCATGATATCTCGAGGAGGATGAGCTAATACCAACATATACTGCTCCTCTAAAATGAATTAACGCTCGAATTACAACCTCCACTGCTACTCCATGTAAACCCTCCCTCCTATTCTACATTACAGCTTAATATATCCTTACCATTACTCCCTATGACCAGCCTATTACTCCCTATGACCCTCCTGTTGCTCCCTATAACCCTCCTGTTACTCCCTATGACCCTCCGGTTTCTCCCTATGACCCTCCTGTTGCTCCCTATGACCCTCCTGTTGCTCCCTATGACCCTCCTGTTGCTCCCTATGACCCTCCTGTTGCTCCCTATGACCCTCCTTTTGCTCCCTATGACCCTCCTTTTGCTCCCTATGACCCTCCTTTTGCTCCCTATGACCCTCCTTTTGCTCCCTATGACCCTCCTGTTGCCACCTATTGTAACCGGAATCTGCTAGGTTCACTCGGGACGGAGCCGGACCGGACACGAACAAGGATTGTCTGAACACGAGTCTCTTCAGGAAAGGCAAACGTTATTAGTGTCGTCACACAATGCTCACACAGGATTAAATTGCAAAGAGTGAGCCCCGTTCTCACCCCGACGAGGGGTTTTATACCCCGAATACAAAATTAGGTACATCCCAATTAGCCCACCTCCCGGTGACACTTATCCCACCCCACGTGGGTTAATACCTCCCATTGTTAATACAAAGGCATTCCATACATTGACCGTAAATTGGCAAACTTCATGTTAGTCTGACAGTTTGTGATTTGCTGCCGCACTCAATCCGGGCCGTGCCCACCTCCCTTTTGGCTGTGCTTGTTTATTCCAGATAAGACATGGTCTGGTTTCTACGCTCTCTTTGTCTCTCTGGTGGCCTTTGTGACCTTCATGTATCCATTCGTCATCCTGTCTCTCTGTGCCAAGAGCAGCCCGGATCTTCCCTTATTTTAATTGCTTCTCTGTTAATACAACACATTCCTAAGATTCTATGTAAGCTTCATTCTAAATCTACCTAGTTATTTTCAAGTGAACCAATATTCTGAACAAGATGGCTGCCTGGCTCATAATGGCAACCATCTTCCAGCCTGATTCCACTTCCCTATGACCCTCCTGTTGCTCCCTATGACCCTCCTGTTGCTCCCTATGACCCTCCTATAAATCCCTATAACCCTCCTGTTGCTCCCTATAACATCAACAGGCAACCTATAAAACCTGTAAAACATAGAAACATAGGTTCTTATCTGCCGACATTTTTCTTTCGGCCCATCTAGTCTGTCCAATTACATGGATACTTTACCTGGATTTATCTTTTGTTTAGGATAGCCTTATGCCTATCCCATGCCTGCTTAAATTCAATTACTGTTTTGGCCTCTACCACTTCAACTGGAAGACTGTTCCATGTATCCACCACCCTCTCAGTAAAATAATGCTTCCTGATGTTACTTTTAAACCTTTGCCCCTCTAATCTAAGACTATGTCCTCTTGTTTTGCTACTTTGTTTCCTTTTAAATATACTCTCTACCTTGTGGATTCCCTTTACGTATTTAAATGTTTCTATCATATCTCCTCTGTCTCGTCTTTTTTCCAAGCTGTACATGTTAAGATCATTAAGCCTTTCCTGGTAACTTTTCTCCTTCAAGCCGTACACCATTTTAGTAGCCCTTCTCTGAACTCTCTCTAAGATGTCTATATCCTTCTGGAGATACGGTCTCCAGTACTGCACACAGTACTCCAAGTGAGGTCTCACCAGTGCTCTGTACAGTGGCATGAACACTTCCCTTTTCCTACTGATAATACCTCTCCCTACACAACCAAGCATTCTGCCAGCATTTCCTGCTGCTCTATTACATTGTAATTACATTTCTGTAAATGATCTCTAATGTCTAAAAATGAAAATGCATGAATTTACATTATTTCTCACTTAACAGTTTGTGTTTAAATTGTTACTCAATGATAGTGGTCTAAAAAATAATCCCTCTAAAATGCACTTAATTTCTCTCCATAAGACTGCGCAGTCTGGCACAATCCATGTTGTGATTACGTTTTCCCAGGCTGCACTGGTGCTCGCTGTAGTAAATTACTACCTGCAGTAGCATACTAAGGGGGGGGTGGACTGCCCCAGGTCACAAGGGTGCCTCAACAAGGCGGCAGGTAATCTGCAACCCTGTTCAGGGTGTGTATTATGTGACTGTGTGTGGACTCTGTGATACGCTCATACACACTGCACATTACTTTGAGTTTTATTGCTGCGGAGCTTCAAATCAGCTGCAATATTGTCTTACTCTCACGCACCCTAGAGTATAAGGAGGATTGCCGAGAGTGATAGGAGTTGTAGGCAATGTGCTGCGAGTGTCATATCCGTCAATATATATGGAGTTATGTGGGCTGTGTTTTGTTTTGAATGGGTTGGAAATGGGTTATAGAAGGGCAGTGGCGTCGTAACGTGGGGGCGGTGGGTGCGGCCCGCACCAGGTGACACCCGCCTTTAGGGTGACACCGTCACCCTAAGGGCGGGTGTCTCACCCACCGCCCGCCACCGCCGCGTATTCGCTCCGTGCGAGCGTCCGAAGCACGCAGCTTCGGCGCTCGCCTGGAGGAAATACGTCACCAGCCAATCGCGGCTGGTCACGTGGCTCCCCCAGACGAGCGCCCAAGCTGCGTGCCGCCGGACGCTCAGAAGGAGCGAAAAACGCGGCGGAGAGGTGCTGCCTGGGCCGCTATCCATGTGCTGGGACCAGGACCAGGAGGTGAGCTGGGGCAAATCCATGAGCTGCTGGGGCAAATCCATGGGGGCCTGGGGCATATCCATGAGGAGCTGGGGCAAATCCATAAGCTGCTGGGGCATATCCATGAGCTGCTGGGGCAAATCCATGAGCTGCTGGGGCAAATCCATGAGCTGCTGGGGCAAATCCATGAGCTGCTGGGGCAAATCCATGAGCTGCTGGGGCAAATCCATGAGCTGCTGGGGCAAATCCATGAGCTGCTGGGGCAAATCCATGAGCTGCTGGGGCAAATCCATGAGCTGCTGGGGCAAATCCATGAGCTGCTGGGGAAAATCCATGAGCTGCTGGGGCATATCCATGAGCTGCTGGGGCAAATCCATGAGGAGCTGGGGCATATCCATAAACTGCTGGGGCAAATCCATGAGGTGCTGGGGCATATCCATAAACTGCTGGGGCAAATCCATGAGCTGCTGGGGCATATCCATGAGGAGCTGGGGCAAATCCATGAGCTGCTGGGGCAAATCCATGAGCTGCTGGGGCAAATCCATGAGGAGCTGGGGCAAATCCATGGGGAGCTGGGGCAAATCCATGAGGAGCTGGGGCAAATCCATGAGCTGCTGGGGCAGTATATCCATGAGCTGCTGGGGCAGTATATCCATGAGCTGCTGGGGCAGTATATCCATGAGCTGCTGGGGCAAAATCCATGAGAGCAGCTGGAGCATTATCAATGAGAGCAGCTGGGCAGTATATACATGAGAGGAGCTGGGGCAATATCCATGAGAGGAGCTGGGGCAATATCCATGAGAGGAGCTGGGGCAATATCCATGAGAGGAGCTGGGGCAATATCCATGAGAGGAGCTGGGGCAATATCCATGAGAGGAGCTGGGGCATATCCATGAGAGCTGGGGCAATATCCATGTGTGAGCTGGTCTGGGGCAATATATCCATGTGTGAGCTGGTCTGGGGCAATATATCCATGTGTGAGCTGGTCTGGGGCAATATATCCATGTGTGAGCTGGTCTGGGGCAATATATCCATGTGTGAGCTGGTCTGGGGCAATATATCCATGTGTGAGCTGGTCTGGGGCAATATATCCATGTGTGAGCTGAGGGGCAATATATCCATGTGTGAGCTGAGGCGCAATATATCCATATGTGAGCTGAGGCGCAATATATCCATATGTGAGCTGGGGCAATATATATCCATGGGTGAGCTGCTGGGGGCAATATATATCCAGAGCTGCTGGGGGCAATATATATCCATGTGTGCTTTCACTGCCTTCGAACAGGCAACGTACTTGCTGGCAGTTGGCAAAAAGTTGTGTGAGCATATGAGAGAGCTCCACAGCAATAAACCTCACAGTAATGTGCGCTGTGTGTATGAGCATTCAGTGTTATATGGGAGTACTGATTTAGGAGTAAGAGTAGTTAAAAAAAAATCTGAAAAACTCGGGGGGGGGGGGTGACACCATAAATTACCGCACCGGGTGACACCGACCCTAGTGACGCCACTATAGAAGGGTCTCTGTCAGGCTAAAACAGTGAGACCCCCTCTGGTAGTGAGACCCCCTCCAGGACCCATTACACCCCACTATTGTCTCTAACAGGGCTGGAAGAATCGCTTTCTAATAGAGACTGTCTTATAGGACACAGAGCACCTCTGTTAGACTTTTTGCTGGATGGAGGTGGGTGGGTGCAGAAGGGAGTATCTGCCCTGGCTGACAAATACCCAAAGTACGCCTCTGACTGTCTGTGAGATGTGACTAGATGCGCAGGGGAGCAGTCACAGCATGGACTGGGTTAACTATGGACTTCTCGTGTTAACAACTCCCAGGGATTATTTGGTATAAACAATCTGTGACATCCTTCCTAAGGGCCCGGGACATGAGGTGATTGGGACCAGCAGCTTTAGTAGGTTTGCTTCAAATCCAAATGGAGGCACAAGTAGGAGGCAGAGAAACCAGTAAAAAGACAGTGCAAAAGCATAAAACCAGCGCAACAATGTGTAAAAGTGATGGGAGAAAGAAACCTTTTTATAGGCGGGGATGGAGGAGAAAAGAACAAGTAATGGAGGGAAAGAAATGTGTGAAAGGGAAGAGAAGGTAAAACCAGAGGTTTTCTTGAGCCGGTACGCACCGGTACAGCGTACCTGCACCTCTTGGCAGGGCCTAATTTTTACCGACGCCACCGTGCCAGCACTTGCCGGAGGCAGGGGTGTTCTCCCGCTGCACGCGCCGGCGCACATCCACCGCTGCAGCGTGTCTCGCACAATACGAGCACGCTGCATTAGGCATGCCCCCACATGCAATGCGAAGCTCAGAGTGCGCATCGCAAGAGAAGTTGGAGTACTCTTGAACAGTGCCGGTGAGAGCTCTGCTGCGCCGTCTACCGCGCTGTGTTGGTGCCGACCCCTCACCTGAGGTTGCCTAAAGATAAGCGGTGAGCGGCCCAGGGGGGTTAATAAACGCTCTGCCATGGCCCATAGCTGCTGGGAGGGGAGTTAATGAACGCTCTGCCATGGGCCATGGCAGAGGGTTATTAACCCCTCCCTCCCAGCAGCAATGGGCCATGGCAGAGCGTTTATTAACCCCCCTCCCAGCAGCAATGGGCCATGGCAGAGCGTTTATTAACCCCCCTCCTAGCAGCAATGGGCCATGGCAGAGGAGTTAATTTAAATGCTCTGCCATGGCCCATTGCTGCTGGGAGGAGGGGGTTAATAAATGCTCTGTAGCGTTTATTAACCCCCCTCTTCCCATCAGCAATGGGCCATGGCAGAGAGGTTAATAAATGCTCTGTATCCATGTATGAGCTGGGGCAATATATCCATGTGTGAGGCTGGGGCAATATATCCATGTGTGAGCCAGGGGCAATATATATCCATGTGTGAGCCGGGGGCAATATATATAACCATGTGTGAGCCGGGGGCAATATATATAACCATGTGTGAGCCGGGGGCAATATATATCCATGTGTGAGCCGGGGGCAATATATATCCATGTGTGAGCCGGGGGCAATATATATCCATTGAACCCAGGACATAGTTGAAAACGAGAGAAATCTCAATGTATCCTTCCTGGTAAAATCCTTTATAAATAAATAAAATGTGTGAGCTGGGGGCAATATACATCCACGTGCGAGCTGGGGGCAATATACATCCACGTGCGAGCTGGGGGCAATATACATCCACGTGCAAGCTGAGGGCAATATACATCCACGTGTGAGCTGGGGGCAATATATATCCATGTGTGAATAAAGGCGTATTTATTAGGACACGAAAAACCGTCATCAGTTTTTCCCTGGGCGAGAGAGTATCCCCACCTATTTTTCCAGGCAAAAAAGCACTGGGTAAAACCATTACAGGAATGGGTGGATGGAGCAGAAAAGCCGTAGAAATTGGAAAACTAAAACTTTAGTAGGTAATGAAGACACGTGAACATTCAGGGCTGTATTCCAAAGCTGATGTAAATGTAGCAACTCCATAGACTTTAATGGCTCTGTTTAAGTTTACACCAGGGTTGGAGAAGAGCCCTCACTTTGTCCAAATGAGTTTAACTTTTTTCTGCTGTCTTTAGCTTTCAGAACAGGGTTCTCCTTTAGGCTAGGGTCAGATGAAAGCATTTTTCCCCGCGAACGTGAAAACGTGCGTCCGAACGCATTGACGTATTTTTTCACGGAATGCGCAAAAACGGTCAGACGCGCATTTTCGTGTGTGATTTTTGTACGGATCGTCAATAAAACTCTTTTTGCGTCTGGACGTTATGTAGGCTGGACATTAGCAGTGTCTGACATCTAATCACGCAAAGAAGCCGCTATGCCGCAACTGAGCACTCAGTACGTCAGTACTAGCGGTTCAGCGTTCTCAAAAAAATGCGTTGCACGGCCGGACGTTTGCACGGCCGTACATCGTATATTGGCCGTCATTGCCTGTCATTTGCTGCTAGTGCGGCCGTAATTATGTGCGTCAGAACGCACGTTAAAAGTGCGCTGGTCTGACCCCAGCCTTACTGCGCTGCCATGGTCTGCAACATTAATTGAATTTATATACCGTTTTATTGAATAAATTAAATTACTTTTATGTTTACAATAAATCAAAGTAGAATTTTAAGTGGCGGAAAATTAAATGTAGTTTTATAATTGTGAAGGAGTTGAATAGGCAATGTGATAGTAATTTTAGCTCAAAAATTATTTGGGAAAAAAAGCAAGGTTTGTGCGGCTCCTGAGAACGAGCAGCAGCTCTAGAGTCCTGCCCGAAGGGGAGTCCCCCACCGAGGTCTCTCAAGGTTTTTGCTCGATGGTGCCATAAGAATTTACTATTTGCAATAGATTATGAGCACATTAATATGCTGTATATTCACTGTCCTGCCTTGTTTTATTTTCATCAATTGGTCATTTTCTCTGTGGCAAAATCACCATTTACTGGCTGACCCCTAAACGTCAATCATCTGCTTTCTGCCTGAGGATTGGACAAGAGATGCAGGCCTTCCCAGCGGACACTCCCCTTGTATTTCCTGGCAATATAGGAGGTGCTGATTGGGTAAAGGAATTGAACAATGACTCCTTCCCTCTCATGTTTTGACACGGAGAGCCAAGGAATGAAAACAAACGGGTTCCATTGCATGTGTTTGAGTGGTTTTGTTATGATTCAGATAAATTGATGATTCACAAATCCTCCAAAAACAAATGCACAAATGTATTTTAGAACCTAAAAGGTCATTAGAGTATGTCTTTAAAAATGAACGCAGATATAGCCAGCCTTCTTAAATAGGCATTTTAGCAACTGATTTTTTATTTTCGCCCTACGTGGAGTCAATCCTGTTATTTCAGAAGGCCATGGGCAGCTTTAGCCTCTTTGTTCAGCGTTGAAAAGGAGATGGGTGATTGAGATCCAGTTACAGAGGGAAAGAAGATATGAGAAGGCAACCGCAGCACCGGATGCTCGGTTTTCAAGTAAAACTGTAAAAGAAAAAAAATTATAGGGTCTATTCATTAAGGTGTACGTTTAATAAAGTGTGCTAAAACTAGCTTTATCACGAGTTACCTTTACTCAGCAGATCTTTGTTTTACTCAGGCTGCACAGAGGCTGTTTAATAACCTGCGGAAAGAAAACTTATCACTGCCTTTCACAGCCGTTTCGTGAGATAAGTTATCACAGTGATCAGTGGATAAAGTAATTCTGGGAAAGTATTCTGAGCTGCACAATGACATCCTTTGTGATAAACTAAAATCCTCCTGACAAGATCGTAGTTTACTCTGCCAAACCACCCGTTAACCCTCTTCATTGGAAAGAGCAGAGTCTGGCCTTTCCAATGATATCCAACATGACCATCCGTGTAAAGATAAAATAAATATCACAGGATGGAAATGGCTCAGCAGTGACCGGGTTAGTGGTCAGACTATATATTACATTGTGTATTACTTTCGTTTTTACCTTGGTTTAGTTGTATATTAAGGGTTAATGGGCAGGCGTCATTCCTCGCAGTGTATATTTTATTTTTTATTTATTAATGGCATTTTAGGAGTTAATGGGTAGGCTACATGTCTCGCAGCGTATACATTTCATGAACAGTTCCTGAATTTTGCTCAGTGCCTCACCAGATAGAGGCCTTTATCACCAGGTCTGACAGGGTGATAAATAAAGGGTACTTTGCACAATATCCAGTGATAAAGCTGGTCTCTACTTTACACCGTTTATTAAACAGGTACATTCCCATTACTCTCGGTGTACTTATCACCAGGATGAGAAGAGGTGAGATATTTTGGTTCCTACCTGACTTATCACTTTGCTAAGGTGAGTAAAGCCTTCTCACTGCTTATCACACTCTTTCACAGTTTATTAGACGTACACCTAAAGTTGAAAACCAGGAGAAGAGAACAATCTAGACCAATTAGCTGATTTGGAAAGTGAGATAAATGGGAGAATTTTTCTGGTTTGGCTATTTTGAGCTAGAATTTTCACTTCTCCAGTCATTCTCCTGAGGTTCACCTCTCGCTGAATAACCCTGATAATCTTCACCACCAATACCTCACGATGTACAAAAATAACAACTTATCCCCTAACTGGTTAAAATACATACCTCCTGACCCTGACATTTCAGCTTATAACTGTGTGGAGCTCTGGTCCTTCTTTTGCTTGAGACCATAAACTTGGAATATTTATTTTATACAGCTTGATATCCAACTTTGGTCCAAAAACTCCAACACTAGAAGTATCAACCGCGGTTCTTTGTCTCCATGGGATCGAGTTACCTGTTCTGTCATCTTTGTCCATTTGTTAACCTCCCTGGCGGTCTAATTCTTTTCAAAATTTTGTGTCTAAAAGCGTCTCAATTTTTTTATTTATTTAAGGAAACGTGTTTTTGTACATAGTTAGCCTGTAATAATTAGGAATCACGCACTGAAATCCGTGCAAGCAAGAGTCCTTACTGGTAAAATCCTTGATAAATAAATAGTAAATACACGGAGTCCGATAAAGTTTGAAGCCCGACATAATAATTTATTATCTCAAAAATAATTATCCAAAATAATGCAAATAAATGATATTCAATAAAACAAAAAAAACACTGAAATCTGAAAACAAGGGTGAGACTATGGTCTGTTTCTTATCCTGTAGTGCCACCTAGTAGCCGTTCATAAACATTGTACATTGGAATAGTGTGTATAATTTATTTTTTTAAGTTTGCTGCCTGGTCCCGACCCCTGCATCATGTGACTCGCAGGGAACCTTACCAGGAAGCAACTCGCCGTGATCACACTGCGGGGGACAGCCAGGGAGCGCAGGAGGAGGTGAGTATGCATCCAGCTGGAGTGTGGCTCCGGGTTACCGTTCGATGTAGTGAAATTTAACCCCGAGTCACACTCAGGAATACCACTAGGGAGGTTAATGTAAGTCAAAAAGAAGGAAAAATGTGTGAATACACTCAATTTAAAATTGGGAAGAAGGCTACAATGTAGGTCGGGTCAGCAACCTTGGCCCTCCAGATGTTTTGGAACTACATCGCCCATGATGCTCAGCAACTGAGTATCAAGGAAGATGTTATTCAAACTGGAAATATGGGGTAAATCTAATGGAAACTTTGGTCTAGATGAGCTTGTCCTCCAGAGCGCTTATAAACATAGGTGACAATGTCTAGAATTAGTAATAAAAAATATTCTTTATTTGTGACATTCTTTAACATTACACGTGATTTCCCCCCACCCCCAACCAAGGAGGCTGACAATTGCTTTCCATGTCAGCAGCTGCGGTCTCCATCAAACTTCAGGAATTCCAGGCTGCTCATTGAATCCTCCTTTCACAGTCCATTTGCCATACAGAGTTGTGTGAAGGAATGCTGCCACATTCCTCTAGATCAGTGGTTCCCATTCCTGGTCCTCACTCCTCAGGTCCCCCTAACAGGTCAGGTTTGCAGATATGTGAAGCACAGCACAGGTGATATGATTTGCTGCTCAATGATTGCAGGATTCAGTCTGCATTTCCCCCAAGGCGATCTGCAAAATCTGGCCTGGTTGAGGGTCCCGAGGACCAGGAGTTGAGAAACGCTGCTCTATAACAAGCTTCTACGTGAAGTGTTAAATCTTCTGTCAACAAACGCTACCCTGAGACATTACTTGAGGTAACACAGAGGAACACTTAGAATATTCTATTTAAAGGAATGAGTCCCATCCCTGCCATACGATTTCCTAGGAGGACACCTCTCCTCTCTGCCCAGGAGGCAGAAATTAAATAAAAACAAAATTTTGACTATATCGTTTTTATTCTTGTAAATTATCATCTACATTTCTATGAGTTTGTCTATAAAGGAAATCGGATGAATGCATTGGCAAGCTGATAAATATTCTGAAAATGGCATCTGTGGATGTAATCCTCCTTTTATCTGTCAATTCTTTATGGCAAAATAACATTTTACAATTCGATTATTTGTTGAAAGATGCGCAAAGCTTGCACATCGATCCTAGCTGCTCTGCTTGCCGTAGACACTGACAGTCCTGGGACGTGTATCTCTACTTTAAGTCCGGCATCAGATGAGCGCCCTATGTGTGCCTATACTGACATGCTTCCCAGCATCCGTCGCAGCGTTGTGATGCTTCGACAGAGCCCTCCACATGCTGTAGTGCGCGCGTGAATTTCACACACAACAGCGGGCGTGCTGCAGATGTTCTGAAAGCCTCCCCGTCAAAGCTCTATGATGTGCGTTCGACGGCGCTGCAAAGCGCGATCCTCCATACGATCGAGCCTTGCAGCGCTGAGTGCACTCAGCGAGGTTGCCAGACGGGCGTCAGAGAGGAAGGAACGTCCACTCTCACAGACGTTCCTTCCGCTCTCAAAAACACTCGTCTGACCGCGGCCGAATCTGGCAGCTCATCACTAAAAGGGTTATTCACAAAGCACCGAAATTTCATAAATTTTGGTGCTTTTCTCTTCGGCATTTCTATTTTACTGAAGCTATGGTGAATTCACTATTCACAAGGGTCACAGAAGTGCGACGAAGATGGAGTCGCCAAAGCATCGTGAAAAAGATGGCGAACGTCACTGAAGACGGCAAACTGGCATTGATGAAATCCACCGAACTGCCAAAACAAACTGAACTCACCTAATAGGTGTTTAAACCAATAAAAATGCATTAACATGTGTCTGATATAAAAGGTGTTTTAAAATTGAATAAAAAGGTCCGTTATAGAATTAAAAAAAAAAAATCCTTTTAAAAAAATTTGGAAACAAAAGTTTCATCCTTTAAAAAAAAAAAATGGCTTTGTGCTGAAAATAACAGGTTTTATTAAAAATATATATTTTTTTCTTCTTTAAAACCTATTCACCTGTTGAACCCCTTCACTGCTGAGGCATTTCACCGCTGTGTGCTCAGCTCATTTTTACCGCTTTCGCTCATCATGTTTAAACGCGATTTGAAGCCACATTTTATTAAATGACCCAGACATATTAGATATCGTTCTTTCCGGCAGACTCCGCAGATTCATAATATATCATTTTTATATGTATACGTCATGTCCTGTCTGTATATTATAACAAAAAATACAATAAAAATAGAATTTTTAATCATCTACAGCGTGTAAAGTGTTTTTTTCACATTTTATCACATGAGCGTTTGCGGTTATGTTTTCTATGGGGTGCGCTTGTACAAAAATTTGAAATGGGGACTCGTTACATTTTGTGGGGGGAATTACGTGATTTTTAGCAAACTCACCCCATAGAAAAAAATCATTAGTGCAGCATCATTGTTCACATTATAATTGAAATGTGAACAATATTGCTGCATTAATAAAAACAACACACAAAAAAACATGTTTGTTTATTTTACTTTGTACCTAGTCATGTTGGGCATCATTCGAGGCCTTTCAAATGACACCCTCCATGACCCCCTAGCTGCCACGGTTCTGGATATATCGGGGTTCACAAGAACCCCCTATCTCCACCAGGGGATTTCCTTGGGAAATCCCCTGGCAGCTAGGGGTTCCCCGGCTATCTGACGTCATCACGCTATGCATGATGACATCAGGCAGCAAGGGGAGACCCGGGGGTGAAGCCACCATCCAAGATGGCGGCCCCCACCGGAGCTAGGCTGCACTTCAGCGCCGCAAGGTGCTGAAGTGCAACCCAGCGCTTGAGGGGTTAAAGCCAGGCACCGCTTAAAAGGGGAGACTCTCCCCTTTTAAGCGGTGCCTGGCTTTTGGCGCTGCTCCTTTCCGATCGGGAGGGAGAGGGATCCGAACGGATCCCCCCCTCCCTTCCAGGCTATCTCCCGGCATTGCCAGGGGGTCGCCTGGAAATGACGTCATCGCACTTGGCGCGATGACGTCATTTACGCCGGGAGGAGCTTGACTTCAGCGTCTGAGGACGCTGAAGTCAGAACGCCACGGGACCCCGGACAGAGAGGTGAGTATCTCCGCAGGGGGTTCCCCACACAGGTGATGACGTGCGGGCTGTGGCGTAGCGTGGGGGGGGCTGGGGGGGCCGTGGCCCCGGGCGCAGTTTTCTTAGGGGTGCATAATTTCAAAAGAAATTTGCGCCCCTAAAACTTGTGGCCCGGACTGACCCGCCGGGCCCTCGGGTGCCGCCCAAGGGCCCGCGGGTTGAGGGGACCCAGATGCCGGGCAGCGGGAGTGCCTGCCGGCTGCCCGGTCCTGAACAGTGAGTCCATCCTGTTGAAGGGGAGGCGGCTGCATGCAGGCGCAGGTCACGTGGTCTGTCTAATCAGGTGGTACTGAGTCTCTGTACCACTTGACTGGCCGGACCGCGTGACCTTGCGCACGCACGCAGCTGCCTCCCCTTCAACAGGACGGACTCACGCTGTTCAGGACCGGGCAGGCACTCCTGCTGCCCGGCATCTGGGCCCCCTCAACCCCTGCTGAATCCGGAGCTGGGGCAATATCCAGGTGAGAGCTGGGGCAATATCCAGGTGAGAGCTGGGGCATATCCATGAGCTGGGGCAGTATCCATGAGCCGGGGCAGTATCCATGAGCCGGGGCAGTATCCATGAGCCGGGGCATCTCCAAGAGCTGGGGCAATATCCATGTGTGAGCTGGGGCACTATCGATAACGTGTGCACAGGTTGGGGGGGCGCACAATTCTTGGCTGGCCCCGGGCGCTGACAACCCACGCTACGCCACTGCGTGTGGGGCACGTCCTCAGCATGTAACGTGCATCAATGAGGACGTGCCACACACGTCTTCAGCAGTGAAAGGGTTAAATACGAATAATTACACACTGGAGTAAACGTGGGCTATTTTTTTAGGTTCATTAACAGGGAGAGGGCGGAATACAGGGAGAGCTGTGAGGTCACTCACTGCTGTACAGGGACAAGATTCAGGGGGTTATAATGACAGAAAATCCCTATACAGATACAAGGTGTTACTGTAATTTCCATACACAGGCATTATATCACATACAGATATTATTTATACTTTTCAAATTAATATTTATTAAAGGTTTTAAAAAAAAATCTGTTTCTGTTCACAAAAATAAATATTCACAACAATTATTTATATATTCTAATAGTATTTTTTGGAAGCTGCATTGCTAATAATCTCATTACGCCCCATAAACAGGAGATATCACTATTTATATATATTTTTTACATTTTCTTTATTTGATACAAACACATTTTCTGCCTGTATGCTAATAATACAGACCACATGTGTAAGATAAGGGACGCCATCTACAATAATTTATAGGTTTTAGAATAACAATTTCTGGTCAAAATTGCTATTTTACCCTATATTTAATTCTGTTATCTATGCAGCTCTTGTTTTAAATATTATGAGAGTATATTTAGAAAAAAAACATCTTTGTAGTGACTGGGTTAAAAAGGTGTTGGATGTTCCCTGACAGTTATAGGGCCTTGTCAATGCATTGCAAGATGTAAGAGGTTTTTTTTTAGTGTTAAACGAGGCATGTGGGCAGTTGTGACCAGTTCTGAGTTCTTGCCATAATCTTATTCAACCAAAGTCAACTTTATAGCTAAAATATGAGCTTTTATAACACGTCATTACAAATGTTCTATAGATGGACACTAAAATCCCTTTTTAACTAACCTGTTCAGCATGTTAAAAGAAGCATATTTATGTTTTGGAGCCGTTATTCATTTTTATTATTCCTCACTTTAAGTGAGATATTCCCGATGAATATATTTGGCATCACTGGAAGCATTATAATCTGACCTTTCCAATGATCCCTCGTATGTCCCTCTACTACTCGCTACTAGGGCTCCAGAGATAGTGGTCTAAATTACTGTAAATTTAAAAAAAATAAATATAATTTTTTTACAGAGCAAGGCTCCCTCTTGTGGCAAGTACCTGTAGGCACATGCCTACTCTGCCTAGTGAGAAATCCGACCTTGTGTGTGGGATGTATTCAAAGAACATCACCAGTGGTAGATTAGAAGTATTTTTTTTTTTTTTAAATTCTTTATTTATGAGTTTTTACACAGAACATGGCACAACCAACATTTCCATCAAGCGCTTGAAAATACAGAGATCAATTGACAGGTGCCAAATCTTAACCCCATCTGATAGCGGGCATAGACATAGACTGATAATAAATCAAACCCATCGTAAGAAAAAAAATTTGGGAAGATTCCGAGAGAAGAAAAGAGAAAGAAGAAAGAAAAAGAAAGGGGGGAGAAGAAGGGGGAAAGGGTGGACAGTTCCATCCAGGCTGTACAAACTTAATTGAGTACCGGAGATATACATTTCAACTTGTAACTCCCAAATAATCCTCCCACAAATGCCAAGTTTTCTCGAATTTGGGTAAAGTTTGGCGTACAATAGCTGTCAGTTCCTCCATGAGCCTCACATCGGATACTTTAGCCTTCACGAGACGCATAGTAGGCAGGACATCCGATAGCCATTGAGAAGCCAGGGCTCTGCGAGCCGCCAAGAGGACGCAACGTAGCAAGGACTGCTCGGGGTTCGTGAAACCAGTTTTCGGCCGAGCGAGCAAGAAGTCCCAGGGGTCCACATGAACAGGTCTGTGAAATATCGAAGTCAGCAAACGGCCCACCTTCCCCCAGTATTCCTTGACCCTCGGGCAGTCCCACCACAAGTGAATAAAGGTACCCTGTAATCCACAGTTGCGCCAGCATAAATCACTAGTAGTTCTCCCCATCCTGCATAGGAGCACAGGGGTCGTGTACCATCTGAATAGCATTTTAAAGGATTGTTCTTGGTGAGTGACACAAATAGAGGACTTTGCCGTAGCCTCCCAAATTTCCTCCCATTCATCCCCCGTCAATGATTCCTGCAGATCGGCCTCCCAGCGAGCGCAATAGGCGAGCTCGCCCCATTCCTTGGAGCCGGAACATAGTGCGTAATATATAGTCGAAATCAATCCACTAGGGACACTCGCCGCAGAGCAGAGCTTCTCAAACCAGTTCAAGGGCGTGTTGGCTATGGGGACCAGGGCCTCTGTATCTATATAATGCCGCAGCTGCATAAAGCGAAAGTAGTCAAATGGTCTCAGTGAGGCCCTAGCGGAGAGGTCTGCAAAGGTCACCTTTTTACCCCCTGTCAATATGTCTCCAAAGCGTCTTAGTCCCGATGCCTCTAGTGTTTTGAAGTCAGGAAGGTTCATCCCTGGGGGGAAGGCCGGGTTGCGGAAGAGCGGGGTCATAGGCGACGGAGTAGTGGCTAAAGAGAACTTGGAGCAGGCGAGGTCAAAGATGCGCAGGGAGTTGGCTATTGCCGGGCAAACCGTGCGGGGCAAGGGGCGCGAAGGTCTGGGAAGCCACAGAGCCATGTGTGGGCGGTCAGGAGAGGTAAGCGCAGTCTCTAGTGTCACCCAACGTCTGTCCGCCGCCGGTGCGTGCCAGGCAACCACCTGCGCCAGTTGTGCTGCGCAATAATACATATAAAGGTTAGGGAGACCCAAACCACCTCTAGTTTTAGGACGATATAGTATTTTACGGGCTACTCTCCGCCTTTTATTCTGCCAGACGAAGGCGTCTATCGCAGATTGAATTCCTGCCAAGTCCCTCCGGGTGACCGCCACCGGCAGCGCTTGAAAAAGAAACAGAAGTCTGGGCAAGATGTTCATCTTAACAGAGTGGATCCTCCCGATCCACGAGATCGGCTTCTCAGTCCAGTCCTCTAGGTCCTTCTTAATCTGTCGTATCACGGGTGGGATGTTGGCAGAAAACAAATGTGTGGGGTCACTAGTCAGGGAAACCCCAAGATATTTAAGAGACGTCCGTACAATTGGAATGCGGAAGCTGGATGCCATAACCGCTACCATCTCCGGTGACATGTGTAAGGGCATCGCCTGGGATTTAGTAAGGTTGACCTTAAAACCTGAAAGTGAACCATAGTGTGTCAACAAGTCATGGAGGTGGCGCATGGACCGTAGGGGATCCGTCAGGGAGAGCAAGATGTCGTCTGCGTAAGCCGAGACTGTGAACCTGTGGTTGCCCAAAGGGACACCTTGTATATGCGGGGATTGGCGTATGCGCGTTAGAAGGGGTTCTAGAGCTAGCACAAATAGGATCGGAGACAAAGGGCACCCCTGTCGCGTGCCATTCGAGATAGTGAAAGGGGAACGGGAGGCACCCTGGAGTTTAATCTGCGCTCTCGGATTTTCATACAGGGCCTTAATCACATTGATGAAGTTGTCAGGCAACCCCAGTCGTACCAGAAGACGAAAGAGAAAAGGCCATGTCACCCTGTCGAAGGCCTTCTCCGCATCCAAGGAAAGAAGCAGAGAAGGCGTTCGAGTCGATCCCGCCCACCACACCAGGTCGGCACCTCGTCGCGTATTCTCGTACAGCTGTCGGCCGGGAATGAAGCCAACCTGGTCGGGATGTATAAGTGAGGTCAACATGGGGTTCAGTCTATCTGCCAATATTTTGGCCAGGAGTTTAATATTGAAGTTAAGGAGGGAGATGGGGCGGTAGTTTTCAGGTCTCGAGGCGTCCCTCCCTTCCTTCGGAAGCAGCGCTATGTCGGCCAGTGTCATGTCTGGGTGTAAGCGGGTCTCCCCACGCAGCGCATTAAAAGATTAGAAGTATTTTAAGCTCGCTCTCTGTCTTACCTCCGCCTAGAGAATAGCCTTTAAACATCCCCTCCACCTCTTTAACTGGTAAATACTGTAGATTAAATAAACAACAGTCACAAAGTAAAACTTTTGCAGATTTTGGTAAATGTTCTATCATGGGAAAAATCCACAAAATGGAAACAGCTGATAAATTTTATTTTTCCTTTTTACATGCAATTACTGCAAAAAAAAGAAGAGTATAAGGTGGTTTTGTTTGTAATGCACAAGTAATCTAGTTACAGTTTATGTGAGTGGTAGTGTCACTTTAATTAGAATTTTTTTTGTTCTTAACTTTATCCCCTTTTTAGCCTAGATAATTTCACTCCATGGTCCCTTTCTATCCAGTGTTTAATGGTGCATGTTGTCTTACGTTGCTCCTCTCTTGCACAGGTGATGTTCCTTGTCATCGTCGGTTGGTGTAAGAGCCGGCACCTTATTCCTGCTTTATTTGCTCCATAAGGCATAATCCTCTGGAGCAGTATTCCTGGCCAATATGGGCCTAACAGACCTTTTGTCTGTGCTATCCAGGACTCAAAAGGCTAGGTAGCCAGAATGTCCAATTACATGATGATGATGGTTGCAGAGCTGGCTCAATAAACACATTTCTTCACATTTGCATTCCATTACAGGACGACTCAGCGATGAAGCTGATACAGTTTAAGTAGCACTTTATGGAATGATAAAAAGAAAACTAACGAACATGATAGTAACTTCAAGAGACGGTATTTGAATTATTATTCTAAAATCCACATGTCCAGCCAAGAAGGATACAAGTAACTTTAGCATATGGCAAAAACTAATGAAGAGCTTGTGTCATCCACTATTGCTATGGTTTACTGGGAAGAGGACATAAAGACCAGCAGAATAATCTAGACCAAATAGCCGCTTTGGAAAGTGAGATAAATAGGAGAATTTTTCTTGTTCGTCTATTTTAACCTAGAATTTTCACTTCTCCAGTCATTGTCTTGAGTTTCACCTTTCTTTGAATAGACCTGCAGGTCATTGTCTCATTGTGTATAGATATTTGTATGTTGTTTCAGACTTTGTGATTCTTTAAAACCCATTCCTGGCCTGTAAATGTTACCGAGTGGATGTGGGTACAATCAGCATTCACCTGTACATAAGTAAGGGGATCAAGATATGGAAACCAACGCGTTGTTGACCCTTGTATTGGCAGAGAAGACCATATAAAAATCTAATAACGGAGCAGCCTGGTGCCCAGTATATGATTGGTACCTGTGTGTAGACTATTTGGGATTTACCCTCACACAGGTTCTCGAGTAGGATTTAGACCCAAAATAATGCAATACGCATAGCACATTCAGCAGAGGTGAGGTGGACATCCAATGTTGGCCGTGAGCTCAGCTCCAATGTCACCCATGATATGTATAATGATTTCTCCATCCATGAGGTTCGGTTGAATGGTCCACAAATATACCCCTGGTTGCGTCTGCAAACACTGATGAATTGGCTCTGGCACCTGATTATCAGCATCACTAAAACACACAAAATGTGAACCGGTGCCTGTAGAGGTGTGCAAACCTCCTATGCTATAACCTCTCAGAGCAGGAGCATGGTGTGTGTTACAAAGCACAACATGTGCACACGCATACCATTGCTGTAAGTGCGTGGAGGGCTGCTTGCCCACTAGGAGGACGCTGCCAGACACACAAGAAATGCCTTCAGGATGAATCGCAGTAGCGTTTTTCGTGGATGTTGCAAAGCGCACACGATCCGTCTACATTTAAATGTCCTTTTCTGTTGCCAACATAAAACATTGTATGAAAATGCTGTGTGGGGGGATCAAGCTGAATGAATTTTGGATCGCACATGTGAATGTTGTGCCAATTTGAAGTTTGGATGGATTTGGGATGTGAAGACCAATAAATTGTACTTTTTAGAACAGCTAAGTCCTAGTCTTAAAGGGCTATTCCTCTACTCTTCAATATTCAGTAAATATTGTTTGGCTGCCTGTAAAGTGCATCGTGATTCTCTATCACAACGCAGAATAATAATAATTTGTAGGTTTTTTTTTTACTGGTTTAGTTGAATAACAGAATAATTTATACTAGGTTTCTGCTGCTAACACTCTTCCTTCATACCTCTGTAACCTTATCCCAATCCTCTTCCTCTCTACACATAGAAATTCCCTCCACTTGCTGCGAGCCAAGATAAAGGTCACGAGCAGAGTCCGCAGTATCCTGAAGTCTGCTGAGTAAAGCGGACTAAAGGGACACTCTAGGATTAAATCTGGGATTAGATGGGTTCAATGCTAATCCACCATCCCAGTCCCATTTTAACCCCTAAATCCCAGAAAGAATATCTGTAAAAGTTTGTTGACAGCTTTGAAGGTGGTGGCATTCCTCTCCTACGTGGAGGGTTGTATCAGCCCTCTGTGACACATGGGCCTCTCGGGTCACTGTGACTGTTGAAATTAGACTGAAATATCATTGTGCCCTGAGTGTCCCTTTATCTCCTTGTTGGAAGAAAATAAGTATAGTTAGAATTGCTAAATTACTTCTGACTGAAGTCCGGCTGAAGCAAGGAAGCTGGGAATGCTCACAATGATGGATGATGTTTGTGGATGGGCTGTTGCAGCTGCCCACTGACCAGCAAAGCGTCCTATAATTTGCATAGAAAGGGCTAATTTCTGTGCAACCAGAGAATAACGAACAGTTCCAAGGTTGCTCGTTCTTCTCTTCTTCTCACAGGTTCTAAAAATAAACAACACTGTCTCACAACCTGAGATTCAACGGGCCAGACAACAAAGTGACAAATAGTTCCCAGTTACTTGGTGAAGATGGAAGCTGGCCCTCCAGCCCAAGAGGAAGACCACTTTATTGGATGCTTAGTGGCAACGTTTCAGCTATATAGACCAGCCTTTCTCAAGCTTCAAAATGGTCTATACAGTCAAAACATTGTTGCAATGAATCCAATAGAGTGACCTTCATATTTGCATGGAGTGCCAGGTTCCTTCTTTACCTAGAATAAGTATCTGTGGAGCTTGTTGGGCCCCTCCTGCATTCCCTGAGCACTTGTCTTGAAAGATACTTGTAAAATCCTTCTCAGACGTGAGTGTATGTTCCCATTGTCATTCCAATACACTTGCAAGGTTGCTTGTCTCTGGTCTCTGTGGACTCTAGGAAACTTTACCAGTAGTAGTGCCGGTAACCGGTAGTGATTCATATAGGGCTGAAACAACTAATCAATTGATCGATAATGAGAATAGTTGACAACTATCTTCATTGTCGATTAATCTGCCTATGTATACCACACAGTGGTTAGAGTCAGGCTGCGTTAAGTGGTAATAACCTCAGACTCTGCTACGGAGCTGATTGGAGAAGACCTGTCACATGGCTGCTTTACGCTGTATGGTTAAGTTGTGGGTTTATGTCAGACACAACCAGTTTGTTTTTATTTAGTTTACAACAGTAGCAGAAATATAGCACTGATGTTGGAATGCTGCCACTGGGTAGTTGGAACTGTACCGCCGGTGTTTTATTCATGGAGCTGGAGTCCTGTGCCACCATCCCACCCTCCCTCTCTCTGGTCCAGAGTTGCTATCCCTCTGGTTGGTCCAGTTCCTTCCCACAAACTCCCTCGTTCTTGGGTTTGGTCCCTTTCCTAAACTCAGTTTATTCATGAAATTATTTTAGAGCGTCACTCTATTACTCTGACAGTTATTAAAGTGATCAGGCTTCGTGGAGTGCCCCCCCTTCTCACCATTTTGCCTGCTGACATCAAGTCTATCCGAATGTTTGTGGTAGGGGAGAAAGCAGACAATGGTTTGAGCTACACACGCAGCATCATTCCACCATTCTGACCAGATGCTCGTGTACCTTGTGTGCAAAAAGTATGCAAGGTTACGCAAGTATTAAAGTTATGTGAGATACGCAATTTCTGTATGTACGTGCGAAATTTACGTACAGTAAGTAAATTACGTAAGGAAGGAAGGTGTTGATTTTAACATGGTGTTACTTTAAACAAAGGTTGTTTTTTGGGGGGTTTTATCCGATGACTTGATTTAATTGAAAAAATAATCGTCCAACTAATTGATTACGAAAATAATCAGTCGTTGGAGGTCCTACTCTTACATATTCTAAGTAGAGCCGCTGAAATATCACCTTACTCCTAATAGAGCCATTAATAGGAAGCTGCCAAAGGTTAATGGCCGGCACAACATTCTCCCTTCACAGCTCAGATTTATCAATTCAGCCTAAAAGAACTTTAGTTTAGATGTTGGGTTTAATATCCTCACTTCCTCGGGCTGTATGGAGCAAAATGACAAAACAAGACCTGTTGGGCAGGATTGCAGAACAGTTATACCACGTGACTCCTCATTGTAAAGTGCCGTCTAATCTGTTGGTGATATATAAATGTTGTAACTATATTCCATCCCTAGTGTAATCGTCACCAAAGCTGATGCAACTCCATAGACTTTAATGGCTCTGGTTAGACTACACCAGCTCTGGTTAAGATAGCGCCAGGGTTGGAATACGGCCTGTCATGGTTTCAGTACGATGACCCTTCAAGAGCAGAAGCCGTAAGAGAGATACAAAAAGGCTGAACCTGACGGACATGAGTTTTCATTGATCTTCTATTGATATGGTAGTAGAAAGTGTCAGCGTGCGTCTTGTCTGGTTGTGTTGGCTTCATCGGGTTCTCTCAATCCATCTTTCATACTGTAAGATCATTCACAGGACCGTTATTCTACGGGCAGGGACCTCTCTTACTCATGTATCATATATTATGTCTTGTGTTTGTGCTCCTCATTGTAAATTGCTGCGGAATCTGTTGGCGGTATATGAATGACGCTGTAGCTGTCTCACGTTTGAGGATTTGGCAAAGCAGAAGTACAATCTGTGCGGGTTCACTTATTTTTCTCGTCATCCTGCAGTTTTTGTAATACTCTGAGAGCATCTCCTAAAATAGCGCGCGCTCCATGCCAGAGACCAGGGTGTATCGGTTGTGGGGTATTTTTTTTTGTACTACTTGTTGATTTATGATCGAGCTGTCATTTTTTACTCCGCGTCCTCACACCCATCCCACCCCACTCCAGGTTGATGTTGGCCATGGAGTTTCTGGTGGGGGGGGGGGTGAGAAGTAATTCCTCCTGTCAGCATTCACGCAGGGTCTAATTTTGGACCAGAAGCTGCTCCCACCGGACATATTAGGGAGGGGTGAAATCAACACCCGCAGGGAGACTTTGTATCGGGGAAATATCGATTTGGACAGCGTCAGCACGGATTCTGTCGACAATATCCATGAACGAAGAGGTCCCCCTGTGTTACATGGCTGTGTGTGTGACTGGCATCATAGAGGTTAACCCATGAATGGGCTGGCCCCCTTTTCTTTGACCCGCGACACACTGTAAATCTTTTTTTAAATTTGCTCCTCTGTCCTGCGGTGGGTTTTCCTAAGCGTTGCATTTACCAAGTCTCCCGAGCTTCACTGGCGTTTCCTGTTCCCACCGCAAAGAATTTTTGGAAACAGACCTGACTTTATTTTATGAAGGAGCAAAACTGAATAAATAAAACCTCTACAAACAGGCGGATGTTGCTTTCACCCACATAGAAGAAAAAAATAAAGACTTATATAGGGTAACAAATTCTACTTCGTCACTGTTTTCTTACGGAAATCTCTTTCGTAAAAAAGGCCTGATTCCAACCTAGCACTTAAAGGGACACTCTACTCCTCTTGATCACTTTAGCTTTTTAAAGTAGTCAGGAAGTGAGGAGTGCACCCCTGATCGGGTGAAGTGGAGGAGTTTCCTACTCCCCACCCAGTGTCACCAGCAGCCGGGATTTAGAATTTTCCAACTGCCGGACACTAGTGATGTTAACATGCAGAGCGCAAAGAGATACAGGGTTATTCAGAGAAAGGTGAAACTCTGGAGAACGTTTGGAGAAGTGAAAATTCGAGGTCAAAATAGTCAAACCAGAAAACTTCTCCCATTTATCTCACTTTCCAAATGAGCTATTTTGACCTAGAATTTTCACTTCTCCAAAAGTTTCACCTTTCTCTGAATAGCAATGAAAGTCTTTTTTTGTCGCTATGTTATTACAGCGCTGGTAATCAATGAATGTCGTGGCAGGACGGGGTTTCATTGTTACTGCACTTGACAAGGGAGGATTTTTTTCAATACATCTATTTATTGTTTATTCACCATATACCGTTCTCTGGCATGTGCCAATGCAACAAGTGCTCCAGTATATTATTTTGCAATATTGACTGAGGGCTGTGTTTTTATATTGACATAATTGTTCTTTGTTTATTTTGTGTCCATGTTTTTGTGTTATTTAAATAAAGATTTTGTTTTTGCTTGGGCATTCTCTGATAGCCTTGAATTGGGCTTCTGTGTGACAAATTATTATTGACCCACTTAGCGATAACAGCAGCTGGTATCCGCTCCTGAAGTCTATAGGACACGATGGAGCCCAGCGCGATTCTGCAAGAGTTCTCAGCAAGCTTGTTTGAGTGGGATCACTCAGGAGCCATGGACGGACACTGGAAACTATTTGTTCCTGGTCTTCCACTGCTTGTGACCAGAGAACTCTATGGGGGTTATTCAGAGAGCACCGAAATGTCGCCATTTCAGTGTTCTCTCGTTCCCTGCACTTTGGGGAATCAAAGTTCCCCACCCTGCGGTGAATTCAGCATTCACTGCAGGGTCCCTGCCGCATTCCAGCCGAAATACCGCCAGAACCGCTGCAAAAAACACATCGGAAAAAGCCAACAAGCCGCCAGTCACAGAGCAGACCAGCCACCAGAAAAAGCCAACATGCCGACAGTCACAGAGCAGACCAGCCACCAGAAAAAGCCAACAAGCTGACGAATGAGGCGAAAAAAAAAAAACAATACACTTGAAAGTGTCGAAATTAAAACGCGGTTTGCAAAAAAACTACTGAACTAAAATGCCTGGAATTAATATAAAAGATCATTTGAATTATAATAACAAGGTCTGTTATAGAAAAAAAAGAAAACGCTTTTTTAAAAATAACTGAATTTTATTTTGCCGAAAAATTTATTTATTTATTTATAGAGGATTTTACCAGGAAGGATACATTGAGATTTCTCTCGTTTTCAAGTATGTCCTGAGTTCAAGAACATTGAATTGTTACAGAAATACAAAGTAATAAAATGCAAGATATTAACACAAAACCAAATATACAGATTAGCAGAAAAATAAATATGTAGGAAATATAGTCCCTATGTTACATGTTTACAGGTGCATTCCGTATTGAGGTATGCTAATAGGGATCTCTTGAGTGACTTTAGACTGGGAGAATATTTGATGGCGTCAGGGAGGTTATTCCATAATTGCGGTGCTCTGTAGGAAAATGAGGACCGAGACACTTTCTTTGTGTATTGTGGTATTGCAAGTAAAGTGCAGGTCCTGGATCGGAGGTTATAGGATGAGGGAACTGCTGTAGGAAGCACTCAATTCAGGTAGGGTGGTAGCTTTCCAGAAAAGCTCTTAAACACCAAGTTGGAAAGGTGAAGACTGCGTCTAGATTCCAGCGACGGCCAGTTTAGCTCTTTTAACATGTCACAATGGTGGGTCATGTAGTTACATTGTAACACAAAGTGGCAGAATGAGTTATACAATGTAGTAAGTTTCTGGAGGTGTGTTTGCGGGGCTGCTGCATACACTACATCTCCGTAATCAAGAGCTGGCATAAGCATTTGTTGTACAATTTGCTTTCTTACCGCGGGGCTCAGGCAGGATTTGTTTCTGTACAGGGCACCTAGTTTGGGGTAAAGTTTAGATGAAAGTTTTTCGATGTGGGGGCCAAAAGATAGAGTTGGGTCTAACCACATACCTAGATATTTGAGAGAAGTGACTGTGGTCAGCGTGTCATTTGATTTTGTCCTGACACATAGATGGGGTGTTTGCAATTTTGTGTAGTTTAGGTGCGGTTCCAAAGAGCATTGTAACAGTTTTGTCAGTATTTAGAAAAAGTTTGTTATCTGTGATCCACTTTTCTACCTCTGTGAATTGTCTTGCAGCACGGCCTCCAGCTGCGGGAGATTTGGTTGGCTGGTATAGATTAGTGTCGTCTGCGTACATGTGTACAGTTGAGGCTTTGCAGACGTTGGGCAGATCATTTATGAATATTGTGAATAGCAGGGGGCCGAGTATCGAGCCTTGGGGTACTCCGCACGTGACTGGGAGGGGGAGGGAAGTGCTGTCAGAAATGGACACATATTGCGACCGATCAGACACATATGATTGAAACCAGGTTAGCGTGCTAACACCAATACCGGAGTTTAAGTTTTTGTAATAAGATGCCATGGTCTACTGTGTCAAAGGCCTTGGCAAAATCAAGGAAGATGGCTCCAGTTAGGTTTCCTTGTTCCATGCCCGCTTGGATATCATTGGAAACTTTTAAAAGGGCGGTTGTAGTTGAATGTTTTGGACAAAAGCCGGATTGATCTGGGGTTAAATAGTTCCGATACTGATAATAATCACGTAATTGTGTGTAGACACATTTTTCCAGAATTTTTGACATTACAGGGAGCAATGATATCGGGTGGGATGTCTAAGGCTAGGGTCAGACGAGTGTGATTTCTACGGACGTACGTCAGTACGGAAGACGCAGTAGTGGCCACACAGTCCGTTTTTTTCACTGACTTATATTTTGACGGATGTAGGAGAGAAAATAAAATAAAAAGCAAAACCATTTTGTCCGTGAAAAATGCTGGACGTATAAATGCAGTCCGTCTGACCACGTTCCATCACTCACACCCAAAGCTATGCAGATGTTGCGGACGCAGCGCACTTTGTGCGGCCGTTCTATGGGTTGTACGTACTTTTAGGCGCAATCACAGACGTGAACTCTACGCTCGTCTGACACCAGCCAGCCTAAAAGTTTCTAAAAAAATCTATAAATAAAGAGACTTTTCACGGCAGATTAAAATAATAAATGGTTTATTAGATATTGAATAAGAACGGGAATATTTTTAACATTGAAGCCTATGGGATTCGCCTGAATAAACCTGCCGCATTAAACCACCGAACAGCAGGGCATTTCGGCAACTTTTCACTGTGGTTCCGTGTTCTCTGAATAGATTAACCATTGCTTTTCTATGGGGGATTTCACTGCCGTCGAACAGGCACCGTATGTGCAGGCAATTCTCAGCCAAAACTCCTCTCTGATTAGCCGATTGTCCTCGAAATGTCACCGTACGGGGAAATTCCCTGTTCAGTGACATTTCGGGGCCATATCGGCTCTCTCTGAATAACCCCTTAAGTATTGCACTGCGGATCGGAGGTGAGTTTGGCATTTTATTATGTGTTGAAATTGCAAAAGCAAAATAACTTAATGCCAGCTTTCAGATCGTGGTATTAATTTCTGAATACCAGCTCAGTTTGAGGAGAAGGAGCTACCATGGAACAGCTTGTTCTCCTCATGGAAGTCGCAAATTAACAGTTCCAATACAAAGTAAAACAGACACTAATTTACAGTAACCTGCCGCAACCTGTAAGCCGGGCTTTCAGCTGGGTTGTGCCAGCCTAGAACCGGAGCCATTAAACAAACCGCTCGAGCAGTCCTTCTAGGTATTCAGCGGCTCGGTTAGAATTGAGCCCCCTTTAATGTACTGAGCAATAAGCGCTGGTGGTCACTTGCTGAATTGGCCATTCTAGAGAATTTACTCATTATTCCAAAACGACTGAGAATTTTCCTATTAACAGTATGATAAATACTCCCGGTCGACAATATATACGTCCATATCAGTCTATTAAGGCTAGCGTCACGTCCGTGTCGCCGCACAGTTTAATGTCAGTCGTAGCATTGATTTGTGATCAATAGAGACCAACACACGAAGTACGTGCGCACCGAAGTGCACACACACCAAACAGGTGGCAACTGACGCCATTTAGGCCTCCTACGTAAAAGCGCTAAGACGGACGCCCAGAGTGCGCCGCGTCCGTGTAGCGGCCTGTGTGCGTGTTGAGGCGACGTCAGATGCAGCGCATTTGCAACATCCATCACGTTGACGCTCAGAAGTTTTTTTTGGTCTGGCTGACTGTACCTGTTCTTTAATTTTGATTAATTTTGTTTCCCATATTTCTTTTTTTTTTAAACTACATCTGTTAAAAAAACGGACCGTGTGGTGTCTACAGTATCTTCCGTCAGTACGTCCGTCTGTTATGCACGCACGCAGAGTGCGCTCAGACTGCGTTCGTCTGACATTAGCCTTAATCACCAGCCTGTTTTACTTTCTAATTAATGGGCTTGATCTCATAATAATTACCAAGCAGAATTAGTAAAAATAAAATAAAAAAAAAATCATCCTTAATTAACCCAGCAAACACATAAAGACTACTTTTCATTTGGTGTTTATTGATGTGGTTGGGCATAAAGCGTGAAATATGATAGTAGCCACAGCATGATACGGGAGTGTTCCTCACTGTTTAGGACTGGGCACTGTTTTGGTTTGCAGAGACAATAAGGCTGGGGTCAGACGAGCGTAGTGTTCACGTCCGTGATTGCGCCTAAAAGTACGTCCGTGATAGCATGACAGAAAGCCCATCAGAGCCCGTTACACGAAGTACGTCCACACTGAACTGCGAGCGCACAACGGCTGCGGCCCACGGACGCAAGGCAGGCAAGAACGTACAACTCCTTGAACGGCCGCACAAAGTGCGCTGCGTCCGCAACGTCTGCATAGCTTTGTGTGTGAGTGATGGAACGTGGTCAGACGGACTGCATTTATACGTCCAGCATTTTTCACGGACAAAATGGTTTTGCTTTTTATTTTATTTTCTCTCCTACATCCGTCAAAATATACGTCAGTGAATAAACGGACTGTGTGGCCACTACTGCGTCTTCCGTACTAACGTACGTCTGTGTGCACGGACGTACAGTCTGTAGAAATCACACTCGTCTGACCCTAGCCTAAGTGGTGCAATGTTTTGCACGATAGCGCTGACTAAAGATACTGCAACCTGCAAACCGGCAAATACAAAATGAAGATATTAGCAGTTAGCGTAAAAGCAATGTAACAGTGCATTGAATCCAGATATAAGAAAAAAAAAATACAACAAATCAGGACTATTTTTTTTTATGAAGAAAAATAATGCTGGTAAAAGAAAACAATCTAAAAAAAAAATATGCTGAAATTCTCCTGGGATTGTAAACACATAATTGTAATTATTTATAAAGAGCCAACATATTCTGCAGTGCTGTACAATGGGTACGACAAAAAAACATAAAATTAACAAATATGTATGACACACATGGAGAACTTTAGTGTAAGAAAACCTTGCTCATGTGAGCTTACAATCTAAGGCTGGGTCAGACGATCTTTGGAGAACGGAAGGAACGTCCGTGAGAGTGGACTTCCTTCCACTCGAAGAACGTCTGGCCGCCTAGCTGAGCGCACTCAGTGCGCTCAGCGCTGCAAAGCACGATCCTCCTAGCCTAGCCCATCGACGGAGAAGCTTTGATAACGGACGCTTGTTGTGCACTCGTTTCGTGCGCACGCACAAGCGTGTGACCGGCCCCAATGCAGCGTCACAACGCTGCGACGGACGCCGGTAAGCACATCAGTGCGCTCGTCTGACGTCAACCTAAGATAGAATGCTATTATTATAGCTTTATAATGAGGCTGAATGAAGCCCTGATGAAGGATCCAGACGTGGAGCATAAAGACACCAGGTATCTCTTTAAATTTATTTATTTATTTTATTTATTTATTTATAAAAGGATTTTACCAGGAAGGATACATTGAGATTTCTCTCATTTTCAAGTATGTCCTGGGTTCGAGAACATTGAATGGTTACAGAAATACAAAATAGTAAAATGCAAGAAATTAACACAAGACCAAATATGCAGATTAACAGAAAAATAAATATGGAGGAAATAAAGTCATTATGTTACATGTTTACAGGTGCATTTTGTATTGAGGTATGTTAATAGGGTAGTCTTAAGGGACTTTAGACTGGGGGAAGATTTGATGGTGTCTGGGAGGTTATTCCATATTTGCGGTGCTCTGTAGGAAAATGAGGATTGAGCCACTTTCTTTTTGTATTGCGGTATTGCAAGTAAGGTGCTGGTCCTGGATCTGAGGTTATAGGATGAGGGAACTGCCGGGGGAAGCAGCATATTCAGGTAGGGTGGTAGCTTCCCAGAAAAGCTCTTAAACACCAGGTTGGAAAGGTGAAGGGTGCGTCTAGAGTCCAGTGATGGCCAGTTTAGTTCTTTTAACATGTCACAATGGTGTGTCATGTAGTTACATTGTAGCACAAAGCGACAGAATGAGTTATACAATGTAGTAAGTTTCTGAAGGTGTGTTTGCGGGGCGGCTGCATACACTACATCTCCGTATTCAATGGCTGGCATAAGCATTTGTTGTACAATCTGCTTTCTTACCGCGGGGCTCAGGCAGGATTTGTTTCTGTACAGGGCACCTAGTTTGGGGTAGAGTTTAGATGAGAGTTTTTCGATGTGGGGGCCAAAAGATAGATTTGGGTCTAACCACATACCTTGGTATTTGAGAGAAGTGACTGGTCAGCGTGCCATTTGATTTTGTCCCAACACATAGATGGGGTGTTTGCAATTTGTGTAGTTTAGGTGCGGTTCCAAAGAGCATTGTAACAGTTTTGTCAGTATTTAGAAAAAGTTTGTTATTTGCTATCCACTTTTCTACCCTTGTAAATTGTTCTTGCAGCACGGCCTCCAGCTGTGGGAGATTTGGTTTGCTGGTATAGATTACAGTGTCGTCTGCGTACATGTGTACAGTTGAAGCTTTGCAGACATTGGGCAGATCGTTTATGAATATTGTGAATAGCAGGGGGCCAAGTATCGAGCCTTGTGGTACACCGCACCTGACTGGGAGGGAAGTGCTGTCAGAAATGGACACAAATTGAGACCTATCAGACACATATGATTGGAACCAGGTTAACGTACTATCTCCAATACCAGAGTTCTTAAGTTTTTGTAATAGGATGCCATGGTCTACTGTGTAAAAGCCTTGGCAAAATCAAGGAAGATGGCTCCAGTTAGATTTCCTTGTTCCATACCAGCTTGGATATCATTACAAACTTTTAAAAGGGCAGTTGTAGTTGAATGGTTTGGACAAAAGCCTGATTGATCTGGGGTTAAATAGTTCTGATACTGATAATAATCACGTAATTGAGTGTAAACACATTTTTCCAGAATTTTTGACATTACAGGGAGCAGTGATATTGGGCGGTAGTTGGATACCAAAGTATTGTCTCCACTTTTATGGATAGGTACCACCCTTGCAGTCTTCCAGAGTTTGGGTATGTATCCAGTCGCCAGTGATTCATTAATCAGGGTTGCGACATGTTTTGCAATTGCTGGTGCACTGATTTTCAGCAGCATTGCTGGGATTTGATCAGGTCCAGACTGGTATTTCATTTTTTGCTTACGGAGAAGTTTAGTGATGGCACTGGCCTAAAACTGAATTTCTCTGGGTTATGGGGTCTTTGCACTGTTGGTGGGTCCTGACCTGCGTGCGGCCTTTCTGATTGCGTGTCATTTCCTAGCTTAGCAATCAGGGTGGTGGCGCATCCAACAAAATAATTATTAAAAGCATTTGCTACATCTAGGGGGTGTTGTACAGTTTGGTTGTTTACTTTTAAAGCAGCTGGTTGGGAGTGGCTGGGGGGTGCTTGTATGTTACTTATGATTTTCCAACTAAGTCCAGGTGGAAGCTAGGAGGACACTGTGAATGAGGCTTGCCCTGGAAGCTGTATGGAGTTGAATATGCTGAAAAAACAGAAATCCAGGATTACATTGCATCTTTGGGGGATGTTGGGGCAATAAATTCTCTAATGCAGTGAATCATGACCAGGGGGGGGGGCACAGAATACCAGGCCCATGGCTGAGAGGAAATAAATATAACTGGTAAAGATATGGCAATTTTGGAGTGCAAACAGGACTGGTAAAGATATGGCAATTTTGAAGTGCAAGCAGGACTGGTAAAGATATGGCAATTTTGGAGTGCAAACAGGTCTAGTTAAAATATCTTAACAGTTACGCTATATGGGATTTTACTTTAACATAAACATACAAATTAACATGGACAGTGCTATGAAAGCAACATACTAAACATTGAAAGTTAAGGTATTAGGCGTTGCGAAGCGTAGATTCAAATCACCTTGCAGGAGCCTTGGATAGACGTGTCCTGGTGGGAGCTAGGACACTGTGAATGAGGCTTGCCCTGGAAGCTGTATGGAGTTGAATATGCTTGCAGGAGCCTTGGATAGACGTGTCCTGGTGGGAGCTAGGACACTGTGAATGAGGCTTGCCCTGGAAGCTGTATGGAGTTGAATATGCTTGCAGGAGCCTTGGATAGACGTGTCCTGGTGGGAGCTAGGAGGACACTGTGAATGAGGCTTGCCCTGGAAGCTGTATGGAGTTGAATATGCTTGCAGGAGCCTTGGATAGACGTGTCCTGGTGGGAGCTAGGAGGACACTGTGAATGAGGCTTGCCCTGGAAGCTGTATGGAGTTGAATATGCTTGCAGGAGCCTTGGATAGGCGTGTCCTGGTGGGAGCTAGGAGGACACTGTGAATGAGGCTTGCCCTGGAAGCTGTATGGAGTTGAATATGCTTGCAGGAGCCTTGGATAGACTTGTCCTGGTGGGAGCTAGGAGGACACTGTGAATGAAGCTTGCCTTGGAAGCTGTATGGAGTTGAATATGCTTGCAGGAACCTTGGATAGACGTGTCCTGGTGGGAGCTAGGAGGACACTGTGAATGAGGCTTGCCCTGGAAGCTGTATGGAGTTGAATATGCTTGCAGGAGCCTTGGATAGACGTGTCCTGGTGGGAGCTAGGAGGACACTGTGAATGAGGCTTGCCCTGGAAGCTGTATGGAGTTGAATATGCTTGCAGGAGCCTTGGATAGACGTGTCCTGGTGGGAGCTAGGAGATGGTTTATTAATGACAGTCCTGAACGTTCCCCTTGCAGGCACACTGGCAGAGAGTGTCCATTCTGGTTTTAGGCCTAAGAATGATCTATTTCAGGAAAGGCTATTTTACTAGAGACCGTGCGTATCCATGTGTAATGAGATCCAAGCCATGTGGAGAATGGGATTTCAGGAGCAAAATGAGAGAATAACGGAACAGGAGACGCGTCGTACCTCAAGCAGGGCGAATTATTTAGAGGTCTGAAAGCTTGCACAAAGTGCAAAACTTTTAATTCAATGTGGCGAAATCAAAATGTCTAAATACCAAAACCGTCATTTGAGCTGAGGGATCACCAGAGGAGTTTGCACCTTGTAAAATCTCGTATGGAATCGGTCAGCGTTATTCCTCTGTTTCCAGTCTGGGGCGCATTTACAATCCTCTAGCCACAGGTAAAACGTAAAATATATATATCAGACAACAGGGAATATAATGGAGGAATGTGTAGCCATAAAACACCTGCAGGACGCGATGGACCAGGAACAGAGCTTTACTTTTTAAAAATTGGGTGGAGCTTTATGAACAACCAGTAATTACGGAGGAGGGGGGCGAAACGCTCTCGTTTTGCTTTGATTGTATAGTATCGTCAAAAATGACATTTCCTGTCTTGATCGGAATAAACAAACACCCTTGTCTGCACAGTCACTGAGTGACAACCTTAGGCCGGGGTCAGACGAGCGCACTATGTGCGCCCGTACTGACGTGCCTCCCGGCGTCCGTTGCAGTGTTGTGATGCATCAACAGGGCCGGCCACACGCACAAATTGCGTGCTGAGTGGGTGTGCTGTGGACGTTCTGAAAGCCTCCCCATCGAAGTGCTACGGCGCGTGTTTGACGGGGCATAGGAGGATCGCGCATGGCAGCGCTGAGCACACTAACTGCGCTCAGCGAGGTGGCCAGATGGGCGTCAAAGTGGAAGAAACGTCCAGTCTCACGGATGTTCCTTCCGCTCTTAAAAACACTCGTCTGACCCCAGCCTTACTTGCATCAGAAAAATAATGCAAGCAGCCGGCTGCTGTCAAAGTAAACAACAAAACCCTGCAACACCCCCTAGATGTAGCAAATGCCTTTAATGGTTATTTTGTTGGATGCGCCACCACTTTGATTGCCAAGCTAGGAAATGACATGCAATCAGAAAGGCCTCATGCAGGTCAGGCCCCTCCAACTGTGCAAAGTCCCTGTATCAGACAGGAATTCAGTTTTAGACCAGTGCCTGTCAGTGTTGTTACTAAACTTCTCCGTAAGCAAAAAATGAAATACCAGTCTGGACCTGATCAAATACCAGCAATGCTGCTGAAAATCAGTGCACCGGCAATTGCAAATCCTGTCGCAACCCTAATCAATGAATCACTGGCGACTGGATACATACCCAAACTCTGGAAGACTGTAAGAGTGGTACCTATCCATAAAAGTGGTGACAGTACTTTGGTATTCCACTACCGTCCGATATCGTTGCTCCCTGTAATGTCAAAAATTTTGGAAAAATGCGTCTACACACAATTACGTGATTATTATCAATATTGGAACTACTTAACCCCGGATCAATCCGGCTTTCGTCCAAATCACTCAACTACAACCGCCCTTTTAAAAGTCTGCAATGATATCCAAGCTGGGATGGAAGAAGGAAACCTAACTGGAGCCATCTTCCTTGATTTTGCCAAAGCCTTTGACACAGTAGACCATGGCATCTTGTTAGAAAAACTTAAAAACTCTGGCATTGGTGATCGCACGTTAACCTGGTTTCAATCATATGTATCCGACCGATCACAATATGTGTCCATTTCTGGCAGCTCCTCCCTCCCCCTCACAGTCACATGCGGAGTACCCCAAGGCTCAATACTCGGCCCCCTGCTATTCACTATATTCATAAATGATCTGCCCAACGTCTGCAAAGCCTCAACTATACATATGTACGCAGACAATACTGTAATCTATACCAGCAAACTAAATCTCCCGCAGCTGGAGGCCGTGCTGCAAGAACAATTCACAGAGGTAGAAAAGTGGATCAAACACAACAAACTTTTTTTAAATAATGACAAAACTGTAACGATGCTCTTTGGAACAAAACCTAAACTACACAAATTGCAAAATCCCCATCTATGTGTGGGGACAAAATCAAATGGCACGCTGACCACAGTCACTTCTCTCAAATATCTAGGTATGTGGTTGGACCCTAATCTATCCTTTGGCCCCACATTGATAAACTCTCATCTAAACTTTACCCCAAACTAGGTGCCCTGTACAGAAACAAATCCTGCCTGAGCCCCGCGGTAAGAAAGCAGATTGTACAACAAATGCTTATGCCGGCTATTGATTACGGAGATGTAGTGTACGCAGTCGCCCCGCAAACACACCTCCAGAAACTTACTACATTGTATAACTCATTCTGCCGCTTTGCATTACAATGTAACTACATGACCCACCATTGTGACATGTTAAAAGAACTAAACTGGCCATCGCTGGAATCTAGACGCACCCTTCACCTTTCCAGCCTGGTGTTTAAGAGCTTTTCTGGGAAGCTGCCACCCTACCTGAATAGACTGCTTCCCCCAGCAGCTCCCTCATCCTATAACCTCCGATCCAGGACCAGCACCTTACTTGCAATACCACAATACAAAAAGACAGCGGCTCGATCCTCATTTTCCTACAGAGCACCGCAAATATGGAATAACCTCCCAGACGCCATCAAATCTTCCAGTCTTATGTCACTCAAGAGCTCCTTACTAACATACCTCAATACAGAATGCACCTGTAAACATGTAACATAGTGACTATTTTTCTACATATTTATTTTCTGTTAATCTGTATATTTGTGTTGTTTTTTAATATCTTGCATTGTATTACTTTGTATTTCTGTAACTGTAACACTTCAATGTTCTTGAACCCAGTACATACTTGAAAACGAGAGAAATCTCAATGTATCCTTCCTGGTAAAATACTTTATAAATAAATAAATAAAATGTGCGCTTGCAGTGGAAAAACTGATGTGACTTCACAAAAAAAATTACGTTTAAAAATAACTTACTGAATTTGCACTACTTTTTTAAAATTGGGATTTTTTTAATGCTCTGGTACCATCGACCTTACATTGGCAGCCTGTCAATAGGATAGTTCTCATTCATCACCCCTTTTACCAATACATTAAACTTTACTCCGCCGTGCAGCTGTGCTCTGGGTGTCAGTGTGCAATACATAATAATACATAAAGTGATTTATCCTCAGGGTAACGGTTAATTCCCCTGGAATACACAGAGACACTGAATGCGGCATTGTTTTGCCGGTGCCAATGTCAGTCTCCAGGGGAGACAATCATCAAGCTCTTAAGGGAATTAGTGAAAGGCTAGATCCCACATGACTACGTGTATGCAGTGACAGAAGGGTTGGGGGATGACGCTGGTATGTGGAGGAATATGCGAAGCCCATTGTTATGCCGCAGATGAACAGTGTCAAAAAGTGTCATGTGAACAATGTGTTTCCATCTATTGAATGAGCTATATCCAGAGAACAGGAGTTTAAATAGAAGGAACGATAAGGAGAGGTTATATGGAGTAATAGGATGATTATGGGGAGAGGTTATATGGAGTAATAGGATGATTATGGGGAGAGGTTATATGGAGTAATAGGAGGCAGTGGCGTAGCGTGGGTTGTCAGCGCCCGGGGCCAGCCAAGAATTGTGCGCCCCCCCAACCTGTGGACACGTTATCGATATTGCCCCAGCTCTCACATGAATATTGCCCCAGCTCACACATGGATATTGCCCCAGCTCACACATGGATATTGCCCCAGCTCACACATGGATTTGCCCCAGCCAGCTCACACATGAATATTGCCCCAGCTCACACATGGATTTGCCCCAGCTCACACATGGATTTGCCCCAGCGCATGGATTTGCCCCAGCTCACACATGGATTTGCCCCAGCACATGGATTTGCCCCCAGCACATGGATTTGCCCCAGCTCATGGATTTGCCCCAGCTCATGGATTTGCCCCAGCACATGGATTTGCCCCAGCACATGGATATGCCCCAGCTCATGGATTTGCCCCAGCACATGGATTTGCCCCAGCATATGGATTTGCCCCAGCACATGGATATGCCCCAGCTCATGGATATGCCCCAGCTCATGGATTTGCCCCAGCTCATGTATTTGCCCCAGCACATGGATATGCCCCAGCTCATGGATATGCCCCAGCTCATGTATTTGCCCCAGCTCATGGATTTGCCCCAGCTCATGGATTTGCCCCAGCACATGGATTTGCCCCAGCTCATGGATTTGCCCCAGCTCATGGATTTGCCCCAGCACATGGATTTGCCCCAGCTCATGGATTTGCCCCAGCTCATGGATTTGCCCCAGCACATGGATATGCCCCAGCTCATGGATTTGCCCCAGCACATGGATTTGCCCCCCAGCACATGGATTTGCCCCCCAGCACATGGATTTGTCCCAGCTCATGGATTTGCCCCAGCTCATGGATATGCCCCAGCTCTCACCTGGATATTGCCCCAGCTCCGGATCCAGCAGGGGTTGAGGGGGCCCAGATGCCGGGCAGCAGGAGTGCCTGCCCGGTCCTGAACAGCGTGCAAGTCCGTCCTGTTGAAGGGGAGGCGGCTGCGTGCGTGCGCAGGTCATGTGGTCCGGCCAGTCAGGTGGTACAGAGACTCAGTACCACCTGATTAGACGGACCACGTGACCTGCACCTGCACGCAGCCGCCTCCCCTTCAACAGGACGGACTCACTGTTTAGGACCGGGCAGGCACTCCCGCTGCCCAGCATCTGGGTCCCCTCAACCCACGGGCCCTTGGGCGGCGCCCGAGGTCCCGGCGGGTCAGTCGGGCCACAAGTTTTAGGGGCGCATAATTTCAAAAGAAATTATGCGCCCCTAACAAAACTGCACCCGGGGCCACAGCCCCCCCTGCCCCCCCCACGCTACGCCACTGATAGGAGGGTTATAGGGAGAGGTTATATGGAGTAATAGGAGGGTTATATGGAGAGGTTATATGGAGTAATAGGATGATTATGGGGAGAGGTTATATGGAGTAATAGGAGGGTTATATGGATAGGTTATATGGAGTAATAGGAGGTTATAGGGAGAGGTTATATGGAGTAATAGGAGGGTTATAAGGAGAGGTTATATGGAGTAATAGGAGGGTTATATGGAGAGGTTATATGGAGTAATAGGATGATTATAGGGAGAGGTTATATGGAGTAATAGGAGGTTATAGGGAGAGGTTATATGGAGTAATAGGAGGGTTATAAGGAGAGGTTATATGGAGTAATAGGGGGGTTATAGGGAGAGGTTATATGGAGTAATAGGAGGTTTATAGGGAGAGGTTATATGGAGTAATAGGGGGTTATAGGGAGAAGGTTATATGGAGTAATAGGAGGTTTATAGGGAGAGGTTATATGGAGTAATAGGAGGGTATAGGGAGAAGTTATATGGAGTAATAGGAGGGTTATAGGGAGAGGTTATATGGAGTAATAGGAGGGTTATAGGGAGAGGTTATATGGAGTAATAGGAGGTTATAGGGAGAGGTTATATGGAGTAATAGGAGGTTATAGGGAGAGGTATATGGAGTAATAGGAGGGTTATAGGAGAGTTTATATGGTATAATAAGGAGGGTATAGGAGGTTAAGGGGGAGGATTATAGGATAGATGGAGAGTTATATAGGAGATTATATGGAGTAATAGGAGGGTTATAGGGAGAGGTTATATGGAGTAATAGGAGGGTTATAGGGAGAGATTATATGGAGTAATAGGAGGGTTATATGGAGAGGTTATATGGAGTAATACGAGGGTTATAGGGAGAGGTTATATGGAGTAATACGAGGGTTATAGGGAGAGGTTATATGGAGTAATAGGAGGTTATAGGGAGAGGTTATATGGAGTAATAGGAGGTTTATGGGGAGAGGTTATATGGAGTAATAGGAGGGTTATAGGGAGAGGTTATATGGAGTAATAGGAGGGTTATAGGGAGAGATTATATGGAGTAATAGGAGGGTTATAGGGAGAGGTTATATGGAGTAATAGGAGGGTTATAGGGAGAGATTATATGGAGTAATAGGAGGGTTATACGGAGGGGTTATAGGGAGAGGTTATATGGAGTAATAGGGAGAGGTTATATGGAGAGGTTATATGGAGTAATAGGAGGGTTATATGGAGAGGTTATATGGAGTAATAGGGGGTTATAGGGAGAGGTTATATGGAGTAATAGGAGGGTTATAGGGAGAAGTTATATGGAGTAATAGGAGGGTTATAGGGAGAAGTTATATGGAGTAATAGGAGGTTATAGGGAGAGGTTATATGGAGTAATAGGAGGGTTATAGGGAGAAGTTATATGGAGTAATAGGAGGTTATAGGGAGAGGTTATATGGAGTAATAGGGGGGTTATAGGGAGAAGTTATATGGAGTAATAGGAGGGTTATAGGGAGAGGTTATATGGAGTAACGGGGGTTATAGGGAGAGGTTATATGGAGTAATAGGAGGGTTATAGGGAGAGGTTATATGGAGTAATAGGAGGTTATAGGGAGAGGTTATATGGAGTAATAGGAGGGTTATAGGGAGAGGTTATATGGAGTAATAGGAGGGTTATAGGGAGAGGTTATATGGAGTAATAGGAGGGTTATAGGGAGAAGTTATATGGAGTAATAGGAGGTTTATAGGGAGAGGTTATATGGAGTAATAGGAGGGTTATAGGGAGAGGTTATATGGAGTAATAGGGGGTTATAGGGAGAGGTTATATGGAGTAATAGGGAGAGGTTATATGGAGTAATAGGAGGGTTATAGGGAGAGGTTATATGGAGTAATAGGAGGGTTATAGGGAGAGGTTATATGGAGTAATAGGAGGGTTATATGGAGAGGTTATATGGAGTAATAGGGGGTTATAGGGAGAGGTTATATGGAGTAATAGGAGGGTTATAGGGAGAGGTTATATGGAGTAATAGGAGGGTTATAGGGAGAGGTTATATGGAGTAATAGGAGGGTTATAGGGAGAGGTTATATGGAGTAATAGGAGGGTTATAGGGAGAGGTTATATGGAGTAATAGGAGGGTTATAGGAAGAGGTTATATGGAGTAATAGGAGGGTTATAGGGAGAGGTTATATGGAGTAATAGGAGGTTATACGGAGAGGTTATATGGAGTAATAGGAGGGTTATAGGGAGAGGTTAGATGGAGTAATAGGGGGGTTATAGGGAGAGGTTATATGGAGTAATAGAAGGGTTATAGGGAGAGGTTATATGGAGTAATAGGAGGGTTATAGGGAGAGGTTAGATGGAGTAATAGGAGGTTATAGGGAGAGGTTAGATGGAGTAATAGGGGGGTTATAGGGAGAGGTTATATGGAGTAATAGGGGGGTTATAGGGAGAGGTTATATGGAGTAATAGGAGGGTTATAGGGAGAGGTTATATGGAGTAATAGGAGGTTATAGGGAGAGGTTATATGGAGTAATAGGAGGGTTATAGGGAGAGGTTATAGGGAGTAATAGGAGGGTTATAGGGAGAGGTTATATGGAGTAATAGGGAGAGGTTATATGGAGAGGTTATATGGAGTAATAGGATGATTATAGGGAGAGGTTATATGGAGTAATAGGGAGAGGTTATATGGAGAGGTTATATGGAGTAATAGGATGATTATAGGGAGAGGTTATATGGAGTAATAGGAGGGTTATAGGGAGAGGTTATATGGAGTAATAGGAGGGTTATATGGAGTAATAGGAGGATTATAGGGAGTAATAGGAGGATTATAGGGAGAGGTTATACGGAGTAATAGGAGGGTTATAGGGAGAGGTTATATGGAGTAATAGGAGGGTTATAGGGAGAGGTTATATGGAGTAATAGGAGGGTTATAGGGAGAGGTTATATGGAGTAATAGGAGGGTTATATGGAGAGGTTATATGGAGTAATAGGGGGTTATAGGGAGAGGTTATATGGAGTAATAGGAGGGTTATAGGGAGAGGTTATATGGAGTAATAGGAGGGTTATAGGGAGAGGTTATATGGAGTAACAGGAGGGTTATATGGAGTAATAGGGGGGTTATAGGGAGAGGTTATATGGAGTAATAGGAGGGTTATAGGAAGAGGTTATATGGAGTAATAGGAGGGTTATAGGAAGAGGTTATATGGAGTAATAGAAGTTATAGGGAGAGGTTATATGGAGTAATAGGGGGGTTATAGGAGAGGTTATATGGAGTAATAGGAGGGTATGGGAGAAGTTATATGGAGTAATAGGAGGTTTATGGGGAGGTTATATGGAGTAATAGGAGGTTATAGGGAGAGGTTATATGGAGTAATAGGAGGGTTATAGGGAGAAGTTATATGGAGTAATAGGAGGTTTATAGGGAGAGGTTATGGAGTAATAGGAGGGTTATAGGGAGAGGTTATATGGAGTAATAGGAGGTTATAGGGAGAGGTTATATGGAGTAATAGGGGGTTATAGGGAGAGGTATATGGAGTAATAGGGGGTTATAGGGAGAGGTTATATGGAGTAATAGGGGGTTATAGGGAGGTTATATGGAGTAATAGGGGGGTTATAGGAGAGGTTAGATGGAGTAATAGGGGGGTTATAGGGAGAGGTTAGATGGAGTAATAGAAGGGTTATAGGGAGAGGTTATATGGAGTAATAGGAGGGTTATGGGGAGGGTTATATGGAGTAAGGGAGAGGTATATGGAGAGGTTATATGGAGTAATAGGAGATTATAGGGAGGGTTTAATGGAGTAATAGGAGGGTATAGGGAGAGGTTATATGGAGTAATACGAGGGTTATAGGGAGAGGTTATATGGAGTAATAGGAGGGTTATAGTGAGAGGTTTATGGAGTAAGGAGGGTTATAGGGAGAGGTTATATGGAGTAATAGATGATTATAGGGAGAGGTTATATGGAGTAATAGGAGGGTTATAGGGAGAGATTATATGGAGTAATAGGAGGGTATAGGGAGAGGTTATATGGAGTAATAGGATGATTATAGGGAGAGGTTATATGGAGTATAGGAGGGTTATAGGGAGAGATTATATGGAGTAATAGGAGGGTTATAGGGAGAGGTTATACGGAGTAATAGGATGATTATAGGGAGAGGTTATACGGAGTAATAGGAGGGTTATAGGGAGAGGTTATATGGAGTAATAGGGAGAGGTTATATGGAGTAATAGGAGGGTTATTGGGAGAGGTTATATGGAGTAATAGGAGGGTTATAGGGAGAGGTTATATGGAGTAATAGGAGAGTTATAGGGAGAGGTTATATGGAGTAATAGGAGGGTTATAGGGAGAGGTTATATGGAGTAATAGGAGGGTTATAGGGAGAGGTTATATGGAGTAATAGGAGGGTTATAGGGAGAGGCTATATGGAGTAATAGGAGGGTTATAGGGAGAGGTTATATGGAGTAATAGGAGGGTTATAGGGAGAGGTTATATGGAGTAATAGGAGGGTTATAGGGAGAGGTTAGATGGAGTAATAGGAGGGTTATAGGGAGAGGTTATATGGAGTAATAGGGGAGGTTATATGGAGTAATAGGAGGGTTATAGGGAGAGGTTATATGGAGTAATAGGAGGGTTATAGGGAGAGGTTATATGGAGTAATAGGAGGGTTATAGGGAGAGGTTATATGGAGTAATAGGAGGGTTATAGGGAGAGGTTATATGGAGTAATAGGAGGGTTATAGGGAGAGGTTAGATGGAGTAATAGGACGGTTATAGGGAGAGGTTATATCACTGGTGTATTTTGGCCTAGGCCAACAAGGCCCAGGCCTAGGGTGGCACTTTCCAGGGGGCGGCGGCCTGCTTGGTGGCCCCACCCCTAAAAAAAAAAAAAAAAAAAAATTTTTAAACTTTTGCAAACTATTTTACCAGGAAGGAAACATTGAGATGTCACTAATTTTGAAGTATGTCCTGGGTAGGCAAGGCCTACGCTTTCACTTTCCAGGGGGCAACAAAAAACCTCACCACTAATTGGGTTACTCACAGAGCACCGAAATGACGCCAACATTTTGGTGTTCTGTAGTTCCCTGCACTTCGGGGAATAAAATTTCCCAACCCTGCAGTGAATTCACCATTCACCGCAGGGTCCCCAAAGTGCATGGAGTCGGCCGCTGTATGCTGCCACCGCAAACCCATGGCCTGCTGTTTTCAAAAGAACTACTGAACGAAAATGTCTGGAATTTACATACAAGATCCTATGATTGATAATCAAAAGTTCTGTTACAGAAAAAGGAGAACCGATATTAAAAAAAGGGGGGGGAATTTAGCCCAAAAAATTCTGAAAAATCACTAAAAAAGGTACAAAAAAGAGAAATCAATAAATAAATAAAGACTTTTTACTGCAGATTAAAATAATAAATGGTTTATTAGATATTGCATAAAAAACGGGAATATTTTTAACATTGAAACCTATGGGGTTCGCCTGAATAAACCTGCTGATTGAAACCACCGAACATCAGGGCATTTCACTGACATTTCTCTGCTGTTTGGTGTTCTCTGAATAGATTAACCATTACTTCTCTATGGGGATTTGCACTGCCTTCAAACAGCACCGTACTTGCTGGCAGTTCGCCAAACTTGTGTGTGAGCATATCACCAGAGCAGTGGTGTACTTAGAGGAGTGGCGGAGGGCAGGCCGCCCCAGGTACCAGTGATTATTGGGGTGTCATTAGGGGGTACTAGGAGGTGCCACTGTCACTGTGTGTCAGCTTTGAGCTGTGTTCTCAAACAACGAGCAGCGGAGCATGGCGTTTGCATACGGGATAAAATCGAAAAGAAAAAAATCCCCCTCTCCTCCCTCCATAGCTCCTCCCATGCCCCGCAGCAGCTCTAGGAGAGGGGAGGGGGATGTGATTTGTGTCCAGAGAGAGAAGATGACAGTAAACGGCAGGTAAAGGGGGGGGGTTTCAGCAGAATATGAAGCCCTGTCTGCTTACTGCTGTTTAAAGTGGACCTTTCCTTAACCAGCACTGCAGTGATAGAAATTTGTCATTGAGCTGCCTGGCTCCTGGTGAGGCTGCTTGCGTGCAGGTCACACTCGGTCCGGCCAGTCAGGTGGTACTAAGTCTCAGTACCACCTGACTGGCTGAACCACGTGACACGCATGCACACAGCTGCCCGCCCTTTCGTTAACATGGACTGTCACTCTATTCTGGACTGAATACCCACCGGGAAGGGAATCAAAGCCACGGTGCACCCTCTGGCAGTGGCACCCCACTGCTGACAAGATGGCTCCACGCACAGGCACAGCCGTGATCCTAAAGTGGCCTGGAGGGACCTCCTGCTGAATCTGTACACAGTCCCTGCTGACTCTGCACACAGCCCTACCGCGGACAGAGGCTGGTAAATGTAGAATAAATAATTGCTGTGTGCTCATATACACTCGGTTTGCTGGGAGTTTTATTGCAGTGGATTCTGATGCACTCATACACACCACACATTGCATTGCTGGGAGTTTTATTGCAGTGGATTCTGATGCACTCATACACACCGCACATTGCATTGCTGGGAGTTTTATTGCTGTGGATTCTGTGATACACACTGCATATTACTGAGTTTTATTGCCCTGGAGCTCTGGGATACGCTCATACACACTGCACATTACTGTGAGTTTTATTGCTGTGCAGTTCTGTGATATGCTCATACACAGTGCCCATTTCTGTGGGTTTTATTGCTGTGCAGCTCTGTGATACGCTCATATGCAGTGCACGTTTCTGTGGATTTTATTGTTCAACCAATTAGAGCGGCTGTGATCCCGTTTACTTGACATGCGTGGTTGTTCTTTGTAAAAATGCTTGAATTTAAATATTTCATAATTTTCCTTATCTCAATAGATACATTTGAAATGGTATACAAAATATACAAGTAGGCACTTGGTATCCACTTTTAATATAAAGAGAGGAAAAGGCGGAGCTCTAAGAGGAAAAGGTGGAGCTTAAAGAGGAAGGATGGGGATTAACCAGGAAGAGGTGTGCCCTTGACAGGAAGGGGTGCGTCAAATTTAAATTAGGGGGTGCACGAGTTTAGTCAGGCCTAGGGCAGCACAAAACCTAAATACACCACTGGTTATATGGAGTAATAGGGAGGGTTATAGGGAGAGGGTATATGGAGTAATAGAGGGGTTATAGGGAGAGGTTAGATGGAGTAATAGGAGGGTTATGGGGGGGCAGTCATACAATGTACCTCACGAATCACATCATCTTGCACAGCAGAGTATAGAACCATTATTTCCAAGGCCTCATAATACACAATACCTTTATCTCTTCTCAAAGCACATGTTTGGTTCTCGTATTGTCTTTTAATGTGAAAGGGTTAAACCAGAGGCATGAAATGTGATCTTATATCTGGCTAACAGCCTGTAATCCAGCAATGTACTTCCAAGGCCAGCGTTAAATCCGATTTCATTAGCAATGCACACAGATCCTGCTATGACTGGAATGGACGGCACATATTTTAGCATACAGTAGATAACTCTTTAACTACCAGGTGACTGCCAGCTATCACTCCAGAGGATATTGCTTCATGCCAGAGGATGTTTAACCCATTATTCGGCATATTGTATTGTTACCTCACATTGTTTATAGACTGAGCCCTATTATTCTGCATTGGCAACTAAAGCATTAGTTGGCTAACAATCCCTAGCTCAAACATGACGTTGCTTTTGGAGTGCTGGGACGGAGCCACAGGGGTTAATGTCCCTTAGACTGCTCTGATTTTAATGATTTGGTCAAAAGTAATGTAGAAAGAACTGTTGTGATGCACGCTGAATCGGAAGTACACAACTGGGTGCCAACCCGAAGACAGGACCACTCTTCAATCAGTCCCAGAACAATCAACACAACAATATATAAACTCAGAAGCACACCATGAAATAAAAAAATCTTTGTTGAAAAACAACATAAACACACAACACTAGTAAATCAAGTAAATTAATTAGCAACACAATTCATATGTTTGCCATAATCACCAAAGGAATAAAAAGGTAGAATCAGTATGACGGGCCCACAAGTATCTAAGAAGACGCTCAGAAATAATATATATATATACAGGTGAAACTCAGAAAATTAGAATATGGTGCAAAAGTTCATTTAGTTCAGTAATGCAACTTAAAAGGGGAAACTAATATATGAGATAGACTCAGTTCAAGCCGTGATTTGTCATAATTGTGATGATTATGGCTACAGCTCATGTTTACCCCAAATCTACAATCTCAGAAAATTAGAATATTGTGAAAAGGTGCAATATTCTAGGCTCAAAGTGTCCCACTCTAATCAGCTAATTCAGCCATAACACCTGCAAAGGGTTCCTGAGCCTTTAAATGGTCTCTCAGTCTGGTTCAGTAGCAATCACAATCATGGGAAAGCCTGCTGACCTGACTGTTGTGCAGAAAACCATCATTGACCCCCTCCATAAGGAGGGAAAGCCTCAAAAGGTCATTGCAAAAGAATTTGGATGTTCCCAAAGTGCTGTATCAAAGCACATTAATAGAAAGTTATGTGGAAGGGAAAGTGTGGTAGAAAAAGGTGCAAAAGCAGCAGGGATGACCGCAGCCTGGAGAGGATTGTCAGGAAAAGGCCATTCAAAAGTGTTGGGGACTTTCACAAGGAGTGGACTGAGACTGGAGTCAGTGCATCAAGAGCCACCACACACAGACAAATTCTAGACATGGGCTTCAAATGTCGTACTCCTCTTGTCAAGCCGCTCCTGAACAACAAACAACGTCCGAAGCGTCTGTAGCGCTGTGTTTAAACTCTTACTGTGGCAGTACCTATTTTTGGCCAGCGGAGGGAGACAAGCGCGATCAGAGACACTGAACATTGGGACTACATTTCCCGGCGTGCTTTGCAAACAGACAGGAAGTAGGTGGGACACAGATGCGGTACATCCTGAGCCTCGTGGAGAACGCGCCAGAGCGCGCCAGGGAGTGCATGGAAGAGGACGCAGTGCTGCAGAGCGGAATCGTGACCAGGCCGGAGCGCAAGTGTGGCCTATCAGGAATCGAGTGGGGTTATCCTGCCTTGCCAGAAGGAGCCTTACCCACTGGCCATCACCACCAAGTGTATTCCAGACAAGCTGAGGACCCCGAGTGAGGAGTACCGCGAGTCCAACGGATGGGAGAGCAGGCGGTAGCTGGACAAGTCCGGGCCGGAGCACAGAGAGCCTGAATATCGATCCAATAGCCGGTATCCCAGCGCGGAGACAAGCGGAGAGACGTCCTGGGTCAGCGGAGCCTTGGTGATCAGCGGATGGGTGAGAGGCCTCCAAGGCCGTTTCCACAAAAGTTCAAGCACGCTGTTGTTTATTTCTGAAACCCACAGGGCCCCAACTTGACTAGTCGAAGACATCGCTTAAAAGATTCACTGGCCAGTTGAATAGTACCCGAGTACCATAACACACACATACACTCACAATTCGGGACTTAACCTGTTCGGGACTCACTCCTTAGTATCCGAAAAAGGGGAAAAGATTCACATCTTATTTTATTTTCCGCTGCGCGTTTCTCGTAATTACGAAGCATTGTATTTTTCTGCTGGGTCGCGTTTTTCCAGAAATACGAAGTCTCGCATTTCTTTTTTTCCCGCTGCGCGTTTACCGCAATACGAAATACTGTAAATATATTTACGAACACCGTGTCTCATTATATGCCTTTTACTTCAGTAAACTATATAATTTATAAAATCCACAACGGTGCTGGAGTATATTTATTCCCTAGTGCGGGGAGACTGACCCGAGGTTCAATTTCAGCGGCTCCTCCAGGATTGAGCGCTACACGTCTTACCTGGGCTAAATATAAACAGACCTGGTCTGTTGCTCAGTGGTCCAAAGTCCTCTTTTCTGATGAGAGCAACTTTTGCATCTCATTTGGAAACCAAGGACCCAGAGTATGAAGGAAGAATGGAGAGGCACACGCTGCAAGATGCTTGAAGTCCAGTGTGAGGTTTCCACAGTCTGTGTTCATTTGGGGAGTCATGTCATCTGCTGGTGTTGGTCCACTGTGCTTCATTAAGTCCAGGGTCAATGCAGCCGTCTACCAGGAGATTTTGGAGCACTTCATGCTTCCTTCTGCAGACAAGCTTTATGGGGATGCTGACTTCATTTTCCAGCAGGACTTGACACCTGCCCACACTGCCAAAAGCACCAAAACCTGGTTCAATGACCGTGGGATTACTGTTCTTGATTGGCCAGCAAACTTGCCTGACCGGAGCCCCATAGAGAATCTATGGGGCATTGCCGAGAGACATGAGACCGAACAATGCAGAAGAGCTGAAGGCCGCTATTGAAGCATCCTGGTCTTCCATAACAGCTCAGCAGGGCCATAGGCTGATAGCTTCCATGCCACATTGCCACATTGAGGCAGTAATTGCTGCAAAAGGGGCCCAAACCAAGTACTGAGTACATATGCAGCTTATACTTTTCAGAGGTCCCATATTGTTCTATGTACAATCCTTGTTTTAATGATTGCATGGAATATTCTCATTTTCTGAGATTGTGGATTTGGGGTTTTCATGAGCTGTAACCATAATCATCACAATTCTGACAAATCACAGCTTGAACTATCTTGCTTTGCATGTAATGAGTCTCATATATTAGTTTCATATATTAGTTTCACCTTTTAAGTTGCATTACTGAAATAAATTAACTATTGCACGATATTCTAATTTTTCAAGTTTCACATGTAACACACCTTGCTGTGTGGGTTTATATATATATATATTATATATTATTTCTGAGCGTCTTCTTACATGCTTGTGCGCCCATCATACTGATTCTACCTTTTTTTTCCTTTTGTGACTATGGCAAACATATGAATTGTGTTGCTAATTCATTTACTTGAGTTACTAGTGTTGTGTGTTTGTGTTGTTTTTCAATAAAGATTTTTTTTTTCATTTCATGGTTTATATATTGGTCAAAAGTAATGCCACATACAAACACACTCAGTTGTAATAATGTTACAGAGGTGGCGTCCTTTCAGTAGGATACCTTTACCGATGGACCGTGACACAATATGTTCTCTGCTCCTTCTTCAACATGTGCCTGCCATGTGAAATATACTTTCCATAGCTCATTTCAGACCAAAACACAAAACATGTGATGTGGTGTCTGCTATATCAAATAATACTTAAAGCAGTTATTGGAGGCGGCCATCTTGGGCACAATATCTATTTCCCCTGGCCAAACTACAGTACATAGAGTAGTTATTGATGGCAGCCATCTTGGTCCTGATATCCGTTTCCCCTAGCCAAACTACAGTATATAGAGTAGTTATTGGTGGCAGCCATCTTGGTCATGATAACCTTTTCACCTAGCCAAACTACAGTACATATAGTAGTTATTGGTGGCAGCCATCTTGGGCACGATATCTATTTCCCCAGGCAAACTACAGTACGTAGAGTAGTTATTAGTGGCAGCCATCTAGGGCACATTATCCATTTCCCCTGGCCAAACTACAGTACATATAGCAGTTACTGGAGGCGGCAATCTTGGGCACAATATCCATTTCCCCTAGGCAAACTACAGTACATAGAATAGTTATTGGTAGCAGCCATCTTGGACATGATATCCGTTTCCCCTAGCCAAACTACTGTACATATAGCAGTTATTGGAGGCGACCATCTTGGGCACAACATCCATTTCCCCTAGGCAAACTACAGTACACAGAACAGGTATTGGTGGCAGCCATCTTGCGCATGATATCTATTTCCCCTAGGCCAGGGGTCTGCAACCTTAAACATTCAAAGAGCCATTTGGACCCGTTTCCTGTAAAAAAGAAAACACTGGGAGCCGCAAACCCCTTTTGGCATCTAAAATGTAGATAACACTGCATATATTGCTTTTTACCTTTATTTTATGGGGTGGGGAGGGGTACTCTAAACATTTAATATTTTTTTTAAAATCATTTTAAGCCCACACAAGGCAGGCAATCGCCATGTCAATCATATATTTTTTTTTATTTCAAATTAATTACAGTTACAAGCATTTATAAAGCGCCAACAAATTCCGTAGCGCTGTACAGTGGGAGAGCAGAACATAAATGCATTCACAAAACACACAGAACAGTAGGAGAGAGGGCCCTGCTCAAGAGCTGAATGTCATTTATTTATAATTATTACATACATATTGTAGCGCTGGGTTTAATTCCCTGTCGTGGCAGTACCTATTTTTGGCCACCGGAGGGAGACAGCGCGATGAGAGACATTGAACATTGGGACTACATTTCCCGGCATGCTTTCGGAGCGGACACAGGAAGTGGGTGGGACACAGAGACTTAGATCCTGAGCCTCGTGGGGAGAGAGCTGGCAGAGCGCGCCAGGGAGTGAGAGGAGCAAGACGTAGAAGAGCAGAACGAGACAGTGACTAGGCCGGAGCGCAGCTGGGGCCTGACAGAGTTACAGACCGGGTTATTCAGCCTTACCAGAGGAAGACCCAGAGATTCGCAAGACTACCCACGCTGATACTGCGGAAGCTGGAAGACCCCGAGTTAGGAACACCGCAGATCGATCGGACAGGGAGAGCAGGCGGTGAGCTGGACATCTTGCAGCAGCTACAGAAAGGCAAGACAGCGGATCTGGTAGCCCAGAGAATCCCAGCCAAGATCGAGCAGAGAGACGTCCCTGGTCAAGCGGAGCACCAAGTATCTGGCGGATGGGTGAGAGGCCTTCCAGGCCGTTTGTGAATAAAGAAAGCACGCTGCTGTTTGTTTCCAAAACCCACAGGGCCCCAACTTGACTAGTCGAAGATACCTCATAAGCAATTCACTGACCAGTTGAATATTGTACCCGGGTACCATAACACACACACTTACATTCTGGGACATAACCTGTGCGGGACTCACTCCCCAGACACAAAAGGGGGTTAAAGATTTATTTTCCTTTTTTTTCTTTTCCGCTGCGCGTTTCTCGAATTACGAAGCCTTGTATTTTCTCTTTTACGCTGCGCGTTTCTCGAATTACGAAGCATCGTATTTCTTTTCCGCTGCGCGTTCTCCGCATTACGAAGTACTGTAAATATATATATGAACACCATGTTATTCATTATATGCCATTTATTCTAGTAAACTATATAATTTATAAAATCCACAACGGTGCTGGAGTATATTTATTCCCTAGTGCGGGGAGACTGACCCGAGGTTCAATTTCAGCGGCTCCTCCGGGAGTGAGCGCTACACGTGGGGGCTCGTTTTCGGGATCCAGTCTCTGGAAAAACCGCATCTAAAGGGTTAAATATGGATCCAGACACTGCTGCCGAATGGTGTGAGGAGCACAGTAGTCAGTTAGAATTGTGTATAGTCATGGATATTCCCGCAGACAATTGGGCCGAAGATCAGATTCGCCAGGCCGTGGCCGCGCTGACACCAGATCATCGGGGGTTAATCCTGGACATTAAAGAGAACCCAGATACCTCTCACACGTATGTTCTTTTTGAGTGGAGAAAGGGTGTTCCAGAGTGTTTACAGGGCGCGAGCGTGAAGCTGACCGATGAGGTGGAAGTCCAACTGATTCAGCCAAGTGTGCCACGTGGCAAATCCGCAAGTGTTCCCGCGCCCAGTCCGTTGGCCATGATCGGGCCTGAATTTATAGTGGCTATTGGAGATTTGCTGGCTAAGTGTCAGAGAACAAGCCCTCCGCACACTAACTTTGGTTATCGACGGTTGAGAAATTTTACAGGAAACGTACCAACTCCGGCGGGAGAAGAAACCTTCGAAGAATGGGTGGAACAGGTGATGCAGGCTCTGGATGAGTGGGACGTCCCTGAAGCCCAGAAAAAGCAAAGGATCACCGAGAGCTTAAAGTGACCTGCGTCAGAAGCTGTAAGAAACCTAAAATTGAGTAAGAAAGACTGCACTGCTTTAGATTATTTAAATGTTCTGGAGGAAGTTTTTGGGCGAACGGAAAAGGCTGCAGAGCTCGTATATCAGTATGAACACACCTACCAGCGGAAAGGTGAGAGAATGACCGAATATATGAGGCGCCTAGATAAGATTCTGCACCAGATACTCCTCAAGAAAGGGGCCGAACCGGCTGAAGTGGATAAGATCTGACTAAAACAGATCCTGAGGGGCTCTCAACCTCTAGATCCAGTGATGCTGCAGCTGAGAAGCAGAGCAGATAATAAGAACTGAAGTACCTGGAACTGATCCGAGCTGTCAGAGAGGAGGAGGCTTTACTGGAAGAAAAATTCTTCAGGCGAGGAGAAAGAGCTTACGCGCAACCTGTGAGGCATAACGACTGTTTTCAGCCTGAAAGTAACTCGTTGGATACCTACGGATCCGACGTGGATGAACAAGAGCATCTGATCGCTTTTAAATCCACAGAGAAGGCTGTCAAAGAATTAAACCTCTCTGCACAAGGCGAGTTGCGAAAAACTGTTAAGGAGGTACAAGAAGCTCAAGCTGAATTGCAACAGGCGCACGCGGAACTGTGCCGAGTATTGTTGAAGGTGAGGTGACAGAGATGCAGAAGTTCCTTACAGGCATGCAGACAACCGGAGTTGCTGTGGCGTCTAGCCAGGGTCCTTCAACCGAATCACAGCAGGCGACTGCGTCTCCGCTTTCTAAGAAGAGATGTTTTGGGCCACTTCCGCGCACAATGCAAAGGCCGAAAGCCTGAAGGGAATAGAGTTGAGGAGCTTTTGAAAGCCTTAGAAGGACTGTTATCTACCTCACCGGCGGGAAACGCCAGAGGACACAAGTGAAGGAGCAACCTAGTTGCCCGAACGTTGAAACCCGCTCCAAAAATCAAGCCAGGACTAAGAGGGCGAGAGGGCCCAAAGTCTGGCCAACTGCTGAGCCTGCCAGGACTGAAAGAGTCACTCCCTTAGCATCTGGACCTACGTCATGGGGAAGCAATGCACACCCAAAACCTACACGGGCCAAGAAGAAGGCCAGGGTACAACAAACTGGGTCTAAGTGTCCTGGTGCCACCACCAAGTTTCCTGACCAGCTGATAGGTCCTTCTCCTATTGTGCCAATCCAAGTGGAGGGAGTCTACACTAAAGCCCTGTTTGATTCAGGGGCTCAAGTGACATTGATCTACCGAGACTTCTATGAGAAACACTTGAAGCACATTCCTCTACAGAAATTGAAGGACCTGGAAATCTGGGGTATCGGAACGGAGAAACTCCCCTATGACGGGTATCTACAGGTGAAGTTGGAGATCGGATCCAAAGTCATCGGACAGTCCGGAGGTTGTGATGCATTGGCCATTGTGTGTCCTCGGCCTTCAGGGGCAAACAGGAGTTCCATGATAGTGGGGACGAATACTGATTTGGTGCAACGTCTCCTGACACCTATCGTATTGGAAGAAGGTTCTACTCAAGGAGTACACCCAATGTTACGTCCAGTCTATCAGAGGATGGTCGAAGAACAGAAGGCACCTGCCGAAGTGGGGCGCCTATGGAGATTCGAAGGAACAGAGAAGGTTCTGCAAGCAGGAGAAGTAGCGAGCTTCCGGGCTTCAGTCAAGTTGAACGGATCGCAACCAGGTCCCTATGTGGTACTGGAAACCGATTTTAATCATGGGAGTGAAGCCGGAGTCGAAGTAATTCCTGAAATAATCTCCTCTAAAGCTTTGAAAAGAACACGAGGAAGAGTCTCAGTCAGCGTGTGCAATGTGTCTGATTCTCCAGTAGTCCTTAAAGCACGAATGCCTATCGGGCAAGTAGCGTCCGCTATGCCTCTCTCTCCTACTGATTTAGGAGGGGGAGTGGATAAAGAGATTCCAGATGAAAGATTCTACCCCAAGGATGCTCCCATTTCACCTGAATGGAAGAAACGTCTTCAGTCTCAAGTTCTAAAGTGGAGAGAATTGTTCTCGAAAGATGAGTTCGACGTAGGCCTAGCTAAAAGTACTGAGCACCGCATTCGATTACAAGAAGACAAGCCGTTTCGTGAAAGGTCAAGACGAGTTCCGTTGGGAGACTTGGACGATCTGCGAGAACAGCTGAATGAACTGCAAAGAACCAAGGTGATCCAAGAGTCCAGGAGTCCATACGCATCTCCAATAGTGATGGTTCGGAAGAGGAATGGTTCTGTCCGCCTATGCATAGACTATCGCAGGCTGAATCGGAGAACCATCCCAGACCAATATGCTACTCCTCGGATAGAAGATGCCTTACAGTGTTTGTCTGGAGCAAAATGGTTTAGTGTACTAGACCAGCGAAGTGGGTATCACCAGATACCAATGCATCCTGAAGACAGAGAGAAGACTGCGTTCATCTGTCCACTGGGGTTCTTTGAATTCAACAGAATGCCTCAAGGCCTTACGGGGGCTCCAGCCACGTTCCAACGGTTAATGGAGAAGACAGTCGGGGACATGAATCTGATCGAAGTATTAGTGTACCTGGATGACATAATTGTGTTCGGGAAGACTCTGGAAGAACATGAGCAACGTTTGGAGAAGGTCTTGAAGAGGCTCCATGAAGAGGGGATTGAAACTGTCTCTGGAGAAATGTCAATTCTGCCTACCGTCTGTTACGTATTTGGGACATGTGGTCTCAGCAGAAGGTGTTTCAACAGATCCTCGGAAGTTGGAGGCCGTAGCTTCTTGGCCTAGACCCCGAAACGTCACTGAACTTAGATCTTTCTTGGGATTCGCAAAAATAGCTCAACCACTGAACAAACTCCTACAGAAGGAAAGCACAGAAGGCTGCAAGGTCTCTGACCGAAACCCGTCAGCTCCAGGACCAAGGAAAGCTCGAGAGTCCATACAGGGAGAATGGACTAGTCAATGTGAAGGTGCTTTCTTGAAGCTGAAAGAGAGTCTAACTCAAGCTCCTGTCTTGGCCTACGCGGACCCTCACAAGCCGTATGAGTTACATGTGGATGCCAGCAGAGAAGGTCTAGGAGGAGTCCTGTATCAAGAGTATGGTGGATTGCTGAGGCCTGTAGCGTACGTGAGCCGGAGCCTTACGCTTTCAGAGAAGAACTACCCTACCCACAAGTTGCAGGATTTCTCACGCGCAGCCCCCACTCTCTGGAACGCTCTCCCTCGTACTGTCAGACTTTCCCCTAACTTCTCTTCCTTCAAACGCTCCCTGAAAACATTCCTATTTAGGGAAGCCTACCACCCAACTCACTGACGCAACCATCAATCACTCTCACCTTACAGTCCTCTCCTCCTGTTTCCAACCCCAACCCTCCCAGATTGTGAGTTCCTATGGGAATAGGGCCCTCATCTCCTCCTGTACTGTTTGTCAAATGTTGTTCAATGTATTGTAACCCTGTCTATACTGTGCTTATTGTACAGCACTGCGGAATATGCTGGCGCTTTATAAATAAAGAATAATAATAATTATAATAATACCCACAAGTTGGAGTTCCTAGCCTTAAAGTGGGCAGTGGTAGACAAGTTAAAGGACTATCTGTATGGAGCTGAGTTTGTGATAAAGACGGATAACAATCCTCTTACCTATATTCTTACTACTGCGAAACTGGACGCAACGGGACATCGGTGGTTGGCCGCTCTGTCAGGGTTTCGGTTCAGCCTGAAGTATCGCCCTGGGGTGAATAATCGAGATGCTGATGCTTTGTCGAGAAGACCCTACGCTGCAGAATGGACTCAGTTAACTCCAGACGGGGTCCAAGCTTTGTGTCAAGGAGCAGAGCGCCGGGTCAAGGGAGGGATTGAAGCGGAGGCCATAGGAGTCATGACTGCGGCTGTTCCGGAGTTCTACTGCAACCCTACGCAATTGAGGGATGAAAGTCTACCTACCTTTTCAAACCAGGACCTGAAAGCTGATCAGGCCAGAGACCCTTTAATTTCGTTAACCATAAAGGCCCTAACTGCAAACCAGCGTGAAATTCTACTGACCAATTCCCCAGAGGGAGCCAGATTGGTCTACAAAGAGTGGGAACGGTTGAAGATGTTGGATGGGGTGGTCTACCGAAGGGGCCCCTCAACCAATGCTGAAGAGACCCAACAGTTATTCCTTCCCACTAAACATAGGGAGAGTGTGCTGCGATCGCTACATGAGCATGGACATTTGGGCGCTGAAAGGACTTTTAAGCTGGTGCGAGACAGGTTCTATTGGCCTTGCATGAGAGCTGAAGTAAAAAGTTATTGCCATTCATGTCTGAGGTGTATTCAGAGGAAGACCCTACCGACCCGAACCGCTCCAATGAGCCATCTGCAGAGTCAGGGACCCATGGATTTGGTGTGTATTGACTTCCTGTGCTTAGAGCCGGATGCTAGTGGGCAAGGGAATATTCTAGTAGTGACTGATCACTTCACACGTTACGCCCAAGCCTTTTCCACGAAAGACCAACGCGCTCCGACAGTAGTAAAGGTTCTGATGAAGTTCTTTGTTCACTACGGCCTACCAAGGAGAATACACTCTGATCAGGGTAGAGACTTTGAAAGCCGACTTGTTGGGCAATTGTTGGAACTGTTGGGAATCCAAAAGACCCGAACTACACCATATCACCCTCAAGGTGATGCTCAGCCTGAAAGGTTTAATCACACGCTGCTAAATATGCTGGTGACATTGTCAAACACAGAGAAGCAGAGTTGGAGTCGTCACATAGCTACTCTGGTGCATGCATATAACAGTACGGAGAGTGACGCCAATGGATACTCACCATACCGTCTTATGTTCGGAAGAGAAGCTCGACTGCCGGTTGATTTGGCGTTTGGGTTATCTCTAGACCAGACGTCGGTAGCTTCCCATAGAAATTACGTGGATAGACTTCGAAAGAATCTGGCCTCTGCGTTTGAACAGGCCCGTTTGACCTCAGGAAACAGGGAGCAAAGGAACAAAAGGAACTATGACTTGAAAGTTCGGATACAGGATCTACAACCCGGTGATAGGGTTTTGTTGAAGAACTTGGGTGCTGCTGCGAGGCAAAAGTTGGCGGATAGATGGAGTTCTCAAGTCTACATTGTCTGCAAGCAACTGCCGGGTCTGCCGTAGTATCAAATCCGGCCGGATGGAAAGGATTTTTTCTTAAGAATTGGCACCGGAATCATTTGTTACCTTTGAGAGAGGCTGTGAGGATGCCAGTTGGGGACGAACTTTCTCTGCCAAATCCGCCTGCTCCACGTTTGCCTCCCGTTACTCGATCTCAGCAGACCCGGGCTGTCGAAGAGAGCGAAAGGGACAGTGAGGAAGAGAGTTTTTGTCTGGACTGGATGCGCTCACCGGAGCCTGAAGAGGTTATCGCGATTCCTGAACGATGGGAAAGTAATTTGAGGCCTGAAGCTCCTGAATTTCAGTTAGAAGTTCCTGAGACTATTGCAATCCCTGTAGTTCCTGAAGTCGAATCTTATGACTACAGTTCTATGCCTTCACTGGAAGGATCATACTCGGAAGAGATGGCTGCTCCAGTGGTAGAAATAAGAACAGAACCAGCGCCTATAGTACTTCCACCTGAAGAGGAACTGATTGAGCCAGAACCAAAACGCTCTGTTCCACCGCCCCAGCGACTCACCTACGACTCACCAGGACATAGCACTGAAGAGGCCGTCACCACAGTGCGAAGGTTGCCCGAAGTGTCTGCTATGTTAGCTGAGGTAGCCCAAAGCATGAGTCAACTTGAGGAAGTGTATATAACCCACTGTATGCTTGCTGCTGAGCCTGTATATGTTACCTAAACTGTGTTGAAATGTAATGCAACTGTTGTACCTCCTTGGAGAGACCCAAGAGTTCTAGGAGGGGGAGAGTGTAGCGCTGGGTTTAATTCCCTGTCGTGGCAGTACCTATTTTTGGCCACCGGAGGGAGACAGCGCGATGAGAGACATTGAACATTGGGACTACATTTCCCGGCATGCTTTCGGAGCGGACACAGGAAGTGGGTGGGACACAGAGACTTAGATCCTGAGACTCGTGGAGAGAGCTGGCAGAGCGCGCCAGGGAGTGAGAGGAGCAAGACGCAGTGCAGCAGAACGAGACAGTGACTAGGCCGGAGCGCAGCTGGGGCCTGACAGAGTTACAGACCGGGTTATTCAGCCTTACCAGAGGAAGACCCAGAGATTCGCAAGACTACCCACGCTGATACTGCGGAAGCTGGAAGACCCCGAGTTAGGAGCACCGCAGATTGATCGGACAGGGAGAGCAGGCGGTGAGCTGGACATCTTGCAGCAGCTACAGAAAGGCAAGACAGCGGATCCGGTAGCCCAGAGAATCCCAGCCAAGATCGAGCGGAGAGACGTCCCGGGTCAAGCGGAGCACCAAGTATCTGGCGGATGGGTGAGAGGCCTTCCAGGCCGTTTGTGAATAAAGAAAGCACGCTGCTGTTTGTTTCCAAAACCCACAGGGCCCCAACTTGACTAGTCGAAGATACCCCATAAGCAATTCACTGGCCAGTTGAATATTGTACCCGGGTACCATAACACACACACTTACATTCTGGGACATAACCTGTGCGGGACTCACTCCCCAGACACAAAAGGGGGTTAAAGATTTATTTTCCTTTTTTTTCTTTTCCGCTGCGCGTTTCTCGAATTACGAAGCCTTGTATTTTCTCTTTTCCGCTGCGCGCTTCCCGAATTACGAAGCATCGTATTTCTTTTCCGCTGCGCGTTCTCCGCATTACGAAGTACTGTAAATATATATACGAACACCGTGTTATTCATTATATGCCATTTATTCTAGTAAACTATATAATTTATAAAATCCACAACGGTGCTGGAGTATATTTATTCCCTAGTGCGGGGAGACTGACCCGAGGTTCAATTTCAGCGGCTCCTCCGGGAGTGAGCGCTACAATATATATATATATAATAACCCCTACAGCCCCCCATATATAATACTGCCCAGGTCCCCACATATCTAATAACCCCCAGGCCCCTCCATGTATTAATTAATAATCCCCAGGCCCCCCATGTATTAATAATCCCCAGGTCCCCATGTATTAATTCATAATCCCCAGGTCCCCCCATGTATTAATTCATAGTCCCCAGGCCCCCCATGTATTAATTAATAATCCCCAGGTCCCCCCATGTATTACTTAATAATCCCCAGGGCCCCCCTTGTTTTAATTAATAATCCCCAGGTCCCCCCATGTATTAATTAATAATCCCCAGGTCCCCCCATGTATTAATAATCCCCAGGTCCCCCCATGTATTAATTAATAATCCACAGGTCCCCCCCATGTATTAATTCATAATCCCCAGGTCTCCCCCATGTATTAATTCATAATCCCCAGGTCCCCCCCATGTTTTAATTAATAATCCCCAGGTCCCCCCATGTATTAATTAATAATCCCCAGGTCCCCCATGTATTAATAATCCCCAGGTCCCCATGTATTAATTCATAATCCCCAGGTCCCCCCATGTATTAATTAATAATCCCCAGGTCCCCCCATGTATTAATTAATAATCCCCAGGTCCCCCCATGTATTAATTAATTAATAATCCCCAGGTCCCCCCATGTATTACTTAATAATCCCCAGGGCCCACCATGTATTAATTCATAATCCCCAGGTCCCACCATGTATTAATTCATAATCCCCAGGTCCCCCCATGTATTAATTCATAATCCCCAGGTCCCCCCCATGTATTAATTCATAATCCCCAGGTCCCCCCATGTATTAATTAATAATCCCCAGGTCCCCCCCATGTATTAATTAATAATCCCCAGGTCCCCCATGTATTAATAATCCCCAGGTCCCCCCATGTATTAATTAATAATCCCCAGGTCCCCCCATGTATTACTTAATAATCCCCTGGGCCCCCATGTATTAATTCATAATCCCCAGGTCCCCACCATGTATTAATTCATAATCCCCAGGTCCCCCCCATGTATTAATTCATAATCCCCAGGTCCCCCCCATGTTTTAATTAATAATACCCAGGTCCCCCCATGTATTAATTAATAATCCACAGGTCCCCCCATGTATTAATTAATTAATAATCCCCAGGTCCCCCCATGTATTATTTAATAATCCCCAGGGCCCCCCATGTATTAATTCATAATCCCCAGTTCCCACCATGTATTAATTCATAATCCCCAGGTCCCCCCCATGTATTAATTCATAATCCCCAGGTCCCCCATGTATTAATAATCCCCAGGTCCCCCCCATGTATTAATTAATAATCCCCAGGTCCCCCCATGTATTAATAATCCCCAGGTCCCCCCATTAATTAATAATCCCCAGGTCCCCCCATGTATTAATAATCCACAGGTCCCCCCATGTATTAATTCATAATCCCCAGGTCCCCCCCATGTATTAATTCATAATCCCCAGGTCCCCCCCATGTATTAATTCATAATCCCCAGGTCCCCATGTATTAATTAATAATCCCCAGGTCCCCCATGTATTAATAATCCCCAGGTCCCCATGTATTAATTCATAATCCCCAGGTCCCCCCATGTATTAATAATCCCAGGTCCCCCCATGTATTAATTCATAATCCCCAGTTCCCACTATGTATTAATTCATAATCCCCAGGTCCCCCCATGTATTAATTCATAATCCCCAGGTCCCCCCATGTATTAATAATCCCAGGTCCCCCCCATGTATTAATTATAATCCCCAGGTCCCCCCATGTATTAATAATCCCCAGGTCCCCCCATTAATTAATAATCCCCAGGTCCCCCATGTATTAATAATCCCCAGGTCCCCCATGTATTAATAATCCCCAGGTCCCCCATGTATTAATTAATAATCCACAGGTCCCCTCATGTATTAATTCATAATCCCCAGGTCCCCCCATGTATTAATTCATAATCCCCAGGTCCCCCCCATGTATTAATTCATAATCCCCAGGTCCCCCCCATGTTTTAATTCATAATCCCCAGGTCCCCCCCATGTTTTAATTAATAATCCCCAGGTCCCCCCCATGTATTAATTAATAATCCCCAGGTCCCCCATGTATTAATAATCCCCAGGTCCCCATGTATTAATTCATAATCCCCAGGTCCCCCCATGTATTAATAATCCCCAGGTCCCCCCATGTATTAATTCATAATCCCCAGGTCCCCCCATGTATTAATTCATAATCCCCAGGTCCCCCCATGTATTAATAATCCCCAGGTCCCCCCATGTATTAATTAATAATCCCCAGGTCCCCCCCATGTATTAATAATCCCCAGGTCCCCCCATTAATTAATAATCCCCAGGTCCCCCCATGTATTAATAATCCCCAGGTCCCCCATGTATTAATAATCCACAGGTCCCCCCATGTATTAATTAATAATCCACAGGTCCCCTCATGTATTAATTAATAATCCCCAGGTCCCCCCATGTATTAATTAATAATCCCCAGGTCCCCCCATGTATTAATTAATAATCCACAGGTCCCCTCATGTATTAATTAATAATCCCCAGGTCCCCCCATGTATTAATTAATAATCCCCAGGTCCTCCCCCATGTATTAATAATCCCCAGGTCCCCCCAAGTATTAATTAATAACTCCTAGGCCCCCAAGTACCTCGTTTCCACTCTTCTTTTCTGGTGCGTGGTGGCTCTCAATCATGTGAAGGGGGCAGGATTATCCCTGCTCCCCTCACTCTCTATTGTTCAGCCACCACGAGCCGGAGTCTTCCATCACGCTGCATCCAGAGCAAGCACACAGAGTGATGATGGTGATGGATCAGACAGACAGTGGCCGACGGAGTCTGGGGAAACTCCGGGTTGGGGATGGCTGTGCCCTAGCAGGATCGTCGGCCTGGGAGTCGCAGCAGAGCGATGAAAGAGCCGCATGCGGCTCCGGAGCCACAGGTTGCAGACCCCTGCCCTAGGCAAACTACAGTACATAGAGTAGTTACTGGAGATGGCCACCTTGGATTGCATCCCCACATTCAACTCTTTGATGCCAGCTTGGAAAAAAAAGTAACACAATATTGCAAAAAGTATGTGACACAAGAAGCCAAACTAGTATTGCTGTGTAAGAGGTTCTCCTGTGCATGAAGGAGGAAATGTTTCTTTTAACTCTCTGATGAAGTTATAGAGCAGTGTTTCCCATCCATGGTCCTCAGGTCCCCCTATCAGGTCAGGTTTGCCAGATATGTGAAGCATAGCACAGGTGATATGATTTGCTGCTCAGTGATTGCAGGATTCAGTTTGTATTTCCCCAAGGGAATCCTTAGTTGGGAAGCACTGTCATCGAAGTTAGTTGTAACGGTAGCTCAGTTTTATAAATAGCTTTTCCTATAAGATACATGTTGCTACTGATTTCTAGGCAAGTTTTCAGTAGCCATTTGTTGGTTTGTTTGTCCTACCTCTATTTTCCTGCTCGCCTTCCCTCTTTCACAAGGTTTGGTCTTCATTTCTCTGACAGAGAGGTAGATCATTCCTATTGATATCCCCATTGCCCTTGCACCCATCTTTTAAATAATAGGCTGTAATGAGCTTACGAATCATATTGCTACAAGAGCATAACACTAATTAATTACAAACTTACCTCTCACAGAGGTTCTAAAAATATATAATGAAACATCATGGTGTCAATTTCCTATGTAAAAATAAATGCACAGAATATTGAATCTAGAACAGAGCTGTCAAACTCACGGTACCCCTGATGTTGATGACAATTCCCAGAATTCTTTCAATGCAATAGATAGCCAAGGATATCATGGGAGTTGTATTTCAGAAACATCAGGGGGGCCAGAGTTTGACAGCCCTGGTATAGTGCATTCATACCCTATTTGCCTTTTAGACAGGGAACTTTCACCAAACCATTCTCTTTCCACAGCATACACACACAGACTGACCTCCAACTCTCTCCCAACCCTCCTGCCCACTCAGGCTCGGCCCCTAATTTCAGCTCTCCTTTCCAGCTGTCTCCACTTCTCTCTCTAATCACTCTTACTAAGCCAAAGCTTCTGGTCCTTCACATGCAATCCCTAATGGCCACCAGTTTCACCTTCCCTCTGCTCCCATTTGTTTCAGTTACCCCCGTCCCTTAGATTGTAAACTCATGGGATGTCTGCCTGTGCACTTGGTATAAAGTGCTGTATTGCCTGGACAGTTATCCTACAGGCAGGGTTGTCTTTCCTTTTGTATCATGTACGTCTCCTGTTTGTGCTTCCCCATTGTAAAGCACTACGGAATCTGTCGGTGCTGTATAAGTACTTGTAAAATGTACATTTTGACAATTTTTGCAACTGACTGTGCTAAAACACAATGATTACAAGACATCTATGTGTTCTGGACATGTACAATGGGTGTTGGATAGAGGCATTCACTTATGTTGTCGAAGATATATCAAATAAGAAACTTATACGAGATATAAATATCAATCGTCTATATTTCCTAGAAATTCTCCTAAATTCTATTAATTGTATGTGTTTTGCTTTAAAAAATATAATAATCAACAACCGAATAAAAACATATATATATTTATTACGTATACAAAAAAGTTTCAAATCTCATTTCATAAACAAAGATTTATAAACAACAACAACATCCATCCATCAGCACATAGATTACTAGCTTCCCAATATATGTATCTCCTGTTAGTAACTAGGGATGAGCTGTTCGGGTTCGGACGGTTCGGGGTTCGACCCGAACTTAGCCTGTTCGAGCAGATCGCGAACCCCGAACATTTCCGGGTGTTCGCCGCATGTTCGACCACAATGGACCACAATGCATTTTCCCACTGGCTGAAGCTCGTAATTGGCTACAGCCTTGCACCTGACCACAGGTCTGGTGCAAGACTGGTTGAACACTATGCCAATCACCGCTCAGAGTTCTGATTGGGCAAATTGTGCAGCGCTTCTGCACGCATTTCAGAGGAGATTTCAAAGAAGATAGTTGTGTGTGTTGTTACTGCCGGTCTGCCATGCTACTGGGGGGGTCTCATTTCGACCAAATATCAGGGAATTTAGGTGATGTGTGTCTTGTCACTGTGCCAGCAAGTTTTTTTGGGGTTTACAACTTTATTTAAAACATTTGTGTACCAGCACGTGGAAGACAATGTTATCCAGTCATTGGGAAAGGCAGTCAGCAGCAAGGTGCATGTCACTTTAGACATGTGGTCCAGCAAGCATGGACAGGGTCGTTACATTTCCTTCACGGCACACTGGGTAACTCTGATTGCAGCTGGGAGGGATCCAAGACGGGGCTCTGTGCTGGAGCTTGTTCATCCACCACGCCTCCAGAAAGCTGCTTGTATGAGGTCTGTCTGCTCCACCACCCCCACCTCTTCCTCCTCTTCCTCCTCCTCCTCCTCCTCCTCCTCCTCCTTCTCTGTCTCTGGCGAAGTGGCAGTTAAACCCACGCCTGACAGGGTCTACGCAATGGCTCAAGCAAAAAGATGCCATACTGTGCTTGAGCTGGTTTGTTTAGGGGACAGGAGCCACACCGGGTCAGAAATGTTGTCAGCTCTGCAGGGGCAGGTGCAGAGATGGTTTACACCACGCCAGCTTGAGCTGAGAATGATCGTCTGCGATAATGGCAGCAACCTTCTCTCCGCCCTACACAAGGGTAAATTGACGCATGTACCATGCCTAGCACACGTCCTAAATCTGGTGGTACAGCGTTTCCTAACCAAGTACCCAGGGCTGCCAGAGCTTCTCATCCAGGCCAGAAAAGTCTGCAGCCACTTCAGACGGTCATTCCCAGCAAGCGTCCCCTGGCAGAAATTCAAAGAGAATTCCACCTTCCCACAAACCGTCTGATCTGTGACATGCCCACCAGGTGGAACTCGACATTAGCAATGCTGCAGCGTCTGCACAAGCAGCAGAGGGCCATCAACGAGTACCTGTGTGAGTATGGCACAAGGACAGGTTCAGGTCAACTTGGTTTCCCCCCCCGCAGTGGCTGATGATCAAGGATGCATGCACTGTACTGTCACCATTTTAGGAGGCAACGAGGATGGTGAGCAGGGATAGTGCATGCATCAGTGACACAATTCCTTTAGTGTTCCTGCTGGAGCACACTCTGCGGGGAATTGTAGATGTGGCTCTAGAGGCAGAGCAGCGGGAGGAAGAGGACGCCTTCCCTAGCTCTCAAGGCCCCAGTCTTTCCGCAGACAGCAATCCAGCGGGTCCTACTCAGATCAGACAGGAGGAGGAGGAGGAGGACTATTTAAGTAGTGGGGCATTGAAGGTGGGGATTCCTCAAGGCAGGGTTTTGTGTGCCCAGAAACAGAAGGGCTTGTGCGTGGCTGGGAGGAGGAAGTGCACGATACGGTCATCCTCATTGACCAGGAAGACTCGGCAGCTAATGCCACCTCCAACCTACGCTGCATGGGCTCCCTAATGATGCAAAGCCTGCTAAAGGACCCCAGGATTCGTGCTATCAAGGAGAGGGATCATTACTGGTTGGCAACCCTTCTTGATCCACGATACAAGGGGAAAGTTGCAGAGCTCATCCTGCCCACACAGAGGGAGCACAGGATGACAAAACTTGAGGACGCTCTAAAGCGAAACTTGTGTAACAACTTTCCAGGCACTGTTAGATTACCAAGTGCAGAATAGATAGATAGATCGGGTATGTCTTCTGCATGCACAAAACCTCCAGCACTGAACTCTTCCACAATACCACAAAAGGGTTACGGTGTGAATGCACTTGCTGCCATGAAAGGCACAATATTTGGCTGCACTGACGCCTGTGCCAGATTTATATCATTTTAATTTTTTGAACAGCAGGGTCCAACCCTGCACTCTTCCACAATACTACAGAGGGGTTACTGTATGATGATACTTGCTGGCCTGGCACCAAAGGCACAATATCTGGGTGCACTGACGCCCATTACCAGATCAAAAACTTTTCAATATAGGACCACATGGTCCACCACTGCACTCTTCCACAATACCACAGAGGGGTTAGGCTAGGGTCAGATGAGTGCATTGTCTACGGACTGTGCATCCGTGCAGTACGGACATACTTACTGACTGACGACAAGGTAGTGGCCACACACAAGCGGTTTTTTTCACTGACGTATTTTTTGACTGATGTAGCAGGGAAAATAAATTACAATGAAAGAACATTCTGTCCGTCAAAAATGCTGGACGTATAAATGCAGTCCGTCTGACCTTGTTGCATCACTCACACACAAAGCTATGCGGATGTTGTGGACGTGGCTCACTCTGCATGTCCATTCTAGCAGTATTACGTTCTTGCCTAACCTGCGTCCGTTTGCAGCGTCCGTCAGCCCCCGCACTTCTGTGCGGACGTACTTCGTGTGTGGGGCTCCATTTAACACAATTGTATGCTATCACGGACTTACTTATGTGCGGGCAACACGGACGTTAACACTGCGTTCGTCTGACCCCAGCCTTACTGTATGATGATTCTTGATGGCCTGGCATTAAAGGCACAATATCTGGGTGCACTGACGCCCATTACCACCAGATCAAAAACTTTTCAATATAGGACCGCATGGTCCACCCCTGCACTCTTCCACCATAACACAGAGGGGTTACTGTATGATGATACTTGATGGCCTGGCATTAAAGGCACAATATCTGGGTGCACTAACGCCCATTAACAGATAAAAAAAAAAATTCAATATAGGACCAACCACATGGTCCACCCCTGAACTCTTACACAATACTACAGAGGGGTTACTGTATGATGATACTTGATGGCCTGCCATTAAAGGCACAATATCTGGGTGCACTGATGCCCATTACCAGATCAAAAACTTTTCAATATAGAACCACATGGTCCATCCCTGCACTCTTCCACCATACCACAGAGGGGTTACTGTATGATGATACTTGCTGGCCTGGCAGTCTTGCACCAAAGGCAGAATATCTGGGTGCACTGACGCCCATTCCCAGATTCATATCTTTTTAATATAGGACCGCATGGTCCACCCCTGCACTCTTCCACAATACCACAGAGGGGTTACTGTATGATAGTACTTGCATGCCTGGCACTAAAGCCACAATATCTGGGTGCACTGACACTGACGCCTGTATCAGATTCATATCCTCAGAGGGGTTACGGTGTGACGGCACTGTTGCCGACGCTAAAAGCCCAATTTTAAAGCACCTATTGTTACTTTCATCCAAAGCCTGCATAAGTTTCACAATAATTTAGCCAAAAAAAACACTAAACTTTTTCTGCGCGTCCTAAAATGTCTTTTCATACAGGCTGCCGCCCCAAGCAGTTTTTATGGATAGATTAAAGGAAAAGCATTTACCGTCATATGAAACGTCATTTTTTTGTTTTTAAGTGTTTTTATACATCCTAGAAATCCGCCACTTCACGGGCAGGTTATGGGGACCTCCTAGGCACGATATTTGAAGGAATTTTTGGTTTTTATTTTTAACCCTTATTTCATGGAAAACTCACTGTCCCTTTAAAAACGTTTTTTTTAAACTTTTTGTCCTTGTTTCCTGTCCCCCAGGGCACTACCCGGACCCCCATACACCTTTTATGGCAAATATGTAGCATATATGCCCTCTTGGAGGGCACTCTAAAAAACCAAATTTTCAGCCCCATTGACTTGCATGGGGGTTCGGGTTCGCGTTCGGTCCCGAACAAATGGGATGTTCGGGTTCGGGCTCGAACCGAACTCGTGGAGTGTTCGGCTCATCCCTATTAGTAACTGCATATATGATTAATATCATTTACTTTATCAGTTAGTAACTATACACAGATTGTTAATAAACATTTCTGCTTAACGAAAACAATTAACATGTATTTCCCAGCTAACCAATGTTTAACAACCTAGATCTTGTAGAGATATATGTATCTCTCTATGCTACGTGTATCAACAAAAGATGAACTATCACTTATTCTATTTCTAGAATAATAAGTAATAAAAACTTATTTAGTGAATCCTCCCCTAATATCGAGAATTAAGCTTCTAATCTTCTGCTTTTTATTTTGTAGTTGTATAATTCCTTGCTTATTAATTTCAATCACAGTAACTTCCAAATTCAATATATATATATATATATTTATGTATATACTATTGCAACAAATACTTTAGGATAAAATCCTTATATCCGATTCTTCTTCATATCTCTATCTGAAGATTTAGAAATATTTTGAAGACTCTGGATTTAACAGTACTTGAGATAAATCTCAATCTATTTCATTGCAAAATACACACTCATATATATATATTTCTTACATTAATCCCTTAATTTTGCTTTCTCATACATTACCTGTCCAAGATCTGGATTCAATATTTCTGCAGTTACAGCAGCAATATTCTTTGGATATAATGTATTGTTTTGGAATATGTGAAAATTATCAATGTCAGATAATCAATGCATGAGAGTTAGAATTGTGCATTCCCATGAGGGAAAATTTAGGTGTGGTCCTAATTAAGTGAGATGTAATATCCTGAATGCATTGTATGTCCTGTCCTGGAATGATCTGAATGACTGCAATGAACAGACACAGAATATTAAAGGTTATAATATTTAATATGTGGGTAAAAGCTTCTTGATCCAAGGAGAAATCTGACCGCCATTCTGGGGTCAAGAAGGAATTTTTTCCCAGTATGTTGCATATTGGCGAGCAATTCAGACTGGGTTTTTTGCCTTCTTTTGGATCAACAGCAGTAGGTTATGTGGGAGAGGCTGAACCCGATGGACGCATGTCTTTTTTCAGCCTATATAACTATGTAACTATGTAACTATGTAACAGTACATATCCAGTTATAGTAAATTTGACGTCACTGAAAATCTACCCCTTCATTTAAATATTACTTTCTCTATAGATTACCTTATATTTATTCTTAAAATATAATATTTACTATGCCTCAAGTTGGCAGTGTTGCTTTTCAAATATTTTTCACAAATTAATTTTTAATCCCTTATCCTAGATCAGAGGTCAATTCCACTATCTTATTTTGAACAAGGAACAACTATAGTTATTCCAGACAGTGCGTCTCGGGTTGTCAAATTTGATTTAATATCTCTCGTTATTTTTCCCATTTCGAAGATTTTAAAATACTTCTATCAGCTAGATTCCTCTGCAATTAGATCAACAACTTACTTCTATATTTAAATAGCTTATTCTATTCTTTCAGTAATTATACTGTTTGCACCGTTATACTCTACAAATATTTGGAGCATCTATTATTTACTGTGAATATATTGATTATAAAAATATATTTCATGAATATATTTATACACTTGCATAGATATTTTAAATATATTTCTATACCCAAAAAGAAAAATATCTTTAATTCAAGGACTTGTTAAAACCAACCAATAAATTTAAATATGACATGTCTTAGCAATTAAACTTGGGATATATCATATAAAGACATTTTATCGTCTATAGCCTCATAGTCTGGCACTTATAGAAACACCCATAACTCTTCTAGTCCTTACCATGAATGTATAAAAAAAATCTTTGATTCCATTTCTAAAACTAGGATAAAAATTGAAAACGAAAAAACTTTACAATAAAACAAGATGGCTACAGGCATCCATTTGAATTTTCCATTATAATATACCTGACAATGTCCTAAAGGTCACTATTTATTCTGGATACAGACTCTTGTTTTAAGAGGACACTAACAGAGGAAGCTATGGCGAAACACGTTTTGGTGATTCTTATATATCTTTTATTCCATTTTGATGCATCGATTTTAATTTGTTGTTCTACTTCTTATCAGCAATAAATCTATTTAGTTTTATATGAAGAAGTGTTCTGCTATTTCTTTTTGCCCCCTGTCTGGCGTACCCCTGCTGGGAGAGAATCCTTCCCAGCTGCGGTCTTTAAAACCATCAGATCCAGCTCAGGACGGAGAGTAACAGCATTTCTATATAAGTATTCATTCTTCTTTATTCTTTACGCATATTAGAAAAAATAAAAATTATTTGTCATATTAATGTATGCATATTGATTCACGCACATATATGAAACAAATCACAGATTTTCTGCTCAGTATATGGTTTTGGTAAGGCGCTGAAATTGTTATATACTTTGTATTTTGTTTATTGTGTCCTTGAGGGTTTGTGGACATTCCAATTTCATTGTAGCAGCACCTGATTATTTGGGGTGTAGTCTCTCCACTAACAATTTATGAATAGAGCGCCGCCTTCACACTTATTTTTTTTCTTTCTATTGGTCACTAAGGCTAGGGTCAAACGAATGCATTATTCGCAGTGATCGTCAAAAAGTGCGTCTGAACGCATTGATGTATTTTTTCACAGAATGCGCAAAAACAGTCATACGATGCGCATTTTCGTGCATGATTTTTTACGGATCCAAACCAGGAAACTTTGGGTGTCTGGACGTTATATTGGCCGGACATGAGCAGTGTCTGACGTCTCCTAATCACGCACACATGCCGCTATGCGGACGCAGCACACTCTGTACGTCAGTACTAGCGGTTCTGCGTTCTCGAAAAAATGCGTTTGTTTGCCGCTTGTGTTGATCATTGTCAGAGGATGTCAGCCCCCTGTGCCCAATTATTTAAGGGCAAAAAAGTGGTATTCTATTTTTCAGTAGAGTTTCCCTTGAAAGAAAAAAAGAACAAGCTAAAGGTAGGAAATAAATAATGGGTGAAATAATTTAGGAAACTCCTTGTTTAATATGCTAAATTAATTAATTTAGTTAACCAGTAGATATCCTTTCAAATTTTTAAAAATTAGGTGAAAATGTGAAAAGACAGGAAAATACGTTCATGGAAAAGTCCTGTGTCATAAAGTTAAAGGTTGGGTGCAAAGGCAGGACAGGTAAACCTTTTACAATAGAATCCAACAGACGTTGTAGTGATTGATTAGTGTAGATGCAAACCAAAAAGTTGTGTGTTCCCATATCAATGTATGGGTGTGAAAGGTGGACCCTAAATAAAGTTGAAGAATTGCTTTAGAGTTGTGTGGTTGGAGGCGAATCTTACGGATAACATGGAAGGCGATGGTCACCATCAAAGAGGTTCTGCAGCACACAAAGCCAGAAATGTTGCTTTAGGGGAAGATCACCAGAATTCAGCTCGTTTTCTTTGGTCATGTGATGTGCACAGACAGGGCCGGCTCGAGCATTTCAGTGGAGTTACAGTTACAAGTATTCATAAAGCGCCAATAAATTCCTTAGCGCTGTACAATGGGAGCGACAGAATAACAAATATACATACACGTTACACACACGGAACAGAAGGAGGGAGGACTCTGCACGAGAGCTTACAATCTAAGAGGTCTGGTGCCAGGTAAAATGTGGGGCCAATTTTTTTTTTTTACCTACTTCAACAAATAAGTATTAAATTTATCATTAAACTACAGAAAACTATAATTATGAATGATAGGTTCATGTGTGTTGCTGTCTGCGAGGGAATCTGGATGTGCGCAGGTTGTGTGTGCAGCACTGGGACAAGTGACTGTGTGAGAAATGAGTGACTGAATAGGATGAGAGTAAGGCTGGGCGAATGATTTGGTCACCCCCTGTGGACAATTCCATGATCGGCTGATCAGGGTCGTCCACTGGAAGCGTCTGTGGATGACCCAGGTCGGTCGATGGACAGGCCGCCGAATGAGAAAAAAAGAAATGGAGTTTCAGCACCGAGGACAGCCCTTGTCCAGTGCAGCCAAAGCAGGGGGGATAAAAATTGTCGCCAAAGGCTGCAGGGGAGGGGGTATATCCACCTGTCCCTGGTGCTGAAATAGGTTTCAGCACCAGGGACAGAAACTCGAAATGCAGCCGGCTCAAAAGAGGAAAAAAAAAGGACGTGTTTGGCAAGAGAAAAAAAGCCGCGTGGTTTTTTTTTTTTTAAAAAAAAAAATTGGAACCTAAAATTTCATCTAGAAAAATACCAATTTTTTTTAAAATAAATCAATAAATAAAAAAGCTTTTTGCTGTGAATTAAAAAAAATAAACTGTTGAATAAAAACGAAAATATTTTTTTCATTGAATCCTATGGGCTTCGCACTGAATCACTTCTCTATGGGGCAATTTTCCTGCCGCGTCACGGCGGTTTAACTATACAATTCATCTTTTTTTAATGTAAATTGTACCAGATCTTCTGATTTCATCTGACAAAGTCTCCCTCAAACGGGTAAGATCGCTAGTCTGTTGTAGTTGCAAAAAATTATCAGAAATCCTCCGATGGTGGTTGGATGCAGTGGCAGAGGGCTGATTCACCTGCATGTTGTTGGATCGGACAGATGACGAACGACGATATTGGATGATCGCATCATCGCAGAAATACGGTGCCAGTGGACGCCCAGCCTAAAGTATGCCTGGCTGAGTTAGATGTGAATGAGCATATAGTTCACTGAGTAGGATGTAGAGTGTGACACTGACATATCGATCAACACACACACACGCACCGACAGTGCACCACACTCAGAGAGAAAGCTGCACACACCCAGACAGACTCACAAACATATCCTACACTTTAAATCAGCCTGCTTTGTTCCAAACTCATATAAGCGGCCCTCCCCATGTAGAAGGCAGGATCATTTTGCACCAGCTTTTAGGTGTAGCTAAAATTTTGGCTTCATGTCCTTGCGGTAATTAGCGCTAGGACTTAGTAATTAGCGTTTTGATAAGTAAGGTATTACTGATTGTGCTGCCCATGTTAAGTATAGGATGCACAAAGTACAGTAAGCTCGCAGAAGCTAGCACAAAAACCAATGCGTTAAAATCACTTATCCTGGCGGTAACACTCACACATCCGAATGCTAATGTTAGTGTCTAGGGAATAGTGAGACATTCAGGAAGACTCAAGAAAAGACTTGTGTTGCATATTGGTGAGCGCCTCAGACTGGGGTTTTTGCCTTTTTTGGATCAACAGCAGTAGGTGACGTGTGAAAGGCTGAACCTGATGGACGCATGTCTTTTTTCAGCCTATGTATATTTATTTATTTATTTATAAAGGATTTTACCAGGAAGGATACATTAAGATTCCTCTCGTTTACAAGTACGTCCTGGGTTCAAGAACATTGAATTGTTACAGTCGTTACAGAAATACAAAGTAATAAAATGCAAGATATTAAAAAAAAATACACAAATATACAGATTAACAGAAAATAAATATGTAGGAAATAGTCATTATGTTACATGTTTACAGGTGCATTCTGTACATAGTCATTATGTTACATGTTTACAGGTGCATTCTGTATATAGTCACTATGTTACAGGTTTACAGGTGCATTCTGTATATAGTCACTATGTTACATGTTTACAGGTGCATTCTGTACATAGTCATTATGTTACATGTTTACAGGTGCATTCCGTATTGAGGTATGTTAGTAGGGATCTCTTAAGTGTGTAACTATGTAACCGCAGTTGGCCTGGCCACCAGGGCTCGTAGACTGCCGTATTGACTGTATGGTTTCAGAAGAGAGGGTAATAATGTGACAATGCTTTATTTCTCCATTCTCCACGCCGGTTCTGGCAGAAAGTGCAAGCACACTTAATTCTAATAGAAAGCATTTTATTTCCAGGTTACATGGATGGGGCCAAGTGTCTACCAGCTGGTGGCCAGACTTAACAACCAAATATGGAAATCTAGGAAAAGAAACCGATGGCAGAGCTGGGAGATACATATAAAGTTATATGAGAGTTAGGAAAATGGGGAATATCAGCATACTTGGGCAGAATCGATTTATGGAGCCATAAAGCACTGACAGAACACAATAATGAGAATATCAAAAGCAAATATGAAAAAAAATCCCCTCACGTCTTGTGCTCAGTCAACAAGTTTCTCTATGGTCTCAGCTTAAAGGAACACTCTACTCGTCCTGACCCAGAGCTGCCATTAAAATACATTGGGCCCCTTACTAAACCATTGCTTGGAGCCCCCCTTCCATCAGCTGCCCATTTCGAAAAAATGTCCCCTCCAGTAAGGGGTTAAAAGGTGTTCCCTTATGGGAGAACTTTGGTCTGCATGTCAATCTGGTGCAGACCATATTAATCGCTCCCTCGGTAATGAGTCAGAGCACTGTTACCGACCCCTGATACCTGGGTCCACCGGGAAATTTGTTGATATCTTGGTTGGACGGTGGTGGGTGGCATGGAGTTTCTTTATGTTTGTGGCCCTTGGACAAACTAAATGGGGTTTGGCCTGGCCCCTGAACATATCATGGGCTGTCACCCCCTGATTGCTGCCCTGTCCTCCTGACCACGTTAGCTTTGTTGTCAGGATTTGAGAAGTGCCTCCACTCCCCCCCCCCCATTGCCTCCATCTGGAGAAATCGCTGAGTGAAGTGGAGAAGTTTCCTTCACCCCACCCAGTGTCACCAGCAGCCAGGAATTGTAATTTCCCGGCTGCCGTCACCACATCGTTCACTGGTGATAGTGTGCTGATGTCACTCTGACACCGCACATGATTGCACCTGATGACGCAGCTCCGATCCATTGTTCTGTGCAGGTGCTATGGAACTTGTGTAAAGTGTGCAATCTGTAGCGGTGCACAATTTGTGCTTCCAACGATATCTAAGTTGCACAGGAGAGCCAATTGCACAGAAAAGCTTCAGGGACCTCCGGGTTCGGGAGTCCCTGAGCTGAAGAGGAGGAGGAGCTTGTGGCAGGGGGCAAAAGGTGAGTGGCACTAGGGTTGGCCATGTTTTCCAGGGCTCTTAAACATCTACGTGCCGGATGAAATTGAATTCACTCACTAAGGCAATGCGATTTCCTTTCATCAGCATATAAAACAAACACATTGCATGGTAGCACTTTCATTTGTCTCCTATTACCATGTAGACACTGTATTTGTACCGGAATATATGGCCGCCCGAACCTAGGATGGAGAAAATATGGATGGGAGACACAACCGGTAACATGTCAAAGCACCAAAGGAAAGATGTGATGGAGTAACAGGGATAACATGTGACTCCTGCAGGAATTGATGGCGTCTCCGTTTTCGCCGGGGGTGGTGGATCTAGATCTGGATGACATTATACGCAGGTTTCATTTCACTCATCTGTCACTGCATCCCCATGGCAGAGGAAGATCCCAGGTGCGAGAAGATTAGTGCCACCTCTACCATGCCATCCGATGGAGGCATGTCCTCCGAGCCTGGACCAGCACCTCAGCATCCCCCACACAGTCTGTGAGCTCGGGGTCTCAGCTGAAGCAAGGCGTTTTCCTAGGAGACATGGTCATACGCTTTAGCCTTATATACTGATGCAAGCACATACTTACCCCCTGAAACATGATCACCAGCTTTAAATAACCTAAACACACTTAACTCTTTATCTGGTGAGCAGCTCCATGCAGCCTGACAATTAAACACGGCATGGTTATATTTAATTCAATAGCGCAGTTAAAAATAGACAAATTGTTCTGCTGATAACTGAAAATTTGTACTGGAATATAATCATAAAAAAATAAAAATAATTAATATTAATAATACTATTTATAATATTATAAAATAATAATATTTAAAAAAATACTAAATTAAAATTGCAAAACATACGGGGAAAAAGTCTACAAATAAATTGGATATTTAATTTAAGAAGTGATTCCGTATTGATTGCGTAAATTAGATTTTTTTTTTATCGCTGAAAATACTGTGACTCAAATGTTTTCTATGTGACATATTTTATAGCAATGGGGTATCAATGGATGAAGTATTTTTTGGTGCTTTTCTTAAAAGTCCCAGTAGCGATTAAGAACAATACAAATTGACTTTGTCCTGGAATTTTTAAGCATTTTATTTACAGAATACCAAGGGCTCAGCGTTTTCGTCGAGCCTGATGGTAAGTGAATTAGCTTCTTTTTCTTTTTATTTATAAAGTATTTTACCAGGAAGGATACATTGAGATTTCTCTCGTTTTCAAGTATGTCCTGGGTGGCGAGTATGTACCGTTAGGTGTCTTGCCCAAGGACACTTACTGGAGAGGTGCTCTTGCCAGGATCGAACCCGTGTCTCCACGGTTATAGAGCAGTGATGTTACCTCTACTCCATCCAGCCGGTTACGCGCAGCACGCTACCGGTATGTTGTAGCCGCTTCCAAATATCCGAATATTCCGACTCGTGCTGCCTTGGTCAGAATGGAATAGATACCAGTCTCGCGCCAATATTTCTCCTTAGTGTCTCCTTCATACCGGCAACATCAGAAAAAAAGCCCTGAGAAGCCGAGCTACCTGTTATTTTTCTAAATTGCATCTTTGCGCTACTGGGCAGTACATGAAAAGCTCTGCCTCACAGTAGGTGGCATTGGTACACGATTCTCCTCCACTACATCCATTGTGTAAATGCTTCACCAGACTAAAGCATGAGGTAGCGCAGTATGGAAAATACAGTAAAGATGGAAACCACGGGGGGGGGGGTTATCAGAGATTCTCTGGAACTTATTCGTCAAATATTCAGCGATTAATTGACGTATCACAGTTGGCGGTTTATCGCTTGTTTCCATCTGTCTGCGCCCTCTTTGTTGTTTGGGGGTTTCAGTCAGTATCTTACCTGGCGCTGTGAATTCATCAGTCGCGCCGCCTCTGTTCCCACAGACAGGCGGTCGGATTTCATCCGTTATTTTATGCCTCCCTCCACTTGGCGGTTTCCTGGCTGTTAATCTTCGAAAGGATTATTCCATGTAGCTTGTGCGACGAGACTGTCTGTAATTATCGCTTGGAAAATTCAAGAGCTTAATATTCACCGATAATCTGTAGGGGGCTGAGAGATAAAAAAATAAAAAATAAAAAATGAATTAAAATTAATATTAATAATCATAAAATAATTTAAAAATTTTTTTAAAAAAATTAACTGACTAAATTTACACAGTGAAAAACCGTCAGCTGTCCGTCAGTGTTCAGATCACCACGGTGACAAGAAAGGTGGCAGAATGTCTCAATCAGTTAGGAGTCAGATTTGATAAATCGCCCCGGCCCAGGTATACAATGTGGCCAGTTATTTAATTAATAATTAATAATTTCACTTTTTATTAGTATAATTATTATCCAAACATATAACAGCAGGAGAAATATATATATATATATATGTATATATTATGACTCTATATTAAAAGATTCCCTCCTGATTTTTAATTTCGTAAACGAATAATTGATTTTTATTCTCACACCTTTTCTTGCAAAATGTCTGTCAGTGAACAAGCCTTAATTAATTAATAATCCTCAAGCTCTCGGTTCCTCCGGGGCTATTTTAAACTCTCCTTTCCTAAGTCTTTAATGAAACATATGTCATGACACATATGAGGAGGGAAGGGGGGGATACACAGACAAGCAGGTGCAACTAGATATACTAAAAATACAAACTCAAGGCAGGAGGCAGCTGCGCAAAGACAATTAACCCGTTCGGAAATGGATTAGCAGATCAGGCTCTCTAATCATCCAAGGACGTGTGGTTTCCAGAACGCCAGCCTAGGATTGCGCAGTACTGGCCTGAAGAGGAGCGATTACTAGCGGGATTCCCCGGACTGCTAAATAGTTACATATGTTCCACGATAAGAAAAATCAATGTTGAACAAATTCGCCTCCGTCATTAAATCAAACCAGAGTTGGCTCCGGGCCTCCTCGTAATGTACACTCAAGTTATTTTGAACAGAAGGGTTGAATTTTTGCCATCTAGGACGTGCTCAGCTGTAAAGGCCGAAATACTTTTGTAACAGCCTGCCCTACGTAAAATCTCAGTTTAGTCACTTCGAAACAGGGCACAGATTAGTCTTGCGTCGCGTAGACGGATGCTTAGTTTCTTGTTCAGCTCATTCGTCCTTGCTGGCCTTTTTCTTCTTTTCATACCTAGGACACAATTTAATTACTATTGAGTAAACCGAGAAATGGAAGAGTTTGTTGAAAGGATTATGGCTGGCGGGTGAGAGACCCCTCTTGGGTGGGGCTATGGCTGGTTGGAGAGATTGCCAAATGGACCACTTAATACCTTGTGAATTCCACAGTACGTAGCACTTCCAAACCGTATGTAAAATTAGTACATGCCTGGATTCAATCAACGTTCTTCTGTGATCCCCACCCTGATTGATACTGGACAGGCAGGAGGACGATGTTTGTCCCGTGAGGACCAGAAAATCCATATTTGTCCAGGAATAAGTGGGTAATTCGGAAACATCCAAGATGGACTAGTTAGAAGGTGAGAACCAACAGAGAATTGAAAGGAAGAAAGAAAGACAGAAGACATTTATCTCTGTGAGGGACCGAACCCCAAATAATTATGGTATATCAGACAAAAGAATAAAAAGGAGTTGGGAGAGTCCTCAAAAGGATGTGTGAATAAACATAAACTTAAGATATACAAAATAATATATTCAAACACTGATGATCTGGTTGTGTGGTTAAACTTTCTAAATATATCTAAAATAATGTATTCAAGTCCTGACAGCGTTCATGAAATAAATGTATTATTTTACATATAGTAAACAGAAAGAAAGTGTGTGTGCTTCAAATCTAATAATTGTGTAACTATTATAAAGAGCTGCAAACACTTAGGGCCATATTATATAGTGCCCGCTAAAACGGGGACGCTAAGGAGGAAAATCTGTGCCTGCAGGTTTGGTGTCCCCGTTTTAGCTCCATATTACGGGGCAGGCGCTAATTCAGCAGCCTGCCCCATAATGCAGTGCTAAGCTTCGGGAAACTCGAGGCAGCGTTAAGCGCCGCCTGAGCATTCCTTCCATGTAGTACATAGATCTCCATTGAGGCTTGTGCTGCCGGGTCACATGACCAGCAGGATCTTGCCTCTCGTGAGATCCTGCAGGTCGACGGAGTGATTGCAGAGGGAAACTGGGGACTTCTTCCCCCAGTCTCTGCTCCCAGCAGCCAGAAGAGGCGGATCGGGCCACTGTTCTCACCGTGGGATGAGAGGTGAGTATGTGATTTTGGGGGGGGGGTTTCAGCCAACCAAATCTCTCGTAGCTGGAGGCCGTGCTGCAAGAACAATTCACAGAGGTAGAAAAGTGGATCACGGGGGGGGTGTGTGGCCAGCGGCAGATCGAGACAGACGTGCCAGAGTGGAGCTCCGATCCCTCTTACTTTTCCTACGGCCTTTGGGTACATCTGGATTGGGCTACCCGCCTTGCATTGGTACACAGCCGTCGGCCAACAGGTAAAGACGTTCCGGAGCCTGTCTGATCCCCCCCTCCGGACTTGGGTTAGACGAGCAAGCCGCTGCGCGGTTCTCTGCTCGGCCGGTGGCCATATTGGGAGCCAGGAGTTGGCGTGCTTTTTCGCCCCGCGCTGAGCTGCTGCTTCACAGCATGGGGAAGAAGTCTAAAGCCGGAGGTGCGGGTGAGGATCCCGGCACCCCAGACATCAGACTTTCGATTGGCGGGGTGTGGGGTGGAGGCTGCCGCTACACTCTGCTCCAGAGCCTGGAGCTCCGCTGATGCTGGTGGAGATTGCGGCCACCTCTGCAGCACGTGTGGCACCGCTGGGCCTGGGAGAGGATGTGCTTCCCGTCACTAAAGCTGATATACGCAACTTATTAGAGGATGCCAGGAGATCGTGGCAGGCGGATTTCCAGTCCCTGGGTGCGGCATTCACGGAGACTCAGGTCCGGGTGGACGACCTCCGGACTCGCACGCAGAGGGTGGAGGATGTACAGGCCGCTACCTCCTCATCGGTGAGAGCTTTACAGAAACAGGTGAACAGTCTCCACGAGGCTGTAGTGGCATTGGAGTCGAGGCACAGGAGGCGCAACGTGAAGCTACGTGGAATACCAGGGACTATCACCGATCCGGAACTGCTGCAGTATACCACAAGATTCCTGGGGGCGGTTCTCTGTCAGTCAGAGCACCTACAGGACTCTGTCCTCCAGGCTTTCTTTGTTCGGAAAGCTGCAACGGCCCCAGCGAAGGCACCGCGCGACGTCCTCATCGCCCTGCGAGACATCACCCTGCATTCTACGCTGTTCCGGGTGGCGCGGAATGTTCCTGTGGTCCCCTTCAAAGGAGCGAGCATCGCACTCTATCGAGATCCCCTTCCTGGTGCTGGCTGCTCGGTGTCCGTTTCGGCCGATTACGGCTCTCCTCCGTGCTCGGGACATTGGCTATAAATGGGGCCCTTCTGGATCCCTTATACTCTCCCCACGAGATGGACGTGTATTGGTGGCCACCTAGCTGACTGAAGCAGAGGGACTTCTTTGCACTCTGGGTCTGCTCCCGGTTACTTCGGACCAACCTGATGTGGACCAGCCGACTGGCACCCCTTCAACGCCGATTGCAACGGAAGGAGTTGGGGCCCTATAGAGCCACAAGATGACATTCTGCCTCTGTTTTATCCCCTGTGATTTGTGGCACCCCAACGACACCTACCTTCGGAATTTACTGCGCCTCGTTCGGTTGCTGTCCCCATACGGGATATTTGTGTCCCCTCTGCATTGACTGTTTCTTCTCCCCCTCCCCATTTGCGTTTTTTCTGTTTAGTTGGTGCCCGATCTGTCGACGACGATGGACCCATTCCCCTCTCCCACACCCCCCTTTTTTTCTTTTCTTTTTTTTATTTCTATTGTTATTTAGGGTGTTTTGGGGTGTGCCACCATGGCTTTTCTGGTCCTGATTGGCCCTCGAACCCCTAGACTCCGTGGCATGTTCACTCCATGGACTCCTCAGGGAGCGCGCCAGGAGCACCACGGTAATGGCCATCACGTTTTTCCCCACCTCCATCCCCCCCTACCTTTCTTTTCCACACCCCCGCCTTTTTTTTTCTTTCTCCCTCTTTCTCTCTTTGCTTTTCCCCCAACATGGGTCATCGTCTTTTACAAAGCATCTATCGGGCACCTTTCTGTCCCTCATTTCCCCTTTGTTTCTCGTTATTGCATAATTTTTGGCAGGCCCTGCGAGGCTGTTCCTGTTGATTGTCTTATGACACTTTCTTTCAAATAAAACTAAATTTGAAAAAAAAAGAAAAGTGGATCACAGATAACAAACTTTTTTAAATACTGACAAAACTGTAACAATGCTCTTTGGAACCGCACCTAAACTACATAAACTGCAAAATCCCCATCTACATGTCAGGACGAAATCAAATGGCACACTGACCACAGTCACTTCTCTCAAATATCTAGGTATGTGGTTACTTAGACCCAAATCTATCTTTTGGCCCCACATCGAAAAACTCATCTAAACTTTACCCAAAACTAGGTGCCCTGTACAGAAACAAATCCTGCCTGAGCCCTGCGGTAAGAAAGCAGATTGTACAACAAATGCTTATGCCAGCTATTGAATACAGAGATGTAGTGTATGCAGTGGCCCCACAAACACACCTTCATAAACTTACTACATTGTATAACTCATTCTGCCGCTTTGTGCTAAAATGTAACTACATGACCCACCATTTTAGCAGTAGGAAAAGGGAAGTGCTCATGCCACTGTACAGAGCACTGGTGAGACCTCACTTGGAGTACTGTGTGCAGTACTGGAGACCGTATCTCCAGAAGGATATAGACATCTTAGAGAGAGTTCAGAGAAGGGCTACTAAAATGGTGTACGGCTTGAAGGAGAAAAGTTACCAGGAAAGGCTTAATGATCTTAACATGTACAGCTTGGAAAAAAGACGAGACAGAGGAGATATGATAGAAACATTTAAATATGTAAAGGGAATCCACAAGGTAGAGGAAGGGAGTATATTTAAAAGGAAACAAAATAGCAAAACAAGAGGACAGAGTCTTAGATTAGAGGGGCAAAGGTTTAAAAGTAACATCAGGAAGCATTATTTTACTGAGTGGGTGGTGGATACATGGAACAGTCTTCCAGTAGAAGTGGTAGAGGCCAAAACAGTAATTGAATTTAAGCAGGCATGGGATAGGCATAAGGCTATCCTAAACAAAAGATAAATCCAGGTCAAGTATCCCTGTAATTGGGCAGACTAGATGGGCCGAAAGGTTCTTATCTGCCGACATTTTTCTATGTTTCTATTGTGACTTGTTAAAAGAACTAAACTGGCCGTCACTGGAATCTAGACGCACTCTTCACCTTTCCAACTTGCAGGGTTATTCAAAGAGATTCGAAAAGTCACCGCATGTTCGGTGACTTTTCGTTCTCTTCAATTCGGTTTGGTTTGCTGATCCCATTTCGGTGACCCTGCGGTGTATTCAGCAAACACCACAGGGTCCCCAAATTGCAGGGAAAAGCTACCGCAAACCTGACGAAAACTAACCGCAGAACCCAGCAAATGCACACCGAAAACCCTCAAAAATCTGGATTAACCTGCCGAAAACCACAGAAAAACCCGAACAGGAGCCGATCGCAGCCTTCGACACAGCAGAAGAGGCAGTGAATAAATTAGGAAAACAGTTTGTATGAATGATTGAAAAGTGAAACACTGTTTGCAAAGAAACTACTGTGCGAAAATGTCTGAAATTTACACATGAGGTCCAAGGAATGATAATAGAAAGGGCTGTTACAGAAAAAATAAGTAAACTTAAAAAAACTAAAAAAAAAAAACGGACTTTTAAAAAAGAAAAAAAATTATTCTGAAAAATGCTTAAAATATCCTAAAAAATCTATAAATAAAGAGACTCTTTACTGCAGAATTTTATAATGAACGGTTTATTAGATATTGAATTAAAACGTGAATATTTTTAACATTGAAGCCTATGGGATTCTCCTGAATAAATTTGCCGAATTAAACCACCGAATGGCAGGGCATTTCGGGAACCTTTCACTGCTGGTTTTTGTTCTCTGAATAGCCGAAGCAGTGCTTTTTTATGGGGTTTTCACTGCCCTCGAACAGGCACCGAACAGGCACCGTATGTTCAGGCAATTCGCCAGGATTTGGCGAATTGCCTACTCTCTGGATAGCCGAATGGCCAAGGTTACCTTTCTCAAGCAATTCGGATCTCTTTGAATACCCCGGTTGGTGTTTAAGAGATTTTCTGGGAAGCTACCACCCTACCTGAATAGGCCGTTTCCCCTAGCAGCTCCCTCATCCTATAACCTCCGATCCAGGACCAGCACGTTACTTGCAATACCACAATACAAAAAGAAAGTGTCTCGATCCTCATGTTCCTACAGAGCACCGCAGTTATGGAATAACCTCCCAGACGCCATCAAATCTTCCCCCAGTCTTAAGTCACTCAAGACATCCCTATTAACATACCTCAATACAGAATGCACCTGTAAACATGTGACATAGTGACTATATTACTTACATATTTATTTTCTGTGTTTATCTGTAAATTTGTGTTTTGTTTTATTAATATCTTGCATTTATTACTTTGTATTTCTGTAACGACTGTAAAATTTCAATGTTCCTGAACCCAGGACATACTTGAAAACGAGAGAAATCTCAATGTATCCTTCCTGGTAAAATCCTTTATAAATAAAATAAATAAATAAATAAATAAATGCGTTCGTGCGCTGGTACGCGGATGGTATTACAATCGATGCGCTGCGCATCTTTTTACGAACGGCGTTTGCGCGCATAATTTTAACGTCTTTGAAAAGCTGGTGGTAACTGCAAATCTGAACGTTCTGGCCGAAACGAAAAACACCAGCACGGAAAAAAAAATACGGCACAGTATAGTTACACATTCTACACAAACCCAAACAATAAAATTGTGAATTCGTGAATATTTTTTTTATTGCTGCAGCATGTATACTCAGATTTAGGCTGGGGTCAGACGAGCGTGATTTCTACGGACTGTACGTCCGTGCAGTACGGACATCGTCAGTACGGATGACGCAGTAGTGGTCACACAGTCCGTTTTTTCACTGAAGTTATTTTTGACGGATGTAGGAGGGAAAATAAATTACAATGAAAAAACATTCTGTCCGTCAAAAATGCTGGACGTATAAATGCAGTCCGTCTGACCTCGCTCCATCACTCACACACAAAGCTATGCAGACGTTATGGACGTAGCGCACTCCGCACGTCCGTTCTAGCAGTATTACGTTCTTGCCTAACCTGCGTCCGTTTGCCGCGGCCGTTGTGCGTCCGCAGTTCAGTGCGGACGTACTTCATGTGTCAGGCTCCAATGGACTTACTTTCATGCTATCACGGACGTACTTTTAGGCGCAATCACGGACGTGAACACTACGCTCGTCTGACCCCAGCCTTACTTTGACAGGCGCAAAAACGTAAGTGAGTCAATTACGGTAAATTGATGTCAATTAAGGTTCTTAATTCTGATTGGCCGAATCCAGCAAAAAAAACAGTCTGCACACTGATTTACGTGCGCTACGTTACTGCGCACGTATTACTCTTCGTTTTGTGCGTCGTTTTTACGAACGTTATCTTCGGGCGGATGAGAAAATGCGTTCGGATCGTAATACCACCGTTAATTTTCGCGCGATAACGCTGGACGATGCGCGCAAAAAAATTTGCGCTGCGCAAATTAAATTGCGCGAAGTATGTAATAGGGGCCATTGTGTGAGTTATTGGTGGTAATATTAGTGTTACGCACTTGATCCCATTTAATTACTTTGGTATTTGAATCCTATATAATTGAGACTCTATGCACGTGGTTTTTCAATTCTAACTTGCGGATTTACTTATACGCACCTGGTTTCCATCATTGAAGGACTCCCCTCTGTATTTTTTATACATGAGGCAATTACTGACAGTTATAAATAATACACAGAAAATTCAAAGCCGGAAACCGCCAAGTCGAGGGGAGCGTAAAAGAGCAGATTAAATCCGACCAGTGATATGACGGGAACAGAGGCGGTGAGGTAAATTCGCGGAGCCAGGTAGAAACTGACCATAATGACAAGGAGGGCACAAACTGATGAAAACAAGCATGACAAGCCAGCTATGCGAAATCACCTCACCTGACTGCCAAATATTTGATGGAGAATCTTCGCGACTCCCTCAATATTTTTTAAATGTTTTTTTTTTGCACTTGTGTGGTTAATTCCTTATATTAACAGGGTTATTCAGAAAGAGGTGAAAACCTTGAGAATGACTGGAGAAGTGAAAATTCTACGTCAAAATAGTCAAACCAGAAAAATTCTCCCATTTATCTCACTTTCCAAATTGGCTATTTGATCTAGATTGTTCATTCTCCTGACAATTCTCAAGGTTTTCACCTCTCTCTGAATAGCCCTGTATGTGTTACCTCACTGTACTACTCACGCTGGGGAAGCTTTTTATAATATTGATAGTGCGGTTACCACTTTTAGTTGACAAGAGTATTTTAAGGTCCCTATTACACTCTTCACGTTAGCTGCGGTGTTTGGAGCATATTACAATCCAAACGCAAACGGGTTAAAAAACCCGTTTGCATTTGGTACCTTACGCTCCTCTGCGCGAAGTTACTGCATTTGCGCTCCCCATGTTACTTATAGGGAGCGCAAAGTGTTAATCAGCGTTAGGATTACAAAGTCCCAGTGCTGAATAACGTCCGGCTCTGGTCAGCGAAAAGTTTATCAGAGCCAAGACTTGGTGTTAACGGATTCCGGCGGTGCAGAATCCATTAGAACAGATACTCACCTCCTGTCCCGCGGCAAGGACTGCGGCTCCAACCGCCTCCTCCGGCCGGCGGGAGCAGGGAAAGACAGGGGGTAAAAGTCCCCCCAGTCTCTCCCTGCGTATCCCTGCGAGGCGAGATCCGGCTGGTCACGTGACCGGCAGGGAGGAACTCAATGGAGTCCTATGGACTCCAGCGAGTGGATACTCGCAGCTGCACTCAGCGCTGCTGCGAGCATCCCAGCTTTTACCGCCCGCAAACAATGCAGGCAGCATATTTTGCACCTGCATTGTGATCTGGCGTTAAAACGCAGGCCCAAGGGGGAAAACTGCGGGCACAGTTTTTCCCTCCCTTGCGCCCGCGTTTTAACGCGAAGATCATAATAGAGCCCTAAATGTTTTATTACATATTCAGAGCCTTCGCGTCAACAGCTCCAGCCACAGCAGAATATTTATGAAGTGAAATCAAGGGATGGTGACCACGTACAGCGTAGATAGATTTCACAAGTTACCAGTTCTATTTGTGACAGCAATCCTTCCAAATATAAATCTTTGTTCCGCAGTACGCTCCTTTGTTCCGTTCCATCCTTCTTTTGGCATCTTCTAGCATTCTGTTGCAGCGTGTTTTTATTATAGTATGTTTTTTTTTACCTAATAATACAAAATTACCCAGTCACGTCATAAAAGCTTACAACAAAGATTTCTTTTTATAGTCTGCCTGATCTGCGCAATCTATAGATCATGTCATGGAGGTAAATGTACATATGGTAAATAGCAGTGAATATACTTTATGTGACAATAGTGTATCCATTATCTTATTTATTATGATTGCAGGAAATGCTTTCCCAAAAAAAACCACAGGAAAATAGCACCAAGGCAGAGCTATTTCTGTATTAGAAAGCATATTGTACTTCTAGTAGTATTCTACATTTTTATTCTCCCACATAAGGGGCTCTATCACCTGCTTAACGCTAGCGCTAGTGTTCACATGCATGAGCGTTAGCGCTAGGTTAAAAGACGTTACTGCGGGATGCCCAGATTACATCCCGGTTGCTAACGGGTTAAAAAATCCGTTCGCACATCGGTAATAGCGCTTTCTAGTGCGAGCTTCCTGCACTTTGTGCTCCCTGCTTAACATGGGGAGCGCAAAGTGTTAATTAGCATTGGGATCACACAGTCCTAACGCTAATTACCGCGTCGCTGCAGCTAACTGAAAAGTTAACCACAGCTTGAAGCTGGTGCTAACTGATTCCACTTCTGCAGAATCAGTTAGCACCAACTGGTACCCCACCCCAAAATGAGATAGTTACTCGCCTCTCATCCCACGGTGAGAACAGCAGCCCGATCCTGCCTTACCCCCCTTTGTCTCCATCCGATGTAACGAATCGATCGTACATAGTGCAGGAGGGGTCTCTTCAGCCTTCCCAGCTGTCACAACCACATATTATTTCATTATAATTTAATTGTAAAAATTACCAAAAAATGGATATGAAGAAGGTACAAATATATAAAATAGAGGTAAAGCTGAATGTGAAGATTCTTAAGAACGACTAGAACAGGGATGTCAAACTGTGGCCCCTCAGATGTTGATACCAGAAAATCCCAGGGAGTTTAGACTTTCTTTGAAAATAAATTTGAGTTGGCAACATTATTTCATTGATTTTTTAAATCTTACTTTTGAGCCTCCCCTCGTATCGCTTTTTTCTGCTGTATAAATACATGTATACTGACGCTTGCCTAAATAAGAGCAGTTTAATAAAAGAAAGTTATGCAACTTTGTTTTTCTGTGCATTCACACAACTTTGTGTTTACAGAACAGATGTAAAAAGCAGAAACGTGTGTAGGTGGGTGATGTTAGCCATTACAAATAGTTACATTATTTCTACGTGAACCGCGTTCTTTTTCAAAATCTTACTGCAAGTCTGTCACGATGCTCTCCCGGCCACCGAACAAATCCAAATTACATAATATCACGCACACATTACATACTGCAGCTTCCTGAACCATCTGAGACAGAAACAAACTCATCTGGCGAGTCAAAAGCGGTTTGGTGTCACTTTATTTTGTCAGCTATACAGTGTGCTGAGCAAATCATTATCAATCGACGTCAAAATAAATGATAAACTGATGATGTCGCTGTGACAACAGCACGGGGTAAAGACCACAAATATGAACGTAACAAGGGGTTTGTCTGACCAGTCCCAGTGCTTCCATGGGGGAGGACTGCTTCAACCCAAGCCCTCTAGAGCAGGGACTCAGGGCCCCCAAATGTTTATGGCCAACAATTCCCAGAAATCATTGCATTCAATAGATGGTCAGACAACCTTGGGAGGGCCCAGTTCCAGCCGAGCCAGGGATCTCAAACTCTAGCCCTCTAGATGCTGGTGTCCTACAAGGCCCATAATTCTTTGAATGTGATAGATGACCAGAGAATTAAGGGAGTTGTAGTTCAGAAACAATTGAGGAGCCAGAGTCTGAGATCCGTGTTCTAGGACCCTATTCCAATGGAGCCAGGTATCTCAAACTCTGCCTCCCCAGATGTTGTTGATGGCCTACAAGTCCCAGAACTCTTGGAATGTGATAAATGACTCCAGAATCGTGGGAGTTGTAGTTCAGTAACAGATGGGGATTCGGGGTTTGATTTCCTGGTTTAGACTAACATCTCAAGCTGCTATTCTGGCTGCTTACTGTGTATTGATGGCAGGCCGGGAAATTACGTTTACAACCCAAAGTTTATCTTCCTCAACCTTCATGACACAGAAAATATGGGATTTCAGTAATTTTAGGGAAGTAAATGTAGACATGTAAACCACTAATCAACATTTCCTTAACCTTTGACACACCTTGTCTACAAGTTTGCGATGATAACTGGAGGCTTTTGTAATTTAAAGGGATATTCTAGGCAACATGACCACCTAAGCTTTTTTAGGTGGTCATGATGCCTTGAGTATGCCCTTGTCTTTCCCCCCCTCCCTCCGCTCAGCCGATCGGCTGAACCAGCTGAGAGACGCGGAAGACTTTACTCCGCCCTCCCAGCTGTCAGTCAGCAGAGCGGGATTCATATTTCCTGCTTCTGCTGACTATTGCCGAGTAGGAGACGTCATCGCGCTTTCAGCGCGATGATGTCTCCAACTCGCCGCAGTAGCTGGCAGCAGCGGCTGATTAGTGTTGCGCGCATCCTCTTGCGCGTAACACTAATCAAAGAAGAAGAGGAAGCCTGCTGATTGGCTGACTTACGTGAGAGGTGCGCATGCGCGCTTCTCACGTAAACCATTAGCCAAGTTCAAGCTCTAACAGGACGGGAGCGGAAGAGGAGGGAGGTGAGTATAAAAAAAAAAGGACGCCGTTGGAAACAAGTGGTTTGTAGGGTAAGTATTACATTAAAAAAATATATATATACACTGAATAACTAGGTAGGGAATAGGTATATTTTAATGTAAAAAGGGGGGGATTTCTAGCCTAGAGTGTTCCTTTAATATAATATAATCTCTATTCGTCCCCATTATAACATTCTGAGTTCTGAGGTGGATCTGCCATCTTCCCCATCACCTCTGGTTTCTTCACCCAATGTGATCCAGTCTGCTCTTTAGGAGAACGCTAGCAAGAGGAAATGATACTCTCGATGGCCAGTCTTTTGGAAGATAGAAAACTCCTGAGATGAGTTTGTTATTTCATGGTATGTTTTGTATTGCATTATCTAAATCAGAGGTCAACAATCTGGGGCAGACTTACAACTAATGGGGCCCCCGGGCAATAGGAGATCATGAGGCCCCCCTTGTTCTGCACCCACAGGAGGCCACACCCATAAAAAATCCCACCCCCTACAACGCAACACCCACATGTACATTATTGTGCTAAAGAATTCATTTCTCAACTCCTAAAAATAACCTTTTTGAAAATCCACTTGGACCCAGCATCGAATTGTGCCCCCCTTACAGAGCTCCACAGAAATAAAACTCAATGGGATGTGCAGTGTGTATGAGCGTATTACAGAGCTGCACACCAAAAAACCTCACACTAATGTGCAGAGTGTATGAGCGTATCACAGAGCTCCACAGCAATAAAACCCACAGTAATGTGCAGGTCACACATGTATATATATTGCCCCAGCAGCTCAAACATGAATATATATTGCCCCCACCAGCTCAAACATGGATATATACTGCCCCCAGTAGCTCAAACATGGATATATATTGAAATCAATAACCTGGATCGGCGCAAATACTGCTCTCTGGGATCCCGGAATCTCGCATATATATATATAATAGAAGAAAAACAATAATAGTGCAACACTGTTTTGTAAAATATACTATGAATGTAAGTGATGAACACCCCACTTACAAGTGTAGAGCCGTGCACTGGCTCTAAGTGGGTCCAGACATGTGGGTAATTGTCTTCAGTTTCTTAGGTGACCCCCACCTTACAGCAAGATTTTTTATTTTTCTTTGTCCGAGGTTTAGACAATGGAAAGGAGAACAGGAAGAGAAATCCTTGTGTAGGTCCACAAATTAAAGGTCACAATTTTATGTATAGTTGGAATTGTACTCACATTTTGTGGAGCTCACATAGCTCATAAATATAGGCCCATAGGTTTTTTTGGTGGGAGAAAAACCCAGATGAAAAACCACCAGTGTTTGCAGGATTCGATGAAGCAGGAATCAGGATTGGAGATGAAAAAATAAGGTTTATTTAAAATATAATTAAAATTGCCTCCAGAACGCGTTTCGCCGCATCAAAAAGCGGCTTCATCAGCTGGAATGGTTAACATGGGCCTTTAGACCCTTTTATAATGTCCATAGATGTTTTTAATTGTCCCCATATGTCCTGTCTGCTTCACTGATTGATCCTTCCGGTTTCCGATAGTGGGCGCCGCCATTTTGCGCATGCGCGGTTTACTTCCGCGTTCCACTGCGTTCCAATGCGCCGCTTTCACTTCCGCGTTCCACCGCGTTCCAAGCGTTGCTCTCTTACTTCCGGTCGGCGATTCTCGGCCAGGGAGATGTAGAATTGTAACAGTGTTGCACTATTATTGTTTTTCTTCTATTATATATATATATGCGAGATTCCGGGATCCCAGAGAGCAGTATTTGCGCCGATCCAGGTTATTGATTTCATTATTGTGTGCAATGGTATAGGGGAAACCACTATATCCTGAGATTGGCTATCTGGGCACCCTGGTGGTGGATGCATGTTGTGTGGCGCTGCACCATTTGCTGTTTATAGAATGGATATATATTGCCCCAGTAGCTCAAACATGGATAAATACTGCCCCCAGTAGCTCAAACATGGATAAAAACTGCCCCAGCATCTCAAACATGTATATAAATTGCCCCAGTAGCTCAAACATGAATATATATTGCCCCCAGTAGCTCAAGAATGGATAAATACTGCCCCCAGCACTAGACATGTGCACAGCACAAAATTTTGTTTTGAACTAATGGATTAGTCCTAAAATGCAATTTATTTAGTTGCTAAAGAAATTTGTTTTCAGTTCTTTAGTATGAAAACTAATTTCATTCATCCGAAAACCAGTGGATACAATTACTATTATAGTGGCTCCTCAGAGGGCTGAGATCGCTGCTTGTTACAGTATCTCTCACTCTCAGCACAATGTGGGTCATATTACATAGTTGGTGCTAACTTAACCAAAGCTGTTGTAAACTTCCCAGAGTCGTCATAGCCTATGGAGGTTTTCAGTTTACAACAGCTCTGGTTAAGTTAGCACCAACATTGTAATACTGCCCCGTGTCAGGCAAAGCTGTCACAGTAACTGACTGTGCTCATCACAGTGCTCAGAGTTTCAGTAAAACTAGTAAATAATATTTTTATATATAAGAGGTTATAACAATATTATTTCCTTGCTTTACTGAAACTCTGAGCACTGTTACAGTCAGTTACTGTAACAGCTGAGCCTGATACATTGTACGGAGAGATAATATAACAAGCAGCCGATCCCAGCGCTCACAGCCACTGGATTTAAAGGGCTAAAAAAAAAAAAAAAAGCTCCTCTCTGTATAATGTTTAGAACATCCTCCTGAATTCATTAATATCCCTCTCTGTATAGAACATCCTCCTCAATTTATACCTTGCTCTGTATAATGTATATAACATCTTCCTGCATTAATTAATACCCCTCTCTGTATAATGTATAGAACATCTTCCTGCAATAATTAATGCCCCGCTCTGTATAGAACATCCTACTGCATTGGCATGTAGAGGGTGCAGAACTTCAGATGTTGCGCTCTTCATTGCTGGTCTCCTTCACTCAATGTAATATCACAAAAAGGACTGAAACTAAAATGTAGTGCATTTTATTTTAGTTTCTTTCGTTTTTTGTACTGAGCAGTTTCGTATCTCTTGACTCATACTAAAACTAAATTATCCCAAAATTCGGACTAAATCGTTTTAGTACTAAAACGAATGCACATGTCTACCCAGCACCTCAAACATGGATATATATTTGACCCCAGTAGCTTAAACATGGATAAATAATAAACCCAGCAGCTCAAACATGAATATATATTGCCCCCAGCAGCTCAAACATGAATATATTTGGCCCCAGTACCTAAACATGAATATATTTGGCCCCAGTAGCTCAAACATGGATAAATACTGCCCCCAGCAGCTCAAACATGACTATATATTGCCCCCAGCAGCTCAAACATGAATATATATTTCCCCCAGTAGCTCAAACATGAATAAATATTGCCCCAGCAGCTCAAACATGAATATATATTGCCCAGTAGCTCAAACATGAATTCATATTGACCCCAGTAGCTCAAGCATGGATAAATACTGCCCCAGCACCTCAAACATGGATATATATTGCCCCCAGTAGCTCAAGCATAGATTAATACTGCCCCCAGCACCTCAAACATGGATATGTTGCCCCCAGCAGCTCACACATGGATATATTGCCCCCACCAGCTCAAACATGGATATATATTGCCCCCAGTAGCTCAAACATGGGATAAATATTGCCCCCAGTAGCTCAAACATGGATAAATACTGCCCCAGTAGCTCAAACATGGATAAAAAGTGCCCCCAGCACCTCAAACATGTATATAAATTGCCCCAGTAGCTCAAACATGAATATATATTGCCCCGAGTAGCTCAAGCATGGATAAATACTGCCCCCAGCACCTCAAACATGGATATATATTGCCCCCAGTAGCTCAAACATGGATAAATAATTCCCACAGCAGCTCAAACATGAATATATATTGCCCCCAGCAGCTCAAACATGAATATATATTGCCCACAGTAGCTCAAACAAGAATATATTTGGCCCCAGTAGCTCAAACATGGATAAATACTGCCCCCAGCAGCTCAAACATGAATATAAATTGCCCCAGTAGCTCAAACATGAATATATATTTCCCCCAGTAGCTCAAACATGAATAAATATTGCCCCAGCAGCTCAAACATGAATATATATTGCCCCCAGTATCTCAAGCATGGATATATATTGCCCCCAGTAGCTCAAGCATGGATAAATACTGCCCCCAGCACCTCAAACATGGATATATGTTGCCCCCAGTAGCTCAAACATGAATATATTTGCCCCCAGTAGCTCAAGCATGGATAAATACTGCCCCAGCACCTCAAACATGGATAAATACTGCCCCCAGCACCTCAAACATGGATATATATTGCCCCCTCCTCCCCATTGCTCACCGGCTCTGAGGGCCCGCGGGTCGGTAGGAGCCCGGTTTGGGGTGACACAGTGGGCCCCTGCCAGTTTCCCTCTGATGATCAGTGCTCTTGACAGGCAGCCAGCAGTGCACTTTGTAAATGCCGCGGTGGCATGGTGCCACCGCGGCGTTTACAGAGTGCACCTCTTGCTGCCTGTTAAGTGCGCTGATCATCAGAGGGAAACCGGCAGGGGCCCAGTGTGTCGCCCCAAACCGGGCCCCTACTGACCCGCGGGCCCTCGGGCAATGCCCGAGTGCCCGATGGGTCAGTCCGCCCCTGTCAACAATTTCGGCCCTCCAGATGTTTTGGAACTATATCTTCCACAAGACTCAGCAAATAGAATGAGGAACTGAGCCTCCTGGGAGAAGTAGTTCCAAAACATCAGGAGACCCAAGGTTGATGACCAGTGATCTAAATGATCTGGAAATCAGATTGGCATGGAGTCCTAGCCAACCTGAAGTGTCCTTTATACCCCCCTGACGGTTATCCCGTGTGTGTCGGGGTTAAATTTCACCGCTGAAAGCGGTAACCCCGAGCCACACTCGGGCTCCATACATCACGCTCCCTCGCTGATCTCCGCAGTCTCCTCCGGCGATCATGACCTCATACTTCCTGGTTTCCTTCTCGCGAAGAGGGAACCAGGAAGTATGAGGTCGCGATCGCCAGAGGAGGCTGCGGGGGACATTGAGGGAGCGCAGGGAGAGGTGATGTATCCAACGGTATCACGAGTGTTGCTCGGGGTAACCACTTCCAGCATAGGAATTTAACCCCGAGCCACATTCGGGAATACCGCTAGGGGGTCAAAAAAAATTGACCACTTTTTGGACATGAATTTTTCAAAAAAATCAGATCGCCAGGGAGGTTAAATGAGTTTAGCTTTGGAGATCTTGTCAGTGGTGTAGTCTTAGCTCTGTCACTCATCATTTGAGTGATCCTCAGCGTGTGGATTTCAGGATTTGTACAGACTAATTAGGTTGCTATGAAACGAACAGGAACTTTTTTTTGGAGAGTAATCTTCCATTCGGTATCTGAAACAGTCTTCGGCAGATGACTGCTTTAACGTTCAACCTAGATCTCTGTACAGGAGAAACAGGTTCTGTAACTATGAACCATTCAGTTCATGTACTGCTATCACTGTCATCTCGATGTGTTACTGTGTAAGGTTTCCATATTTTATGGGTTTATTTAGATGATACAACTTTATTTATTTAGGGAAAGTATTAGTAACCACTACACGAACCAGAACCATATGCAGGGAGGACACATAAGGTTCTATATCAGAATTAGGAGAACACCAGTAATTGCAGAGAGGCCACGACCACAAAACAGGGAGTCTGGTATTATACACCAAGACACGGAGGCTTCATATTATGCGTTACTCTTCTTTACTCTTCCAACAGCAGCAAAGAAATGTTCAATAAAGTTCTAAAATTGATTGACAGAAAAAAACGTTTACATATACAGCTGTACAATAGCGTAACCAATCACAGTAGGGCAGTCCAACTTGGGCCAACCAGCATCCAACATCAGGTATATAACTCCCAAACTGTGTCACATTCGTCCTCTTTTCTTTGCTGCTTCCGACAGCTAAGTATATTTATTACATATTCAGTGTGATTTGTGCTTATTTTATTTATATTTGGTATATTTCCTTTGTTTAGTTCTATTTTATCTCGTGGTGCAATTTTCGCCAGTTTTTTCTCTCACTGTGTTGTCTTCCGACTGAACGGCAGTACGTTTTGTTCCCGGTCAAGGGGATTGCGGCGTGCTGCCGGTCTCTCGGAAGGGCAGCGTTTGCTTTTATTTATCCTTTTCCCTTTCGGTCTTGTTAGCGTGAGGCGCGGTTTGGTATAATTCGTTTAGGTGGGGCAACCACCATTTGCATAGGCGGGTGCGGCTTCGCGCCATTTGCATTGCAAGGGGCGGGGAGCTCTGTCCTGCGCATTTACCTCAGACTGCCGAGCTTCGCACTGAGAAAATAAACGGCACTTTTTCCTTTTCTCATGACGGATCCCGAAACGCCAACGGCGGCTATGGATTCTGCCCAAAAATCCTCTGGTTCGGCTGAGGTAATTTCAGCTATTGCCTTGATGTCCACTAATTTTGAGAACACTTTATTAAAAGTGTTAGTGGCTCAGAATGCTGAGAAGGTCTTGGGGGAAACCCAAATGCAATTATGCCTTCTACCTCAGACAAATATTGGTCGGCTCAAGAGGTTGGGGTACCCTTTACCCTGACTAAGGGAGCTGACTGCCTCCCTAAAAAAACAGCTATAGAAGCAACTCCTGCTAAAGAACCGGAGTTACAGAAATCTCCACACAAAAGTGACAAATCTTGAAAAAGGAGGCCTAGCCGCAAGGCCAAAAACGTGGCTGGAAACGTGACATACTGAGTTTAGCAGCTCTGACGAGGATAGTTCAGACGCTGAGGAGGATACTGTCTCCACTGACACTAGCGATACAGACCGGGCCCCGAATGAGTCGGAAGGGGCTTCAGATTCAATCTCCTCACGATCCTCTTATTCCAGAAGGCAAGGGGACAATTCGGGTCCATTGGATGCCTTAGGACAAACTATGTTTGTTCCAGAGATGTTGAAACATACCCGCTCGTCTGAATGGGCCCCATTGGAATATGTGGCTAGTTATATTGAGGCTCGTATACGAAAGCCCATGGACAGTAAGACACGTAATAAAATGAGGGCTGAATGCCCACGACAGATTTTGTCCATTGAAGTGGCCATGGCACCGGTAGTGAATGAGGATATTGTGGAGTTCCTCAGTAAAACTGATTGGTCTCCTAAAAGAGGTCTTGATGCAACCCTTAGGGTATGCCAAGATAAACTTTTGGGTCCTTTGACGAAATTATTCAATGCCATTGAGCAATCCCTTTTGGGAAATGTCAAACCAGATATTTTTGAGTACCGCCGTTCGGTACAAAGGATGGTGTGTATTATGGGAAACGCTAATTCAGCCATTTCTGCAGAACGCAGACGTTCCATTCTCCTCAAGGTGGAGCTAAAGCTGGTCTCTATGGCCAATAAGGAGTCTGGTCCGCAAGCGAATGGTGGCCTTTTTGCGTAAGATTTTATCAAACAAATTGGTTCCAGTGTGAACTCTTTTCATAACATGAAAAAAGTTCAGGCCACGATGAGGAAAACCTTTCCAAGCAAGGTTTTTGACAGGGCTGGGAGAAGTAGAGGCCGTTTTCTCCGCCATGGCTCTCAGTTTCACTCCAGAGGCTTCGCCTACTCACAAACAGGACGTTCAGAGCTGGCTGGACAATCAACCTTTTTTCCTCAAAAGTCCAGGCCAGGTCTAGGTAGACCTTTCCACGGATATTGCAGGGCAGCATATTCTGGTGAGTATGCCACGCAACCTACTTTTTTTCCATGCTCCGATAGGGGGCAGGGTCCATTTTTTTTCCAATGTTGGCGTCAGATCACATCAGATCCTTGCGTATTAAACGCAATTATGGGTTACGAGATAGAATTCAATACGTTACTGGTTCAAAGGGAATTGCCTCAACCTCTGTTTATGACGTCAGTTCACCATCGTTTGATAACTCATGAAGTTCTGGATCTATTCCAGAAAGACGCTATAGAAAGAGTGGTTCCTTCACACCCAGGTTATGTGAGCAATGTGTTCCATGTCCAGAAGAAAAGCGGCGAGTTTCGTCCCGTAATAAATCTAAAAAAAATTGAACATGCATGTTCGCTATCATCATTTCAAGATGGAAGGAATTCCATCTCTGAAAGACAATTTATGTTCAGGGGACTGGATGGTCAAGATAGACCTAGTTGCTATTCACAGCAGAAATTTTCTTCAATTTCTCTGGGAGGGTTAACTATGGAGATTCAAATCTCTCCCGTTTGGCCTCTCGTCCGCTCCTCGTTGTTTCACCAAGATCATGAAACCGGTGGTTGCGTTTCTCAGAACCAAAGGAGTTCGTTTGGTCATATATCTAAACGATATACTTCTAATGGCTCAGGATATTTCCTCAATAGTTCTTCACTGTGATTGGACCATCAATCTTCTGACGGACCTGGGTTTCATGATCTATTGGGAGAAGTCCAGTCTGGAACCAGCCAGGAACATGGAGTTTCTGGGTTTTCTGGTGGACTCAGTGCAGATGTCTCTCAGTCTTCAAGCCCAGAAAGTCTGTCAGATTCGGAAGGAAGTATGAAGGTTGTCCACGCAGCCAACATTTCCTTTAAGAGCCCTTGCTCGTCTGTTGGGAATGCTGTCAGCGTCGTTTTCAGGCCATCTTCCTGGGACCTTTGTTTTATCAGACCCTTCAGTGGCTCAAGGCAGCCTATCTCCATCAGGGGCTACTATATTCAGACATGGTTTCTCTACACGACGACTCTCGAGAAGAGTTGCAGTGGTGGGGAGACCACATCATAACATGGAACGGTGGTTCCTTTTTCCTCCTCAACCAGAAGTAATTATAAAGTCCGACGCCAGGAACTATGGTTGGGGTGTGCGTTTAGGTCCTACATCCACAGGAGGCAGATGGGCTTCTGTAGAAGCTTCTTTTCATATAAACGTTCTCGAACTCCTAGCTGGTTTCTTCGCTATTCAGAGTTTTCTAAAAAGACGGGCCTTTCAATTTAGTACTGCTTCGCATGGACAATTTTTCCGCAGTGAGGCATATAAATCATCTAGGGGGCCCCAGATCGAAACAATTGTCTGAAGTTTCCAAACTATTTTGGGGATTTTGCCTATCCCACAATGTTACAGTGACGGCTCAGTTCATTCCGGGGCTATGCAACAGTGTAGCGGATTGGAATTCAAGGTATCTGATAGATTCCAGCGATTGGGGTTAGACAAGACAATATTCAGATTTTTGTCATCAATATGGGGGCCTTTCAAATTGGATCTTTTCGCTTCTCGTTTGATCGAGCAGATCCCTCACTATTTCAGTTGGAAACCAGATCCAGACGCCCTGGGGACAGACGCGTTTTGCCAAACATGGCCACAGGGAATTCTGTATGCATTTCCCCAATTTCTCCTGATTTCAAGGGTCATTCAATTGATGCGTTCCAATCGGGCGACTCTGGTATTAATCACCCCATGGTAGACAACTCAACCATGGTTTCCCCAACTATTAGAATTAGCGATAGACGTTCCTCGGATTCTCCAGTTGAGTCCCCCCCCCCGGAGGATCCAGAGAATACTCTGCAGAACATTCTGTCAGCGCCATAGTTCCGTCTCGTCGCCTGGAAGGTGTCAGGCAATCTTTCACTGTCGGTCAACTTTCAGAAGCTACTTCCGAATTACTCTCCAGTGCTTGAGCGCCAGGTACTAGAAAGCGATACCTTTATTACTGGAACTGCTGGGTTTCTTGGTGTTTGGGCAAACAAGTTGATTCCTTTTCAGCCCCTATAGAGGACATTCTACAGTTCCTGACCTCTTTGTTTGAGGAAGACAGGGCTTACCGTACTATTAATAATTTTAGGTCAGCCATTTCTGCTTATCACCCTAGCATTGAGGATTGAGGGACTCCTTGTAGGTCAACATAGATTAGTCTGTAGATTGTTAAAAGGTATTTGTTTGAAATGTCCTCCTCGTTCTCGTTATTCTTTCACATGGGACGTTAATTTAGTTTTGGATTTTTTGGATCACTGGCCTTCCAATACAGAGTTATTGATTACACAACTGTCGGCTAAATTAACAATGCTTTTATGTCTAATCTCTTGTAAGAGGGTCTCTGACGTCCGTGCTTTGGATTTGTTGGGGCGCTCTTTCACTCCGTTGGGTGTTTTGTTTTCCATATCTAGATGTACAAAAACTGCCATTTCCCAGGTATTCTATCCGGCTTTTTCACAAAAAACTAATTTAGGGCCGCAAAACCGCAGAAATGATCAGATCCGATAATTTTGGCGGTTTTGTAAATTTTTCCTTTTTTTTCATTCGGTGCGTTTCCCCTCACTCCTGGGACTCTGCGGTGAATGCTGAATTCACCGCAGGATGGGGAAATTAGATTCCCTGAAGTGCAGGGAACAAGAGAGCACTGAAATGTCGGTGACATCTCGGTGCTCTCTGAATAACCCCTTTAATATTCCTCAATCCTTGCGTACTGTAATCCTCTGGATTCTCAGTCCAGCCTTTCACAACCTTTCTGCAAATGCGGATCCCTTGAAAAAAGTTTCAGGTTTCAGAGTTCCCTTTGAACAAACCTTTCTGTATCCATTGCCAAGTTAATAAATTTTTTCCTATGAACTCGGACTTTTGCGAATAGACTTTTAAGAGTTAATCAACCTTTAAGTCATGCTGACCTGAGTAACTGTTTCTTGGTGCCTCTATTTGGATATATATCGAAAATGAAAATCTGTTCTTCCCTAAACTGCACTAACTAGCCGTGAGCTGCTGACAGCTTAGCACCGCGGCACCCTTTACACAAGCATCACTGAGCTGGGCCTGACAGCTCTCTGGTAAACGTCCCATTCAATCACTCCATATGGAGAGCTGGAGTTAAAAAAGGCACTTAAACGTGAATATTATAAAAAGTTACAGGAAACCATTAAACATTTTCGAACTAGACATATACAGTTGTGTTCAAAATTATTCAACCCCCACTGAAATTGAGTGTTTTGGTCAGTTTGACATTGATTTTGATCATTCAGTCATCTTGCTTACAATTAAATCAAAGAGGCACGTGTAGGTCAGACAAATATAACATAACATTTATAATGAAATAACCACAAATATCTTTTCTGTGCTCACATCATTATCAGTTTTATTCAACCCCCAAGTGACATTCAATCTTAGTACTTAGTACAACATCCTTTTACAGTTATAGCAGCTTTTAAACGTGAAGCATAGCTTGACACAAGTGTCTTGCAGCGATCTACGGGTATCTTCGCCCATTCGTCATGGGCAAAAGCCTCCAGTTCAGTCACATTCTTAGGCTTGCGCACTGCAACTGCTTTCTTTAAGTCCCACCAGAGGTTCTCAATCGGATTTAAGTCAGGTGACTGCGATGGCGACTCCAAAATGTTCCAGCCTTTAATCTGCAACCATGCTCTAGTGGACTTGGAGGTATGCTTGGGATCATTGTACTGTTGAAAGGTCCAACGTCTCCCAAGCCTCAGGTTTGTGACGGACTGCATCACATTGTCATCCAATATCTCCTGGTACTGAAGAGAATTCATGGTACCTTGCACACGCTGAAGCTTCCCTGTACCTGCAGAAGCAAAACAGCCCCAAAGCATGATTGACCCCCCGCCATGCTTCACAGTAGGCAAGGTGTTCTTTTCTTCATAGGCCTTGTTCTTCCTCCTCCAAACATAGCGTTGATCCATGGGCCCAAACAGTTCTAATTTTGTTTCATCAGTCCACAGAACATTATCCCAAAACTTCTGTGGCTTGTCCACATGACTTTTGGCATACTGCAGTCGACTCTTCTTATTCTTTGGAGACAGCAAGGGGGTGCGCCTGGGAGTTCTGGCATGGAGGCCTTCATTATGCAGTGTGCGCCGTATTGTCTGAGCTGAAACTTCAGTACCCACATCTGACAAATCTTTTCTCAGTTCCTCAGCAGTCACACGGGGACTTTTCTCCACTCTACGCTTCAGGTAGCGCACAGCAGTCGAAGTCAGCATCTTCTTTTCTGCCACGACCAGGTAGCATTTCAACAGTGCCCTTTGCCTTGAATTTGCGAATGATGCTTCCTATGGTCTCTCTTGGTATGTTTAACATCTTTGCAATCTTCTTATAGCCATTGCCCTTCCTGTGAAGAGTAATCACCTCTTCTCTTGTCTTCCTGGACCATTCTCTTGACTTCACCATGTTTGTAACCACACCAGTAAATGTCTAGAAGGAGCTGAGTATCACAGTCATTTTAAAGCTACCTAATTGGTGCTTATTATGCTTTATTGCTGCTCCGTGACATCCACAGGTGTTTTCAATACCTGATTGAAAACACTTGAATGAACCTCTGTTCTTCAGAGTGGTAGTCTTTAAGGGGTTGAATAATTGTGTCAATCAAGAATTCACAAAAGAAACATTTACTACTGTATTACAAAACCAATTGATGTCATTTTAGTTTCATATGGTTCTTTAAAAAGTCCTTGTAGGATTTCATTCTGAATACAATTGCAAATGTACACTAAATTCCCTAAAACCCTTTACAGCATTGGGGGTTGAATAATTTTGAACACAACTGTATATAATAAAGTTTATTACTGCAGAAGACATTGGTATAGGTATATATATATATAATCACCAGAGTATAGTAGTGATACCTTTTTATTGGACTAACGTTACATTTAAAAGATTAAAAGACAAGCTTTCGAGAGTGTAACCTCTCTTCTTCAGGTCTGGAAGCTATACTGAGCAAAATCATAGAATTCAACAACAAAAAAGAACCAATCAGAAAGGGGGGGGTTAGGATGGGTGTCGTAGATACTGATTGTGACGCAAGTCACTTTGGACTTGGGGAGCATTGACCTGGAGGCATATTTGTAGGGTGCAGGCCACCCTTGTGTGCAGAATGTTTGTATAATCTGTGATTATGCAAGAATGCTATTGTCTATCTGTCTATTGTCTGGTTCTTGTGTATCTGTGTAACTTGTGTAACTTGTGTTCTTGTGTAACTGGCTCCAGTGTCATTTCCAAGTGGCATTCTTAAGTGGACGTTCAGAGTTGATTCCTGGAGTTTTATCCAAGATCCCCTACGCCATCACGATCCCTAATTCCTGTGTCTCCTCTCTCCACAGGTAGGCATTATCACCCATCACCCATCATCCACAGACACCCACATCTCAACTGATCCCCTGCATACTTTTGCTGGTAGGACCCCCATCACTCAGTATTCGCAGGCACCCACATTATAACGTTTCCTTGGTTTTTTTCTGTTTTTTATTTATTTTTGGTTTTCTCCACCATTTGCTTTGCTAATTAGCATGTGAATCTCCTGCCCTATTGACACAGCCCATCCAGCTTCAGGTGTTGACTTTTTCAGGTGTTGACTCTTTAACTGCCTGAATGCAATCAGTCCGCCCTCATATAACAACTATACCAGGCTCCATTGAGTCAGGCTGCAGTGTCATTTCCAAGTGGCATTCTTAAGTGGACGTTCAGAGTTGATTCCTGGAGTTGCGGGACTGGAGGAAGGAACTGCAAGGCCACTCTTTACTCTGGTAAACTCACGTCTATATCATGCTTTCTCTCACGCTTCTGCTCTTTACTTCTACCTTTCTCCTTAAATGGAACTCCTGCCCCTCTACCACCGACCCCTACACTATCTGCATCTCTCCCTCCCTCCTCTCGTCCCACATGATGGCCTCGCATGAGCTCCTTTGTTTCCTCAGAACATGGTCTCCCTCTAACTCTCGTGCTGCCTCCCACTCCCACAAATCCCATTCCCACCTTCTCTTTCTCACCCTCCTGCTGTTACTCTATTCAGGTGACATATCCCCTAACCCTGGCCCCACAACACATCCAATACTTCCCTCTCATCCTATCTCCATCGCACATAAATCACCTCCCTGCAAGCCCAGCAACCTCATTCCCATAATCCCTCAGCGCCTGTCCTCTTTCTCCTGCGCCCTCTGGAACGCTCGCTCTGTGTGCAACAAACTCACAGCCGTCCATGACCTCTTCCTTTCAAACTCCTTCAACCTCCTAGCTTTAACTGAAACCTGGCTAACTCCCTCTGACACGGCCTCCGTTGCTGCTCTCTCACATGGCGGTCTACACTTGAGCCATACCCCCAGACCGGGTGAGAGAAATGGTGGTGGGGTCGGAATCCTGCTCTCTCCCACCTGCACCTACCAGCATCTCCCTCCACCCCCATCCCTCTCCTTCTCCTCCTTCGAGACACACTGCATCCGCCTGTTCTCTCCTCTGGGCCTCAGGGTGGCAGTCATCTACCGCCCACCGGGACCAACCTCCCAGTTCTTTGACCACTTTGCTACCTGGCTTTCTCACTTCCTGTCTTCTAATCTTCCATGCCTAATTCTCGGGGACTTCAACATTCCCATTGACGATCCTTCCACTCCTGCTGCCTCCAAACTTCTTTCACTCACGTCCTCCCTTGGACTCACACAATCCTCCCTCCTCCCTACCCACCGCGATGGTCACGTTATTGACCTGGTCTTTTCCAACCTCTGCTCCATTTCTGAGTTCAAATGTCGCCCTTTCCCCATCTCTGACCACCACCTTCTCTCTTTCAACCTATCTGGACTTCCTAAACACCCTGCTCCCCCACCCCGCACACACACTCGCAGAAACCTACATGCTGTGGACCCCCATCAATTCTCCAACCTACTTCACCACCTCCCTCATACCTCATCCTTCACCTGCCCTGATGCTGCCACTAATCACTACAACACTACGCTTATCTCTGCTCTAGACACTCTTGCTCCTCTTCGACTCTGTAAGGCCCCACACCGCCAGCTTCAGCCCTGGCACACCCTCCAGACTCGCTACCTGCAAAGATGCTCCCGCACCGCAGAGCGTGTCTGGAGGAAATCCCGCTCTGAAGCTGATTTTGTTCACTTCAAGTTTATTCTCCGGTCATACACCTCTGCCCTCCACTTGGCCAAACAATCCTTCTTCTCATCTCTTATATCTACGCTGTCCTCCAACCCTAAACGGCTCTGGTCCACCTTCAACACCCTCCTCTATCCACCTGCACCTCCCCCCTCAGCTGCCTTCAGCGCTCAAGTCCTGGCAGACTACTTCCTCAGTAAATCTTTAACTATCAGAAGCAACATCCCAACACAAGATAGTTATCTGCCACCGCCACTCCCACAGGTCCCCTCTGCCACCCTCTGCCGCTTCCTCCCAGCCACTGAGGAGGAAGTCAATTCCTTATTGTCCTCCTCACATCTCACCACGTGCCCGCTCGACCCCATTCCCTCACATCTAATTCCTCCCCTCTCCTCCTCCCTCACCCCTGCTCTCACACACATCTTCAACATATCTCTCTCCACTGGCTCCTTTCCATCCGCCTTCAAACACGCGCTAGTTACCCCTTTACTAAAGAAACCATCCCTAGACCCCAACTCTCCATCCAACTACCGCCCTGTATCCCTGCTTCCCTTCACATCAAAGCTCTTAGAAAAACTAGTCTTCAACCGCCTATCCCTCTTCCTGTCCTCCAATTCCCTACTTGACCCCCTGCAATCTGGCTTCCGTCCCCTACACACAACTGAAACTGCCCTCACCAAAGTCACCAACGACCTCCTAACTGCTAAAAAACACGGCCACTATTCTATTCTCATCCTGCTTGACCTCTCGGCTGCTTTTGACACTGTTGACCACCCCCTCCTTCTACAGACCCTCAACTCTCTGGGTCTCGGTGACACTGCACTTGCTTGGGTTGACTCCTATTTATCCAACAGGTCCTTCTGTGTGTCCTTTGCTGGTAACTCCTCCTCTTCATTGCCTCTATCTGTTGGTGTACCTCAAGGCTCTGTCCTTGGTCCTCTGCTCTTTTCCATCTACACCTCCTCCCTGGGCAAAATCATCAACAGCTTTGGCTTTAATTACCACCTCTACGCTGATGACACTCAGATCTACCTCTCTACCCCTGATCTCTCTCCCCCTGTCCTCTCAAAAGTCAGTGACTGTTTATCTGGCATCTCCTCCTGGATGGCCTCCCACCACCTAAAGATCAACATGTCAAAGACTGAGCTCCTACTTATTCCTCCCTCCAATGCCTCCCCACCTCCTGACTTCTCTATCATGGTGGAGGGTATCACCATCTCCCCATCAAACCAAGTTCGCTGTCTTGGAGTTACACTTGACTCTGCTCTTTCCTTCATCCCCCACATCCAGTCTCTTTCCTCCTCCTGCCGATACCAACTGCGTAATATTTCCAGAATTCGGCCATTTCTTACCGCTGTCACCACAAAACAACTCATACACGCCCTGGTAATCTCCCGACTCGACTATTGCAATAATCTCTTTTCTGGCCTCCCTCTGTCCCGCCTCTCCCCCCTACAATCCATCCTGAACGCCTCCGCCAGGCTAATTCACCTCACCCGCCGCTCTGTCTCTGCCGCTCCCCTCTGCGTGTCCCTTCACTGGCTCCCCATCCACTGCAGAATTAAGTTCAAAATCCTTATCCTTACCTACAAAACCCTCACTAACTCAGCGCCCCACTACCTGTCCTCACTAATCACCAAATACACCCCAGCCCGCTCCCTAAGGTCAAACAGTGACCTGCGCCTAGCTTCTCCCCGCATCACCTCTTCCCATGATAGACTGCAGGACTTCACACGAGCAGCCCCCACTCACTGGAACGCTCTCCCTCGTACTGTCAGACTTTCCCCTAACTTCTCTTCCTTCAAACGCTCCCTTAAAACGTTCCTATTTAGGGAAGCCTACCACCCAACTCACTGACGCAACCATCAATCACTCTCACCTTACAGTCCTCTCCTCCTGTTTCCAACCCCAACCCTCCTAGATTGTGAGTTCCTACGGGAATAGGGCCCTCATCTCCTCCTGTACTGTTTGTCAAATGTTGTTCAATGTATTGTAACCCTGTCTATACTGTGCTTATTGTACAGCGCTGCGGAATATGCTGGCGCTTTATAAATAAAGAATAATAATAATCTGTTATCTGTTGCAAGGATTAGCCTCCCAGTCTACCCTTGTCTCAGGAATGTGTTATCTGTTTCTATTCGAATAGCTTGGAGATCTGCTGACTAATCTGTTATCATTACGTTTACCATTGTCCTGACTCAATTAGAAATGTTACGTAATGTTTGATTTCAGTGTCTGTACGTAATCTAATTAGGTTGCACATGCCAAGCAGTAAATGTGTCTGTTTCAGTCTGGTTGGGCCCCCCGGCTGTTTGTAGGGGAGGTTTTGTGTATGTAAATAACCCATGTGTGATCGTATAAATATATGTGTGTTTGTCCCTGATTAAAACCAGTTTTATTCTGACCCTACCTGCAGTCACGACTCATGGTTTGGGCAGCAGCTATATTCTGTTCTCTGTTCCAATGCAATGCTCCAGATCTAAAGCCACGGCTTATTACTGGGGGACGCTAGCAAGGCTCTCCACGTGTACCCTTCTTTAAGCTGCATCAAAGGACTGGAGGAAGGCACGAGAGTCATGAGGAAAATACGAGTGTCCAGTCAGGGCCAGATTTATAATTAGGCAAGTAGGCATGAGCCTAAAGGAGCCTGCCACAAGGGGGCGCCTTGTTCTGTGCGTGTAAAATAAAATAATAATAATATTATTATGTTTTACAATTTGCAATAATTTAGACCACTGTATCTCTGGAGCCCTAAGAGCCAGAAGGACAAATGAGGTATCATTGGAACAGCCTGCTTATAGCATTTCCGGTGATACCAAATATAACCAGGCTAGATTTATATAAAATTGAAATATCTATTTTTGTTCCTTTTTTTTCGTAACACAGCACTATTATTGAGTTTACAATTATAAAGTGCACAGTGATGGTGTGCTAACGCACCTTCTCTTTTTCCACACTACCAACAAGTGTGTATCTGGTGATGCAACGCATTGTTTCATTTACAACCTAGACCGTGGCACTGCAGTGAGCAGACACTGGTTAAGTGAGGTGTCTTTGGAAAGGTCAGAGTCTGGTCTTTACAATGATACAAACATGACCATGTAATGCGTAAAAATAAAAAATGTAATAAAGTAAATGCAAAATAATTTTTTTCTGTTCTACAGCAGAGGCAATATATGCTTTTACAGTACATATAAAACAAACAATACAGCGGCATTCACTGCCCTCATCCTTTACCATTCTACGCACTGACTCCCTCACTCCCTGCCCCCTCTTCTACCATGTCTTCCTTTTCTCCGGTCTCGGAGGAGGATGTCTCCGTAGTTCTCATGTACTCCTGCCCAACCACCTGTCCACTTGACACCATCCCCTCAAACCTTATTCGGTCTGGACTACCAGTAATTGACCCTGCATTGACTCATATTTTTAACCTCTCCCTCTCCTCTGGAGTCTTCCCCTCTGTATTCAAACATGCTCTGATCACCCTCCTTCTAAAGAAGCCATCTCTTGACCCTACCTCTCTCTCAAACGACCGTCGCATCTCTGTGCTCCCCTTTGCCTCCAAAATCCTAGGACGCCTGATCTATAACCAGTTCACCGGTTTTCTCGCTGCTAACTCTCTATTTGATCCGCACCAGTCCAGCTTTCGCTCCCAACAATCTACTGAGACTGCTCTGACCAAGGTGACTAATAAGTATGGATATACGTATCTGGTGGCGCGATGGCAATCGCTTCTTGGTAGTCAGGTGGTTCTCATGGTATGTATCGTTATCGTCCAATATGGATTATATAAAAAAGGAAGCAAAGCACAAAATGCGTATAATAGTGCAGGGTGTAAAAATAGTAGTGGAATATAATACTGATAAACTGTTCCACTCACAAGTGAAGAGCCCTGTCACTGGCTCTGAGTGGTTACATGCATCTGGGTCCTTTATCTTCTTATTATTTTGGAGGAGACCCACTCCCTTCAAAATTGGTGGTTTCTCTCACTCATCGGGTATGAAAGAAAGCATAGAAAACGGAAGAGAGACCTTCTTGTGCAGGTCCGCCAATATACATATAATTAATTTAGATAGCGTGTCAACTCACATTCGATGGAGCTTATGGCCAAGCTCTAGGTTGTAGTGCCAGTGGATTTGTTTAGTGGGTCCAATCCACGAAAACCTCAAATGGATTTCGAAACAAAAGGGACCGGGTTCTTCTTTTTTTAAAAAAAAATCTTTAATCTGGCGGCCCGGGGCCAGGCCTGGCTGAGCTCGGGGGTGTCTGTGAGGTGGGAGGGGAGGCAGCAGGCGGCACCCAGACAGTGAATTAGTCCGGAGGTTTGGCACGGAGCGGTCACTACACCGACCTCCAAGAGATGCTGGCGCAGCATCCGCTCCCCCAGAATCTGTCGCTTGGAGCGGTTGCTCTAAAATGCTCCATGGTCGTACCGGCCCTGGGCAGTTGTGTGGACAAAAATGCCTTGTTGATGTCAGAGGTAAGAGGAGAATGGGCAGACTGGTTTGAGATGATAGGAAGGTAGCAGTGATTAGGGATGTGCAATTTGTTTCATTCCGAATTGAATTTCGTACGAAATTTACCATTTTCGTTGTTTCGGGTGCATTTCCGATATGAAATATCGGCCGCCCGAAATTACGAACTCCCGAATCAAAGTTTCAACATAAACTAAATCATTTCGTAATGAGACCATAACGAATTAAAACAGAATGCAAATGATACGAAATGCTGAAAAAACTAACAAAACTATCAAAAACGAAGTCAATTTTGCAAAGAAATGAACTGAAACGAAAAAAAACAGTAAGCAAAATGATCTGACATGAAAACAAAAGGAACAAATTCATCTAAAAATGAAAATAATGGAACAGGTCACTTTTTAATTAATGCAGATGCTGTCTGTGCCCCTATATAATATTATTACAGGACACTTTATATTTAATGCAGATGCTGTGCCCCTATATAATATGTATTATATACAGGTCTCTTTATAATTATTAATTAATGTAGATGCTAGGCTTTTTTTTCCACCATATTTTTCAAACTTTTCAATTTTAAAAAAAAATCTCCGTGTTTAACTGTTTATTAAATATATCTTAAAGCATTTATTTTTTTCACTTACAGCAAGACATGCCTGCATTTATTCATTTGTTAGGATTATTTTTGAATTTTTCGGGAATTTTTGGGTGAAAGTATTAGGTTTTCTAACTTATTTTAAATGTAATAATGAAGTCTTTTTTTCTTTGCTGAACGCATGCAGCTGGATTATTTTCTTACAGTCTGTCTGCTTTCAGCAAGACACATTACATTACATTGTGTCAGACCTTGGACACAATTCAATGTTCCATAGATTAATAACATGTTCCACCTTTCAGGTACTGTCCAAGGTCTGAAAGGTGGACCATGTTATCAATCTATTTCACAAGTGGAACTGTCCAAGGTCTGACACAATGTAATGTAATGTATCTTGCTGAAAGCAGACAAACTGTGAGAAAGTAATCCAGCTGCATGCGTTCAGCAAAGAAAAACAGACCTCATTATTACATTTAAAATAAATTAGGAAACCTAAAGATTAATTCAAAAATTCCCGAAAAATGCAAAAATAATCCCAACAAATAAATAAATGCAGACACTTCTTGCTGTAAGTGAAAAAAATAAACGATTTAATAAATATTTAATAATATATTACTCACAAAAACAGAAAAATGAAATAACCGAAATAACCCATAGAAACAGATTGCAGAATCGACCCGAATTGACGAAATGAACCAAAACAAAAAGAAAACCTGCCGAAACTAAAAAAAACAAACGGGCCGAAAAAAAACGGCGTGCACATCCCTAACCGTAACTCAAATAACCACTTGTTACAACCAAGGTATACAGACTCACCAAAAGTGGGCAATAGAAGATTGGAAAAACATTGCCTAGTGTGACGAGTCTCTATTTCAGTTGCAACATTCAGATGGTAGGGTCAGAATTTGGTGTAAACAACATGAAGGCATGGATCCATCCTGCCTTGTATCAACGGATCGGGCTGGTGGTGGTGGTGTAGTAGTAAAGGGGTGGGAATATTTTCTTGGCGCACTTTGGGCCCCTTAGTACCAGTTGAGTATTGTTTAAATGCCACGGCCTACCTGAGTATTGTTGCTGGCCATGTCCATCCCTTTATGACCGCAGTGTTCCCATCTTCTGAAGGCTACTTCCAGCAGGATAATGCATTATATCACAAGGCACAAATCATCTCAAACTGGTTTCTTGAACACGACAATGAGTTCACTGTACTCCAATGACCTCCACGGACACCTGATCTCAATCCAATAGAGCACCTTTGAGATGTGGTGGAACGGGAGATTCGCATCATGGATGTGCAGCCGACAAATCTGCAGCATCTGCGTGATGCCATCATGTCAATATGGACCAAAATCTCTGAGGAAAGTTTCCAACACCTTGTTGAATCTTTGCCACGAAGAATTAAGGGGGTCCAACCAGGTACTGATATGGTGTACCTAATAAAGTGGCCAGTGAATGAATATATATATATATATATATATATATATAATTAGATAGACGATGTTAGGACAGATGCCAAAATCACGAGTATAGCAGTACGTGGTTATATCTTTTTTATTGGACTTTTAAATGTAACGTTAGTCCAATAAAAAAAGGTATCACCACGTACTGCTATACTTGTCGGTAAGAAAGCAAATTGTACAACAAATGCTTATGTCGGCTATTGATTACGGAGATGTAGTGTATGCAGCGACCCCACAAACACACCTTCAGAAACTTACCACATTGTATAACTCATTCTGCCGCTTTGCGCTACAATGTAACTACATGACCCACCATTGTGACATGTTAAAAGAGCTAAACTGTCCGTCGCTGGAATCTAGACGCGGCCTTCACCTTTCCAACCTGGTGTTTAAGAGCTTTTCTGGGAAGCTGCCACCCATATCTGAATAGGCTGCTTCCCCCCAGCAGATCCCTCATCCTATAACCTCAGATCCAGGACCTGCAACTTACTTGCAATACCACAATACAAAAAGAAAGTGGCTCAGTCCTCATTTTCCTAGCACCGCAAATATGGAATAACCTCCCAGACGCCATCAAATCTTCCCCCAGTCTAAAGTCCTTTCCTAGTTCCTATTACAATACCTCAATACAGAATGCGCCTGTAAACATGTAACATAGTGACTATATTTCCTAAATATTTATTTTCTGTTAATCTGTATATTTGTGTTGTTTTTTAATATCTTGCATTTATTACTTTGTATTTATGTAACAACTGTAACATTTTAATGTTCTTGGACCCAGGACGTACTTGAAAACAAGAAAAATCTCAATGTATCCTTCCTGGCAAAATACTTTATAAATAAATAAACATATATACAGTATATATAAAATACAAGAGCCCCATGCTCTATAGTGAGGCTGGCATCAGACGAGCGTATTTGAAGAGCGGAAGGAACGTCCGTGAGAGTGGACATTCCTTCCACTTGTCGCCCGTCTGGCCACCTCCTATGGAGGATCGCACTTTGCAGCTCCATCAACGTGCATCCTGACACTTTGACGGAGAGGGCTGCTGCACGGACGCAGCATGGCCACTGTTGCACTCGCAATTAGTGTGCGCGCAACAGCATGTGGCTGGCCCTGTCGCAGTGTCTCAATGCTGCGACGGACACCAGGAAGCACGTCAGTACAGGTGCACATAGTGCGCTCGTCTGATGCCAGCCTAAAACAGCGTTTACTTCCTCCGGTGCAGCCAATATATTGTAGACATAAACTCCAAAGGTAAAGGAGCACACTGAAGGCTTGCTTATAAAGAGTACAACATTTTTTTATTCCATCTTAAGTCAAAGAAGAAAGGTCGACGTTTCAGTCCTCTTCTGGACTTTTATCAAGACATAGGCCATTAGTACATTCTTCGCGGAGTTTCGTTCGCGCAGCGCAATTTTTTTTTTACCTTAATTGACTCACTTAAGTTTTTGCGCCTGTCAAAGTAAATCTGAGTATATACGCTGCAGCAATAAAAAAAACACACACGAATTCACAATTTTATTGTTTGGGTATGTGTAGAATGTGTAACTTTGCTGTGCTGTATTTTTTTTTTGTGCTGGTGTTTTTCGTTTCGGCCAAAACTTTCCGATTTGCAATTACCACCAGCTTTTCAAAGACGTTAAAAAAATGTGCGCAAACGTCGATCGTAAAAAGTTGCGCGAAGATTGTAATACCATCCGCGTACCAGCACACAAACGCATTTAAGCTCACAATGTTAAGTATAGGACGCGCGCACAAAATTTTCACCCGCGCAGGATCACCCACGTTAAACGTTAACGAGCATTGGTTGCGCGAACATTGTAATACGACGTTCAGCGCAAAGGGTTTTGCCCCTCGCGCAAATGCGCATTTGCGCACGCAAAACACACTGCGCGAAGAATATAATAGGAGCCATAATGAGTGAGAAAACAAAAGAGCAAAGAGTCTTTTTTCACTTAAGATGGAGTAAAAAAAATGTACTTTTTATTTGCCACCTTCAGTGTGCCCCTCTTCCTTTTGGAGTATATATATATATAAGTAAGTGTCTATAAGGGTTGTGGTGAAGGACTAAAAGTGAGATAAAAAGCCTCCACACTAAGGCTGGCGGCACACTAGCAAACATTTTGCGTCCGTCTGACCGTACTGTTTGCCGTCCATCGTAGCTTTATAAAGGAGTCAATTAAACACACCACACAAAGCCCCTGCACACTTGATCACGGACGGGCAAAGCATAAAGCCACAGACGCAAAAATAACATTGACGTTAAAAAGCTAAACGAATGCAGAAACAACGCCACCATGTATTTTCCTAGGGTGTGGAGACATCAGACATTACAGACGTACTTTATGCAGTACCCACAATATCTCCCGTGAAAAAGTGCGTCCGTAATGGACGCAGTACAGTATGCTCGTGTGCCGGCTGCCTTAACCTTATCTCTGCTACAAAGCCACGGTGTGGCATAGCATTGAATTTAGGGTTCTGTGTAATTACAGATCCAGGATGCATAAAAGTGGGACAGAGGTCATTTGCATATCCTACCCAGAGTTCCTTGCTGCATATGGGGAATGTGGCACAGGAGCTCTGGGATGCAATTAATTGAATTGCTGTGATGTGCAGGTGGCTTCTGCTATAATAAACACACTTATATATACAGTGGCAAGAAAAAGTATGTGAACCCTTTGGGATTACGTGGAGTTTTGCATGAATTGGTCATAAAATGTGCTCTTATCTTCATCTAAGTCACAACAATTTTAAAAACACAGTCTGCTTAAAATAATACAACACAAACATTATATGTTTTCATGTTTTTATTGAACAGAACATGTAAACATTCACACAGTGCAGGGTGGAAAAAGTATGTGAACCTTTGGACTTAATAACTGGTTGACCCTCCTTTGGCAGCAATAACCTCAACCAAACGTTTCCTGTAGTTGCAAATCAGACCTGCGCAAAGATCTGGAGTAATTTTGGACCACTCCTCTTCACAAAACTGTTTCAGTGTAGCAATATTCTTGGGATGTCTGGTGTGAATCACTCTCTTAAGGTCATGCTACAGCATTTCAATCGGGTTGAGGTCAGGACTCTGACTGGGCCACTCCAGAAGGCGTATTTTGTTTTGTTGAAGCCATTCTTTTGTTGAATTACTTGTATGCTTTGGGTCATTGTCCTGTTGCATCACCCATCCTCTGCGGAGCTTCAGTTGGTGGACAGATGGTCTTACGTTTTCATGCAAAATGTCTTGATAAACTCTGGAATTCATTTTTCCATCAATGACAACAATCCGTCCAGGCCCTGAGGCAGCAAAGCAGCCCCAAACCATGATGCTCCCTCTGCCATGTTTTACAGTGGGGATGAGGTTTTGATGTTGGTGTGCTGTGCCTTTTTTTCTCCACACATAGTGTTGTGTGTTTTTTCCAAACAACTCAATTTTGGTTTCATCTGTCCACAGAATATTTTGCCAGTAGTGCAGTGGAACATCCAGGTGCTCTTTTGCAAACTTCAAACGTGCTGCAATTTTCTTTTTGGACAGCAATGGCTTCCTCCGTGGTGTCCTCCCATGTACTCCATTCTTGTTTAATGTTTTCCTTATTGTGGATTTGTCAAGAAAAATGTTAGCATGTGCCAGAGATTTCTGTAAGTCTTTAGCTGACACTCTAGGATTCTTCTTTACCTCATTAAGCATTCTGCGCTGTGCTTTTGCAGTCATCTTACAGGACAACCATGCCTAGGGAGAGTAGCAACAGTGCTGAACTTTCTCCATTTGTAGACAGTCTGTCTTACCGTGGACACATGAACATCAAGGCTTTTGGAGATACTTTTGTAACCCTTTCCAGCTTCATGCAAGTCAACAATTCTTGATCGTAGGTCTTCTGAGAGCTCTTTTCTGCGAGGCATGGTTCACATCAGGCAGTGCTTCTTGAAACCAGTAAACCCAAAACTGGTGTGTGTTTTTAAAGGGCAGGACAGCTTTCAGCAACACATCCAATAATATCACACTGATTGGACTTAAGGTTGGCTCACTCCTGGCTCCAATTAGCTCTTGGAGAAGTCATTAGGCTAGGGGTTCACATACTTTTTCCACCCTGCACTGTGAATGTTTACATGTTATGTTCAATAAACACATGAAAACATTATCAGGGTTATTCAGAGAGCGTGAAAAGCAGGAGAATGACTGGAGAATGAAAAATTCTAGATCAAAATAGCCAAACCAGAACAATTCTCCCTTTCATCTCACTTTCCAAATTGCCTATTTTGACCTAGAATTTTTCATTCTCCAGTCATTCTTCTGCTTTTCACGCTCTCTGAATAACCCTGATAATGTTTGTGTTGTATTATTTTAAGCAGACTGTGTTTTTCAAATTGTTGTGACTTAGATGAAGATCAGAGCACATTTTATGACCAATTCATGCAAAACTCCACGTAATCCCAAAGGGTTCACATACTTTTTCTTGCCACTGTATATATAAATAAATAAAACAAACCACAGGGGGGGGGGTTGCACTCAACCTAAACTTGCAACACAAGCGGGTGCATTTAAGACTTCAAATACAAAAAAACACCAAAAAAGAGCATTCCTTATTAATGACCACCTTCATCCACCATTTTCTGGAAAAAAAAAAGCACATTTCAAAAATTCTAAAAACCTGACTGAGGTAAAATGATGGGGATTCAGTTCACAAAGTATGATCATAGTTTGTGTAAGCCTGTCACAGTCGCCAATGCACCCCATCGTTGACAGGTCCTATCTCACTTGACTGTATATGCATTTACAGAATTTACTCACCCTGGAGCTTCCCAGCAGGCACTGGCCTTCATAGGTTGTCACGGTGGGACACACCTGTGAACAGGGAGGGGTGCGTACTCATGAAAGTAGTCAACTCTCCATATGTATAAAACAAACCACAGGGGGGGGTTTGATCATACTTTGCGAACTGAATCCCCACCATTTTACCTCAGTCAGATTTTTTTAATTTTTAAAATGTGTTTTTTCTTGCAGAAAATGGTGGATGAAGGTGGTCATTGATATGGAGTGATCTTTTTTGGTGTTATAAATACATATATACAGGGCTCGAGTCGAGCGGGAACGCGCAGGAACGGCGTTCCCGCACTACTCCCACAGCGGGAACGCTGCGGGAACGCAGCGTTCCCGCTGTGGCCCGAGCCCGAACGCCGCCGCCGCACATTGCCGGCGGCCGCGTGCTTCCTGTTACAAGGGCCGGTGACAGGAGGTGGAGCCGCTCGCCTGGCTGTTTCATAGATCCCAGGCGAGCGGCTGCACTTCCTGTCAGCGGCCGCTGAAGCAGGAAGCATGCGGCCGCTGGCAGAGGAGCAGCAAAGGTGAGCTGGGCTGGGGGCAGTATCCATGAGACCTGGGGGGGGCAGTATCCATGAGACCTGGGGGGGGCACTATCCATGAGACCTGGGGGGGCATATCCATGTGACCTGGGGGGGCAATATCCATGAGACCTGGGGGGGGCACTATCCATGAGACCTGGGGGGGCAATATCCATGAGACCTGGGGGGCATATCCATGAGACCTGGGGGGGGCACTATCCATGAGACCTGGGGGGGGCACTATCCATGAGACCTGGGGGCATATCCATGAGACCTGGGGGGGCAATATCCATGAGACCTGGGGGGGCACTATCCATGAGACCTGGGGGGGGGCAATATCCATGAGACCTGGGGGGGCAATATCCATGAGACCTGGGGGGGCAATATCCATAAGACCTGGGGGGCATATCCATGTGACCTGGGGGGGCAATATCCATGAGACCTGGGGGGGGCACTATCCATGAGACCTGGGGCATATCCATGAGACCTGGGGGGGGCACTATCCATGAGACCTGGGGGGCAATATCCATGAGACCTGGGGGGGGGCATATCCATGAGACCTGGGGGGGCAATATCCATGAGACCTGGGGGGGCATATCCATGAGACCTGGGGGGGCAATATCCTTGAGACCTGGGGGCAGTATCCATGAGACCTGGGGCAGTATCCATGAGACCTGGGGGCATTATCCATGAGACCTGGGGGCATTATCCATGAGAGCTGGGGCATAATCCATGAGACCAGGGGGCAATACCCATGAGACCTGGGGCATATCCATGAGACCTGGGGGCAATATCCATGAAACCTGGGGGCAATATCCATGAGACCTGGGGCATATCCATGAGACCAGGGGGCAATATCCATGAGACCTGAGGCATATCCATGAGAGCTGGGGACATATCCATGAGACCTGGGGGCAATATCCATGAGACCTGGGGCATATCCATGAGACCTGGGGCATATCCATGAGACCTGGGGGCAGTATCCATGAGACCTGGGGGCATATCCATGAGACCTGGGGCAATATCCATGAGACCTGGGGCATATCCATGAGACCTGGGGGCAATATCCATGAGACCTGGGGCAGTATCCATGAGACCTGGGGGCAGTATCTATGAGACCTGGGGCAATATCCATGAGACCTGGGGCAATATCCATGAGACCTGGGGGCAATATCCATGAGACCTGGGGGCATTATCCATGAGACCTGGGGGCATTATCCATGAGACCTGGGGCATATCCATGAGACCTGGGGGCATATCCATGACACCGGGGGGCATTATCCATGAGAGCTGGGGCAATATATACCCATATGAGCTGGGGCAATTATATCCATGTGAACTGGGGAAAATATATCCATATAACCAGTGCTGTGTATGTTATTCTGGGGGCTCAGTGCTGTGTATATTATTCTTGGGGTTCAGTGCTGTGTATATTATTCTTGGGGTTCAGTGCTGTGTATGTTATTCTGGGGGCTCAGTGCTGTGTATATTATTCTTGGGGTTCAGTGCTGTGTATATTATTCTTGGGGTTCAGTGCTGTGTATATTATTCTGGGGGCTCAGTGCTGTGTATATTATTCTTGGGGTTCAGTGCTGTGTATATTATCCTGGAGGCTCAGTGCTGTGTATATTATTCTGGGGGTTCAGTGCTGTGTATATTATTCTGGGGGCACAGTGTTGTGTATATTATTCTGGGGGTCTGTGCCTGGATATATTATATATATATATATAGATAGATAGATATAGATATATAGATAGATTATATATAAAATGCGTTAGTCCAGTTGCCACAATCACGAGTATACCTGTACGTAGTGATACCTTTCACTGATCAGTATAGTTTCCAGTTTACACTCTTGAAAGCTTGTCTTTTAAATGTAAAGTTAACCCAATAAAAATGGTATCACCGGCACGCACTGCTATACTCGTGATATATATATATATTTTCTTCAGGTAATGGGGGTTGTGGAATTCGTGGGTGAGTTCCCTCACTTTTTTTCCCAGGACTTGACCCCTGCATATATATATATATAAAACAAAAAGTGGACAAAGTAAATTACGATTACACCTCTCATAGGGTTTACAGGTGGTTGTCTGCTGATTGGTCAAGACATAGAAACAAAGAAACATAGAAAAATGTCGGCAGATAAGAACCTTTCGGCCCATCTAGTGTGCCCAATTACATGGATACTTTACCTGGATTTATCTTTTGTTTAGGATACCCTTATGCCTATCCCATGCCTGCTTAAATTCAATCACTGTTTTGGCCTCTACCACTTCTACTGGAAGACTGTTCCATGTATCCACCACCCTCTCAGTAAAATAATGCTTCCTGATGTTACTTTTAAACCTTTGCCCCTCTAATCTAAGACTATGTCCTCTTGTTTTGCTACTTTGTTTTCGTTTAAATATACTCCCTTCCTCTACCTTGTGGATTCCCTTTACGTATTTAAATGTTTCTATCATATCTCCTCTGTCTCGTCTTTTTTCCAAGCTGTACATGTTAAGATCATTAAGCCTTTCCTGGTAACTTTTCTCCTTCAAGCCGTACACCATTTTAGTAGCCCTTCTCTGAACTCTCTCTAAGATCAGGGCCGGATTAAGAGTATCATGGGCCTGGTGCTGAGGATTTTGGTGGGCCTTTTTATAGAAATAAAATGAAAAACGTTTTTCTTTAATACAGCAATATTGTTCCCCTTTCTAACGATTGAGGTCTTGATCAAGAGGGCATTGAGCAGCCAGAGATCCCGGGGTGCACTGAGCAGACAGATTATTATTATTCTTTATTTATATAGCAGATAGCACATAGCACCAGCATATTCCGCAGCGCTGTACAATAGCTGGCACAGTATAGACAGGGTTATACATTGAACAACATTTGACAAACAGTACAGGAGGAAACGAGGGAGCACTGGGCAATAATAAGCTTTGCATTTGGACATAAAAAGATGGCCCCAACTAACCTTGTGGTAGTCTCAGCAGCTGTGTCGTGTGGCACTGGCACGTCATCTGGCACCGATGACCATCTTGATTGCTGGAGGTCCGAGGCTGGAGCCTGGGGGGCACTGCACACTGTCTGGTGGTGATTGCTTGCTGGCCTGGCAGCACAGTGGCACCTTTGGCGAATCGTGGCGTGGCAGACACTGCTGGCTGGGCCTGGGCTGGCACTGGCAGTCACGGTGCGCCGTTGGCGACGCGTCGCGTCACGCGTGGCAGTCGCAGATACTGCTTGCTGCCTGGGCTCTTGTGCACACTAGTTACCACCTCCAAAGAGACTCTGGGCTGGCAGACGCAGTGTGTGGGTGGCAGGCAGAGAGACAGTGGCCAGGGTGGCAGGCAGAGAGACAGTGGGTGGCAGGCAGTGGCACACTCACACTGTACAGAACGTACGCAAGTACCTACGCTCGCAATGAAGCCTTGACAGGGGACGGGTCACGTCTTACGGGTGGGCAGGCAGCCTGAGCCAGCAGTGAGAGACAGTCAGACTAGACAAGACAGTCAGCAGGTCTGCGGTCGCACTCGCAGACAGTCACTCACGGTCAGTGACAGTGTGTGTGTCACTTTTTTTAAAAAGGCTTGGCCGGGCGCTGGCTAGCTGCGCAACGCTGGTGGTGCTGCTGGGGCTGGGCAGTGCGGACTGACTGTCACACTCACGTGATATTTATTTTACTAAGGAGGACCATGGATGGAGGATGGTGAGTGAGTCACCACCGCGAGGGACGAGATAGCCGCCGCACTGACAGACAGTCAGGCCAGGCCAGTGTGCAGGCTGAGCGGATAGATTCATCCGCGCACCTGCGCACTGCCTGCCTGCTCGTGGCGCTTGCCATTGCCTTCCTTCAGCTTGGGCACGTGTGTGAGGGACGGGACACGTGACATGATGAGTGACACGTCACCGGCACATACGTGTCCTGTTCTCATTTCCGCATCCGCTCGGGCTCGCCTCTGATTCTCCTCCAGACTCCGTGGGCTGCATTAAAAATGAAAGTAAACCCGCGGCTGGTCACGGCCTGGCACCAAAACACTCACAGGCCGATGGCTCGGCCGCGGGCGGGCCGCTTTGCCGGATCTCCAGCAGCCTCGAGTAGTGTGTGTGGGGCAATAAGGTACTGCGGCAGGCCGGCCTGCGGCCGGCTGTGGGCCTATTTTCGAAACGGGGCCTGGAGCGGCCGCTCCATCCGCCCCTATGATAATCCGGCCCTGTCTAAGATGTCTATATCCTTCTGGAGATACGGTCTCCAGTACTGCACACAGTACTCCAAGTGAGGTCTCACCAGTGCTCTGTACAGTGGCATGAGCACTTCCCTTTTCCTACTGCTAATACCTCTCCCTACACACAAGCATTCTGCCAGCATTTCCGCCTGCTCTATTACATTGACTACTTACCTTAGATCCTCTGAAATAATAACCCTATCTTTCCTCAGATGTTGAGGTTAGGACTGTATCAAATATTCTATATTCAGCCTTGGGTTTTTACGTCCAGGTGCATTATCTTGCACTTATCCACATTAAAACTCAACTGCCGGGGGCGGAGCCAACTGCGGAGCATGGCGGACATGTTTTAGTCCGGCTCCAGACCAGGCAGCGAGAAAAACGCGGATATCAGCCACCGGGGACCACACATACCCTCTCAGGTACCGCAATATCCCACCGGAGTACATAGCCGTCACGATGGCCACTGCGAAGGGGAAAAAAGCGCCGGGCACGAAGGAGTTTTTCACCCCTAGGCCCAGTAGACGCCGCGAGGATGCAGATCCCCAAGATGGCGGCGGCTCCCCGTCCCACTCTCCAAATTCGGCGACAGGCACCAATGAAGGCGACTTACTGGCGTTCACACCCGCATGGAAACGTTATTTAAAGATTTCTCGTCCTCACTATCAACGCGCCTAGATGCGGTATCAGCGGACATCCGCAAAGATATACAGGAAATTGGAGACCGGACCTCGCATTTGGAAAATAAAATGTCTGAAATGGCGAATGCTCATAACGATATGGCCACAGCAGTAGAATCTATGGAGGCCAAACTGTTGCAATGCACAAATAAACTGGCGGATCTTGAAGACAGGTCCCGTCGGCATAACCTCAAAATTCGAGGAATCCCAGAAACGATTCACCCCCGAGACCTCATGGCTTATGTAACAGATTTCTTTACGCACCTACTTCCCGGAGTTGCGCACGACACACTACTCATGGACAGAATACATCGCATACCAAAACCGCCGTCTGCCCCTCATAAAGCTTCTAGGGACGTGATTCTTAAGATGCACTACTATAAACCCAGGGAAGATGTCTTACGAGCTATGCGTAAACCAGAGAAATTGGGTTCCCAATACGAACATCTGGAAATTTACCCAGACTTCTCTAAAGCAACGCTGCAACAACGAAGAATGTTTCGCCCGCTAACAACATCTTTACGGGAGGCTGGTATTTTATACAGGTGGGGATTCCCCACTAAGTTAATTATTCTCCGAGAGGATGTTACTACAGTCCTCACATCTCCCACAGAGGGAAGGATAACCCTGGAGTCTTGGGGCCTCAAAATAACCGAGGATGCTCAGGACCGCAGGCCCACACTAAAAAAGTGACACCGGATTGGCGGCAACGCTGAATGGATGCGCAAGAAAAAGTTACGCTCTTCCAGATCCGCTCCTGATGACGGACATCGTCTTTGTTTTTGACCGGAAATCGCAGGACGGGTAAACCTGGTGGATTAATGTTTGACCTCTTTGTCTCGCTGCTGGTGGCAGAAGGACCTACCCCCCATTTTTTACGTTTCTCCCCCTTCTTCGTTAAGGGCACGGACGTCTCCCTGATAGGAGGCCCCGATGGAGAGAACGGCGTTCTGGAACGCACCAAGTTTTGTCGCTATATGGCGATGTTTTGTTTTGGTTTTATCCCCCTTTTTTCCCTTTTCCCACTCCCTGGGGGGTTGCAGTGCCTCTCGATCCTATGGGTCGCGCTCATGGCTGACAGTTCGGTCTAATCGTCTAAAATGTTGTTTATATGTTCCTAACATCTTTTTTGTAGCCTTTTATGAAGATAGTATCATATAATGTAAAGGGTTTGAACCTGCCCGTTAAACGTCACTCTTTATACAGAGAGCTTTGCACGTATGACGCTGACATCGTCTGCCTCCAAGAGACGCATTTTAGGAGAATGGATCACCCTAAGTTGTATACACCCCGCTATCATACCCAATTTCACTCAACTTATAGAGCCAAGTCTAGAGGAGTGACAGTACTAATTCATAACAGAATTTCGATGCAGACTCATAGAATTATCACAGACACAAGAGGCAGATATATTATTTTAATATGCACAATCAATGGCAGGGTGTACACGATAGTAGCAGCTTACGCCCCTAATAACTCACAAACACAATTTTTAACGCATCTCTTGAACAAACTTACGGATGTTGTATCGGGAGATTTAATAATTTGCGGCGATCTAAATTTATGTATCGACCCCAAAATGGACCGTTCGGCCTCCACAAGCACTCAAGCAGGGAGCCAGTTTTCACAGCTACATTCTCTCCTTAGACTCCACCATCTACATGACATGTGGCGCCTGCTTCACCCTACAGAGAGGGATTACACTTTCCGATCGGGAGTACATAATAGTTACTCACGCATAGATTATTTTTTACTACCATCGCATTTACTCTCTAGAGTCACCACATGTGATATACTCCCCTTTACAAGGTCTGACCATGCCCCACTGCTTCTCGACATACGGGATGAATTTCATTCTCATGTGAGACCACCCTGGAGATTTAACGAACATATATTAAAACACGAACCGGCGTCTATAGCAATTCAGGATGCATTAACTAACTATTTTAAAGAAAACACGACCGAGGAGGTAGACCCTTTTGTTGTATGGCAAGCTCATAAAGCAGTCATTAGGGGTGTATGCATCCAGTGGGGAGCGCGGCTTAAAAAGCAACACACAGCACATCGATTGGAAATTCTTAGGAACATACAAGACATAGACACCCAGAATAAAATATCCCAACAACGGAGTTAGCGGACGCATTGGATGATGCCTTACGCTCACTTACTGACTTAGAAGCGGACAGATTTAACTCGACCATGCACAGGATGAAATCGCGGTTCTATGCGTTTCAAAATAAACCGGGCAGATTACTAGCCCGCAGACTTAAAACCACCCCCGACCGTACAGGGCATCCCTCACCTCAAAACTAACAGGGGATTAATACATAATCCTTTGGATATTGCTAACGAATTCGCAGACTTTTACGAGAAACTATATAACCTATCAACAGATGATAAGGTGACACAGCCCACCCTAATGCCATCTCTAGCTATCTTCATAAACTACACCTGCCAAAATTATCCTTATCACAAATGACAAAATTAGCTTCTCCAATTTCTTTAGATGAAATTTCTGAAGTGATTAAAGGACTGCAAAAACGAAAAGCCCCGGGCCCTGACGGCCTTAATGGTCTATATTACTCGACTTTCACCTCTCATCTCATGCCGCACTTACACTCGATTTTTAACGTTGCCCGAGAACAGGGTACATTTCCGACAGATATGCTACGGGCTCACATAATTACACTCCCTAAACCAGGTAAGACCCCTGACGAATGTCGTAATCTCCGTCCAATTTCACTTCTTAATGTAGACATAAAAATATATGGGAAATTCTAGCGAACAGACTACAATATATATTACCAACTCTAATTGGTCAGGACCAGGTGGGGTTCATTTCGGGTAGACAAGGACCGACAGCACAAAAAAGTTGATTAACCTGTTGGAATCATTGAAACGAGTAGGTGAACCTTGTTTGATACTGTCATTGGATGCAGAGAAAGCCTTTGACAGGGTAAATTGGCTATTTCTTCAAGAGACCCTTAAGATATATGGTTTTCCCCCCCGATGTTGTCAGCAGTAAAGGCCTTGTACGATTCCCCGTCAGCTACAGTTCTGACAGCGGGATTTCGGTCTGACGAATTTGTAATTACAAACGGTACAAGACAGGGGTGCCCACTTTCCCCACTATTATATGCTTTGGTGCTGGAACCACTGGCACAGGCTATCCGACAAAATGATGACGTTAGAGGTATACAGATAGGTCCTACAACATATAAGCAACAACTTTATGCAGACGACATCCTCCTGACGTTAACTGACCCAGAAGTCTCTTTATTGGCCTTATACCGAGAGTTAGAAGCATACAGTGACGTGTCCTTTCACTTAATAAACTTACTTAAAACGCAAGCTTTGCCAATTAATATGTCACAACCATTGCTGGATACTCTTAAAATGCAATATAAATTTGACTGGCGATCTACTTATCTGGTTTATTTAGGACTCAGAATTACGGAAAAACCCGAAGACCTTTTTCAATATAACTACGAACGTGTACTGTCTGAGATAAGATTGCTTATTCATAGATGGAGAATGAAGGAGGTCTCATGGTTGGGTAGAATGGCGGCTGCAAAGATGATTATACTACCAAAACTATTGTATGTGTTCCGCGCTTTACCTCTAAATTTACCCAAACATTATCTAGTCAAGGTTCAATCTGTTTTGACCTCATATGTCTGGAACAACAAAAGACCTAGAGTTCCTCGGAAACTGTTAACTTACAGACACAGAGATGGGGGTTTGAACATGATACATGTGCAACATTATTATTGGGCGTCATGCCTCGCATCTCTGTCGGAATCTTTTCACACACACCCTGCACCGCAATGGCTTACCATTGAGGCAGCATATATGGAAGGACATGATTTACCAACACTACTTTGGGTCCGGTAAGAGCTAGGCCGAGGATAAGCTCCCCGTTGACTAGTACAGTGTTACATCTTAGGATATGGGATAAAGGGTTCGATTCCTTCACAATGCATCATCCACTCTCTATGGCTACACCCATGGCAGCTTTTAAGTACCTACTTCCCCAAGGAGATCACACTAGATGGGTTCAATACGGAGTATTAAATATTCATCATTTCTTTGACACGGCCTCCATTCTACCTTTTGAGACAATATGTACTAAATTTAAGGTTCCACCTGCAATGTTCTTATCATATATGCAAATACATTCTTACCTTAAAGCTCAGAAGATCTTTTCTACACTGTCGGCCAAGATTCCATTACTCTCAGAAATTGAACTTTTTTGCTTGGACTCTCAATCCAATACCAAAGCGATCTCGATGTATTATAGGGTGCTTAATACCCCACAAAAATCAGTTATTTGGACATTTCAAAGAAGTTGGGAACGAGAGTTAAAACAATCTTTTACACCGACCCAATGGGCCACGGCGTATATGTTTGCGGTGGGCGCTACTCGATGCGCTACCTTATTGGAGACACAGCGAAAGTTACTTTATAGATGGTACCTCACTCCAGACAGAATTAAAAAATATGCGCCGAATCACTCGGATATGTGCTGGAGATGTTCCCTAGTTCAGGGTTCTATGAGTCACATTTGGTGGGATTGCCCCAAAATAAATGCATTATGGAAGGACATTTCGATTCTGGCGACTGAAGTCCTAGGCACGTTGATTCCCCACAAACCGGAGATTTTATTACTGGGTATGATTAACCTCCCAAAACTTCACAGAAGGATGTTGTTTATTCTCATCTCCACCTCGTTGCTCATAGCACGTAATTGGAAGACCACATTAGTACCTACCAAAAAACAAGTTATTGACTTATTAGACCAGTATCGTGGATTTGACTCAAGGATTGTGGCATCGGAAGAGATACATCCACCCAAATCGGATCCCTGGACACTTTGGGACATTCAAAAAATTTATGAAGCCTGTGGGTTATGATCGATCTATTGACCCTGATACACAACTTTTACTTCAGTTGGGTTCTATGACGGCTGCAACCCCCCCTCCCTCCCCCCCACTGTTTATTCTTCAGTAGTAATGATTTCTCATGCAATTACATAACGTTTATCCTCTACTTCAAAGTAACTTTGTATTTTGGCAAACTTTATAATAAAAATTTATGTTTTAAAAAAAAAAAAAAAAAACTCAATTGCCACAGCTCCGACCATTTTTTTAGTTTACCTAAATCATTTGTCATTTGGCTGATCCCTCCAGGAACGTCAACCCTGTTGCAAATCTTTGTGTCATCAGCAAAAATACATACTTTTCCACAACCCTTTTGTTCTAGACCACGGATCATTAAACCGAGATATCCAACGATTGATGTGACCTCGGGTGAATCCAATTCAGACTCTGATTTTCCCAATGAATCGGCAAGACACAAAATTCCAGTAAACCTTTTTTAGGGGGCAATCAGTCACATGACACACAGGTGGCTATAGATACACGGATACAAACCAGAGGCCGGGTTGGCCAAAACGGAATAAAAGGACAAGAAGAAAACTAAACGGTGGCACATATACATGTCCTTAATAAAGGGCTTACTTTTGTACCCACCTCTAAGCCGAATATTTTTGAAACTGATGTGCAAAATTATAAAATCCAGAGAACTCTAGCTATTCAAGAACGGATAAAAAAAAGCCATGAGAGGGGGCGGAGCTGACTGCCGATATGGATGGTCGCATCTTGCTGAGCTCCACAAGGATTGTTCTATTGTTTTGCTGACCCTTGCTGTCACGGAACGGACATGAGAGCTCTTTTCAGCGAGCCACAGGACTAAAGACTGAACCCTTTTAAAGACCATTTTTCCTGTTTACGTTTTGGTTTTGCGTGTGAGCCTATGGACCCCTTATTTTATTGCTAGATCTGGTTTTATTGGTGTAATGTAATAAAATGTACCCTGTATGATGTGACTTTAAAAGTATGAAAGAAACCGTTTGTATGTGTTTTTTCCCTGTCGCCATTTTGCTCATCCCAGCATGGTTTCACAGAACAAAGGATCTCATGCCCCAAGATGGAGGATGCAGCGGGCCAAAGGATTGGAGGCTTTTCCAAGACCTCATCTGCCTAATCCCCTGGACAATGGGGGAGCCTGAAAGGGACCTGATAGGGAACAGGAGGCTGGGAAAGGAGCCAATCAGTGCTGGTTGTGTGGGTGGGGGAGTTGGTAATCTGTTTGTGTGAAGTTGTATAAATGACCCTGTTGAAACCCATAAAATTCAGTTCACCGTTTTAAAGCATACAGCCACATCTGGTGTCTTCATTTCAGAGCTACAATCACTATTGCAGGAGACACTCAGTGGTCTCCTGCATCACCACTCAACCCAGGAATGGGATCCCCAAGGCAACACCGCACTATCTCTCCAGACGCCGGACCAACGCCATTTCATCCTCCAGGCCGCTCGAGACGCCGAGTGCCGTGCCACTCGGTAGTCGGGCCGGACGCCATCAAAGGGGGGGGTCAGATAGAGCAAGACCGCAGGCAGACTTCCATCCCGCCACACTGGTGGCAGCTGTGGGATAGCTCTTTGAACCCCCAGAAAAAGCACTCAGCATGGCAGGGTACGCCAACTACAAAAAAGACACCCTGCGGGGCATCCTGGAGAGCCGAGGAGGCACCCCGGGCTCAAAAAGTAAAGCCACCCTGATCGAGGAACTGCAGGAAATGGACCAGGGAGCCGTGGGCACGCCAACCTTACCACCCACCCAGGCATTGGTCCCAGAAGATCCCTTCCAAAGGAAAGTGTGGCAGCGGGTAGCCCTCTTCAGAGCCGCCCCGTCAGAAGCCGCTATACACAACTCCATCCTAGAGATCCGGCAGGAAGAGGAGCAAGAGAAGGACCGTCAGCACGAGCTGCGGATGGCGGTGCTCCGAGCAAAAAGGACTGAATACCCTGCCCCTGAACCCTACCCCGTAGAACCCTGGTTTGAGGTTGACAGCTCGACTGGAGCTTCATCCAGGGAATCTACACCCCCCAGCGATACTTCTTTTTGGACTTACAGCTCGCCTGGAGTTTTAATTGAGGAAACCGCACATCTCAGCGACACTTGGATGGAGGCTTACAGCCCGCCTGGAGCTGCATCCGAGGACGCCACACCCCCCATCGAGTGGTGGTGCCACTGTTCCAGCACCCTCGCAGACACGAGGGCTGAATTCCCGAGAAGGCTACAGGAGGGCCTGGATCGGTATCATGGATCTACAGTTGAGCCCTCTGGGCCCGAGTGGCGGGACGAGATCCGCCAAGAACTCTGGTACGAGGCAATGTACCATGAAAGGGACTAGCATGGTGTCAATGTTCCCTCCGACGCTGCCATCTACCAAGTGCAGTACAATGCCAGAGCAGCATTCCTGAAAGGCCGACCCCCAGAGGAGTGGGAGGCAGAGCTCCAATACCTGGTTCAGCAGGAGATCACACTGTACGCCGCTTACCGGGCGTCCCAGTGGTTAATAGGCCCCCTGCTACCCCGCACCATCGAAGGTGCCTCCACCGCAGGCCTCCACTACGGCGGCACAGGGCTGCTATACGAAAGGATGGCCAACGACCCCGGGTTTGGAGAAGAGTCGGAGAGGCGGTTGGAGGAGATACTGGAACGCCGGGAAGAGGAACTCTCATACGAGAGCAAGGACTTCGAGATAGAGGAACTGGAGTTCCTGGTAGAGCGCGAATGGGAGCTTGAGAAGGCCTACAGAAGGTTGTTGGACGACGCTCCGCAGTCAGGCCTAAGCCCCATGACCTGGGACTGTCTGGCCGAAGAAGCAGACAGTCCAAGTGACACGGAAGTATTGGAGCCCGAGATGCTCCCATGGGTCCCCGTCGGGACCACAGTAGACGAGCCGGCCAGGTCGGAAGAAGCACGGCAGGTGCCAAGCGACCAGAATGGGCCGCGTAAAGGGTCCGAGTGGCCCAGAGAGGAAGTTATCCTCCCGCCCCCGCAAGAAGACACTGTGCCAGTGTCCGCTTACCCAGCAGAAGAGCTGGCAATGGGGCAGAGTGCCGCTGGCCTCTGCCCATCCTCCACCATCTGCCCTGAGGAGCAGAAGGGGGATACCCTCGAGCTGCTTATCCCGCAGCCGCTTACCCCATCCAACCCCCTGGACTTTGTTCCTGTACCCACCTCCCCAGCAGAAGAGCTGGCAACGGGGCAAAGTGCCGCTGGCCTCTGCCCACCCTCCATCGTCTGCCCCGAGGAGCAGAAGGAGGATTTACCCGAGCTGCTTATCCCGCAGCCGTTGACCCCATCCGACCCCCTGGACTTTGTTCCCACACCTGCTTACCCAGCAGAAGAGCTGGCAATGGGGCAGAGTGCCGCTGGCCTCTGCCCATCCTCCACCATCTGCCCCGAGGAGCAGAAGGGGGATACCCTCGAGCTGCTTATCCCGCAGCCGCTTACCCCATCCAACCCCCTGGACTTTGTTCCTGTACCCACCTCCCCAGCAGAAGAGCTGGCAACGGGGCAGAGTGCCGCTGGCCTCTGCCCACCCTCCATCGTCTGCCCTGAGGAGCAGAAGGAGGATTTACCCGAGCTGCTTATCCCACAGCCGTTGACCCCATCCGACCCCCTGGACATTGTTCCCACACCCGCTTACCCAGCAGAAGAGCTGGCAATGGGGCAGAGTGCCACTGGCCTCTGCCCATCCTCCACCATCTGCCCCGAGGAGCAGAAGGGGGATACCCTCGAGCTGCTTATCCCGCAGCCGCTTACCCCATCCAACCCCCTGGACTTTGTTCCTGTACCCACCTCCCCAGCAGAAGAGCTGGCAACGGGGCAGAGTGCCGCTGGCCTCTGCCCACCCTCCATCATCTGCCCTGAGGATCAGAAGGAGGATTTACCCGAGCTGCTTATCCCGCAGCCGTTGACCCCATCCGACCCCCTGGACTTTGTTCCCACACCCGCTTACCCAGTAGAAGAGCTGGCAACGGGGCAGAGTGCCGCTGGCCTCTGCCCACTCTCCCTCATCTGTCCCGAGGAGCAGAAGGAGGATTTCCCCGAGCTGCTTACCCCGCAGCCGTTGACCCCATCCAAACGCCTGGACGTCGTTCCTGCGCCCGCTTCCCCAGCAGAAGAGCTGGCAACCGGGCAGAGTGCCGCCGGCCTCTGCCCAACCTTCACCGCCTGCCTCGGGGAACAGAAAGAGGATACACCCGGGCTGCTTATTCCGCAGCCACTGACCCCACCGGAGATGGAGGACGCCATTCTCCTGCCCGGGGACCCTTCCTCGGCCTTGAACCCCCAGCTGACGCGCTGGCAATGGGGCAGAGCCTGTTTCAACTCTGCCCATCTCCACACCCCTTTGGCCCGAAGGCCCCATGCAGCCACTGTTTTTTCCAACGGCTGACCAGGGCACTCGGGGCGCGTGCATTTAGCACCCATTTTTCTCAGGTGCGCGATACCTCCGGAGGTGGTACAGGCGGTACCCCTCCCTGACCACAGGACCCTTATTCCGGAGGGGGTACCCCCAAAGACTTGTACCCCCAACACGCCAGGCACTGCCGCAAGGACAAATGGAGAAGCCTGGTGGCTCGCCTCCTTCCCACAGACTATGGGCCACAAAGACTGCTCCGACTTCCCCGAGTCGACCCGTGTGGGTCCAACCGTGTCCGTCGGACTCTAGAACGGGGGAGAAATGTCACGGAACGGACATGAGAGCTCTTTTCAGCGAGCCATAGGACTAAAGACTGAACCCTTTTAAAGACCATTTTTCCTGTTTACGTTTTGGTTTTGCGTGTGAGCCTATGGACCTCTTATTTTATTGCTAGATCTGGTTTTATTGGTGTAATGTAATAAAATGTACCCTGTATGATGTGACTTTAAAAGTATGAAAGAAACCGTTTGTATGTGTTTTTTCCCTGTCGCCATTTTGCTCATCCCAGCATGGTTTCACAGAACAAAGGATCTCATGCCCCATGATGGAGGATGCAGCGGGCCAGAGGATTGGAGGCTTTTCCAAGACCTCATCTGCCTAATCCATGGACAATGGGGGAGCCTGAAAGGGACCAGGATAGGGAACAGGAGGCTGGGAAAGGAGCCAATCAGTGCTGGTTGTGTGGGTGGGGGAGTTGGTAATCTGTTTGTGTGAAGTTGTATAAATGACCCTGTTGAAACCCATAAAATTCAGTTCACCGTTTTAAAGCATACAGCCACGTCTGGTATCTTCATTTCAGAGCTACAATCACTATTGCAGGAGACACTCAGCGGTCTCCTGCATCACCACTCAACCCAGGAACGGGATCCCCAAGGCAACACCGCACCATCTCTCCAGACGCCGGACCAACGCCATTTCATCCTCCAGGCCACTCGAGACGCCGAGTGCCGTGCCACTCGGTAGTCGGGCCGGACGCCATCAAAGGGGGGGGTCAGATAGAGCAGGACCGCAGGCGGACTTCCATCCCGCCACACTTGCGACCTACCTTCGGCTGCAGTACCTGGCGAGGTGGGGAATGCACTGAGGTACCTGTGGACCCGTGCCTGGTCTCTCCCGTGCCCTCTCGGAGCAGTTTGGGACGATTTATTGCCTCCGGCCTGTTTTTGCGACCTACCCCGGGCGGCCATTTTTGAAGCCTTTTCCTGCTGGGATCAGCATTCCCCTTCTCTTGGGGTGGTGGAGCTGCGATGGAGTGCCTGGATAGATGTCTGGCGTGGCTGATGGAGGAAGGGGAGCGTCCACTCTCACGAGGGGACATCCGGCACCTCATTGCTGAGATGAGGCTCTCCCAGGATGCGGCTGCTCCCTCCGAGAGTGAGAATGCGGGCCCCCTACATGAGTGCGGTACACTTGCCTGCTCAGCCGAGCGGTGCGAAGAGGTATGGCAGCCGGAGAATGGAGAACGGAGAACAAGTTGCGACGCCCTGGCGGAGGTGCTACGGGCGGTTTTCCTACCCCTGAAAGGGATCTCCTGTTTGCCTACTGCCTGCCGACCCTCAGCTGAAGCTGCCCGGGTGGATCACGGACGTCTGGAGGGTGCTGCGGATGTCGAGGCATCAGAGGACTCTCCCTGCTCGATGCCGGCCTGGCCGCTGTTCGGGACGCGGTGGGGTTTGGAGCTGGCATGTGGTCCTGAGACCGGAGCTGCCGGGATTACCTGGAACCGGAGCCATTGGAGGTTTTTTCTTTCCCCAGGCTTCTTCGAGGAGACCGAGGGTCCTGCTCTCGGCCTCACCTCGTCACCTTTCCCGGTTCTGACCCTGCTCTTGGCTGCTGGACATAGGGGGGAACATGTGTCCTATTTTTTCCCTGAACACTGGCTGAGCCGGATGGTGCCGCTTTCGGATCCCTGGCTGATGACACCTTCCTGCAAGGCCTTTTCCCCAATCCCCCCCAGATGTGTTTCACCCCCTGCTGACAACCCACACTCACCATTAGCTGAGTGTTTACCCCCCAACCTGATGACATGCCCTGCTTACACCCCCCTCCCTTAGCACTTGAGACTCTTCCTGAGGACATTTTTGTTTTAGGATTTTCTGCTGAGGTCTTTGATTTCACCACCCCCCCTTAATTGTCTGTGTTTGTCCGAGTTAACATGCAGACCTATTTGCTGACATTTGGGACTTGCTGATTGTCTGCTGGAGCATCGGGACTACCCCCCCTTTTTTTTTTTAAATGGGACATTGGGTAGTATCCTGGGCGAGCCGCTAGGGTGCCAACCTAGGCTCTGGCCGTCCTCTTGGCCCCAGGTCTCCCGGCCCTGTGGTCTCTTTCATGGCCCCCAGCCTCCTAAGGGGTGTCGGGGTGAGCCATGAATGCCACAACCTAATGGGCAGTCTTTAACCTTTTCCCCCTTATTTTTTTTATTTATTTTTTCTATTTTTTTTTTATTATTATTTATTTTTTCCCTCCCTTTTACTTTTTCCTGATGCCCCACTGTTGGACTACAGTGCTTTTTTGTTTTTCTGACTTTACCCACCTGAGTTGTCCTGTTTCGCTCACTCGTTATTATTTGTATTTATGTCTGATTTACTGCTGACCTATTAAAAAATAAAATTTTGAATTAAAAAAAAAAAAAAAAAGCCATGAAACATCGACAATATCACCTAGGCTAAGGCTAAAGAATATCACTGACGCTAAAACGGGCAATACATTCATTAATACCTTTTCAAAAATCCTACAAGAAGAGACTGTTAATATTTTGCAAACTAAGATACCAGGCAGACCTAATCTTACCAAGATAGAATATGACGCATTACAGGATCTTTCTTCGGATCTGAAAATTGCTATACGCCCCGCTGACAAAGGGGGTGCTGTTGTTGTCATGGACTATGTTTACAATCGTAATGAAATATTACAGCAATTGTCTGACCCTTTAATATATCGCAGATTGACATATGATCCTACTAAAGAATTTTCCGATAAAATCTCTGCCTTGGTTAAGATCGGGTTACAGGCAGGTTACATCACTGATACTATAACGGCATTTCTTACTGTTAGGTACCCTATTACACCAGTACTATATACATTGCCCAAATTTCATAAAAATCAACAAACACCACCTGGACGTCCCATAGTGTCAGCTAAGGGGGGACTACTAGAACCCATCGGTAAATATATAGATTATGTCACCAAGGATACTATGCTCCATTTACCTACCTGTATTAAAGATATCCCACATCTTCTTGAGAAACTAAAAGAGTTACATTTAGCTACATGGCTTATGGCCACTATGGATGTAAAGAGTTTATATACCGTTATCCCCCATATTGTGGGGATTCAATGTGTCCAACAAGTGCTACAAGAATCCCAATACTATAAAGGCCCACCAATTAAATTTACATTGGAGCTATTACGGATTGCTCTGTATCAAAAAAAATTTAAATTTGAAAAGAATCGGTATGTCCAGTGTGCGGGCACGGCCATGGGTGCCTCTATGGCACCAACATATGCCAACCTTTACATGTACTGCTTTGAACGAACACATTTGTTACAAAAATATGACTCCCAGATTCTATTCTACTGTTGCTTCGTAGATGATATCTTTTTGATATGTGATGGGGATGAACAAAATTTCAACCTTATGGTTGAAATGGTTAATAGTCTTGACGCTCCAGTGAAATTATCAACCAACAGTAGTTTGACTTCTATATCTTTTCTGGATGTCACCATTTTTCGTACAGGTAACACTTTAGGTTATACCCTCTTTCGCAAAGAAACGGATCGAAATACCCTCCTACATATAGACAGTCATCATCCACAACATCTTAAGAATTCACTTCCAATATCCCAGTTTCTACGGGTACTTAGATACAATAGTGATTTGGAATTAAGTAAACAACAAATACTAGAGATGTACCAACGGTTTCTTGGAAGAGGTTATTCGGAAAATGTTTTGGATAATGCTTTAAGGAAGGCGATATTACGCACACAGGGTCAGAACACACCCCAGCCAGTGAAATCAGCGAGAATTTCTCTCCCCTTGAAATATAATACCCACAGTATGAAGATGGCTAACACCATTAAAAAGCATTGGAATACTTTTTCTTTTGATCGGTCATTACCAGCTTCGTTTAAAACTCAACCACTCATTAGTTACTCTAGGGGGCGTAATTTACGTGATCTATTGGTACACACAGATGCCATTAAATCAAATGATACCCAGATTCCTTTACAAAAAATGGGATGTTTTAGGTGCACAGGATGTGTCACATGTAACCAAATGAATTCGTCGGCCACATTTGCACACCCACGGCTCTTACTGGATGTATTTACAAGATCAGACATCGTATTACCTGCCTAACAGAATTTGTGATATACATGATCACATGTCCTTGCGGTCTAGCGTACGTGGGTAAGACCGACCTTACACTTAGGGACCGCATACGGGGACATCGCTCATCCATCAATACGGCATACAGGGATGGCCATACGGACAAGCCGGTGGCCAAACACTTTCTGGCACTTCAACATCGACTACCCACACTTCGTCTTGTTGCCATAGACCATGTCCCCCCACTTCCTAGGGGTGGAAACCGATCCCAACGGCTGTTACAAAGGGAAACATACTGGATCAAAACTCTGGATACAGTTGCTCCAAGGTTATTGAATGAGTATGTTTCCTTTTCCAGTTTTCTATATGATTGATGAATATCTTCTTATTAAGCTTCATCAGTAGTTATTAGGATGATAACCTTGTGGGGATATTAATAAATCAATAAGAAATAGTAGCATATTGTTTTTTTAAAAAAGTTTTTTCATGTATAATGCTCGAAAAAAAAAATGTTTTTTTATGTGATTTTGTCTAGCTATGTTGCTCCGGTACTAATGTACATTTGTCTCGATAACTCTCCTTTATTCAAGTATTTGCTTGCTTAGCATTGTTTGTAGTTGCCAAGTCGACAGGATTACGTTTGTAATCATAGGACGTCACATGTGAGACGCTAGCCGATGTAAGTGAGTTACGCACAGTGTCAGCTGTAGCTAGTGCCTAATGAAGCTTCTCTGATTGGTACTTCAATTATGAATGTTTCTATTTAAACATCCGCATGTAACGTTTGTATCACCTTGAAAATGGCTCCTGTGTGGGCCGAAAAGTCAGACCTATTTTAATTAAGATTGAATAAAACTTTTGTTTTTTAACTCTATTTGATTGAGTGCAGCCTCTATCCTCTTCTTTATATATTATTCCTGGCGAAGCACCAATACAAGGACAGCATTGATATTGGAAGGTGTTGCAGGACTACTGGCGAAATATATATATATATATGCAAAAAAAGTGAGAAGCTGTGGACTTTATTTGCATATCCTACCCAGAGTTCTTTGCTGCATATCATACTTGAAAACGAGAGAAATCTCAATGTATCCTTCCTGGTAAAATCCTTTATAAATAAATAAATAAATAGAGTTCTTTGCTGCATATGGGGAATGTAGCACATGAGCTCTGAAAGCAGTTCTCTGAATTGCTGGGTAGTGATGGATCGAACACCCCCGTGTTCGGTTCGCATTCGAACACGAACGTTTGAAAAAGTTCGAATTCGAACGCAAACACGATTCGAACTCAATGCAAGTCAATGGGACTCGAACGTTCAAATTTTAGAGTGCCCTCCAAGAGGGCATATATGCAAGATATTTGCCATAAAAGGTGTATGTGGGTCCGGGTAGTGCCCTGGGCGACAGGAAACAAGGAAAAAAAGTTTTAATAAAAACGTTTTTAAAGGAACAGTGATTATTCCATGACATAAAGGTTAAGAATAAAAACGAAAAATTCCTTCAAATATCGTGCCTAGGAGGTCCCCATAATCTGCCCATTAAGTGGCGGATTTGTAGGATGTATAGAAATATTTAAAAAGAAAAAAATGACATTTCAAATGACGGTAAATGGTTTTCCTTTAATCTATTCATAACAACTGCTTGGGGCGGCAACCGGTATGAAAAGACGAGACATTTTAGGACACGCAGAACAAGTTTAGTGATTTTTTTGCCTAAATTATGGTGAAACTTATGCAGGTTTGCTTGAAAGTAACAACAGGTGCGTTAAAATTGGACCTTTGGTGCCAGCTAGTGCCTTCACACCGTAACCCCTCTGAGGTATTGTGGAAGAGTGCAGGGGTGGACCCTGTCGTCAAATATTACAATGATATGAATCTGGTACACACGTCAGTGGCAGTGCACCCAAATATTGGGCCTCTGGTGCCAGCTAGTGCCTTCACAACGTAACCCCTCTGTGGTATTGTGGAAGAGTGCAGGGGTAGACCCTGCCGTCAAATATTACAATGATATGAATCTGGTACACACATCAATGGCAGTGCACCCAAATATTGGGCCTTTGGTGCCAGCTAATGCCTTCACCACGTAACCCCTCTGAGGTATTGTGGAAGAGTGCAGTGGTGGAGGTTTTGGGAATGCAGAAGAGAACCCCGATCTATTCAGTTACTTCAGCATTAGGGGAGTATTAGCTGGTGATCCAGGACTGATTCATTTTTGTAAATGTTAGCCGGTCTACAGAGTCGGTGGACAGACACACTCTTTTGTCTGTGACAAAACCTCCAGCGGCACTGAACGTCCTTTCAGAAAGCACGCTGGATTAAGGGCAACCTAGTAGCTGCATAGCATATTGGCTAAAGTCTGGCCAGTGATCCAATCTCAACACCCAGTAAGCAAGTGGATCATCTGCTGTAAAGGTATCCAGGTCTGCCCTTGCCCCTAGGTAGCCCTGCACCATATGGTGAAGACGCTGGCAATGGGTGCCTACATTTGACATCCCTGGGCGTCGTGGACTAAATAAATTGCAAAAGGCATCAGTCAAGCGGCCCCTTCACCGCTCTTCCTCTGATAAACCGCAGCCTCAGAAGCACCTGTGTCATCACTTGGTAACCTACCAGTGTCTGGAAAGGTGTTACACAAGTATCGCTTTAGAGCGTCTTCAAGTTGTTTCATCCTGTCCTCCCTCTGTGACCTTACCCTTGTATCGTGGATCAAGAAGGGTTGTCAACCAGTAATGATCCCTCTCCTTGATAGCACGAATCCTGGGGTCCTTTAGCAGGCTTTGCAGAATAAGGGAGCCCATGCAGCGTAGGTTGGAGGTGGCATTAGCTTCCGAGTGTTCCTGGTCGCTGAGGATGACCGTATTGTGCACTACCTCCTCCCAGCCACGTACTAGTCCTTGGGTTTCTGGGGATAAAAAAAACCCCTACCTTGAGGAATCCCCACCTTCAATGCCCCCACAACTTAAATATTCCTCCTCCTCCTCATCCTACTCCTGTCTGATCTGAGGACCCGCAAGAATGCTGTCTGCGTAAAGACTGGGGCCTTGAGAGCCAGGGAAGTCCTCCTCTTCCTCCCGCTGCTCTGCCTCTAGTGCCACATCTATAATTCCCCACAGAGTGTGCTCCAGCAGGAACACTAAAGGAATTGTGTCACTGATGCATGCACTGTCCCTGCTCACCATCCTCGTTGCCTCCTCAAATGGTGACAGTACAGTGCATGCATCCTTGATCATCAGCCACTGCGGGTGGGGGGAAACAAGTTGACCTGAACCAGTCCTTGTGCCATGCTCACACAGGTACTCATTGATGGCCCTCTGCTGCTTGTGCAGATGCTCCAGCATTGCCAATGTTGAGTTCCACCTGGTGGGCATGTCACAGATCAGACGGCTTGTGGGAAGGTGGAATTCTCTTTGAATTTCTGCCAGGCGAACACTTGCTGGGAATGACCGCCTGAAATGGCTGCAGACTTTTCTGGTCTGGCTGAGAAGCTCTGGCAGCCCTGGGTACCTGGTTAGGAAATGCTTTACCACCAGATTTAGGATGTGTGCTAGGCATGGTACATGCGTCAACTTACCTAGGGTGGAGAGAAGGTTGCTGCCATTATCACAGACTACCATTCCCAGTTCAAGGTGGCATGGTGTTAACCATCTCTGCGCCTGCCCCTGCAGAGCTGTCCCCTAAACAAACCAGCTCAAGCACAGTATGGCATCTTTTTGCTTGAGCCATTGCGTAGCCCCTGCCACATGTCGGTTTAACTGCCACTTTGCCAGAGACAAAGAAGGAGGAGGAAGAGGAAGAGGTGGTGGAGCAGACAGACCTCATACAAGCAGCTTTCTGGAGGCGTGGTGGATGAACAAGCTCCAGCACAGAGCCCCGTCCTGGATCCCTCCCAGCTGCAAGCAGAGTTACCGAGTGTGCCGTGAAGGAAATGTAACGGCCCTGTCCATGCTTGCTGGACCACGTGTCTAAAGTAATGTGCACCTTGCTGCTGGTTGCTTTTCCCAATGACTCCATAACATTGTCTTCCACGTGCTGGTATAGTGCTGGAATGGCCTTCCGTGAAAAGAAATGGCGTTTTGTAACATGCCACTGTGGTACAGCACATTCGGCAAATTCACGGAAGGAGGCAGAGTCCACCAGCTGGAAAGGCAGCAGCTGTAATGCGAGTAATTTTGCCAAGCTGGCATTTAGACGCTGTGCAAGGGGATGGTTGGGACTATATTTTTTCTTATGCTGCAGCAGCTGGGGCAATGAAAGCTGACTGCGTAAATCTGCAGCTGATGGGATGCTGTCACATTCTGAGGAAGGACCTGGTACACCCATTACTATAACATCATCCCTGTCAGTGGAGGTTGTAGACATGGCATGACATATAGTGGGGGTAGAGACAGATGAGGACCGATGGGAAGTGTTGTGCCAACGGGATACATGACAGGTGGTCATATGTCGCTTCAAGCATACCCAAGCGACTGTTGTTTCTCCCACGCTTGATCCTCTTCAGATAGCTTACAAATAGCAATGCTGCAGTCTGCTGCACATGCTGTGAAGAACTCCCAGAAAGCAGAGTTCCTGGATGTGTGCTTTGAGACAACAGCGCTCTGCACCTGAGCAGCTCTGACATCTGATGTCTTGGACTGGCTTCGGTTGCTCATAGAGGACGTTGTGCCTGGTTTTTGTTGTGCCTCCTCTTCACTTGACTCCTCTGTTCGATCAGGCACCCAGGTGGAGTCAGTGACCTCATCATCGTCATCACCCCCTATCTCCTTGTCACTGGAGCCAACTTGGCAGTATGCTGCAGCTCCTTTTTGGTCTTTCTGACATGGTGAGTGATATATAGATTAAAGATATACAGAACTCTGATTCAATTCTGTTATGCAGAACTCTGATTCAACTCTGGTATAAAGATTGGAGATATGCAGAATTCTGATTCAACTCTGGTATAAAGATTGGAGATATGCAGAACTCTGATTCAACTGTGTTATCTAGATTAAAGATATTCAGAGCTCTGCTATAAGTCAGCGATTTCACTGATATTTTCCCTGCAAGGCTGCCAATGTCCTCTACTCGCAGGGCCGACGCTGACGCTAGGCCAGCTAGGCGGACGCCTAGAGCGCAGTGCCCGCCTAGAGCGCAGCCGGCCCGACCAATTATACAGTGGCAAGAAAAGTATGTGAACCCTTTGGGATTACGTGTAGTTTTGCATGAATTGGTCATAAAATGTGCTCTGATCTTCATCTAAATCACAACAATTTGAAAAACACAAGTTGCTTAACACCTTAATGCTAAGGACGCGCTCAGCGCGTCCTCAGCATTCCCCCTGTATGCGGAGGACGCGCTGAGCGCGTCCTCGCATTGGGGTCAGCGTTCGGCCGGGTACCGGCCGATCGCTGGCCCCTCCGGTGCGGGCTGACATCCTGGATGTCAGCCCGGCATCCGGAGCAGTGGCCGCCATTATTATGTGTCATCGCGCCCCCGCGATGACACATAATTCAGGCGCCCCCCCCATGTGCGGAGGAGGCGCTGAAAGGGAGGGGGGAGGTCCTTCGGACCTCTCTCCCTCCCGATCGGCGGCTCACAGGGGCTTAACCCAGGCATCATTTGAAGGGCACAGCCTGCCTTCCAAATGATGCCTGGCATTAACCCTGGGGAGCTGGATCGCAAATCGGCGCTGAAAAGCGCCGATTTGCGATCCTTCCGGGAGCTGGCCGACATCTTGGATGTCGGCCAAGCTTCCGGGAACTCCCCCAGAGGACTGGCGTCATCGTGCGCAGCACGATGACGCCAGTCCTAGCATTAACCCCTAACTGCCACGAAGTGTGGAGATAGGGAGTTCCAATGAACTCCCTATCTCCCGATCCGTGGAAGTTAGGGGTTAAATTTTGATATCGTTGGATCGGCCAGAGCATGGCCGTTCCAACGATACCAAACATGAAGAAAAAAAAATTGTAAAAAAAAAAAAAAAGAAAAATAAAATATAAAAAAAATTAAAAAAAAAAAATAATAAAAAAAAAAAATAAACACTTTTTTTTTTTTTTTTGTTGTTAATGCAGCAATATTGTTCCCATTTCAATTATAATGTGAACAATGATGCTGCATTAACGATTTTTGTATGCGGTGCGTTTGTTAAAAATGGTGTCATTTTCCCCAAAAAAAAATGTAACGAGACCCCATCTCTAATTTTTTTAACAAGCGCACCCCATACAAAATATAATCCGCAATTGCTCGCATGTTAAAATGTGGAAAAAAACACTTTACACGCTGTAAATTATTGAAAATACATATTTTATTGCATTTTTTGTTATAATATACAAACATGACATAACGTATACATATAATAATGACATATTATGAATCTACCGAGTCTGACGGAAAGAACGATATATAATATGTCGATGTCATATACTAAAATAAGCCTTCAAAACACGTTTAAACATGATGCGCAAAACAGGTAAAAAATGACCTCAGCACAGGGGCGGGAAAAGCCTCAGCAGCGAAAGGGTTAAAATAATACAACACAAACATTATATGTTTTCATGTGCTTATTGAACATAACATGTAAATATTCACAGTGCAGGGTGGAAAATGTATGTGAACCCCTAGCCTAATGACTTATCCAAGAGCTAATTGGAGCCAGGAGTGAGCCAACCTTGAGTCCAATCAGTGTGATATTATTGGATGTGTTGCTGAAAGCTGTCCTGCCCTTTAAAAACACACACCAGTTTTGGGTTTACTGGTTTCAAGAAGCACTGCCTGATGTGAACCATGCCTCGCAGAACAGAGCTCTCAGAAGACCTACAATCAAGAATTGTTGACTTGGATGAAGCTGGAAAGGGTTACAAAAGTATCTCCAAAAGCCTTGATGTTCATGTGTCCATGGTAAGACAGGCTGTCTACAGATGGAGAAAGTTCAGCACTGTTGCTACTCTCCCTAGGCGTGGTCGTCCTGTAAAGATGACTGCAAGAGCACAGCGCAGAATGCTTAATGAGGTAAAGAAGAATCCTAGAGTGTCAGCTAAAGACTTACAGAAATCTCTGGTATATGCTAACATTTTTGTTGACACATCTACAATAAGGAAAACATTAAACAAGAATGGAGTACATGGGAGGACACCACGGATGAAGCCATTGCTGTCCAAAAAGAATATTGCAACACGTTCGAAGTTTGCAAAAGAGCACCTGGATGTTCCACAGCACTACTGGGAAAATATTCTGTGGACAAATGAAACCAAAATTTAGTTGTTTGGAAAAAACACACAACACTATGTGTGGAGAAAAAAAAGCACAGCACAACAACATCAAAACCTCATCCCCACTGTAAAACATGGCAGAGGGAGCATCATAGTTTGGGGCTGCTTTGCTGCCTCAGGGCCTAGGCGGATTGTTGTCATTGATGGAAAAATGAATTCCAGAGTTTATCAAGACATTTTGCAGGAAAACGTAAGACCATCTGTCCACCAACTGAACCTCCGCAGAGGATGGGTGATGCAACAGGACAATGACCCAAAGCATACAAGTAATTCAACAAAAGAATGGCTTCAACAAAACAAAATACGCCTTCTGGAGTGGCCCAGTCAGAGTCCTCACCTCAACCCGATTGAAATGCTGTGGCATGACCTTAAGAAAGTGATTCACACCAGACATCCCAAGAATATTGCTACACTGAAACAGTTTTTGTGAAGAGGAGTGGTCCAAAATTACTCCAGATCGTTGTGCAGGTCTGATCTGCAACTACAGGAAACGTTTGGTTGTGGTTATTGCTGCTAAAGGAGGGTCAACCAGTTATTAAGTCCAAAGGTTCACATACTTTTTCCACCCTGCACTGTGAATGTTTACATGTTCTGTTCAATAAAAACATGAAAACATATAATGTCTGTATTGTATTATTTTAAGCAGACTGTGTTTTTCAAATTGTTGTGACTTAGATGAAGATCAGAGCACATTTTATGACCAATTCATGCAAAACTCCACGTAATCCCAAAGGGTTCACATACTTTTTCTTGCCACTGTATATAAAAAAATTTTTTTACCGCAGGGCAGCCTGGGGCGGCCGCGTGCTGCAGCCAGCCCCAATATGTGCCGGCGTCGCCGCTGGCGTCAAGGCGACGGAGGCGTAGACTTGGTGCTTACAGCTTCCTGGACCAAGTCCACGCCTCCGACACCTTGACGCCATCGGCGACGCCAGCACGTATTGGGACTGGCTACGAGGAAGACAGAGACAGCGCTGGAGGCAAGTATCCATGTGTGAGCCTGGGGGCAAGTATCCATGTGTGAGCCTAGGTGCAAGTATCACATGGATATATATATATATTTGCCCCAAGCTCACATGGATATATATTGCCCTCAGCTCACATGGATATATACTGCCCCCAGCTCACATGGATATATTGCCCCAGCTCACATGGATATATTGCCACAGCTCATCACATGGGTATATATTGCCCCAGCTCATCACATGGATATATATATTGCCCCCAGCTCACATGAATATACATATTTGCCCCAGCTCACATGAATATATATATATATTTGCCCCAGCTCACATGGATATATATTGCCCCAGCTCACATGGATATATATATTTACCCCAGCTCACATGGATATATATTGCCCCAGCTCACACGGATATATATATATTTGCCCCAGCTCACATGGATATATATTGCCCCCAGCTCACATGCATATATATTGCCCCCAGGTCACATGGATATATTGCCCCCAGCTCACAAGATATATTGCCCCAGCTCATCACATGGATATATATTGCCCCAGCTCATCACATGGATATATATATTTGCCTCCAGCTCATCACATGGATATATTGCCCCCAGCTCACATGGATATATATATTGCCCCCAGCTCACATGGATATATTTGCCCACAGCTCATCACATGGATATATATTGCCCCCAGATCATCACATTGGTGTATTTGTCCCCCCAGCTCACATGGATATATTGCCCCCAGCTCACATGGATATATTTGCCCCCAGCTCTCACCTCCTCTGTCTGCGGCCGTTCTTCTCCCTAGGAGCAGCCGTCAGCATGCAGCTTGGCCACTCTCCGGGAACAACCTGACCAGTGCAGCCGCGTCCTCACGAGATCATGGAGTTCACGTCAACTCCGCGATCACGTGCGCTGGTCAGGTGGTTGCCATCCCAGGCGAGCAGCCAAGCTGCATGCCAGCAGCCGCTCATAGGGAGAAGAACGGCCGGCGGCGATTTCCTCGGTGGGTGGGGCAATTGCCCCATTGCCCCCCTGGATCCGCCCCTGACTCCATGGAGGATCGTGCTGCCGGGTCACATGACTGGCAGGATCTCGCCTCACATGAGATCCTGCTGGTCGGCGGAGTGATTGCGGAGGGAGACGGGGGACTTTCTTCCCCCTGTCTCATTCTGCTCCCAGTGGCCAGAAACAGTGGATTGGGCCACCACTCTCGCCGCGGGAAGAGAGGTATCTGATTTTTTTGGGAGGGGGGGTTTGGAGGTGCAGGTAACGGATTCTACAACAGCGCAATCCGTTACCTACACCTTTGAGCTGGTGGTAACTTTTTTGTTAGCGCCAGCTTTTAGGATTCTGTGGTCCTAACGCAAGTTACTAACGCTAGTTAATCTGTGCTTTCACTTTGTGCTCCCCATGTTAGGTATAGGGATCGCAAAGTAGAGTAAACTCGCGGTAATTAATGAGCGGTAACAGTTTTTTAACCCGTTAGCGATTCGAAGGCGATGTGGGCGCAGCGCTATGACCTCCTTTAAGCTAGCGCTAACACGTCACCGACGCTAGTGTTAGCTTGACGGAGGTGATAGGGCTCATACAGTCTATTCAATAAAGGTGAAACTCAGGAGAATTGGCAGGAGAAGAGAACAATCTAGACCAAATAGTCAATATGGAAAGTGCGATAAATGGGAGAATTTTTCTGGTTTGGCTATTTTGACCTAGAATTTTCACTTCTCCTGAGTTTCACCTTTACTGAATAGACCTAATAGTTTTAGTTGCTAAATTTCTTATTTTACCAGATTGTAAATATTGAGTTTCCTTTAAAAAACATTGCAATACAAAGACCCTGCTCACTATCAGCTCATCCGGACCAGTGGTGTGTGACCCTATCAGTGTAGGTTTATAATTGAAACATTTATGTCATTTTATAAACCCCTTTGAAGTATTTGGTCTTTTGTACTCCAACCGCGGTATAAACTTACCCAGAGCTGCTGTAAACTTCCCAGAGCTGTCACAAGACCTATCCCACAGATGTTATACTGTACATACCGAGTCCTCAAAGAGCCGATACACGCGAACGATGGCACACAGCATTGCTGGTGGTATCAGGCAGCCCTGCGCTTCATTCTGGGGCTCGGTACCAATAAAGCACGCATACCCCAGATGATAAAAAAATCATTCACCAGTAGACGGTAATAATATCATCTCCATTTTACCAATAACTACAGAATATGGCCCCATAATCTATGGAGTTAAGTTTACAACAGCTCGAGTAAGTTTACACGAAGGTTGGATCAGGGCCCTTTTTTCGGGAATGAACCGTATACAGGTAGGGCCAAATTACAATCTTCGGCAAACGTTTGCGCCGGCGCAAAAAAACATTAACGCGAGGGGTAAAACCCTTTCCGCTGAACGTCGTATTACATTGTCAGCGCAACAAACGCACGTAATCGTCTACCGCGGGTGAACCTGCGTGAACCCTGCGCAAGCTTACTGTACTGCGCATGTCCTATACTTAACAGCGCAAACACGAATGAACGCTGGTACGCAAATGGTATTACATTCTATGCGCAGGATTTAACGCATAGCCTTTGCGCGCATAATTTTAGCAACTCCAAAAGCTGGTGTTAATGGCAAATCTGAACAACCTGGCTGAAACCAAATACACCAACCTAAAAAAAATACGCAACAAAGTAGTTACACATTCTACTCATACCAAACCAATAAAATGGAGAAGTTGTGTGTGCATTTATAATTGCTGCAGTATATATGCTCAGATTGACTTTGGCAGGCTGTCATGCCCCACGCTGCGGTCGGACCACGGCCGCCATGTTGGGACACTTTGCATACTCACCCGAGGCCCCTCGTGGCGCGTCGCTCCCTGGTTCCGGTCTTCAGCTCGGAGGAGGAGAGCCAGGATGTGTCCCACGCCGCCTCCGGGATCCAACTGAGCAGAAACCAAGCGTGCATGCGCGATCGTCCATCCTAAAGCATGAAGACCTAGGTCAAGTAAAGGTACTGCATTACACCTGCACTGGAGATCCTCGTATGCCACCAATTAACCTATCAAGTACTCAGGTATCCCAACTCCATCTACGAGCCCCAGGTGAACGGTGTTCTTATGATCCTCTGAACCCTATTTAAATCTGCCGCCTTTCCCAGTTCATTAACCAGGTTATACTGTGGTTCACCACCACGTTATCCAGTGGTCCCTCTTCGTATCTGCTCCAAGAGAATCCCGAGTTCCAGACCTGCTTCCACGGTACCAGCTCCGCTTCCAGACCTGCTTCCACGGTACCAGCTCTGCTTCCAGACCTGCTTCCACGGTACCAGCTCCGCTTCCAGACCTGCTTCCACGATACCAGCTCCACTTCCAGACCTGCTTCCACGGTACCAGCTCCGCTTCCAGACCTGCTTCCACGGTACCAGCTCCGCTTCCAGACCTACTTCCACGGTACCAGCTCCGCTTCCAGACTTGCTTCCACGGTACCAGCTCCGCTTCCAGACCTGCTTCCACGGTACCAGTTCCATCTTCAGGCTTGCTACCACAGTGCCAGTTTCCTCTCCAGGCTTGCCTCCCCGGTGCCAGCTCCATCTACAGGCTTGCTTCCACGGTACCAGCTCCATCTACAGGCTTGCTTCCACGGTACCAGCTCCATCTACAGGCTTGCTTCCACGGTACCAGCTCCATCTGCAGGCTTACTTCCACGGCACCAGTTCCATCTCCAGGCTTGCTTCCACGGCACCAGTTCCATCTCCAGGCTTGCTTCCACGACACCAGCTCCATCTCCAGGCTTGCTTCCATACCCACGGTACCAGTTCCAGATCCTACCTTCAAGTCCAATTCATCTACCCTGGTCTATTTCAAAGATTATAACTCGTGTTATTTACCCCTACAATCCTTCGTTCTGGACTTTACTCTTGTGAAAGAAATCTTGCGTTATCTTTTGTTCTGGACTTATATTTTGTTCCATCCAGTAAATGCTCAACTGATCATACATCTCCTGGTCTCCTTCTTCGGCTTGCCATTGGGTTCCATACACACAACACTACACAGGGGTCATAGCCTCTGCCCTTACACAGGCGCAAAAACTTAACGTGAGATAATTGCGGTTCTTAATTCTGATTGGCTGAATCGCGTGAAAAAAGCAGTCCGCACACTGATTTCTGCACACAACGTTACTGCGCGAGCATTTGTGCGCATCCGTTTTACGTGCGTTATTGCTCGACGGATGAAAGAATGCGCGAGGATTGTAATTCCAGCGGTGATTTACAGGCGGTAACGTTTAATGCTTGGCGCACAAATTCACGCGTTGAGCGTGCGTTTTTGCGTGAAGAATGTAATTTGGCCCATAATGTCTGCTGGCACTATAGCACTACTTACCAGGTGTGAGGTGTCCACAAGGCACATGCTGAATAATGCCCATTTACAACAAAAGACTTGACAAATTCAAACACTTGTGTGTATGCGACTGAAGAATGATACACTTATCTACAAACCCCATTAGGTTTCCCTATGTGATTACCTCAAAAGAATGCAGTTACACCGGGATGAAGTTATTTACACCGGGATGAAGTTATTATTATTAACCGCAAAGCTCTAAGGCCGGGGTCAGACGAGCGTTTTGCGTTTTGAAGAGTGGAAGGAATGTCCGTGTGCGTGGACATTCCTTCCTCTCGATGTCCGTCTGACCGCCTCGCTGAGTGCAGTTAGTGCTCTCAGCGCTGCAAGGCTCAAACCTGAAAGGGAGGATCGTGCTTTTCAGCCCCTAGCTCTTTGACGGAGACCCTTGCTGCACAGCAGCAATTCGTGCTTGCGCAACAGCTTGTGGCCAGCCCCATCACAGTGTCACAACGCTGTGATGGACGCTGGAAGGCACGTCAGTATGGGCGCACATAGTGCGCTCGTCTGACCCCAGCCTAATAAATGCAACAGAATCCGTGTCATCATTCTGTTCATCTCCATGATAAACACAAGGGTTTATAACTTTGCCTCCCAAATTGTGCTTAATACATTATCAAGCCTATGGTCCAGATATGAACCCTTTATTGTTTCAGGACAAATGCACGTGCATAAAAAGTAGGATAAGTCTTAACAGGTTGTGCGGTGGGGGGGGGGGTGGCATGTGAGTTGTTTTTTTGCAAAAGTTTTTTTAAAAAAGGACGCAAAAGAAAGAATTATCAGACTGTTCCAGCTTGGCGAAATGATTCTGAAAGTTCCAATTTCTTGTCATTTCTGTAAATTCACGATGATATAAATTCCCTGATAGTTAATAAGGTCTCATAAATAAAGAAAATAGAATAGAAGAATATAATGACAAAACTGAGTGCAAATCTTATCAAAATTCTCCAATTAGATTTTTTTGTTTATTTTGGTTTTTGATGACTTGATTCACTCCTAAACTTTTATGATTTAATCAGTCCACCATTTAGTGAATACACCCCAGCGCATTAGTAAAGTGAGAGCTTGCGCACAGTCTTATACGAATACAGAATGTATACACGCGCTGACACCCTGCTCACGTGTTTGTGAACAGAATGAAAAGTTGTGTGGCTGTGATTGAGGAAATTCTCATTATTCTTCCCCGTAATCCCTCGCCTCCCTGCAGATTGTTACTTGAAGTAGTTATCCTGAGACATCCCATGCAAGAGGACCCTCCCTTTCCAGTCGCCTGGAGGTTTAGAAATAGGAACACACTCTCCTCACTGCCCCCCCCCACCTCCTGCAGCCCCCCCACACCTCCCCATCCATGCCTCTGCCCATCTCACCCCTTATATAGTCAAATGCAGTCAAATGGTCGGCTGCAGCGAATAGCATGAGCCATCCTTAAAAAAAGCCAAGGGCTGGGATAGAAAGGCAAGGCTCCCAAAAAAGTATTGGGTGTCCTCAGGAATTTCTCTGCCCCCCCTCTCACCCTTCCCTGGTACATATTTCTGAGGCTGGAACAGCTGAGAGTTTGCACTCCAGCCCAGGGCTCCGACTAAGAAGGAGTTGAACCTCTCTGCATCCTCTCAGAGCCCCTTGTCCTCTGTCCCGTTCTCTGTGTGACCGTAGCCCCCCACCAAACCATCAGCCATGGACGCCATCAAGAAGAAGATGCAGATGCTCAAGCTGGACAAGGAAAATGCCTTGGACAGAGCAGAACAGGCTGAAGCCGACAAGAAGGGAGCAGAGGACAAAAGCAAACAGGTCTGCTTGGAAAAGAGAAAAATAGATACGACCCCCCATCCCCCCCTAGCCTTTACATTTACAAGAATCATGTCCCTAAACTACCGTCTCCTCCATACCTAGTACTAGTGGGGGGCTCCCGAAACATCCCTGTCCGGCTCTTTAAATCGATAATCATGTAAGATCTGGAGATCAGCTAGTTCTGGAAGGGTTAAAGCAATGCCCTTTAAACTTGTCTTACGGCCACCGATGGCGGTTACAGATGGGAGAAGAGATCCGTCCTCCTCATATAACATCCTCAGGCATGTACCTGGCAATATGCGCACACCTGAGGAAGGACGGAATGCAAAGTATCACTCGTGTTCGGGATTTCCTCCTTATTACCTGTCTTCCATGCCTGGGGCATCCGTAGAAATCTGTGAATTGAAGTGATTCCTTCTATTCTAGTTGTGTTACTGGCAACACCCCGGAATAAAATATATATATATATATTAGCATGTAATTGCCGGAGTAACCCTTCAGTGTTAGTTATAGTACAAGGATGGCTTTCCTGAGTCACCGCCTCGTATCAAGCGTATATAAAAATCATAATATAATATAACTATAGTAAAAAAGTGTATAATGTAGTCCAAAACTTAGATTTTTTTTTAGGGCATTTTGGGATTATTCTTTGTACGTTTTACACCAATCCTATATTTATTGATAGGATTCGAAATATATACAGGATTAATCAAGTGAATGCTGGCCTATCTGGAAATATATATTGATTTACTCTATATAAATTAGCTGTTGTTGGGAAGTATAGCACTGGGCTACTAGATAAATAGATATATAGATCGATAGATGAATAGATATATAGATCAATAGATAGATATATAGATCAATAGATAGATCGATTATAAAGCATACATTGTATATACGTCTGTAGATTCCATATTGTTTTTCTTTTTGGCTGTTCTGAACCCCCCGTAGTTAGAGGAAGAGATTGCCCAACTGGAAAAGCAGTTGCGGGTCACAGAGGATACAAGAGATAAGATTTTGGATGAACTCCACCTGGCTGAAGAAAGTCTCCTGGGTGCCGAGGAGAAGGCCGCCAAGGTATTGATCATGAACCATGGAGAACTATCTAACTCTCTTGTCTCTTTTTTTTCTCTTTCTCCCACTCCCTTTCTCTCTCTGTCCCTTTGGGTCCTGTCCTCTCCTGTCTCTGTACACCTCTGTTGCCTGCTGCCACGCATCACCCCCCCAACCCCTATCCACCCACCACCCCCGTTGCCCCCCATGGTACCCGTCCTACCCCGTCTTAGCTGGAGGATGAACTTGTAGCATTGCAGAAGAAACTAAAGGGTACAGAAGATGAGCTGGACAAATACTCCGAGGCCCTGAAAGATGCTCAGGAGAAGCTGGAACTTGCAGAGAAGAAGGCCACTGATGTAAGTTATGGACACTAGACCCTAACACGCCCATTCTGTATCCCCCATGTTGACACTGCACTGCACCAGCTCAATGCAAACTTTCTGTAGCATAAAGCACTGCATGTATCACATAAGGGGATGGAAATAAATATTAGAGTTTCTCATCAGGAGGATCTCTCTTCCTCAACCTGGGTTTCTTAATGACATAAGGTTGTCTGAAAAGGTCATTTGAGACCTGGGAAGTGTGAATGGCTTGTGACTATAAGGCGAATGTAAATATAGCCAACCTGATACATATACATTATATATATATATATATTTAGAGAGAGAGAGAGAGAGAAACATATTTATTTATATATATATATATATACAAAAATATCATAAACATTTTAATCTCACTTTTTTGTCCTCCCCATAATATATTTTATATATATATCCTCCTGGGCCAGGTCAGGCCTGGTCAACAGGAAGCTCTCCTTGCTGCAGGAGAACTACAACTCCCATGATACTGTACCAATAAAGCAGTTGGTAAGCACAATGAGAGTGGTAGTAATACAAGAGCCGAGGGAATCTAACTTTCGGCCAGCCCTGACTCAAAACAAAAGTTCTGGTTCTTCTTCTTATTTTTCTTGTCCTTTTTCTGGAGGTAACAGTAACTGCTACTGATTTTGGTTCAGGTATAAAGTTACACGGGGTCACGGGTTTGGGGGTGTATCATGCGTAGAATGCCGTCCTTGATCCGAGGCCTTGCGAGATTTGTTTCATATTGAATAGCGTAATGTGGTGAATTCAAAACCAAATTTACCAAATTACGGGCAAAAACAACTGGTTTTGGGTAGAAACCTAGGGTGATACAGTAACATACCTCTATATTCCCAGCTTGATGTTGTGTTTTATTTTCTTGGCCTTAAATGTTCCCAAATAAGTAGTTTTTCACCACAATCCACTATTAAGTGATCAAAATCTGAATTTCTGCAGCATTTTTACGGTTGTAGTCCCATACGTTACACCATGCATTTTATATCGGTCGAGCATATTCCCGTTTTTCACCCAAAATTTGGAAATTTTTTGGTAAATTACAACGGAAATATTATGTGAGGAAAATGTCCCAAAAAAACCCCTTTCGAATCAAAGAAATAGGGATGCGACAGAGTCGAGTTTTTACATTGAAGAACATGTTATATTCTACGCGTACTGACATCATATTTAAATATACATACAAAAATACAATTTTAAGAACAAAACTCTAAAAAATTGATGAAACACAGGTGCGTTTGGGCTTGGCTCAGCTCACGTTACCGTAAAATGTTATTTTATGGCAACATGATATAGGAAGGCGCCAACGTAATGGGCATAACCTGGCACTGGGTACACCCGGCCAGTATTAGCCCATGAGATCACCAAGACATAAGTCTTTGTCGGTGACAAAAGTTGGTTAAATTATGCCATGACCTCTCTCTCTCTCGCTGGGACACTCCTGCCAAGTAGACGTCTGTTCCTTTTTTTTTTCCTCCGGGGAAAGTAAGGAGGAAGATGATACTTGCTGTGCCTGCAGAGTGCAGAGATAGGAACTCGTTGGGTTTATATATAACTCCGAGCTTTATATGGTATACGCTCAGGACTCTCTGTCTCAGCTGTCTGCCCCTCGTCAAACATTAAACAGCCATGTTCTGGGGCTGGCCTCTATAGAACAACCTCGTCTGCAAATTAACACTGGGTATAGCCCAACGCGACCACCCAAGCCGGACGCCATATTTGAACGGCATTCTGCTGGGAATTAAGAGAGACGCATGCAGATTATAACTTTATATATGTATACAGGGTGCTATTATGGGACGCTGGTTTAACGAAGGGTTAACTATTAAATATACATAAAAAATATTAATAGAAAATGAATAAAATAGATGGATTAATCCGTTGGCTAACAATAGATGACATATGACAGACAGACATACGGATAGATAATTGGATTTATTTTCAAATGCTTTATATTTTATGGATAGACAGACATACAGATTATTGGGCACACAATCACACAGTTAAATCCATGGAAACATAGATAGAAAGACAGAGCAATAAACAGACAGACATGGATACATACTTATCTTTATTATCACTGGGTTTTTTATCTCATCTGAAATATCGAAGTGCTGTTTTATCTGAAAATAGTAAATCTTGTATCTATAGATCTAGATAGATAGATAGAGGAATAAATGGATGGATAGATACATGAAACCTATATATATAAACAGATCACTGGCGTGCGCAGCCCGTTACATTAGGGCGTGCACCAATGGAACATTTATTAATTTAAAACTTATATTTAGAAGACTTTACTCAAAATACACATTTTTCATTAGAAATAACAGGCCTGTAATCCGAGATACAGTCGGTTTTTATTACGTTCATCATAAACCAAATAAGTAACATTTAAAATGACAATGTAGGAGGTGAAAGGACCTCTTTACCCAACATTAGGGTGTGCCTGGGCACACCAGGTACACACCCTGCGCACACCTATGAAACAGATAGAGATAATACAGATAGATAGATAGATAGATAGATAGATAGATAGATAGATAGATAGATAGATAGATACAGATAGATAAATACAGGTAGATATAGATAGATAGATAGATAGATAGATACAGATAGATAGATAGATAGATACAGATAGATAGATAGATAGATAGATAGATAGATGATAGATAGATAGATAGATAGATACAGATAGATAGATACAGATAGATTAGATAGATAGATAGATAGATAGATAGATAGATAGATAGATAGATAGATAGATACAGATAGATAGATAGATAGATACAGATAGATAGATAGATAGATAGATAGATAGATAGATAGATAGATAGATAGATAGATAGAGATAAATAGATACAGACAGATATAGATAGATAGATACAGATATAGATAGATACAGACAGATATAGATAGATAGATACAGACAGATATAGATAGATAGATAGATAGATAGATAGATAGATACAGATATAGATAGATACAGACAGATATAGATAGATAGATACAGATATAGATAGATACAGACAGATATAGATAGATACAGCTAGATAGATAGATAGATATAGATAGATACAGATAGATCGATTCAGATAGATGATACAGACAGATACAGATAGATAGATAGAGACAGACAGATATAGATAGATAGATAGATAGATAGATACAGATAGATAGATAGATACAGACAGAGATAGATAGATAGATAGATAGATAGATAGATAGATAGATAGATAGATAGATAGAGATAGATACATAGATAGATACAGACAGAGATAGATAGATACAGATAGATAGATAGATACAGACAGAGATAGATAGATAGATACAGACAGAGATAGATAGATAGATAGATAGATAGATAGATAGATACAGACAGATATATAGATAGATAGATAGATAGATAGATAGATAGATAGATAGATACAGATAGATAGATACATACATAGATACAGACAGAGATAGATAGATAGATAGATAGATACAGATAGATAGATACAGATAGATAGTAGAGTGATGAATGTAAAGATAAAATAGAAAGATGATATATATAAACAAATAGAAAGTGATACATGAAAGATATAACAAATAGAACTATGTAGATGAAGATAGACAATAGATAGGCAGACAGACAGATGACTAGATAGATAATCAGACCAAGACAGATGAATACACTTAATAGAGCTATTGACCTGTGTTTCTGTATTTACCTCTATTTATCTATTGGTGTATTTAGATATACATACATAAAAGAAACAGGGTGAATACATGCATCTGACTTAAAAACACAATATCCTGAGAATCGCACAAAGGTTTGAGGTTACAATGTTAAACAAGGTCAGTGGAGCCGGTGTGCGGATAATATGTGTATTGTGCGCGGGGTATATGAGTACGGGCTGGAGGTATGATACAATGGAAACATTCTGTATTGTGGAATGAACGGGGCTGTGTATGGATTCCAGACAGATATTCCTTATAAGGAAAAGTATGTTGACTATTTAGAAATCGTTCCCCATGCAGGACCCAGACAGGGCGAGCGCACTTCATTCGGAAGTTTCAATCTGGGAACAAGGATGGCTGCTTGCTTAATGTCAAAAGCATGCAACGACTTGTCTTAATGAGCCGGGGAATTGTCAGAAGGCCAAGGGCTAGACAAGGTAACGGGATGGAGAAAACTTGGCCTCCCATATTTTACCCACACCAGAATATTACCTGGAGGGGAAGAGCAAAACAATAACTCCATGGATTGCATGAGATCTATAAAGCACAATGTATACAAAGTGTTATACAAATCATTTCCTACATTCTACTTATATTATATATATAATGCATGTGTATATTTATTTCCACATAGTTTCATTTATATTCACATATATATACACACACACATATATATATATATATATATATATATATGTGTGTGTGTGTGTGTGTGTAAGTTCCCACTGGAATAGGGCCTTTGTGTACTCCTGTACTGGTTTATCAAAATGTTGTTCAATGCATTGTAACCCTGTCTATATTGTGTCCATTGTACAGCGCTGCGGAATATGCTGGCGCTTTATAAACAAAGAATAATAACATATATATTATATTGCATGAACCTGATCTCTGCTAAAAAAAAAGTCATCTAGTATGGCATGACATTGATTTAAGGGTTCTGTGTAATAACAGACCCAGGATGCATAAAAGTGAGACAGATGTCATTTGCATATCCTACCCAGAATTCCTTGCTGCATATGGGGAATGTAGCATAGGAGCTCCGGGATGCAGTTCTTTGAATTGCTGTGATGTGCAGGTGGCTTCTGCAATAATAAACATATATATATATATCACGAATATAGTAGTATATATATATATAGAATATAGCAGCAATATAGCAGTACGTAGTGATACCTTTTTTATTGGACTAACGTTACATTTAAAAGACAATCTTTTGAGAGAATATATATATATTTATCAAAGTAACGCACTCTATCTTCAAAAGAAAAGAAGAAATGACTTTAGCGCCTCAGTGTTGGAACCTGTAAATAAAATGTATAGAAAAGTATCCATTAGGCAGCACTTGACGTCTTCATATTGATAAAAATATATTTTATTGAAAAACCATTAAAAACATCTGACGTTTTGGCTCCTAAGGGCCTTTTTCAAGGTTGACCTTGAAACCTTGAAAAAAGGCTCTTAGGAGCCAAAAGGTCAGATTTGTAAAATGTTTTTTTTTAATAAAATATATTTTTATCTACATGAAATCCTCAAAGGCTGCCTAATGGATACTCCTATACACATGTATGTTTAATATACAAACTCCGACACACTCCACGTTAATGTAGTTTTAAGGAGAAACACCTGACATGAATAAATTAAGGGGGTTCTGGTTTTATATATATATGTATATATACATATCCCAATCTCCCTTCGGCTACCAAATATATATATTTGGGAAACTGAAGGGTTGGCCAGAATAACAGAGGTTAAAGCTTTATCTCCAATATCGGAGATCTTTTCAGCAAATGTGCTGATGTTATGCTAACTCTGGTGATTCTGGCTATATAATAATTTAGCAACTGATGACAATTCACAATTCAGTGAATAAAGCCCCGACTATCTACTTTCCCTGTCCTCTTTATGTAGATTTCTGTTGTGTATCTTCTTCAGTGACTTCCCCTTATCTCGAGCAGGTACCGCATAGGAATCAACATCAGATAAGTGCCAATTCTACCGGACGCTTTATATATAGAGAGAACCCGGGGTGCTATTTTTAAAGGATCGCAGCTGTCGCACAAGTGTGAGTTCTCCTGTGAGGTATACCCTCACTCACGTGTACCCTGCCCAATCACACAGTGTCACATACACACATACGTCAGGGCGTACAAACCGCCAGCAGATCATAGCACGCTGACATCCAGTGGCCACAACTGACATAGTTTAAGCAAATGTAGCTGAACTGTAATAGAACTTACAAGCCATCTGAAGAGATTCACTAGTCTCATCCCACAATAATAATGATGGAGGTTTATAGTTACTGGGGTTGGAAGTACAATGTATCAATCCCATGTCAGATATTTTTCCATGTGAGTGATAGATCACTGGTAAGAGTAACACACCTAATACTGTGTATCATCCACAAGGATGATTCTGGTCCTTGGTAACAAAAATCTCATAGTAACCAAGATCAGGATAAATGATGTTTCCGAGACATATACATATACATGTATGACCACAGAAAAATTATACATTCAGCCCAATCTGACCAAGATGCGCAGGTGTTGTAAAATTACAAAACCCCTATCAGCCTAAAGGGTTGCAAAGTATTGTGGGAGTTGTAGTTGTTGAACATTATTATTATCATCCTTTATATAGCACCAACAGTGTCTGCAGCGCTTCACAATAAAGAATGGTGAATCAAACTAACAAAATTGCAAGCATACTTAGGAACCAAAGACGGGAGGTGTAGAGGGTCCTGCTCACAGGAGCTCACAATGTATTATTTCAACCTACACTATGAGGATTATTCAAAGAGCGCCGGTGTTTGCCGAAGTTGCAATCACTGGTGAAAATAACCACTTCTACTGCCACTGTTTGGATTTCCCTTTTGCGTAATTTTTTTTAATTTATCTCCCATTTTCGCTGGTGTTTACAACTTCGGCAAATGCTGGCGCTCGTTGAATAACCCTATATGACTTATGAGATTTTTAGGAGCTTTGTGTATGTTTCTGACACATGCCAATGAGCTACAGTGCACCAGAAAGGTGGGAAAAGTATGACCGGTGAGTCCTGGTCCCTGTTATGAGCACACACAAATCTATGTGTCCAGTATCACAAATGAAGGAAGGAAAAGGATTGTAATAAGTTACTAACTTCCATTCCATAACTCGAATTTACTCACATTTTTAGTATCTAGAAATGACTAACTTCCATTCCATATCTAGAGGTTCCTTCCAATCTAATGATTAGAATTCACTAGATTTAATATATAGAAATTAATAACTTCCACTCTGAGTAAAAAGTTACTTAATCTATCATCTAGAAATGACTAACTTTCATTCCATATCTAGAATTTACTCACATTTTTAAAATTAGAAATGAATAACCCCAATCTAGAAAAGACTAACAGTCCAATATCTACGAAAGACTAACTGCTATTCCATATCTAGAAGTTACTTCCAATCTAGTGATTACAATTTACTAGATTTAATATCTAGAAATTAGTAACTTCCACTCCGAGATAGAAGTTACTTAATCTAACATCTAGAAATGACTAACTTCCATTCCATATCTAGAATTTACTCACATTTTTAATATCTAGAAATGACTAACTTCCATTCCATATCTAGAATTTACTCACATTTTTAATATCTAGAAATGACTAACTTCCATTCCATATCTAGAATTTACTCACATTTTTAATATCTAGAAATGACTAACTTCCATTCCATATCTAGAATTTACTCACATTTTTAATATCTAGAAATGACTAACTTCCATTCCATATCTAGAATTTACTCACATTTTTAATATCTAGAAATGACTAACTTCCATTCCATAACTAGAATTTACTCACATTTTTAATATCTAGAAATGACTAACTTCCATTCCATAACTAGAATTTACTCACATTTTTAATATCTAGAAATGACTAACTTCCATTCCATATCTAGAATTTACTCACATTTTTAGTATCTAGAAATGACTAACTTCCATTCCATAACTAGAATTTACTCACATTTTTAGTATCTAGAAATGACTAACTTCCATTCCATATCTAGAATTTACTCACATTTTTAGTATCTAGAAATGACTAACTTCCATTCCATAACTAGAATTTACTCACATTTTTAGTATCTAGAAATGACTAACTTCCATTCCATAGCTAGAATTTACTCACATTTTTAGTATCTAGAAATGACTAACTTCCATTCCATATCTAGAGGTTCCTTCCAATCTAATGATTAGAATTCACTAGATTTAATATATATAAATTAATAACTTCCACTCTGAGTAAAAAGTTACTTAATCTATCATCTAGAAATGACTAACTTTCATTCCATATCTAGAATTTACTCACATTTTTAAAATTAGAAATGAATAACACCAATCTAGAAAAGACTAACAGTCCAATATCTACGAAAGACTAACTGCTATTCCATATCTAGAAGTTACTTCCAATCTAGTGATTACAATTTACTAGATTTAATATCTAGAAATTAATAACTTCCACTTCGAGTAAAAAGTTACTTAATCTAACATCTAGAAATGACTAACTTTCATTCCATATCTAGAATTTCCTCACATATCTAGAAATGAATAACCCCTTTCTAGAAATTACTAACAGTCCAATATCTACGAAAGACTAACTGCTATTCCATATTTAGAAGATACTTCCAATCTAATGATTATAATTTACTAAATGTAATATCTAGAAATGAATATCTTCCACTCCGAGATAGTTACCTAACCTAACATCTAGAAATGACTAACTTTCATTCCATATCTAGAAAATACTCACATTTTTAGTATCTAGAAATTACTAACTTCCACTCCAATTTAGAAATGACTAACAGTCTAATATCTACAAAACACTAACTTCCGTTCTATATCTAGAAGTTACTTCCATTCCATATCTAGAAGTTACTTCCGTTCCATATCTAGTAGTTACTTCTGTTCCATATCTAGAAGTTACTTCCGTTCCATATCTAGAAGTTACTTCCATTCCATATCTAGAAGTTACTTCCATTCCATATCTAGTAGTTACTTCCATTCCATATCTAGAAGTTACTTCCATTCCATATCTAGACGTTACTTCCATTCCATATCTAGAAGTTACTTCCATTCCATATCTAGTAGTTACTTCCATTCCATATCTAGAAGTTACTTCCATTCCATATCTAGAAGTTACTTCCATTCCATATCTAGAAGTTACTTCCATTCCATATCTAGAAGTTACTTCCATTCCATATCTAGAAGTTACTTCCGTTCCATATCTAGAAGTTACTTCCGTTCCATATCTAGTAGTTACTTCCGTTCCATATCTAGAAGTTACTTCCGTTCCATATCTAGTAGTTACTTCCGTTCCATATCTAGAAGTTACTTCCATTCCATATCTAGACGTTACTTCCATTCCATATCTAGAAGTTACTTCCATTCCATATCTAGTAGTTACTTCCATTCCATATCTAGAAGTTACTTCCATTCCATATCTAGAAGTTACTTCCATTCCATATCTAGAAGTTACTTCCATTCCATATCTAGAAGTTACTTCCGTTCCATATCTAGAAGTTACTTCCGTTCCATATCTAGTAGTTACTTCCGTTCCATATCTAGAAGTTACTTCCGTTCCATATCTAGTAGTTACTTCCGTTCCATATCTAGAAGTTACTTCCATTCAAATAACCAGAATTTGCTCACAATATTGATGTCTAGAAATTAATACCTTCCACTCCAATCTAGAAATTACTTACAGTCTTATATCAAGAAATGGCTAACTGCCATTCCATATCTAGAAATTATTCAATTTGAATGACTAGAATTTCCTCACGTCTCTTAGTATCTAGAAACGTCTAACTTCCATTGCACATTTCATTAGACACTGCTTTCTGTCTAATGACAAGGATCGACTAACTTCCATTCACAAATCTAGAAATCACTTCCCTTCTAATATCCAGAACAAAATTCCATTCCATGTCTAGAAATTGCAATCAGGGTTATTAAGAGAAAGGTGAAAACCAGGGGAACTGGCAGGAGAAGAGAACATTCTAGACCAAATAGCCGATTTGGAAAGTGAGATAAATGGGAGAATTTTTGATCTAGAATTTTGACTTCTCCAGTCATTCTCCTGAGTTTCACCTTTCTTTGAATAGACCTGTTTGAGTTAAATGTCTGGAAATGACTTACATTGTAATGCAGGGATCTCCATCTCTGGCCCAGCAGATGTTTCAGAACTACGACTCCCATGATTCTCTCTCCGTCTATTGCATTCAAAGAATTCTGGGAATTGTAAACACTCAACATCTGGGGGACGGAGTTTGAGATCCCTGTTCCAATGTCTAGATTTTACTTATATTTAAATTTCTAGAAATGTCCATTCCACAACTAGAAACGAGTTTAATTCTAAAACCCAGAACTAAATTCCATTCGACGTATAAAAATGACATCACAATGACCTTATCTTACATTCCCATATCGAGACACGATTTGCTTCTATCCCTATATCTGGAAATGGTGGCTTCCACTGCAATATCCTGACACAACTTTCTTCCATCACAATATCTAGAAGAATCCCTTCCCGTTACTGTATCTGGAAATTAAGGCCGGGTGCACATGAGACGTTTTTTAGTGCGCACTAACACGCGTTACTAACGCTCGTCGCAGCATATAATTATGCATAACGCGAAGACCACACGCATAACGCGCGCTAGGCATAACGCGCGTTGAACATGTCCATCTTGAAAACACAAAGGCTGTTGCGCTAGCATCGACGCGACATTGGGCGTCAAATGTAGCGCGCATACGCACTTGAGCGCAGGAGGATCGCGCAGCCCCATCGACGCACATCCTAGCGCATCGACTGTGATGATGCACTAGGATGCGCGTCGAAGGGGCTGCGTGATCGCGTTTTGCAGCGCTGGGGGTGGCAGGCGGGCGTCAGTGGACGCCGGTGCGCATACTGTGCGTTAAAGAAAACGCCTAGTGTCCCCCGGCCTAGTTCTGTATTAAAGGAACACTCCAGGCTGAAAATCACCCCTCTTTTTTTTACATTATATTAAACCTATTGCCCTAACTAGTCATTCAGTATATATATATATATATATATATATTTTTTTTTTTTAATGTAATACTTACCCTAAAACGACACTTTTCCAACAGCGTTTTTTTTTTTACTCACCACCCTCCTCTTCCGCTCCTGTCGTGGTAAAGTTGGAACTTGGCTAAAGGTTTACGTGCAAAGTGCGCATGCGCACCTATCACATAAACCAGCCAATCAGCAGGCTTCCTCCCGGAATCCTGCTCATTCAACCGCCCATGCGCGGAGTAGCACGTGTTCACGAGCGGCGAGGTAAGCTGAAGTTCACCCCGCCTGCTTGTCTAAAAACTCTTAGGCGGAGGAGAAGGAGGAGGAGGCAGCGGCTCCGGCTCCTTCTCCTGTGCGTTCCCGCGAATCTGCCGGAGCGGTGGGACGTAATCGCGCTTGTAGCGCGATGACGTCCCAGCTTTGCCGAGAGTTCCAAAACGCGGGACCTTGAAACCCGATCGGCTGATTGACAGCTGGGAGGGCGGAGTAAAGTCCACCGCTTCTCTCAGCAATATCAGCCGATCGGGAAAACGAAGAAGGCTGGGGGGAAAAAATGGGATACTTCAGGCAATATGACCACCTTAAAAGGCTGAGGTGGTCATATTGCATGGAGTATCCCTTTAATGTCTAGAAATTGCTAATTCCGTCGCATTAAGTAGAAAATCCCTGCTCCCACCGTGTTATATTCCAATATCTAGAAACTCTTTGATTCCGTTCCAGAACATCTGTTCCCAGACTTAATCCTCTCAGAACTTGGCATCTAAATGGGTAATGTCAACATGGGCCAGTGTGTCACTTGGTTGCGGTGGCTGAACCACGGTTCTACTCGGGCCACGTGCCTTTTAGAAGCCAAAGCACTTAGTTGTCGGTTCAACGAACTACGTGTTCACAAATCTCAGCACGACGACTGATCAGAGTCCGACTTATTCACACGGGTTCAGATCAATCCATCAGTCATAATAATGGCCCACTCGAGTATGGTCATAAAAGGACATGCTTAGACCTTGGCAGGCGAGTCACGATTGAGGATAAGTAAAGGAACCTTGATACTCGAGCCTCGGGATTTACGGAAAGGGGTTTTCATTAAGGCCAATAATTCCTTGGAGTTCCTTGTCCCTGGATCCGGGGATGTGTTCAGCCAGAAGACCTTAGTTCCCCCTGTAGGAAAAATAGAGACAACGCGGCTTGTGTAGCCCAACAGCAAACAAGGTGGAAGTAGGATACAGTCACCACAGGGTGAGCCAAAATCACCATACCTTGATTAAACCTAATTATGATACTTTTCCACAAATTAATTACCATGATAAAATTATCTGATGATCAATAAAATGTCAGGACCCCTCAGGCATGCTGTATACACTACGGACTATGTTGGCGCAATATAAATAATAATAATATGTCACGGGGAAGACAGAAAAGAATAAGGGCTATATTACATAGTTGGTGCTAACTTAACCAGAGCTGTTGTAAACTTCCCAGAGCCATTATAGTCTATGGAGCTGTTAAGTTTACAACAGCTCTGTTTAAGTTAGCACCAACATTGTAATATAGCCCTAAGTCGTTCATTTTTAGATCCAATATAACGCTCTCCCATTTAACCCTCTAAAGCAGAGGTCATCAACTTTGCCCCCCCCCCTAGATGTTTTGGAACTACATCTTCCATGAGTCTCCTCACTCAACCAAACGAGTGGCTGAGCATCATGGGAAATGTAGTTTCAAACATCTGGATGGCCAAGGCTGCTGACATCTGCTTTAAAGAATAACAGATGTATAAGATTTTACTATTTTAAAATGTACTGATTAAATAAGGTTTGCATTCCCTGTACTGTTGTTTAGAGGCAATGCAGGTGAAAAAAAAATACAGAAAAATAAAATGCCAGATATGCGGCTGAACAGAAAACGAAGGAAAAAAGTTGCCCTCATCAGGAAGTATTTGACAGCAAAATAAATCTGTTTTTCTACGTGCTGCATAGTGGGTAAAGGTCACATTATATATATATACATACACATCTCAACTGAGAATGCAGAGGCCAGGGAGAGAAAAAAGTGAAAGAAGGACAAATTGGCAATTTGTAACTCTATATTTGATCACAGGTGTAAAGCATCGCTTAGTGAATAGTCCCTGGAGTTACAGTGGAATTTGTTGCTACAATAAAATAAAATAGAGCATGAAATGATTATAATTTTCCAATATTTTATAGTTTTATGATTATCCCCCTGCTGTCACTGAAAACCTAAAGCACAGTGTCTGTTTAGGCTGCCCCATGTACAGCACAATACCGCCTCCCCATGTTTATGGCCTACAATTCCCATAATTCTACAGACCCTCAACTCTCTGGGTCTCGGTGACACTGCACTCGCTTGGGTCGACTCCTATTTATCCAACAGGTCCTTCTGTGTGTCCTTTGCTGGTAACTCCTCCTCCTCATTGCCTCTATCTGTTGGTGTACCTCAAGGCTCTGTCCTTGGTCCTCTGCTCTTTTCCATCTACACCTCCTCCCTGGGCAAAATCATCAACAGCTTTGGCTTTAATTACCACCTCTACGCTGATGACACTCAGATCTACCTCTCTACCCCTGATCTCTCTCCCCCTGTCCTTTCCAAAGTCAGTGACTGTTTATCTGGCATCTCCTCCTGGATGGCATCCCACCACCTAAAGATCAACATGTCAAAGACTGAACTCCTACTTATTCCTCCCTCTAATGCCTCCCCACCTCCTGACTTCTCTATCACGGTGGAGGGTATCACCATCTCCCCATCAAACCAAGTTCGCTGTCTTGGAGTTACACTTGACTCTGCTCTTTCCTTCATCCCCCACATCAAGTCTCTTTCCTCCTCCTGCCGATACCAATTGCGTAATATTTCCAGAATTCGGCCATTTCTTACCGCTGTCACCACAAAACAACTCATACACGCCCTGGTAATCTCCCGACTCGACTATTGCAATAATCTCTTATCTGGCCTCCCTCTGTCCCGCCTCTCCCCCCTACAATCCATCCTGAACGCCTCCGCCAGGCTAATTCACCTCACCCGCCGCTCTGTCTCTGCCGCTCCCCTCTGCGAGTCCCTTCACTGGCTCCCCATCCACTGCAGAATTAAGTTCAAAATCCTTATCCTTACCTACAAAACCCTCACTAACTCAGCGCCCCACTACCTGTCCTCACTAATCACCAAATACACCCCAGCCCGCTCCCTAAGGTCAAACAGTGACCTGCGCCTAGCTTCTCCCCGCATCACCTCTTCCCATGATAGACTGCAGGACTTCACACGCGCAGCCCCCACTCTCTGGAACGCTCTCCCTCGTACTGTCAGACTTTCCCCTAACTTCTCTTCCTTCAAACGCTCCCTTAAAACATTCCTATTTAGGGAAGCCTACCACCCAACTCACTGACACAACCATCAATCACTCTCACCTTACAGTCCTCTCCTCCTGTTTCCAACCCCAACCCTCCTAGATTGTGAGTTCCTATGGGAATAGGGCCCTCATCTCCTCCTGTACTGTTTGTCAAATGTTGTTCAATGTATTGTAACCCTGTCTATACTGTGCTTATTGTACAGCGCTGCGGAATATGCTGGCGCTTTATAAATAAAGAATAATAATAATAATAATAATAAATGCAATAAACAGCCATAGAATCATGGGAGTTGTAGTTCAGAAGCATCTGAAGGACCAGAGTTTGAGATCCCTCCTCTAAGTCATTGCTTCCAAACCCCTCTATGTCAGGGCTACCCAAACCTTCTGTGCATGACTACCTAACCCCTCTATGTCAGGGCCACCTAACCCCTCTATGTCAGGGCCACCTAACCCCTCTATGTCAGGGCCACCTACCCCTCTATGTCAGGGCTACCTACTCCTCTATGCCAGGGCTACCTACCCCTCTATGTCAGGGCTACCTAACCCCTCTATGTCAGGGCTACCTAACCCCTCTATGTCAGGGCTACTTAACCCCTCCATGCCATTACTTCCTAACCCCTCCATGCCATTGCTACTAAACCGTCCATGCAATGGCTTCCTAACCCTTTAGTACAATGGCTACCTAACTCATTGTTTCCACAGCTACCTACTAGCCCCTCCATATCATGGCTACCAAACACCTTTGTGTTGTCACTACCTAACCTTTCCTTGACGTGGCTACCTAACCGTGCCATCCTATGGCTACCAAACCCCTTTGTGTCATGAATACCTAACCATTCCATGGCTACTAAACTCCTTTGTGTCATGGCTATTTAACCGTTCCATGCCATGGCTACCAAACCCCTTTGTGTTATTGCTACCTAGCCCCTACTGTGCTAAACAGTAACTCACTAAATGCTTGGGAATAACAGTATGCTCAGCGCTGCGCTCTATATATCCTCGCTCTATACTATGTGACAAATAATGACTTAGACCCAAAATTTTACATATTATTAATTAAATACTAGAAATAAATATCTATACAACCACTATATATAAATGCACACATATATAAACACACACACTCAGGCAATTAAGATAGTTACTTGAAAGAGTATTAAACTTTTTAAGTCATATTAGCTGAATTTGGATATTTTCCTCCTGTATTGCCTCAGCCCCAGCAGTTTGACCTATAATAGTTCAGTGAATGCGCCGCTTAGTGAATCTCCCCCGCGTTCACCCTCCATGGTTCTGCCGCTCGGCCAGCAGGTGTCGCTGTGTACCTGGCCGCGGGGGGGCGTGGCGGGCTGCAGGCGGCGCCCCCCTGTGGCTGAGCCTGTGTGTGCGTGTTAGTGGGAAGGTGGGGGCTATGTAAGGAGGGGCTCCCTGTGTGCGGGGACAGGCCTCACATCTGCAGGGGGCGGGGATCGGCGGCGGAGTAGCCGGAAGTAAGTTGCTCAGCGGCGGCGGTGCTGGTGTTGGCGGCATTAGCAGTATCAGGAGGAGGCGGAGGTCGGAGCGGGAGCCATGGCCGGCATGACGTCTCTGGAGGCCGTGAAGAGGAAGATCAAAAGCCTACAGGACCAGTCGGACTGCGCCGAGGAGCGGGCCGAGAGGCTGCAGCGGGAACGGGACAGCGAGAGGACGTCCCGGGAGTCTGTAAGGACAAACTGCGCCCCCTGCCGTGCCTCTGGCGACCCCTGCCGTGCCTCTGGCGACCCCTGCCGTGCCTCTGGCGACCCCTGCCGTGCCTCTGGCGACCCCTGCCTTGCCTCTGGCGACCCCTGCCATGCCTCTGGCGACCCCTGCCATGCCTCTGGCGACCCCTGCCATGCCTCTGGCGACCCCTGCCATGCCTCTGGCGACCCCTGCCATGCCTCTGGCGACCCCTGCCATGCCTCTGCGACTCCTGCCATGCCTCTGGCGACCCCTGCCATGCCTCTGGCGACTCCTGCCATGCCTCTGGCGACCCCTGCCATGCCTCTGGCGACCCCTGCCATGCCTCTGGCGACCCCTGCATGCCTCTGGCGACCCCTCCATGCCTCTGGCGACCCCCTGCTGCCCCATGCCTCTGGCGCCCCCCCCCACTGCCCCTGCCATGCCCCCTTTTCCATACCCCCAGCGTGCCATGCCTCTTGTGCCCCATTACTACCTCTTGCCCCCTGCCATGCTTCCTGCGCCTCCTACTGCCTCCAGTGTGTTTGGGGTGAGGTGGCACATGCCAGCTGCACCTGGGCACTTGACATGCAGCTGGGCAATAGGCAGTGCCTTGGCTGTCACAGCTCTGCCTTATGTTCCTGTTGGCTGCCCCCCCTCCCCAGCCAGGCTGCTTCTCCATCACATGGTCCAAAGGGTTCTGTGCCCTGTTCTGCTGATAACCTTGAGGCGGGTAACCTCTTGAATAACCTGGTAGGGCAAGGCTTACCTCCAACCTTTATGCACGCTCTGACCTCTCTGGTTCGGGGTGATTACACCTTGCACACTTTTTTTTTTGTGTCTTTTGATCAAAGTATTTTCTGTAATTTATCTGGGCCCTGACATGTCTGGAAGCTGCCCCCCCCCCCGAGCCTCCATGCTATGCCCCCCCCCGCCGCCGTGCTGTATGTCTTGGAGTTTTATGTATCGATGTGGTTAATTATTTCTCAGGATGGCGGCTACAATCTATCAACCTTAACGTGTTCAGGGGAGATTAAACTTTATCGCCTGCTCTGAAATAAAACACAGGCGTCCCTTTACAATCCTGCCAGGGGCATTGCTATATACCTGACTGTGCCCGGCGGTGAACCCTACCCTGTACCCCCCCCCCCCGGCTGTGCTTGTTTGGTATATGTGCCCCCACTACAGGGCAGTTTGTATCCAGGCATTAAGAGGGGGGGGGACAGAATTCCAGGCATTAACCTATTCAGATCTCATCGTGTGACCTGTCATGGGGCTGGGGACGTCTCGCCTGTAATTGTCGTCTGCTGCTGCTTTTTGATTGCCCGTCTGTGTAAAATATATGTATGTTCCATAGGATTCTTTTCCGGAGCGCTTCAGGGTAGCAATAATCCCGGGAAGGCGTTGCAGAGTGAAGCCTATAATTTAGTGTAGCGGTACATCAGGAACCCTGCCTGGAGGCACTAACAGAACGTCTGTGACGCACCTACAGAGAGTGCAAGCTCACTGACCCGGCACAGCAATCTAAAGGAGCGTTTTTCAAAGCGGTTCTGATGATTGCGAAGCTCTGTGTGCGTTTCACCTCTTTAAAGTCTCGCATAATGGTGTCTGTGAGGCCCTGGGGTTGGGTATACAGATGCTGTAATTAATAGAAATCCTGGTGTGTTTTTTTTGTTCTGATTATATTTATAAAATGTTTAACAGACAAATGACACCAGGATTTCTATTAACTACAAGTATCCCAGGACGGGGCAGCAAAATGACATATTGTAATAGTAAATATTCCTATAAATCAGGGGTCGGCAACCCTGGCCCTCTAAATGTTTGGGAACTATATTTCCCTTGAGGCTCTGCAAACCTAATGAGCCGCTGAGCATCACGGGAAATGTAGTTTCAAAACATCTGGAGGGCTGTAGTTGCCCACACATGATCTAGAGGGATTGGTGTGGAGGAAGAGGCGTTTCATTGGTCAGGATCACTGGTTCAGAAGTTCTGGGGCTTTTTGATTTTATTTTTAACTCCCAGGTTCAACCTTTTTTGATCAGTTCTGGGATACCTTCATCTTTTCCACTGGCTTGGTTGCCCTCACTACGTGCTAGTTTGGGTTTCTTCTTTGTTAACTTTGTGTTTTTCATATCTGTAATGCTGTAACCCATACAATAGATCAATATTTGTTGTTTTTTGTGTTCATCTGGAGGATGGGAGTTGTGGTGTTGGAGGATGGGCCTGCCACTGGTGGTGAAGGCTCTGCTGCAGAGTCGGATGATGCAGGCAGGGAGTTGTCTGAGGAACTTCAGAACTTTCCTTGCCTTATAAGGCCACACGTCCAGCCCTGACACATAACTGCTGTGTAGATGTGTCCTTTCCTCCAGAGGCTGCAAATCCTCCAGTGACACAACCGGAAGCTCCCAGGAAGGATACGCCAGTGTCGATACTGGAGACGTTCCTCTCACCTGGCTGCATTCCTCCCTGTTGGAGCCCCCACCACCGATACAGTATCTGCTACTTCCTCCTTGAAAAGGACATGCTCTGTTACGCAGTGATACCAAGAGGAAGCTGATGGTTCTTCTTGGGCGACCAAATGTTGCTCAATGATATGAAGGGGGGGGGGGAGAGAGAAAGACAGCCATGCAAATACATGCAAACAAACTGATTTGTGTAAAAGATCTGGCAAGGCCTGTTTTTCTCTGCTGCAAATATCTAGTTTGACATGATATAGATCACTATCAACACTGTCTACTGCACACTGTGCTGGCTGAGATGCATCTGGGAAGGGGGGGGAGTTGTTTGTAAAGAGGTATGTATGTTCCTCTACAGCAGGGGTCAGCAACCTTGGTTCCCTGATGTTTTGGGAACTACATTTCCTTGTGGCTCAGTCAACCTAATGGGTGAGCATCTATCGATATGATAGAAACATTTAAATACGTGAAGGGAGTATATTTAAAAGGGAAACAAAGTAGCAAAACAAGAGGACATAGTCTTAGATTAGAGGGGCAAAGGTTTAAAAGTAACATCAGGAAGCATTATTTTACTGAGAGGGTGGTGGATACATGGAACAGCCTTCCAGTAGAGGCCAAAACAGTAATTGAATTTAAGCAGGCATGGGATAGGCCTAAGGCTATCCTAAACAAAAGATAAATCCAGGTCAAGTATCCATGTAAGTGGGCAGACTAGATGGGCCGACAGTTTCTTATCTGCCGACATTTTTCTATGTTTCTAGTTCCCAAAACATCAGGGAGCCAGAGTTGCTGACCCCTGCTCTACAGCCGGGGTCAACATCCTGGGGCCCACCAGATGATTTTGACCTCCACTTCCCATGAGTCTCCACCAACCTAATGAGTATCTAAGCATTGTGGTAGATGTAGTTACAAAACATCTGGAGGGCGGAGGTTGCTGGCTTATGGGAAGTAATGGACATTCATTAGAAATCCACCTGTTGTCCACTCATTCAAAGGTGGTGGGGTTTTTATTTGTGGGTTTGTGTTTTGTCTCTATCCTCTCCTGGTTAACCAGCTGGTTTACATACTTCTGTTTGCGTGAAGAATCGAAAAGAAATGGTGTGTTGACTTCCTGCTGTCGCCACAGGTGACTTTCCCTTTAGGAGTTTACACATTGTGGTGTATGTATCTCTGTGCAAGCTGTCTGAGAGCGCAGCTCCTCGGCGTTGGTTCCTGATCAAGTCAGGAAGACAGGCTTGGAGTAGGGAGAGGTTAATCTGGTAGAAATAGCTGCTCAGGGCGGGTTCCTCTCCGCTGTGCAAACATTTTGTCTGGTTCCCCATGGCCATTCATGAAGGCTCGGTCCTGTATGAGTGCACAGGGTGTGATTGTCGCATGTCGTCTCTCAGAATCCCCTACTCGCCTGCCAAAGACTAGGCCTTATTCAGAGCCTGACTTAATGGCACAGGGCGTAGTCTACATCAAGACGTTCACTGTACACCTCACGCTTACAAAGTGGCAAAATAACCAGCTCGTGTGAGCTGCTGAAAGTGCATTATGGGAGTCGTAGTTCTGGGGCAAACTCACTAAAACTACTTTAAAATGTGTATATTCACTACATGCATTACAGGGTGTGTTTTACTGTGATTGAGACCCAGGCTCTGCTGGTAAAGTGAATTCCTGCGCTGAGTGGAGGCTTTGTCAGGTTTCACCTTTTTAACGGTCTCTTTCATAGAGAACCTATTGCAGCCCGCCTCCCCGAAAAAAGGAAGTGAACGTTCATAACGTATGAGGTGTGTAACCACATCCTTCACACACATCTACAGATGCTCCCTCGCCTACTTCCTGGTTCTATATGTGTGATCCGCCTGCACATACACACCCTTTTGAAGGCGATGAGCCCTATTTCCCCACAAAATGCTCTACACTCAGATTTCTATAGAATCTCCATAAATCCCTTTTTGTATCGGTTACCCTGGATATCTGTCCTGTCAAAGCATGGCCTGATTTCCAGGTGGATTTCTTTTCCACCTGCTGGCTTACTATGATTTAACATTTACTAGAGAAGTAACATTGTATCTGATAGGGCAGCTCCATTCACTCATTGGCCTCTGACAGGAATCCTAAAGTATCCAAATCACTGCATCTTTCAGTTGGGCTCCAATGGTTTTCATGGCTCCGTGTCCATATGGGGCATCTCTTGTCACTTCCAGGATTCACTGGTGATCTAGTGCATTCATAAAACTCTGGGAGTTGCAGTTCAGTGACATCTGAATGGGAGGCGACGCGGCTGAAGTCTGATATCCCTGCTACACATCCTGGAAATGTATGGAGCTGGCTGGTGGGGTGTTTGTTTTTTTTTTTTTTTTTGTTTGTTTTTTGCTACTATACTTGTACGGAAGAAGTGTGTAATAATATATAGCTTACATTTGAGTGATTCGTGCAGTTTCTATCACTAAAACACCTCCCAGTCGCTTCAAAAATCTATATAAATCTCTATCAGATCCTGGATGGAAACAAGTGAGACGTTATTTGCACATCTTACCCAGAGTTCCTTGTTGCACATGGGGAATGTAGCTCTGTGATGCAATTCTTTGAATTTCTGTGATGTGCAAATGACTTCTGCTATAATTATGTGTTTTTCCTCTGTTCGTGCGGGTTTTTTATTTCTTGGGGGTGGGTTTAGTGTGTGTGTCGTTACTTTAGGGTCTTCCTGTTCTTGTATCGCTGGATATTGACTCGTTGCTCTTCCTCCTTTCCCTAGGCTGAAGCAGATGTAGCATCATTGAACAGGCGCATCCAGCTAGTAGAGGAGGAGTTGGATCGTGCTCAGGAGCGTCTGGCCACAGCCCTTCAGAAGCTGGAGGAGGCTGAGAAGGCTGCAGATGAGAGTGAGAGGTTAGTTGATCCAAATATTGTTAAAATTATACAGTTGGTCTCTTAAAAGCTACCAGACACTTACAAATGGCAACCCCCTCCCTGTGCCCAAGTACCCGCAGCACTTGTATATTTGGTAACCTTGTAGGGTAGTTGAGGGGCAAGGAACCCACGAGTGTTCGTGTTACACCTGTAATCCCTGGGTGGCGTTGGTCACTGACAGCTGACGCCATGTTGCTGGAGTCCTCTCCATTCCTGCAACACTCTTGTCTTTTTTGTAAAGGTGTAAACCTAAGCATTGCAGGTAAATCCAACATGGCCGCCTCCTTTTATTTTATAGAGGAATGAAGGTAATTGAAAACAGAGCCCTGAAGGATGAAGAGAAGATGGAGTTGCAAGAAATCCAACTGAAGGAAGCCAAGCACATTGCTGAGGAGGCTGACCGCAAATATGAAGAGGTGAGGAGGCCAAGACTCTGTAGTAAATCATGTGACATGGAGTGTGGCGGCGTGCAAAGGCACTTTCTGCATTAATTTAATAATTCCCTTCATGGTTTCCTGCATTTCATGTTATCGATTTGTAGGCCTAATGTTCTCCTACATCTGGTGTGGGATAATGACCTCAAACCTGATGGTCTGTTCTGTTGTAATAGGTTGCCCGTAAGCTGGTGATCATTGAGGGTGACTTGGAACGTGCAGAGGAACGTGCTGAACTCTCAGAAAGGTAAAGGGCGCTGGCCCACCTGCACTTCGCCCCTATGATGCATGTGTTGACTGCTCAACGTGTCCTTTTTTTTTTTTCTTGAGCAAAAAATAATAAAAAAAAGCAGTGTTTTCTAAGGCTGCATTTCTAGATGCTTCCATTGCTGTAGTATCCATAGGCTTTGTCTAACTGTCTTGTTCCTACATTGGCTCAATCATTGAATTGGTGTTATCAGTTGTGAATTACTGTACATACTCGAGTATACTGCTAGATTTTGGTGACAAAATTTTACTTTTAAAATTGGAGGGGGTCGCGCTATATTCGAGACCTCTGCGTCGCGTGTAAAAACAAAAAAACTTGCCTTGCTCTGGATCTCAAGTCTCCCGGAAGTTCCAGTAGTCTTGCTTTTAAGTGAATGCGGGCTTCCTGATGCTTGCAATCACTTCAGGAACTGCCGGATTCGGGAGAGTTCAGATCCATCACGGCCAATCATTCACCTCACTCGCCATCTAATCGCTAGTAAAGACAGGTGGCCGGTGGCTTCATACTTGGTAACAACTGCAATCATTCTAGAGCAGAGCACCCTGGCCTGAGGGGCAGCCTGTGTTAAGAGAACCTGGGAGGATCTTAATTGTTTACCGGTACAGTATAATTTTGTTCCTCGCGTTAGTCAGGTCTTGAGTATTCTCTCATTTCCATACTAAATCTCTATCCATCGCGTTATACTCGCGTATCTACGGTAACACGATATTCAAAGCAAACTCCATTTAAGATTAAAAACCAACTGTCTTAGACATGAATTATGGGTATTTGGTTACAGAATCTAATCGTATAAGTTACAAGTTTTTATAGAGCGCTAACAAGTTCTGCAGCGCTGTACAATGGGAGGCAGAATAACAAGTATACAGAAGTCCTGCCACAACCCCAGTGTACTTCACCCCAGCAGGTTCTGCGGTTATTGCATGTGTCCTCCTGGGGTTTCCCAGCAGATCAATGTTTAAATCGAGCAAGCTAATGAAGCGGCTGTGAATGAAGACAATCCAATTGCATTTGTCTTTTGGTCTCATAGCATTATCGAAGTATACATTAAGGCACCCCCTTCTTAGTTTTTTTATTTTAATAAACTAATGCAAGTGAGGATTCGTGGGTTGGAAACCTCTGCTATACAGTTACATAGGTGTACAGTACTTTATGGCAAAAGACTTGACAAACCTGGGTAACCGGTACCTGTAGGCTCCCTTTTACACAAACCTTGTGCATAACTGAAAGCGCATTTTTCATTGCGTGTGTTTTTTTTTGTTTTTTTTCTCCCCCCCCCCCCTTTTTTTTTTTTTTTTTTTTTAGAAGGAATGTAAAATTTATTGGCTCTACAATGATTTAGGAAATGTGCACCAGCCTTGGTTTCTAATCTAGACGTAAAATGACAGATTTAAGCCTCCGGGCTGTGATCCACAACTGATACCTCAAATCCTTTGCTACATGCAGATATATGAAAGCATCCTAACATACACGTGTATGAAATAGATTTGCCTGATCACCTGTAACGTGTGGCTTTTTTTTTTTTTTTCTTTGCATGCTCCATATAACGCGAATGGCTTGTTCGTTTTGCCTTTATTTCATTCACTCACTAATAGTCGCTGCCGGCAGCTGGATGATCAGCTGAGAATAATGGACCAAACGATGAGAACCCTGGTAGCCTCAGATGAGAAGGTACTGGAGATAAACTGTCCTCCCTCGTGTCCTGGCCGCGGGGGCTTCAGAATCTCGCTTAACGCATGCTGAAATCTGCGCTGTTTGCTTACTTTGTACTTTTCTTGTTTTTTTTTTGTGCAAAATACTGAGCTGTCAGAGGGTAAAAACAGGTTTACAGGTAAAAGGGCGGCTTTGCGTTTGCACGGAGCAGCTTGTGTGCAGAGCTGTGGATAAATAATTGCCTTCTTAGAAACTGGAATAAATGGCAACGCTCCGTGCTTGGATACAACGTTAAAAACACAGATTTCACTTGGAAAAATCCAGATTTGGTAGTGTGTGTGACTTTTTTAAAGTGGTTATATCCAGCTACCTGGCAAGATCACAAATTTTTATTTTATGAGCTTGGTATCACGTCTCCAGCTGTAAACCTGTTTTTTCAGTTCCTCTGTTCGGTTCAGTTGTAGTTTCTTCTGTTTTTGGATTGGATTTTCATTCTTCTCTCTCCTTTCAATCCTATATTTTTTTTGCTCCTGCTGCCTTTTTTGTCTTTCTTCGTCACTTCATCAAAATAGCAAATGTGCCGAGCTTGAGGAAGAGTTGAAAACTGTCACCAACAACTTGAAATCCCTGGAGGCCCAGGCAGAGAAGGTAGGACGGCAAAACTCGCTCAGAGCCATTCCGCTCTGGTTGGGTATGAGCGCACTAACAGACTGCTCCACGCTCGCCCGTTATATCACCAGCTTGGAAACTCTTACATCAGTAACTAGCTTAAAGGCTAGGATGCAAATTCATGTATGTCCTATGCAGTTAGGTGGAGACATTACCCGTCAACTTCAAGTCACTTGTAAGGCTACTTGTTTCGCTCTAGTCCAGGGTTCGGCAGCTTTCCAGATGTTTTGCAACATCTGCCTTGATGCTCAGCCAATTATTCGGCAGGCAGACTCGTGGGAAATGTATTTCCAAAACATCTGGAGGGCCAGTGTTACTGCCCCCCCAATCACCCACTGGCCGTCGTTTAAGAGCTACTTTTTAGTGCAGTAGTTTGCATTGTGCTGCATCGAAAGCGTAAGATTTACATTGGTACCAACAAACGGCAGGAAATTCCCCTTGGCTGGTTGGAGGCTATATTAAACGAACTAGTTCTATAGGTAAAGGGTCTAGACCAGGGGTCGGCAACTTTTGGCTCCCTGTTTTTGGGAACTAAATTTCCCAAGATGCTCAGTCACCAATTAGGCTGACTGAGCGACTTTGGAAATGTAGCTAAAAAAACATCTGGGAGCCAAGGTTGCCAACCCCTGGTCTAGACTAATGGAAATTTAGAACTCCTAAGGCCGGGGCCAGACGATTGCACTGTGCGGCTGTACTGACGTGCCTCCTGGTGTCGGTCGCAGCATTGTGACGCATCAGGGCCGGCCACACGTTGTATCGCGTGCATGAATTGCGTGCTGCGGATGTTCTAGAAGCCTCCCCGTCAAAGCGCTACAATGCACGTTTGGGGGCTACAAAGCACAATCTTTCATAGGAGGATCGAACCTTGCAGCGCTGAGCGCACGAACTGCACTCAGCGAGGTGGCCAGACAGGCATCAGAGTGGAAGGAATAACCACGCTCCACGGACGTTCCTTCCGCTCTGCAAAACTCTTGTCTGATTCTGGCCTTAAAGTCTAAAATTGGATGAACTGCTTAAAACCTTGCCAGTGTTCCCTGGCATCAAGAGCTCCCGTTAACATCTCCCCATGTTCAGTGTATTCTTCATGGTGATGGGTTGCATTTCTTTCCTACTTGTTTATCTTCTATAATTTTTTTTTCTTTTTCCAGTAAATTCCCTTAGGTGTCTGCCTTGGTGACGTTACTCCCTAGTGTGCTGCTATCTGTACAATCTGTAACCGTTAACCCAATCACTAGCTATCTGCTGCATACTTAAATGCAAAATAATGTGGCTTTCTGCCACCTGTCAGCTCCCTTTCTATCACAAATGCCTTTTTTAAAATCTAGTTTTGTCAAATCAATCTTTCATTAATGAAAGGCTTCCCTCATTTATATACTATGGCCACAATTGGCATGTGAAATAAGACTTTATTTATACTTGAATTCTCTGATACATTCCGTTACTTTTGGTCCCCACATGCCCGATCTGTTCCACTCCTCTCGTGGCCTGTATTCTTGTGGGATTAAATGCTTGGTTTCTTAAAATCTCCTCTCGTCTCTACAGTACTCCCAGAAGGAGGACAAATATGAAGAGGAAATCAAGGTGCTCACAGACAAACTGAAAGAGGTAAGGGCCTTCAACCAGCACGTCACACTGTAGGATATGTTTTTGTTTGGTCGCTGGTACACTCATGACGCTTTCTGTTCCTCAGGCTGAAACACGTGCCGAGTTTGCAGAAAGATCAGTAGCCAAGCTGGAAAAGACCATCGATGACTTAGAAGGTACGTTCTTCCAGTCTTGGCCCAAATGGTTGTTACGTAGTTATTTGAAATGTGTGGTTCCTGTTGGGCACTGGGAATCCTCCTTACAGCCAGCAGTTTGGTGTTTTTAAGTCCTCCGTTGATGGTGGTACATGCATTCTGTGAACACCGTAACTTTTTCAGTGGTATATTTTCCATATAAACTTACTGTCCATGACTTTTGTAGTCTTGTCCTTGGGTTGCAAAACGCTTCCAAATAGGATTCCTCTTAGCAATGTTTAACATACTACGTGAGCTCCCGTGACGGCAGAATCCATGAAGCCTCCTGCTGCAGAATTGGGACAGTTTACATTTACATGCCCTTTTTATTCCTAAACTACTACACTTGAGGTAATTGCATAGATTTTTCTTTCTCCCCTTTTTTGTGGGGCTCGGCTTTATACCAGAGATCGCGCACTCCTGCCCCATCAGATGTTGGTGAATTCTTCCAATGCAATAGATATGGGGTCGGCAAACCTGGCCCTTCAGACGTTTATAGAACTGTAAACTTTCCGGTCAGTCTCTGCCAGCCTTTTTATGAGTAGTTGACTGTCATGGGAGATGTAGTCCTCCACCTGGTGTGTGGTACAGTGCTGACCCCTGCCATAGATGGGCTGTGTGGTTCAGCATCCTCTGCGGGGGCTGGAGTTGGAGATCTCTGCTTTTATACTTCTCTCAACTGCACTTTACTATTCTATTCTGACCAATGTGATCCCTTCCATTTGCCTCTCTAATTTCTTGTTTTTTCTTTCCTTGCACACCATTTTGCTACCAACTGGGTTCTTCGCTGCTTCTACACAACGCTGTCTGCTGCTTCATATTGGAATGGGCTCCTTCCAAAACCCATTGCCACGCCATTTGCTCCCCTTCCTATTGCCTCTCCTTTCTTTTTGCCCTCGTGTTGTACCCTGTTCCTTTACCCACCCCAACTTCCCACCCCGCTTCTCCCATTCACCATTCTGCTGTCCTTTGTCAATGCTGTCTCTCCTGCCTTCGTTCTGAGCAGATGAGCTGTATGCTCAGAAACTGAAGTACAAAGCAATCAGTGAAGAACTGGATCACGCTCTCAATGACATGACCTCAATGTAAATTTTTCTGTTATATTTTTTTTTGCATACCCTTTCCGCTCACTTAATAAAACTCACGTCCTACCCTCACTTTATTTGCTCACTTTTGGATTCACTTTTTTAACTGCTTTTCTATTTCATCGTTTTACCTTTGTTTCAACAACTGGCCACTCTGATCAGATAACGGGGCGCTACGCTCAAATCTAATGTATATAGCTAATGTATTCACCGCTGCTGGCACTACTGGCAGCGGGCTTAAAGACGTTACTGCTCACATAGGCTCCAGACATTTGTTTAGAAGAGAAACTCCAGCTCAAATTCTAGAACGGCCAGTGTTTAAGCAAATGTAAATGCTGCTTTGTATTATATTCAATATTTATTTTGCTTTATTTATATAAACCTCCTCCTCACTGCACACTAACGTAATAATAAACAAGGAAAAGCTGTACATTAATGCAAAAAAAAATGGCTCCTGCTGACCCAGTCCTTTCTTTTCCATTGCAAACGCTTCATATTACAATGTTTTCAGTTAAACATATCATTGCATGCTTGCCAATTACTATTCACACGCTCTAAAACCAAATAACTGCTTTACATATTGGTGCCATATTGCTCTTCTACAAAAAAAATCCATTTAATAGGTCAACTGCTTTTGCAAAGGTCATGGACCGGGGGGTGAGTTCATTCTGGAAACAGTGACCCTCAATTATTTATTTTTTTTCTTAAACACTGGAAGGGAGTCAAGATCAGCTTTTCTGAAGTGGGGTGTACAAAAGGTGCACTCGAGCATCCTCTTGACATCTCTACACTACGATGGGAGATATAACGCCCACCTCTCGTTACTAGCTGCCTTCAAAGTTCCGTGTCAAAATGTGGCGCGTCAACGCAAGATAATTCCGATAATGCTCGCATTCACTAAGTTGCGGAATAATCCACATTGAACACTGTTCTTGAAATCCTAATCAAATTTGGCATTTGCGCAAAAAATTGATGGGAAGCCAAAACGTAAACTGACATCAGTGCGCTCCTTTTTGTTTTTAATGTTTATTTCCGTAAACAAGACTTTGGCCCGTGTGCACTGATTTAGTCCCGTCTCCTGTTCACACACAAATTTAAACCTGAAGGCTTGGGTTTGTTTCGTGGCAGATGTGATGTAATGGAACATTTATAAATGGCTGCTTCACATCTCGTTAGCCCTTGTGGATGCGTTCTCCATGTGATGCTTTGCCGTCCATCTGGATCAATACTCTTCATGTTTCCAATTTCGGCCGCCTGAAACAGTCTGCAGCAGCCGCAACTACCAAAGGATAAATCCTAGCTCTGACCTGGACTCCCGTGGCTTTGCACTAAATTCATGTGTATCCACTCGTAATTACTCCTGTCCGATGTGACGTGTAAAACGGGTTCAAATTCGTGCATTGCAAAGTGCCTCTCGGGTGGCTCTATTGGTGCATGACTGGTATATGCCTTTTGCCAGCTCGTGATTACATATTGTGGGAGCAGTCTATATATCAAGGTCTAGTTTTATAGCTATAGAAATTCAATACAGGGAGATGGAACATCCTTGAAACATTACTCCTAAAGTGGGTATGGTGCTTGGATCGCCCTTGGCACGGCATCCAATAGCGTCTTGCAAGCTAGCGCAGTTTAACTCACGACCATTTCCCTTTTTCAAGTTTAACTTTTCAGGTAGAAATCGTGGCAGGACGATACTATAATTGGTCATAAAGAGCAGTGATGTCGGCTTAAAGTGAACCTGTCCTGCCCAGGTTCACTTCAACTCGTTTAGGGAATTTTATTTTTACATTGTGCTAGATGAGCAGCTAGCGTTTTGTAAAGGTGAAATTCTCCTGGTAAGCTGACCCCCCCCCCCCCCTCCGCTCCTGCAATCTGTCAGCGTCTCAAGTCACCTAGAGCTGCAGGGAGTGTTGTCCTACACATTTCTAAGTCTGGCCTCCGCAGAGTGCCAATGCACAAGTGTCTCCCCAGTACCCCTCCCTGGTGCACTGAACAGATAGATGAAGGCCTAAATGCTTAAGTGAATATCGCTGATCCGTAAGGGCTACGTGATATTACCTGCATTAGTCATCCCACCAAAAGTGAACCTATTGGGAAGGGGGTTGCAGAATCTTCCCCAGATGTTGCTACAAGTCCCAGGATTCTCTGGCCGTTTATGTGAAAATTCCTGGAATTCCAGGCCGTAAACATCTGGGACAACAGTTTGAGATCCTAGTTATAGATGTTACATGTACACTTCAGTGATTTGGGGGAGCGGGGGCTACATACAAAGTCTGAACTTCTTGGTACAGGCTGGTGTGCTGGCTAGAGTCTTTCCCCTCTTATGTAATGCTGTACATTTTGAGGGTAATCTAGAGAAACTGTAGTTGGCAGGGGCCCTCCTGTTTCCATGTGTCCAATATGTCCTATTCTGTTGGCATAGGCTACTATGTCAGTGTGCTTGGGATAATTGGATACCGTTGTCCCAATTCCTCTGGTTTTGGACCCCCCCCTTTTTTTATTAGAGTATGTTCCCCTTCTGATGGTCACGTCTGTCAATTACTGCGATGTGAGATTGGAAAAATTAAGGATGTCATCCTGTTGCGCATAACGGGATGAATAACACAGGAGTGATCAGTAGTTTTACTTTAAACTGCTTTTAAATAACCAAAACGATACAAATATTTCCACCAAATATTATACAGGTCGTGTCATTTCTTTAAAAATCCCACTTGCAAGGCATTGTTTGAATGCAATATATTGGTGTGGCAACAAACCCATGAAGTCACAGCATGTAGAATTAAAAACAAAGGGGCCTGGTCTCTTGGAGAAACCCAGGCTGGGAGGGAGGCTCCTTATGTAGAGACTCGACATGCCTGCCCCAGTAAGGGTTAAATTGGGTGACCATAGTAGACTGGTTTTGGGTAAATACTTGGAACTATTTTGAGAAATTTGTTGCACATAACGTTTCATAGTATTGGATTCATAATTGCCCAGTGTTCATTGCGTTGCCCTTTTACAGCACATGAATAGCACGGAGTAAAAGCATCAGTGATGTAATGCACATAAACTGTCATTTCAAACTCTGCACAATGTGAAAAGCAGCCAGATGCTACCTATGGTACAAAGTTGGTCTTGAGATCCTTTTAAAGGATAATCCCATAGCTCTCTATTTTTCTATTTTGCCATATTAAAGGAATATTTTTTTTTTTTTTTTTTTTAAATGCATAATACCACGGTCCCTAACACATCCCCCCCCCCCCCCATATACCTTTTTCGAATGCAAAATCTCCAAAAATAATAATTTGCATCGGTGATTGCGCTGGCTTCCATGTGCCTACTGTACTTTGTGCATCCTATACTTAACATGGGAAGAACAATTGGCATTAGGATTACAAAATTAGCACCAGTTTACAGCTGTAGTCAACACCTGCTTAACCCCCCCCCCCCCCATAAAGCAGATGTTCACCTCTCATCCCGCAGTGAGAACGGTGGCCAGATCCGCCGCTTCTGGCTGCCGGGAGCTGAGTGATATTGGGGACAAATGGTCCAGTCTCCCTCTGCAAATCAATCCACCCCTGTGCGATCTCGTGAGCAAGGTTACGCGGCCTGGCGGCACAATCCTGATGCTGAAACACTACCGCGAGTATCCAGGGATACTGCTGCGTTCCAGCGCAAGGTGCTAAATTAGTGTCGTTTTGGCACCATATTGCCGGAAAGGTGCCAAGTGGAAACCTGCATGTGCAGATTTTATTTAAAAAAATAAAAATAAAAAAAAAAAAAAAAAACACATCAAGGGGTCCTATTCCCTCTTTGGCGCAAAAAACCCCAACCAAAACCCCTTTTTTCCCTGGAGTATATAACTTTTCTTCATACGCCACTCTTTGGTGTTTTTTTCTGCAGGATCAGTCACCTGTGTACTGGGAGCTCCAGTGAATCCAACACCTGTAAGGCTTCCAGTGACCATTTGATTTACACACCTTTAAAATGGAGATCTGCGTTTGGTCGGTCACTGCAAGGGACCGCAAAGTGGTATATGGGCACCACGACTGCTTTTAGTCCGTATCTACGGATTGTCTAGTCCGTATCAGAATATATTGTGAAACCCCGGCCATCGGGTATTTTTATGTAGCGCTGTCCTCCTAATCAGCAGTTCCATAATGTGAGAGCATTCAAACGGCTACATTTCCTTCAACCCAGTCAAATTTTGGCAAAAAAATGCTCCTACATCCTAGCAAATGCATTTAAAGTGATCTTGAAACTGTTCACCCACTTTAACATTTTATATAAATCTATTCCCTATAGAATTCTTGTACATGGCCTCTGCATGTTGGCACACAGGGCTGCTCGCACCTCTATGCCAAATGTGATGGCTTGAAGCTTCACACCCCCCCCCCCCCCTCTCAATGCAGCCCAATCCTGCAACTCGTTTGTGCTCATGGATCAGCTTTCACACCCTAATTAGCCGGAGGGTTGGCTGGGGTGGCTAAAGGTTATAGTACTACAATAATGCAGCTTCTCCCATCATAGTCTAATCGCATGAAGACCGGGAGCCGCCTGTAACTGATATGTTCTCACAGCCAATCCATGGAAAGGCTTCTATAGGTTTAAAGGGGAACCGCTACGTGAAAAGAACGTAATTGCAGGGGCTGTTGACCCCCCCCACTCCCACCCTTATAACCCACTATTCAATGTTTCTCATTGAGAAGCATTAGGAGTCCGGTCCTAATGAGCGATTGGTTGACCTGCTGACTCCTCAAACTACGTCTGCGTGCAGTTGCGTGCCAATTTAGGGTTTGTACCGAACCTAGAAAGGCTGTCAACCTTGTCCTGAAGTTTGTCAGCCAGCAGTTGATTAAGGCTAGGGTCAGACGAATGCATTTTTCACGTCGTCCGTGAAAAAGTGCGTTTGAGCGAATGGACGTATTTTTTTATTTTTTTTTTCCACGGAATACGCGATAGCGGTCATACGATGCGCACTTTCGTCCGTGATTTTGTACGGATCATCAATAAAACCCTTTTTGCGTCTGGACGTTATGTTGGCCGGACATTAGCAGCGTCTGACGTCTCCTAATCACACACACACACGCCGCTAGCGGACGCAGCGCACTCTGTACATCAGTACTAGCGGTTTGACGTTCTCCAAAAAATGCGTTTGTTTGCCGCTTGCATTGCGTGGCCGCCCTTTTGTACAGCCGTACTTCGTATATTGCCTGTCATTTGCTGCTACTACGACTGATAAAGTGCGGCTGCACGTGCGTTCGTCTGACCCTAGCCTAACCTCAGCTGTTACAACCGACAGTTCTGTGACAGGTTTCTGCCACCCTGACCTCTTAACCCCTTCACTGCTGAGCCATTTCACGTCTTAAAAAAACTTGCTCTGGCCTTTCTAAGGATACCAAACATGACCCTGCTAGCTGCCAACAGTCGGAAGATATCGGGGTTCAAAGGAACCCCCTATCTTTCCTTAGTCAATAAGGACGTTCCCCCACACGTCCTCAGCATGCAGACTGAATCCTGCAATCACTGAGCAGCAAATCATCTCACCTGTGCTGTGCTTCACACATCTGCAAACCTGACCTGTCAGCGGGTCCTTGGGACAAGTTTGGGAAACACTGGTCTACAGGATCAGTCACGACTAGGAATCAGATTTGTGTTCTCCACAAACACTTGCATTTCATGAATGTTAGAAGAACCAAAGAGCAATAGAAGCTTCTCTTTTTAGTTTTTAATTTTATGCCGTGTATAACCCCTTAACCCTGTAACTGCTGTTAGCGGTTCCTTATTTCTAACAAATACATGCCACTCAGTAATGGTGGACCTTGGCACCCCAGATGTTTCATAACTAAATGTCCCATGATGCTTAGTCACAGATAAAGCTGGCTGAGCATCATGGAACGCGTAGTTCAGAAACACCTGGGGTGCCGCGGTCCACCACCCCTGGATTCCACCCTATAAGTTTGACTTGACCTGCTTCATCATAATACAGAACGATGCTGAACTGACGTGGTTTAACCTAGGCAAGCCTTCCTGCTTGCGTACGCCATCCCTGCTTCTGTCGGCATCTCAAACAGACTAGATTAACAATATGCAACCAGCAAGCTCTTCATCCTCGCCCCGCGTGCTTTATACCCATTATTCAGACCGCTGTTTCTTTTTTAATCTTTCTACTTTTTCCTTTTACACAGATAAAATGTCTTTCTTCAGCGCTGGCACTCTTTCTCCTCCCTGGGCTGGATACGCCTCTCTGAGCGGTCCTCTATCCTTAGTCTCTGCTCTGGAGCGCTTATATCTGTCCTTCTGCATTAAATCTCGAGAGTCACCTTTCTGCTGTACAGTCACTCTGTAAAATAAAGAAAAATCCCACCTGTGTATTTTCTCTCCACTACACTTTGTTTTTTCCAAGCATTATTTATTGAAAATCTTTAATAAAACTACAATTCTAATGTTTGATGGGAATCTCTGCATTCTGTATGTGTGTTTCTCCCGGAAGCGCTGGTGTGTTGTTTTTTTTTTTTTTTGTCTTGCCGGAGGCACCTTTTTCCTCCTTTTTTTTTTTTTTGGTTAATCCCATCAGAATACTATGGTATCGTATGGCTGGTGCGCTCCTCACTGGCACCTATGGGGTTAAACCCTCTTGCTGAATAAAACGTAGCATTTCCACTGCAGGATTGTTGACAAGTTTGGTGTTTGCTTTGGAATAATCTCATTCAGAAACATTCCGCCTGTTGAAGTGAATGGGACAGGTGCTTTGTGCGTCCTGTTTATACAAGCTCTATGCAAAACCTAGAAAAATGGATTCCTCTAGCACTCTTGTTTCCCAAACCTGTCCTTGGGACCCTCGGACAGGTTTTAAGGATCACCTTGGGGAAAAGCAGACTGAATCCTGCAATCACTGAGCAGCAAATCATATCACCTGTGCTGTGCTTCACATATCTGCAAACCTGGCGAGGCGGAGGGTCCTGAGGACAGGTTTGGGAAACACTGCTCTAGCAGTTTATTTTAAAGCTGCTAATTGGGGTGGGGATTTCTTTAGAAGGTGCCCTGTAGATTATTGCAAGAAGGAGCCTTACCAAGTTTCATAGAGCTGCCTTCTAGTACTTTATTAAACGGCAAATTCCTTTTTATTCTAGGGACAAGGGCATCCACATGGAATCTAGATGCCACCTTTTAAAAGTGGTGTTTTTTTTTAATTTTATTTAATTTTATTTAACTTTAAGTGAATAAAAAAAAAAAAAAAAAAATTAAAATTAAATCCCATGACTAAGCCTTGGCTTGTGCCTGCCTCTGTGCCACCTAGAGTTCTGTCAGCCCTGGCACTCCCATTTATACTGGTGTTATGGCACAGTGTCTTTTGTAGGTCATCTATTTGGCTGAGCTGGTGCAAGTGCTTTGGTTACAAAGGCCCGGATAAGAACTTGATCCAAACTCTAAGAATGAGCGAAAAATTACATTTAGGGCTTGGACCGTCTAGAATAAAGCCGGGAGTGTGATTCTTGGTCGTGGCATCAATCTTCCGTCAGGCACCGAACCCTATTGGATTGTGTGCGGTGATTTATTTTGTTGAACTCTTCACAAACCAATTCAAATCTCTACACGTTGTTCCTGTTAAAGAATCTGATCAGGATCTTGTTCTAGTGTTGGATTACGCTTTATATCGATAGCGCGCGCCTCAACACTCGGTCCATGGAAATGTTTTTCCACGACTGCCAAATTTTTAAGGTCAGTCCAGATAAAAATGACTGGCTTCAAATGCACAAAGGAACTGGGCTGAATGTGTCAATGTTTGTTCGGCGGCTCAAGGACTGTAATGCTCAGCCGGAGGGACACTCTCACAGGTAACAGTGGATGACTGGTTCTACACCAATGCTTTCCTGTGCAACCTGCGTGCCTTTCTGCTGTGAGCCATGTTACACTTATGGATTAAGCCTTAAACTGTTATTTTTTTTGAAGGGGTTAGAGTGGACACCTGCCACCCAAACACACTTCATCCCCTGCTTAGCATGGTCTGCACACACGTGTACCCAGCAGGTTTGACGAATGGTGCTGAATGGGCATGGTTCATGTGTGTGACCAGGGTTCTACACAATAGGTATTAATCCTACAATGGAACCGTTTGTCCCCTCCCGTAGCAAGCTGTTACATGTCAGGTGGCTTCCAGAGCTGTAATTGGGGCTAGAACAGCCCATGCAAAGGGTAATCGGCTCTGCTCCTGTGAGGAGGATGTGCGACAAACCCTGTCTAGCATAGAGCTAAGCAAGTATCTGGAAATGCCTTTTTATTTGGATCTATTGCATGGGTCCTTGGCCCACCAGATGGTTTGAAACTAGATCTCCTAGAAGGCTCCTCCAACCTGATAAGTGGCTGAACATCAAGGGAGATGTAGGTCCAAATCATTTGGGGGGCCAAGGATTCTGCCTGTCAACATGGGGTTCTATAACAAGTAGGATTTTGTTTACTCGGTTCTTGTGTTCGAAATCCTTGGGAGATGCCTGGATGCTGAATAAAGCCTAACTAGCTCCTATACATAAAAACAGCATCTTGTATCCAAAGACTCGGCCAACCTGCTACAATATATACGTATAGCTTTCTCTTTAAGCATATCCGTACCTTTTTACGCCAACTTTACTGCAGTCGGGTGTTAGACCTAGAAACTCTTATCTAGACTCGTGAGCTTTCGCAATGTCTCTCTGAAACTTCGGGACAACATACTCATAAATCCTAAAGGGAAAACGAAACCAGGATCCTGTCATGTGAGCGCAGGTATGTTACCAGCGTTTCGGTCATGCCGTCAGTGTCCCCTCCCTCATAGATACTCTAACCTCCTGGTGTGGAATGCATTAATTTAAGACTTGACTCAATGTTTGTCCTAACCTGTATTCGTGTACTTTTAATAAGAACATTGTGTGACGGCTAATGTTTTGTTTCCTGCTCAGTTTTGACATGTTTTGTTCTCCTTTGAGGTGAAATTCACTTGAATTTTTATTTTCCAATCTGACTTGTGTACCTTCCTTTTGACTCAAGCTATCTGGGTTCCCAACAATTACAAAAAGACCCCTTTTTTTTTTTTTTTTTTTTCGTTTTATTTTTTTCGTTTTTGTTCGTTTTTATCTCGGCTTCCTAGTATTCGAAGCTGGGTTTGCAACCTTGCCCCCCCCCCTCCCCAATGTTTTGTAACTGTTTCCCTTGATGCTCAGCCACTCAATAGGCTGAGCATCATGGGAGATGTAGTTTCAAAACATCTGGGGCCTGAGGTTGCCGACCCCTGATTTAAAGACTTGTGTGGTATTTTTTTTTTTTTTTTTCCCTATCCCAACCCTTGGTATTTCCTGCAGGAATTAAAGCATAATTATTTTAACAATTCATGATGAATTTCACCTCGTTACCTAATGGATTACTAACTGTACATGGCTTTCCTTTTTAAGTGCAGATAGTATCATCCATAACCTGTTGACATAATACTGGTCCAGCAATCCAATCCGATCACGTAAAACTTTGACTAGGGCCCCTGTATACAAAGCTCGGCTGTAACCGGTGTGCAGCAGCTCCCGGGACTACCTCTAGTGTTAATGCCATTAATTACCACTTGTATTCACTGAATACTTTGAATTTTATAGCCAAACAATGGGCTGCAGAATGGATATAAAATGCAATTACAGGTGGACTATCTGAAAAGCTTGTTACCTGAAGTAATGCAGATTGATCTATATCTCAACAAACGAGGGCATTCACATTAATTTGCAATAAAGATTGGACTTCT